>CM071956.1:29732500-30332500 GCA_036784905.1 Acrossocheilus fasciatus
CAGAAACTGTAGAGGAGATAATGAGCACACATTGTAACAAAAGAAACATACCGAGATACATGAGCAACAGTGGCAGTAATTTTGTAATTGTTGAGCGGGACCCTCATTCACCCCAGCTGTGGCAGCGCTGGCCAGCCTGGCATTGATGCAGAGCAGATCTCAGTGCCAGGCTATTTGGCCAGAGCCGTGGTTTAGTTGGATGCCCTCAGCTCTGGAGAAACACTGTCATTGTTACTCCCACAAAGACTGTGTAGAAGAAGTGACTACAGCGCATTCGGCTGTACTGAAAACTCGGCATTTTCTGTAGGATTAGATTGATAATGACAAAAAAGCATATTGTACAGTTGAAACATGACATATAGAAATGAATAGAAATTCTTATTCTCAGTAGACCTATCTGATGCATATTGAATACAAAAATTGCAAAATCCATTGGCTGTAGGGATGTTGATATATACCAGTATTTACAACAACTGGAATATGTAAAAAAAAATGAAATATCAATATCATGTTAATGTTACAGAAATAATTCAGTGCCTGTACCGCGACTGGTTGACTCTCCAACACAGTAGGTGGCAGGATTGCAGCAAAATGCTGGTTGTTTCCCAACATTAAATGTAAAAAGAAGAAGAAGAAGAAGAAGATACTACTATAGACACTACTGTACTAATATTGCCTCATGAAATTATGTTGGAGTAAAAGACTAATGCATTTTACTGATGACATTATATATTTATTTAAGTTCTACGGATATAAATGACAAAATATATATATATATATATATGTAGATTATAGTTTAGGTTATTATGGTAGCGTAAATTCTATCAAATTCACACAGTTATATGTCAAAACCATGTTTTGCATGTCAGTCAGGTGGTTTCTCAGATGGGAGGTTCTTCAGAATAAGTCTGAAGTAAACCAGACTCTATGCCAATAGTAAGTAAATAGAATAAAATAAAATAAAAATAAGAAATTTTAGTCAGTAAAAAGATTTGACTGCAACTGGCAACCTGATGCATCGTCTATTTGCTAGTTTACTCTTAAAAATGACTGAATTATTTCTTAGCAGGTCATACATATTTAAAAGTTACATTTCGCTTCCAGGAAAATGGACCAAACATCTTGCACTCTGGAGAGTATACAGATCTCTGTCCAATAACGTGCTCTATAGGATCAGAATGTCTGTTTTTTAAAGTCGGCATGAAATTAAAATTCAACCCATCAGTTTTGTAGATGCAGGTTATGATCTTATAGTGAATGATGCATATATATATATATATATATATATATATATATATATATATATATATATATATATATATATATGTATCATACAAATTGAGCTCCTAATGTTTAATCAAAATGTTAGACCTGGATCTTCTGGTAAAACAACAGACTGGTCTCTCCAGTAATATAGTCAGTTTAAGCTCCGCCCCTCCACAATCGACTGCAAATTCACATTCATTTTTGAGTACAACGGCCACATTTCAAAATCCAATCAACAACCAATGATTAGAAACAAGTCCCGCTCTACATTTTGTCCTTTTTTAATAATCCAATTACACTCAAATGTACAGTACGTCACAATACGGGAGAAGATCTATCGTTACTTCCATGTCATTGTGACTTTAATACCGCCTCTCACTGAACTGCTATAGGGACGGGACCTTTTCTCCTGCCCAAATCTCCTGTTTCATGAGGAAATATGCTATACACACACAATACAGTTTTACTGTTGGTGAATGCATATAAATTTGTATAATCTCCTTTGTACATTTTCTCCTTACATCCGACTGACAGTTAGGTTTAAAGGTGGAGTTAAGGATGGAACTTCATGCTTATTTTTTATTTTTCTATAAATTGTATGTTTTTTTTTTTTGTTATGTTCTTAAAAGAGTCACAATCAGGGGTGGAATGTGTCCAGACAGGGAAAAAGTTGCACTCGTTAAGCTATTTCATTGGGTCTGTAGACAGCTGTGATGTACTGAGTGTAACAATACTGACCAATGAACTTTGCCCCTAAGACCATAACTAAGAATTAAATATTGTAGTTCATAATTGTACGGCAAGAAGATAAACCTGTAACAGTTTGATGTTCCATAGATATTATATACGTTGGTGTGTTGCACCTCAGTGCTTTTATATGGTTGGATAGTATTTGTGCGTTATTATATGAATGTGCTGGAATTGTTTGCTTGCGTGTGTGAGAGACAGTCTGACGGGATTTCACGTCCAGGGGGGTGCAGCTCTCGTTAATAATTCAGATGAGGCTCGTTATCACGGCAGCACAGATCCTGCTCTGATTCCACCTTAATTAAAGCCATGAAGCTCTGCTCACACACACACACACACACACATTCCCAGCCTCCACACGCTCACACACACCCTCGAGTGTCACGCGGCCGCTTGCGCCTTTTCCGTTCCCGTGCTTTCAGAAATATCACTTTCAGTGATGTTGCAGCAGACTATGTGTTATATTCAGATTCTTTGGTGTGATTTTTCACCTGGACCCGTCGCCCAAAGCAGTTCAGCATCAGAATCAAATAAGTTGGATGAAAGGACAGACGCCTCCGTGACCTCTGACCCCGACCACAGTCTCTTAGATACTCGCTAGAGCCTGTATGCATTAAAGACAATTGACTCTGAAGCCTGGCATGTGCTGCTATTATCAGGTGCTTACACATTTAATCAGATCTTCATAAGATTCCCCCCCACCGGAGCGCTGGGCAAACTGAGATTGATGAGCTGTAATGGGCGAGAGGAGAGCAGCCATGATTAATGCATGCGCAGAGGAAAGCCTGCCAGTGCGGCTCCACATCCGCTGTAGGACTGACCCTCGTCTCACGGAGCTGACTCCGACTGTTGACATCGAGATTACTCAGGCCTAAAACCACCAGCTCAGACAGGAAAAGAGAGCGTGGCATGTAAAGTGAGCTTTGGTTTTCATGTGCTGGATTCATTTCAATCGGTTATATCACAATGAACTTAAGTTCAGGCAGATGTTTTATTTGACGCAAAGGAAAATAAGGTTATGAGGTATCTACAAAACAGTGACAAAATGTGCAGAAATGTAGACATTATTAGATATGGCTAAGGTCTTCTATGGTTCAAATATTTGGGGTTGGTAAGGATTTATCGAGCGAGGATGCATTAAATGAATGTGACTAAAAACATGTATAATGTTACAAAAGATTCCGATTTCGATATTTCAGTATTTTAAGTATTTAAAAAAACACACAAAAAAAAACAAATGTCTTTCTATTCAAGGAAAAAAAAAATACAAATTTTAATAATAACCTGAAATGTTTGTTGAGCAGCAAATCAGCATATCAGAATGATTTCTGAAGGATCGTGTGAGACTGAAGACTGGAGTAATGATGCTGAAAATACAGCTTTGACCACAGGAGTAAATTACACTGCTAAAATATATTCAAATATAAAACAATTATTTTAAATTGTAATACTATTCCACAATTTTGCAGTTTTTCAATCAATCAATCAATCAATCAATCAATCAATCAATCAATCAATCAATCAATCAATCAATCAATCAATCAATCAATCAATCAATCAATCAATCAATCAATCAATCAATCAATCATCAATCAATCTGCCAGAAACAAAAAATACAATGTCTTTACTAGATCCTGTCAAAAGATTATATATATTATATATACTGTAAAAAAAAAAGAAAAAAAAAAAAAAAGTTGAGATTACTTAAAATTTTAAGGCAACCAGCTTCAGCAGATTTTTGAGTTTTCTCAACTTGTCGTTTTAAGTTTATACAACAAAAATTTGAGAATCTCCCACAAAAATCTGCTGAAGCTAGTTGCCTTAAAATTTTAAGTTGGCTCAACTTTTTTTTTTTTTTTAACGTTTTTTTTTTTTTTACTATATATATATATATATATATATATATATATATATATACATATACACACACAGTATATATACGTACAAACAAAACAACAGTTAACAGAGTTCTATCTGATATCCTAAACCACACATTGTGTCTGATGTCCAAACTAGTCATCAACTAACTCTTCTGAGGTGAGACAGAGGCGGGTGAAGAGACAAAGCGATTGAAAAAATGAGCAGAATTTATTGAATAATCTTAGCTGCATCTTTCTCGATGCCCAGTCTGACTTCATCCTGCAGAATTTCTCATTCAGAAGTGAAAAGTGTGTTCAGAGCAATATGTTTTGAGATCAAGGTCATCTTTCTCTTTACGTGAGGCAGTTTCTCCAAGGTATTTCTTGCAAAATGTAAACGGTTTCTCTCTCCACGTATTTCACGCTGAAAAGATTTGAATATACACTTTCTGTCTAGTATATTTTATTTGCGTAGCTAAGTGGTAGATAAGCGTGTGTCCGTGTGCTGGTGTGTCTGTGTGTGGTGGAATATTTTTATGAAGCAGACAGTGTGTGGATTTTGTTTGTCAGTTTGATGAAAATGGGTCAGGATGCAGGCCCGAGCGTTTAATATGCTGCCCATGTCACTGCTAACTCTCAGACACGACACATAGCCTGGAATGAACCCTGTGTCTCACTTGCCTCTCTCATTCTCGCAGTCTCTCGCTCTCTGGATTTTATGGTTTCTCTTTTTTATGATTTATCTTTTACACACTTGTAATGATCTATGCAGATATATATATCTATATATATATATTCATTCTTTTTCTGAAAACTCTTAAAGGAATGTATACATTATTTCTTTTGGAATTTATATTAATATTTGGAACCAGTCCTAAAGGATTCTAATTGGATCAAAGCAGAATTCTATAAGAATCTTGTATTATAAACTGAAAATTTTCATTTCTTGTTATTTTAATTTTTTTTTTATTTTCTCGACCTAGCTCGTTTTTGATGTCTGATGTCATATTTCTGTATGCGTGGAATACCCAGATGACCTACTAAATTTTTCCAAACTGTGTAATACACAACAGAGCTCAGTGTGCGCAGCGGTGTATCCCACAATGCAGTGCGCTTCAGCTGACCTTCTATCTCCAGTGTGACCAATGCAACCACTGTGTTTTTTCTCGACTTTGTCAGTCTACCAAACGTGAGGATGTTGGTGGTCAGTTGTGACAGAAGTATTTTGTAATCCGTACAGTCTGGCATAAACGATAGTCGCACAGTTTGCCTTGGCGTTTGCCCAACATCTGGGGTCATATCATACTGACAAGCAACAGTTGTAAATGATTATAAAAAATGCACAGTGTGCACCCGACTCTAGAGGATCCTTTTAAATTATTACAGAAAATCCATTAGGAATCTTGAACATATTCCTTAAAGGGACAGTTCACCCAAAAATGAAAGTTCTATCACTATTTTTATTTTTTCTTCTTTTCAACACAAAAGAAGATATTTTGAAGAATGTAGTTTTTGTGTACAGAAAAAAAAAAAGACTAACTATTTTATGTTTCACAGAAGAAATAAGTCATACCGTTTTGAAATAACACAAGGGTGAATAATGACAGAATTGTCTGTTTTGTGTGAACCATTTCTTTAAGGATTTTTAGACGTTGGAATCTAGTGTTTGTTTTCTTGCTATTGCTCTAACATACACATTTTTTATTTAATTGTTTTTTTTTTTTTTTTTTTTGAGTTACCGTCTCTCTTGATTTATAGCCTCACCCCAAATTTTGACTGCATCAAATCCTGGATTCCATTAAGCATCTTTATTGTCTTTGATGGCTTGCCATTGGACTCCATCAGTGTGTTAATAGTAACATTAATCTGCGTATTAACTAGTGCCAAGGAAAGAGGGGTGGAAAAGAAAACCATGAGGGAATTAAAAAAAGAGGGAAAAGGCTGTTGGAAGAGGGGTGGTAGAATTGAAATGAGACAGACATGTACTTGAAACAGTCCTTTTTACTGTTTGAAATGATTTATATCGATGTCAAAACCAGACAGATTTAGGAGCTTCATTTTTTGAGTGACGCCATTTCAGCTCTGCATAACATATTATTTCCTAGGTTTGATAAACTTACATTATGACTTTTTTTTTCTCCATAAAAAGTATACTTATCAAATATTACCATAAAACATAAACAACAACTGCTTTAGCTATAGGTATTATTGTGCCATATTCAGATATTCTGAATCTACAGCTCCACAGCAACGTAAATAATATTTTACCCTCTGCTTCTGTTTGTTATTTGACCAGTGTAGTCCAATTCACAATTAATGAACTCTTATGAACTCTTATTTTTATTTTTTATTATTTATAATAAATGTCAGAGTGGTTATAGAATAGAATAGAATAGAATAGAATAGAATAGAATAGAATAGAATATGTAATACCAGCATTCTGATGTGTGCCTACTATTTTAAATAAATATTTATTTTTATTATATTGAATAAACATTTAACTGCTGTTGTTATACAATACTAAGCAATTGTGCTTGCGTGTAGTGTTCAGATATTTTAATTAAAATTAAACAGTTATTTTGCAAATTTGTGTAAAAATGTCTACTTAAGGCAGTTTCATTAAATAATGAGTCAAATTACAGACTTAAATTAAAGCTGTGTTTTTAAAGTGGAAGGTCAAGGCAAGTGCATACAGTATTTTGCCCAGAGGTCTCTTCTGCTCACCAAGGCTGCATTTATTTGATCAAAAATATAGTGAAAGAGTGATATTATGATATTATTATCACAGTTTAAAATTCTGTTTGTGCTGTTGTATTGTAACTGCTGAATTCTATTTTCTGTTGTAATATATTGTAAAATGAATTTCAGCATCATTACTCCAGTCTTCAGTGTCACATGAAACATTTCGAATTATTCTCCTGCCTATTTTTTGATACCATAATACATTTTTATTTTTATTTTTTCATAATTCTTTGATGAATGTGATGAAATATGCATATTGCAGAAATAGTAAGAGTGGTACGCTAGTATGCCATTCTGAATGTAGACAGCGAGAGAGGAAAAAAAAACATTAAACCTTTAAAAACTGTGATTGGGAGACACTCAAAGACATAAATTGGAATGAGTTTGCGAATTGGACGGATATGTGGAGAGACGGCTGTGTGTTTGCGGCTGTAATTGCGTGACTGTGAACAGTGAGCTGGCCGGCCTGCGTTCTTCTTCTCTCAAGACAGCTAATGAGAAGCCCAAAGCCAGTGGCTGCGTCCAGAATGACATACTACTTCTACTCCTACTCTTTCTGTATTATATATATATATATATACTAAGCACATTATGCAAAATGATGTATGCACAGAATACTCAGATGACCTACTTCATTTGCCGAAATGTGCAGTATATAAATATACAAGGCACACTGTATCCCACAATGCATCGGGGCGCCCGGTGTGTTCCAACGAACCAGAAATAATACAACATGTGTGATTTTAAACTTCACTTTTTTACATAATACAAAAGTTAATCATTTTTACAAAGAATTCTAAAATCACTGCATGCTGTGCACAGTTTCATATACTATTTAAAAATAATATTCATTGTATACTGCATAGTAAGCATTCATATTCCATTCTGAACAAAGCCGATTTCTCTCTCTCTCTTTCCCGTCTCTGTTAATGATCTGCTCGGCCTGCTGAGCTGAATCTGAGCGATGCCCACCGACAGCGCCACTCAGGCGGAAAGACACACACACTCACACACAGACATATAGAAGAGAGGAATATCGCAGGCCAGCGTTTATCCCGAATATATGAATAAACCCACACTGACACATAATCTCTCCATCACATGTGCAGAAGCAGACCTAGGCACTTCAGTGCATGTAGACTTCAGACTCTCCAAGCCATGCAAACACACTCGCATAATTGTGCCAGAAAATACGCACACAAAAAGCCGCATATTGTGTACATTATAGTACTGTACATTCAGGTCAAAAAAGGTAAAAAACGAGGACACACCGTGTGTCTTATGACTCAACATGATGCCACTGTATCTTGAGGCTTTACTGCTCATTGACAAAGAATTGATTTAATATGGTCCACATGGCTTGATGTCGTCTCACTGGGCTGCTTGAGAAGATCAGCGGTTCGTCATATTATTATCATAAGGTTTTAGATGCCTCCAAAAACATAACGTCATGCACTCACCATCTTCATCGTCCCAAACCCATATGATTGCTTTCTTCTCTGGAAAACAAAAGCAGATATTATCCACAATGAATTTGAATGAGTATTGAGAGTGTTGAGCCTCAAAAAAGACTAAAAGTTACCATAAAAGCACCACAAACCTGCTATTCCATGTCTTCTGAAATGTGTGAGGAACAGACAGACGTATAAGTTACTCTCCACTGAAGATCTTCCCCTCTTCTGAAACTCACAAAACTCTTTTGCGCTTCACATTTTGCACGCTGTGCAAGGTTTGCATGTTTTCATTGCATATATATATATTTGACGAAACTTTGTAGCTTTTTTTCCTAACGGAACATGTTCAAAAGAAATATGCCAGTCATTCAGAACACATGTAAAATTAAAGAAAATTTGGTCCCACTTTATATTAGGTGGCCTTAACTACTATGTACTTACATTTAAATTAATCATTTGGTACAATGCACTTATTGTGTACATACATGCTTTTACATTGTACTTATATTTTTTAAAATACCTATATGTAATTACATCTGTAATTAATTTCTGTAATTACATTTATAGTTACACTGTTGACCCATCACTTACACCTTAACCCACCCTTAAACCTACCCAGACCACCAAACCTGTCCCTAACCTTACCCGTATCCCCCTCAATAGCAGCAGAAGTGTTTTGCAATACAATATGAACACAATAAGTACATTGTACTTATTTTTTGATGTAAGTACATAGTAGTTAAGGCCACCTAATATAAAGTGTGACCGAAAAATTTTTCAAAAATGCTTCATTAAAGAGTTTTCTAAAGTGTAGGTGGTATGCGTAACGTCACAGTATTTGAATGAAAGATTTTAAAAGCCTTCATATATATATATATATATGCCAACTCTGAGACTATAAAACCAGAGTGTCATTCACTGTTTTGTGACAAGAACTATTTTGTCTATAGGTCTCTAGGAGTCTGTTTGGTCATAGATGTATGTTAAGTGATATGCGAGTGTGTATGCATGTGAGGCTGTTGAATATTCGCAGTGTGTTTGTGTGTGTGTGTGTACAGACTTCAGCTTTTTAATGAAGTTCTCCGTTAAGTCTCCCAAAGACTTTGCATCCCTTATACCCCCCCCCCCCCCATACACACCCCCGAGCGCACACACACAACCAAATGACCCCTCCCCCCATCGCAACACACACGCTCACGCACACAAACACTTAAAACACACATTCCAAGCATCCTCATTAGCAATTCATGAGCTGAGTCTCATTAGACACTAAGTTTTAGCGCGGGCCTCTGAAGTCGATGGCTAGAGCTGTTATTAATATTTCATATGTCTTCCCATTGAGGAGCTAAAAAAAAAAAAAAGAGAAGTTGCTTCGCTTCGGCTACAAAGTCGCTCGAGCTCTCCTCTTTTACCCCTCTTCCTCTATTTTCCCTCCTTTTTCCCCTTCGTTAGACTGCTTTTATGGACTGCCTCTTTCTTCGGCGCTCCATCTCTCCGCCCCTCTCTCCGGCGCACAGACCCTAACTCAAACTGACTTAATTGGGCTGTCTTTGTTCGAAGAAATGTGGACCTACCTTACGTTTTCCCATAGATTCAGACCAAAGATTGAGACAAAACCCATAGGAAAGAATTATCACAAATGAGATCCCTTTAATATCTCTAAGAAAGTCATCTCAGATGTGTCTCCTCCAGCATTTCAGAAAAAGATCTCTAAAATGTCTCAAAATGTTTGGCAGGATACCAAAGTCTGCAATCAAAAGTCATCAGAGATCTAAAATGAACATTTCTCATCATTCATTATGCTCAGTTGTTAAGTCACACGGCTCAGACTGCACTATCAGATCCCAGAAGCAGTCAAAAAATGGTGCTAATATACACTCACTACTGAAAAATCTCGATTCTAACCTTTATCTCCATACTGAAATCTCAGGTGACCAGACAGTGATTCATCTTTTCTGAATCATTAAAATATTGGTGTCTGGTACACCATTAGTGGAGACTATAGTGTATACTATACACTTTTGAAAGGCTAGTTTAAATGAAAAATGCTTTTAAATGACTATTAGGATAACGAAGCTCTGTAATTTTACACCGTGTCCTAACTATATGCGATGCGACTAATTTCCAGCAACAAACAATTTGGCACGACAACGTGACGCGACAGAATCAATCAAATATCACAGCCAATCAAAAGTGTGCGTGGGCGGGCTCTCTCTGGAAGTGCAACGAAATGGACACGTTTATAATCTAATGCATAAATATTAAACCTTTTTAACATTATTAAATATACATACTCGGTCACTGATATCATTCATGGAAAACGCTTGTTGGTTCGCCGATTTAACACATATTACTTTAATTTATTTTCAAGATCTAAGGTAAACTATCTCTCATTGCTTTCAGTATGGCTATAAATGTCACGCAATGTGATATTCAAACTCACATTAGACACTTTTAACACAGAATCAGTACTTGAGATTATCACTGTCAGAAATGTGATCGTCGCAGAAATAGAAACTGTTTCTAAAATAAATCTTGCATTTCACTGTCGCAGCTGGTTAGGACAAAAACTCTGATTAACATGGAAAATATATGTTTTATTGCAAGTCGTGTGTAGTTAGGACACAGCGTTAGCTTGTCAACAAATGTCTGGTTTGTGCCAGCATTTCTTAAAAGGAGATTTAGTAGAAATGTTTGAGACAACTTGTAAATTAAGTATATCTGAGAACTGATGGTAAAATCTGTCTTGTATCCCAGTCTAAGGGTTTTAAGTTTTTTTCAGTCAAAAATGAGAAACTTTTTATGTGTTTTGCCTGTTCGTTTACATGACAACAGCATTTTGGGGATTGAAACGCATATTTTGAAAACGGGTTTCAAAGTGCAAGTTTTTGAAAACGCCTTCATTATCGTTTCTGTGTAAACACCCAATGCAGGAATCTTTGAAAACAATGATGTCAAGCGCGTGTGTAGTATGTGTTAGGTATGTAGACATGCGCAGTACATGCAAAGTCTCCTTAAGACAAGTCATGCCACTCGGCAGCCATCTTTGATACGCCTCTTGGGCATGCAAGTGCAGCTCCTATCTCTTTGTATGGGGAAACATCAAATTCTCCCAAACTGTTCACTAAGCTTACGATTAAATTTCATATTTGAAATAAATATTGTTTCTTTTGCTCAAATAGCGTTATAAAAAGCTTATTTTTCAGGCTAGATCAGCCAGGGCACATTCACAGTCCTAGGCACACGTCTCAGAACGCTGACTGTTTCTATAGCAACCGGGACTTCTAACGGCTGCTGCAGTGACGCGCTGACTTTACCGATTACCGATTGGCTCTTTCATTCAGAAGGCGGGGCTTCCTGCGATTGAGCGGCCATATTAAGCATTGCATTTTTCCCCATTCAAAACTATATGAGTGATACGTCTTGGGTATTCTATAGTCTTTGGTACGTGTCGATTTTAAGGGCAAGCGCAAACAAACATACACAACAATGGCGGAGTAGGCTACATGGTACTGTTGTTGCTGCTTCTTCAGCAAAGGATTTACTTCACCAATATTACAACCAACAGCGGAGACACATCATATACTGTATATCATATAATCGTTACTTCCCTACAGGTACTGTTTACTGACAAGGTGACAGCGCCAACTACTGGCCTGGCATATGTAATAAAACGTTTTTGGCCATTTTCGCGGATGTGAAAACGCGAATCGTTTTGAAAACGTTGACGTGTATACGTGATAGTTTTTAAAAACACAAGGGAAAAACCTTTCAGTTTTTGACTACATCGTTGTTGTGTAAACGTAGCCAAATATGCAGAGACATTCAAGCAAAGTTGATTTTCCCCAAAAATCACAGCGGTGCATTCAAAACATTGTTTTTGTTGTTTGAGAATCCTGAGAATCCCGAAAACATCGCAAAGTAGATTGTTGAATCCGTTGGTTTGAGATGCAGTGGTCTCAACAATCAACTTAAAATGTTTTGGGAGATAAAGCCCAGTCTGACACCTCACACCAGCTCAAAAAATGGTGTGAGTTTGGGGCTGGTCTATCTGCTGACCGTCCAGAGACAGACGGGAACGTGTTTGAAACCAATCATTATTTTTGCAAGTTCCAGTTGCATTGGGAAGAATGAATGAAGGTGGAATGACGGAACTCCGATGGGAAGAAGTCATTGGCAGACATAGAGCAGAGTGGCGTTCATGTTGAATTAGAGAGATTGGGCTAATGTGGGAGAATCCCAAGTGAACCCTATAACCCCTGTAAAGAGGTTGGGGAACAGAGGGGCTCGGCAGACACGGCTTGCTCTGGAAATAAACATACGCATGAATAAGTCAATAATGGCCGTGGCTCCAAATGTGTGCATAAACAAATGAAGGAATATGTGCGTGTGTGTCCGTGTGGAGGGCCAGACTCCCGTTCTCGACAGACGCCACATTCCCTGCGAATGAGAAACAGACCCGGACACAGAGACAGATAGATGTCTTTAACAGCCTGATTCGCGTCTGTGCTCAGCCGAGGAAAGAATTCAGAGCGCCCCCTCCTTCCCAAACCAACTTTATTCCCACTTTATCTGTGGGAGAATATGTGCCAGTGCTCCTCTGTCTCTCATTTAAACAGCGCTGTCATGAGAGCCGTAATCAAACCGAAAAACCTCACAAAGGCAGAAGAGGATGGCAGTATGGAACCAATTGTGATCTAACGGCAGCCAAAAAACCCATTTACATCTGAGACAGTAGATTCGCCGGCTTTCTCTCCTCATTTGACCCTCTTCTCCTGAGCTCGATCAATATCATCTCCTTTTCTCTTCGTCTTCCCACGTTTTTGGACGTCGTCTCCTTGGCTGTAGCCAGCTATGAGGTCACCGAGGTCCAGACCTCTATAAATTTTTCATGTTCAAACATCAAATTTGTTCTCTTAATGACTAATTTGCAGTTTAAAACTCCTCATATGAGTGTCTGCATGTATAATTCAGTTTAGACAGTTTGCAAGAAAGTTTAGCATCTGTGTTATGAAAATGATCGCTGCGAGATGCTGCCGGAGTGAACGAGGCTTGAGAGAGTCGTGAGTGAGCGAGTGTTGCCAGATCCAGCTATTATAAGCAGTTTTGAACTTGTCCAAATCCACCTAATTTGACACTTTAGAAAGTCAGTAAAGTGGGAAGTTGCAGATTAGGGTTAGCGATATCAGTATCTTATTTACAAAATACTTTAACTAAGTTTGGTTTTTATTTGTTTTCTTAGCAGTATCTGGCAACACTGCATCATGAGCACTTAAATTGACAGTAATTAAAAAAAGCCCACACACAGGTTATTGCTGACAGAATACCACATTTGGTACGGAAAACGCAAAAAAAAAACATCACAATATAATCTGTCAGAAACGTTATAAATGCTATTAAAAACAGTACCATTTAACACGATTACACAGATCTGTAGGCTACAGAATGAAATGAAATATGCAAACACTAGCCGCAAAGAAGTCTATGCTGTTTCATTCAGTATAGCAGTTAAATTTTCAAGTAATGCCAAAACATTCATAAGAGCACAAGACGTTATCATCTGTATAGCAATGGTTATTAATTAAACTATAACAGGGGCAGACTTAGTGATTTGGGGGCCCTTAGCAAATTCCAGGTAGGGGGCCCCAACATAATAACTATGTGCTCTTTTACGCCTAACCTTTTTTTTGCACGTTCACTCTTATAGTTTATTTGTCTCTTCACAACAAGTAAATAATTAGTCAACCTGATGCTGTTCTAAAGTCATATTAGGCTACCTTATTTATTTATTTATTTATTTATTTTTTTCGGATCACAAAAGAAGACATTATCAAAATAAATAAATAAATATTAAAACAGGTGCATGTGCACTTAGGAAAAGCACGCAAGACAGTCATTTTGAAACATCAAGATAAATAAAATTATAACTTGAAACACAATACTTTTCTTTACTGAGGTGAATATCTCTGTTCTGAGACATTATTACACAGCCATTATTACATGTAAGAGCGCTCCCTCTATAATCACTAAAAGCTGTCATTCACTTCAGTTCATTGTGATCTCAGGACTTTCCACTGCACAACGGATCTCTTATTTACATCGTATCTACACTTTGTTATAATGAGAAGATTCGCGAGCTTGCAGAACTCAGAACTCAAGTGTATTCTAACTTAAACACTTCTGGTCATTGCGTTCAAGAAATCAACAGATGTCTGTGATTGGCTACATTGCTCAACGCTGCGAATATGTTTCGCCAATATCAGATAGGGCCTCCTGATTCCCCGGGGCCCTAAGCGGCAGCTTACCTTGCTTAAATGTTAAGTCCGCCCCTGAGTAATATGTATTGTTGCATGAATAATAAACAACAGATGAAATTATCCACCCCTAACTGATAGTAATGGTGCAATATGATATAATTTAACAATGCTCATTATTCCAAAGCAGAGAACACATTTTTCACAAGCATCTACATGTCTGTCTCTTTTAAAGTGTTTAGTGTATTTAATGAGTTGTATTTGTAGGGGTTATTATTATTATAGCACAAATCCTAACCCTCGCTAATTTTCAAAGCCCGGTTACGTCCATGGTCTCGTCTCGCTCCAGGATGTTGTTTCCACAGCAGTGTTGATTTGTTGCGATGTTGTTTCTTGCGTCTCCTCTGAATTTGTGTTTAATGAATCCTTTGCGCAGTGCAGCATAATTAATTTGTATTCTGTCAAGTCTTTTATCAGACACACCTGTGATGACACGTCGCTTATATCAGGTGTAGATTTGATAAATGGGAGCCGCGACGTGCTGTAGCGCTTAATGAGGAAAGACGGGATCCGGTGCCACAAACTTCCCAAAAGCCAGGCCAGTTTGAGGGTAGTTTAACGAGCAGGGCCGGGTCGCTTCACAACAAAGTGCATGCTGGGAGGTGGCGTTCGAGTGTTCGCTTTGAACAATTAGAGGTAGTTTGCGGCCATCTTGTGCCGTCGCCGGCGGACGAGCACAATGGGACGCGGCGCGGTAAGCCGGCGAGTCGTTTCATGGGAAAGAGCGGCTGAAAATGGCGCTCCGGAAGGCGCCCTCGCTCAGTCTCTTTACAAGCGCCTCTTTTATTTTCCCTCTTTCGAACTCTATCAATTTTCCCAGCACATTCTCTCCCCTGGTTTTGTGGTTTGTCTGCCACCCCTCCTCCATCGCTACCCCGCTTGCTGTGTTCTTTATAAAGTCTTTCTCTTTCAACATCATACCCATAACCCCTCTTACACCCCCAACGCACCCTCGCGCGCACTCCGGCTCTCCTACATTCAATTCCCTGTCTTCCTTTCTTTCTTTCTGTCTTTCTCTGCCTACTATGGTCAGGTCTCATGGGGAAAGACAGTTGGCAGGAAGCAGGCTTGCTGCCATAGCAACAGGATCACTCCCTCTCCCACAGGTCTCCTTAGCAACCGGTAGCTTGGCATTGTTGTAATGAGCGGACCCTATGTGCCAGGCTAACAGAGCACGAGTATGTGTGTGTGTGCGCATGTATGTAACCGAGTGCTATATCTTATTGTGAAAAAGGGCGGCTTTGTGTATTCAATCCATATAAGAGTCTTTTGTCCTTTTTCATCAACTTGAATATTAAAGGATGCGTCTTAAACGTATTAATGTAGCAGGTTTTAATTAACAATCATGTGACCAGGTGCTTCCCAATCTGTTTGGGGTTTGATTAAAGCGATCAGCTCATTCCACGCCCTGCAACCGAAATAATCGATGCGTGACTTAATTAATGATTTACTAATTAATTGTGCATGCTCTGCCTAGAACAGAGGATGACTTTGTGCTCGATGATAAAGTCAGTCATAGTTGCGCACGCTCGTGTTTTTGCTCATGGAGAGAGCGGCGGCACAAAAGACTGAAGAAATGCTGCTTGGTTGTTGTGAATCAGTAGCTTGCATTTTGTCTATACATTTATTCACTATTATTTACCTTCGCAGTTAGTCACGAGCCAAATGAATTAGTTATTCAAAGGTAGTTCTATTAATTGTGCATCAAGACCCACACTGCAAAAATCATTTTCTTAATCGGTCACACTTTATTTTAAGGTCCAATTCTCGCTATTAACAAACCATTAACTACGACTTTTGCCTCAATAAACTCCTGATTTGCTGTTTATTAATATTTAGTAAGGTAGTTGTTAAGCAACTACCTTACTAAATGCAGAATATGTGCTTTATAAATACTAATAAATAGCCAATATGTTAATAATATGCATGCTAATAAGTTACTAGTTAATAGTGAGAGCTGGTCCCTATATTAAAGTGCTACCTATTAATCTGTATTTTAGTCTTATTGTTTCAGTAAACACATTCAAACTACCTTAAAATAAGATAAATGATAACACTTTATTTATCACTATTAACCAGCATGCATATTACTAGCGTATTGGCTGCTTATTAGTACTTATAAAACAGATACGAATACCTTATTCTACATGACCATATTTTAAATCCCTTAACCCTACCTAAATTTAACAACTACCTTACTAACTATTAATAAGAAGCAAATCAGGAGTTTACTGAGGCAAACATTATACTTAATAGAGAGAATTGGGCCTTAAAATAAAATGTGACCAGATAAATTTATGTATAATCCAGATTATGTATTTTTCATTTTTTATTATATTTTAAGTATCAAATACATTTGGTTATATTTGTGCTTAACACAAGAAGAAAAACATTGCCAGTGGGGTAAGCAAAATAAGTCTTCATATCTTATGCAATTTTGCTTCTCATGTGAATTTATCTTGCTTTAAGGCTGTTCAGATCCTTTTTATGGAAAACAAGAAATCAGTATATAATTTTTTTTAAAACCGTGTACAATTATTCAGTATTATTTTATGTTGTTTTATCACAGCAAAGTTTGTGTCACAACAAGAGGTGTGCATCTGCGCACAGGACCCAGGTGTAAGACAGTTCCTCTGAGTCTGTGCGATCTCCCACAGGTGTCTGTTCTCTCCACCTGTTGTGTGAAAGCTTAGCTAGGGATCGTCATGGTTTCAGGCTGACGCTGCTCTTAGCGCTGCCCCAGTCTGGGCCGCGTGCCACGCGACGACCGGGCAAACGTATGCCAGGGGGCGGCTGTGCTACGCCGTGCCCTGCTCCGCGATGGCAAAGAGCTGGCTTTCATGCCCCGAAGGTCTGGTCAGCTCTGGCATGCAGGGCGGATTTTCCGATCCCCTGCACCGCTCTCAGATGCTCCTTAATCTGCCTGCTCTATTTTTAAACCTCCCTCCCCTCTTTTTGCTCTATCCGTCCATCCTTCACTTCCTCCCACTCTCCCTCCCTCCCTCAGGCTCTCCCCGTTCCCAGGGAACTTGGCCCGGCTCGCCCAGCAGCTCCAATTAGAGCTCGGTCCAAGGGGATGGAGCGCACTAGCTGGCTGCTCCCACCTACAGGCCCCCAGGGGCCCCGGCTTCTTTTCCGTGCCCAGTCTACCTCTCTCAGGTTAGGTTTGAGCTCCAGACGCGGCCCCTCCCTTCCGTCCCGGTCCCTCTGGTGGGTGGGCATTCCACAGGGAAGCGAACGGAGAGAGAGGCCTTCTGTCGTCAAAGCGTTGGCTGTAATGATGCTCTGTTTTCAGGATACAAATGCTGGGCTTCCATTGTTAACAATGTCTAATTTAGTTAATTTGTCGATTTGAAGACAAAACATTAAAGGTTCAGCCAAAAATGAAAATTCTGCTGTTTACTCACCATTGTGTCATCCTAAACTCAAATGCTCTTATTTATTTTTGCTGGACCACCAAAGGAGAATTTTCAAGGCATCTCGATGTTGTATGGAAAACAGTGATGGAAAATCTCCATTGCAGCTTTCAAATGACATTTTCCATATTCAAACCGCTGCATCACGTTCAGTTATAACATGCAACAACCGATGGTGTTTTTGGAGTAATTATGTCAGACTTTGTGTGGCAGGTTAATTTAAGCTGAAGATTATGAACAATGATGAACAACAAATTAAATTTCGGTCTGTTCCTCACACAAATCTATTGTGTGATGTAGGAAGACTTGAAACTCGCAACGTCAGTGTGTTGACGTAATTTCCACTGAAACAGGAAGTTAGCCAATAGAGTTTTGTTTGCATTGCAGCATTTGACAGCGTGTGACAGCCACTTAGACTTCCCTTGAGATTTGGTATATAACTTTTACTACTAGAACGAAACAGTCATAATTTCAGTAATACAGTTTGAAAAACGTAATATATGCTGGTGCATGTCCTTATCATTGCTGATTATAATGCTGAGGATGTCTAACCATTTGCAATGTTTAATCTCCTCCAACATTCAGGTGGGTTTGATATGTTTTGTGGTCAGTGCCGACTCATGCGCATGATCTGCTCTGCGATATAGTATCTCTGGACTGGAGCACACTGTGTGCACTATGGCAGTTCAGGTGACACTGACATGAAACCAGACTTTATTCACCCCAGTAGAAAGCAAGTTTAAACTCTCTATCCCCTATGAAGTGCTATATGTGCCCGTCACCATAAATAATATAATTAAATGTGTAAACAAATTTTCAGGTGCAGCTTTAGTGTATTTTATAGTATAAGAGGAAGGACGCTATAGATTCTAGAGAGCATTTGATTGGTTAGAAAATCTGAAGCTGAGTGCAGACCGATGTCATGAAAATCGTTGACTCGTATTGGCGGAAGTGAAAGACTGTGCGTTTTGAATGCATATATCTTCTAAATTTTAATTTTGTCAATGTTTTGGCACACACTAGCTTACACTAGGTGTCATGCACTCACCGGCTTTGTAAATAGTTACAGAGGAAAAACCGGGCATACACTAAACGACTGAGGATCACACACTACCACACTTTCAGGTCGTTCCAATCACGACAAACTCATGCAGAAACACATGCCTTGTTGTAAGGAGACACATGACAAATGAAAACAGCATGCGTTATAAAATCGGCTCAAAATAGCAAACATGTTTCATATCCTCTGACTAGCCATAAAATGGACTCTGTGTCCATCATACACCTTGTGATTTTCTATGAAACCTGTCAAATCAAATTTGCAGACAATTTCTCCAGACTGTAAACAGGGACAAAATCTAGGTAAATTTATTCCAGCCTTTAGTCGTATGGTTTTTTGTAACAGATGTGGCTGGAACAACATGGGTGCCTAATAAAGACTCAACTTGGAGTCAACTTAGAGAACAACATGTTTTACTGAACGAATGAATACATAAAACGCATTCTGTATTAACAAGAAATCACGCTGTTAGCAAATGTCCGTTAGCATCATTATCATGTATTAGGACTGTTCGATCCTATAATTTCATATCGCTCCATCCGTCACATTGCCCACACCACTCTCTGCTCTCCACCGTTCGCATTAATCGCCTGTGAGTTCTATCTTTTTCCCCAAACAGCCGAGCACCGCCCGTGACATCACTCACAGGAAGTGCATCTTTAGCGTTGGCTAATTTCCATCGATTGCCTCCAGACAGGCTTAGCAGACGCGCCCTGTTCCCACACAGAACTCTCATTTTAAGTCTCCTCGCCTGCAGGAGTCCTCTCTCGCTCTCTCCCTCTCGCACAATGAACGCAGTCAGCGCTTTTATCTCCTACCCCACTTGTGCTTATTATCAAATAAATGCGAGGCAGAGAGATACCCATTGACAGTAGCATGCATAATGACTGCTGGCTGTGTGAAATGGATTAATAAATAATGGGTGAACGCGGCTGAAAACAGCTTTTCCAGTCCTGCGAGCGCGCGAGAATGCTCGACAGAACAATCCCCCAACACACGAGCCGTGCGTCCCGGACCGCGTCGAATGGAACACTGGGCAGAATGTAAAACAGAACGCTGCCTGGAATACTCAGAGGAATCTGCTCAGTAAATTAGAACGCTCTTTAAAATGAGAAACAGATCGCTTGGCAAATGCTACCTGGAATAGTTCGCTAAAACTTCCAGGTAGATAGCGTCTGAAACGCTGTCTTTTATTTCTACTGAAGTGCGACTGTAGCTATGACCTTTTGTGCTGCTCAGAAACTGAATGAAATCTAAGGCACTTTACGTGACCTTGCGTGAAAAATGAGCTGTGATCCTTCCAAATCCCATTCATTGCCCATAGTGAAGTTGATACAAGGGCTCTAATCCAAGGCCTACATCAATGAATAGTGGACTGAAACACTGTATCATAGCATCATTTGATTAAAGCTCCTTTCTGGATCCACTCTGAATGGATCATATTCTGGGTATTCATCAATAGGTGCTTTTGGGAAAAGATTATCTAACTAGGGAGCTAATCAGGTCACAGGTCACATCTGTCTTTTTCAGATTTGTTTGATACTGTGACATCTTTGTACACCCCTTCAATATATTTGACTCTCTGGATACAATCACAAATTGTCCCTGATTTCAAAACAAACCACTGTGGTAATGTAATTGTGTCGAAACCCTTGCTTTCTCGCTGTATGATATTTTGTTTTTGGTGCGTCAGGGCAATTGTTAAGGCAGAGCTTTCCATGTAAAAGCAGCCCTTTTTATGGCTTGTCGTGGGCAGATGTTCCTAACACGAAAACAAGAGGGCGGAGGCGACCAATGGCGCCAGGCGGTCAAATACATAGGTAATGATCTTGGTTCATAAACCTCAATTTGACGAAATGTAACAAGCTACATACTAGCATAAATTACAAAAGATGGTAAAATTATGAGCAGTGTCATTTAGTTGCTCCATTCCACAAAAAGGGTACAAGACTTGGAAGTATAAAAATTTAGCCAGTTGTTTTATTATTTTCTGTTATAGAAAATGCCAGAACGACTACAGCATTGCAAGTAACAAGGGTCTACTTTAGCCTGGTAGTAGTTGGTATGCAGTTATTAATGAATCAATGATGGAATGTGCTATTTCTTTAAGGAAGCATGGGTACCCTGAATCTAATCTGCAGTCTATTTAGTTATGCAATGAAACTCTCCTAATTTTCCATCAATGCCGATTATTACGCCCGTCATCACTCTTCCTCTACACACCTCCTGCCTGGCCAACATATGATCCCTTCAATCCCTCTTACTCTGTTGTGTTCCAGGGGTTATAGTCAGCTAAGGGGCCGCCAGATTTAACCAGGATTAGCCCTAGATTTCTCTGGATTATGCAGGCTGGAGTGGGATTAAACCTGATTGCCAGATTTTTCCGGTTTGCCGGGCATATTTGAAAGTGTCTGTATATCAGGTTAGAGTGATTGTGTGTATGTGTTTAAATGTTTTCTCCATTGAGCACACTGTTTGTTTTAGGAATCTCTGCCTTAATGTGTGTGTTTGACTAGCAGGGTGTTTAAAATGCTTGTGATTAAAATGGTAACTGATGTCAATTTTGGCCACTAGTAGACGTTACTCAACTGTATCCAGTATCCAGTTGTATCAGGTGGCAGTGAGAGTCACAGACTGCATTTTTCCCATTGGTAGTCGTTGCACTTTTTGTGCATCGACAACATGTTGTTGCTTACTTTATATTGCCAACTATCTTTGACCATGAATCCAAGTTTATTGTCATTGTCAGACCGTAAATCAAGAAGTTATAATGTCTAAATGCCATGTGCCTGATCACTCCACATCTCATCCTTGCAGAAGGCAAAAATCCTTTACTGGTGAAACGTCTTTGTCAGAATACACCTATAATGCTGACCAAATAACTGTGTTGTTATTGTCGGCACTAATCAGTTAATACTCTTATACCTCATATTTCATAGAGAGGTCATCATTACCGCAGCATTACACTGGGACTTTATGTATGCTTTGATAAGAGAGTGTCAGTTAGTAGTTGCAGATCTAACCAGAAGAGTATCTGTAAGAGCCGTAGCAGGTCACAAGCAGACGGCTACATTGCTGGCCAGCGAATGACTCAGAGGCAGAAGAGCTTGAAGGTGTCTGGGTCAAATTCCGAACCACAGACCTGCTATTTATAACGCTCACCACAGGCCACACCACCACAGCAATTGTGACTTCATGAATAATCTGCTTTCATCAAACACCCAGCGCTCTACCTCTTCCCCCGTCTTAATGGAGACACTAAGGGCAAAGAGCGGATCTTTTCAGCAACTAAACGATGACTCGTGGCCTTTCAAGTCTCAGAGTTGTCATGTTTTAAAAATGCAAGCTTTCTACAACAAGCTCATGTGCAGACGGCTGTTTGGTGAGCTGAGCCGCGGAGTGGCGGGGTGCTGGTAGCTACTGTGAAGTCATGCAGCCTATAGTTGACTTGCTAATCACTGTTCCTCTGAGACAGCTCAAGCGACGGTGTGACTGCCGATGATTGAAGCTCTCTAGCGAGTTGGGCGAGTCGTCTGACTGTCAGAGATGAAAGGATGTTTGCAGTTTACCTGCAGCATCAAACGGCATCTGCCTCTCTCTTCCCCCCGCTTCTCGCACATAGCTCCTCTCTTCCCGTTTCCACAGTAGTCATGGTTACCCCTGCAACAGAGCGCGCTTGCCGGAGCTGTCAGGGCGTCGCGCTCAGATCACCTCGTGCAGGTCGTTTCGGCACGCAGTTCCCACTCGTGACACCGCGCTTCAATTTGGCTTTGATTAAGTCAGCCCAGGAAGCATCTGGCTCTTTCACCAGCACGGGGGCTCGTGTAATTTGGCAGAATAACCGAAGGAGAATAAAACCCCCTACCTGGGGGGTGAGGGGACGTAAATACATCTTGCTTATCCAATTTCTCACCGCTCTGAATGGGAGCGGCGCAAAATGCAGCAAATCTGCCACCGGTGTTGGGGGAAGAATTAGCCCCTCAGGTGTGAGGTGACACTGAAACAGCACGCTCTCCAAGATTAGCCTGCTTTACAGTCGATATCCAGCTGTAGTGTAAATTTTGCCAAGGTAATTGGCTCTTTTCAGTGACTGATATCTGACCACTCGTGTGAGCGGTAATGGTTCTCAGAATCACTACAGAAAACAAGAGGCTGCTTTCCGTAAGGGGGTGCGATGGGGGATTATGGAGTATAGATGGGCTGATAGACGCACTTGAAGCGTAATTGTATTGTGGATGATTGAGGGACAGGAAGTAGATTTGTTTTGTCTTATTTGCATTTTTTTCTTCAGTCAGAGCAGGTGAATGAAATTAGTAGTGTGATTTGTGGCGGGATGGAGGGCGAGCGAAAAGAGAGTGATAAACAGATGCGGGACACAGAGAAAGAGATGAATGAGTGTGAGAACGAGGGAATCTGAGTGAAGGAGGGTGTGAAGAGGCTATGCAGCTTTGAGAGAGACGGTGTGTGTTTGTAGGGAGTGGAGCTTTCACTACATTATTGTTGCTGTGTACATGTCAACACATTATATGCATTGTTGGTAATGTTGAAAATTTGACGGACAGAGAGGGAAACATAAATCAGTTAAGATGATCAGTTGAAACTCTGATTGTGTACCAGCCCAAGAAGGGAGAACTAGGAACATTGTCCCAGGCCCTGAGATGAGGTCCCTCTATGATTATAACCTTCGCGTCTGTGGGAGAGGGGACCAAACATTACTATTTTGTCCCGGGTCCCCTGGATTTTAGGCACGGCCATGGTGTGCGCACCAGAATACTGTGACAAGAGCATGCAACAGGGAGAAGCAGACTGAGGGATTTGGCCCTTTTGCTTTTTTCAGGGATGGTTAGGAACAAACTGTTCTAGTCTGTTTTGTGTTTCGATGCTGTACTGTCTCAGAGTAGTCGGCCTCATTCTTTTTGTTTGTATTTCTTTCTTACGATGACTTGTAGTCATTCTCTAGCTCTGTGATTTTCAATCCTGTTCCTCGGGACCCACTGCTCTACACATTTTGCATGTCTCCTTTATCTGACACACTCATTTGAGTTCATGGAGCTCTTTCCTAATGAGCTGATGATCTGAATCAGGTGTGTAAATCAGGGATACATGCAAAATGTGCAGAGCTGTGGGTCCCTGGGAAAAGGTTTAAAAACCACTGCTCTAGCTAATCAAAAAAACAATTTCCTACCTTAAATATATTGTTGATTAGTAATAGGCATTGCTAAGAAATTCATTTGGACAACTTTAAAGGTGATTTTCTCAATATTTTGATTGTTTTGCACCCTCAGATTCCAGATTTTCAAATAGTTGTATCTTGGCCAAATATTGTCCTATCCGAACAAACCATACATCAATAGAAAGCTTATTTATTCACTGTCAGCTTTTTATTAGCTTTCAGATGATGTTTAAATCTCAATTTAAAAAAAAAAGACCCTTATGACAGGTTTTGTGGTCCAGGGTCCCATATATAAAATTAGTCAATAAATATCTTGTTGGGTTAAATTATTTCTATGGAGGTAATGAACAAATACTTTAAACATGCTATTCAGAAACTTTACACTGAAATAATGACACTATAATATGTGCAAGACCTTGGGCAAGATGCAAAGAGGAATGTTTAGCAAAAAGCTTTTGCTGTGACTTTATTTACTATATAGTACAGCCTTGAGCCTTTATAATACAAATTAAATAAATGGAATTTAATTAAAATCATATTTATTGAATCTGGAAGATATATTAATATCTAAATAACTAAGGTTTTGTGAGTTCTGTGTGGTAGTATACACAATAGCTACTGTATATGAACAGGTGTTTCATGTCATACTTGCTATAGTGCACAGCTGGAACAATGTTTTGACCACTTCACATCCGAGACTATAACTATCATTAACATTCTTGACTCCATTGTTGTTGTACACCAAAGAGATTTCTCTTCTGCATCTGTACCACTGAATCCTTTTCTCTCTCTCTCTCTCTCTCTCTCTCTTTCTGGTTTCCTTTGTCTGGTGCTCCTCCAGGATAGCTAGTGTGCCAAAATCACGCCTCGTTTTTGCTTTCTCGTCTCACTCTCTGGCTTTCCCTCATATTTCCCCAAGACTGCAATCGATAGAGGCGTCTGTGATCAGGTTGCCACGTGTGATTCATTTGGGTAACCTTGACTACGGTTTGATGTGCGTGTGGACTTGGCTTGGCTAGCTGCAGCGTGAGTCAGAGAAAGCGTGTGCCATGCAGGAGCTGGTCTGCTTACAGTATTGATTTGCCTGAGCAGCCAAGAGGGGTTTCACCTCTTCCTACAATGAGTGACCCGAGCTGCTTTAGAGTTTTTATAGAAACTTGCATAATTCTTGTGAGATTAGCACCCTCAATGGTTTTATTTTGAATATCTGTTGATTTGAATCACACTTGCTTGATACACAATACTTCTAAAAACACGTTTTTTGTATATTTGTATACCACTGAAAATTAATCCTTGTAATATACCATAGTTCAGGGGTCTTCAGCAGGGGGCGTCCATCAATTACTGTCTGAAAAAAAAGTAAAACAATGATAGTGTACAATTGTGCATATCATCAATGATTATTTGGACACTGTACTGTATTTGTCAGAATAAAGTACTTAAATATATTGATATGGTTTTTAAAGTATATTATTATAGGTCAGGCTTAATGTAACACTCAGTTTTATGAATATTTAATAGGGGTCCTTGCCCAGTCTCTCTCATCTACCTTTGGCTGGGGGGGTATGGGGGTATGGGGGTTTTGGGCTTGGCGTGAAAAAGGGTGTTTAAATATCTTACTTTTCTACCAAAGATTAAGACACACAATGCTAGTAAACCTCAATTCAAAAACACTAATGCCTCTATCTTATTTCTTCCTGTTTTCTCCTTCCCACAGAACTCCATTAGACACAACCTCTCCCTACATACCCGTTTCATCCGTGTTCAGAATGAGGGAACAGGAAAAAGTTCCTGGTGGATGCTTAACCCAGAGGGCGGAAAGATGGGCAAAGGGCCCCGAAGACGAGCTGTATCCATGGACAATGGCACTAAATACCTGAAAAGTCGAGGCCGAGTCAGCCGGAAGAGAGCAGGAGCTGTGGGAATGGGCCGAGAGCTTGGAGGACCTGGAATACAGGGATCACCAGAACATGGAAGCCCAGCTGGTAAGGGAGTAATTGGAGTTGGGGGTGAAGAGTTTGATGCTTGGACAGACCTCCACTCCAGAACAAGCTCATCTGCATCAACGTTAAGTGGATGCTTGTCTCCAATTCTGGCTGAGACAGAACCTGATGAACCAGAGGAAGGAGGACTTTCCTGCTCAGCCTCCCCAAGACTCTACCCTAGCCCCACCAGCACAAGATCTCCAGCCCTGGGAACAGGGGGACACTGTCCATCTGTTGAGCTCCCGCACCTAGCTGATCTAACTGGAGCCATCAGCTTGGAAGAGGGCTTCTCCCAGCCTCTACCACTTAAGCGCAATGGCTATCACTATGGCCCTGGACCCAAAGGAGAGACATCCTACTGTGGAACAGTCTATGGCCAACCATCCATGGGCATGCTTAGGCATCATACGCCTATGCAGACAATTCAGGAAAACAAGCCTACCAGCTTCCAGCGTGCTCTTAGGGCATACTCGGAGAACAATGCCCTTGAAAGTCTGCTTGCTGGAGGGCCACAATACTGCGGTAAGGACATGGTTGTGGGGCAAGGAGCAGCATCCCATTCCCTTATGTCACAATCTAACAGTGCCGTGCACTCTCACGGCCACAATCAGAGCCAGAATCACAATCATAACCCAGAGCATGGCCACAATCGCAGTTCCAGTCAGAGTCTTCACAACGGCCATGGAGTAACCCACGAGCAAAACCCAAGCCATCATCATAATCCCAATCAAGCTCATAACAAGCATCACCCAAGTCTTGACTACAATCATCACAAACACCACCGTGGCCACGACTACGTTCAATCTCATGACCACAAACTCAATGCTAGTCCCAATCCTAACCACATGCACAATCACCTGCAACACAACAGCTCCAGACAACCAGACCTTTCTCCCAGGGTGAACAATGACATGTTGCAACCCTACAACCACAAATCACCCAGCCTTTATGGCTCACGTGCTCACCTCCCTTCTACTGCCCTGCCTCCTAACCCTGCCAGTGTCTTGGATGTACCCCAAGACCCTTGTCGCCTGGCTTCAGCCCCCCACCCTCGCCATCAGTCCTACCCAGGTTCCCACCTCCACCAGGGCATGACAGAACCCTGGCAGGGGTATTACCACCACACATCACAGAATCCTAATTATCATGGCAACCACCAAGCTAACCATCACCAGGATCCTCACAACCGGTTGCAGTCCGAGCTGGAAATGGATGTGCACCAGAGCAGTCTGGATTGCGATGTGGAATCCATCCTCCTGAACGACTTCATGGACTCAACAGAGGGAATGGACTTTAACTTTGACGGGTCGCTATCACAGGGTGTTGGCATGGGAATGGGTTTGGGAATGGGAATGGGAATGGGGGTTTTTGCAGGACCTCAGCAATCACACAACAGCCAGAGTTGGGTGCCTGGGTGAACCGTGGGGGCATTGAGGACCTACATTTAGGCAAGCGTTCAACCACACAGCCTTCTGAAGGGCAGCAGGTCAAGTTGGGAACTCACATGAACGAATTGACCAAGATTCCCTTTTGCTGATGTCAGATTCTGGACTCATGATTATCCCTTGTCCCATCCCCTTAACCCCCCCCCCCCCCACCCTTCTATTCCATTTTCCCTGCTGTGGAATAATGTCATAGCGCCCTAACAGTCCTTTCTGTGGTTCATGTCCTTCAGTTTGTGCTCAATTCATCACCTCCATGTCTTTCTGGGCAAAAGCTCTGAAGCACTTTACATCGCCATCCATTCCGATGCTGTAACGACCACCCCGCGACCTGGGAGGAATCACATTGTCCGCTGGCCTGGGTTTAATGTATGCAAACGACTTTGTTATCCTTCCTGAACAAAAAAAGTAAATAAATAATTAAGCGTTGGTGTTGTTTTACTAAACATGAGTACAGGATTGAGCAGTTGCTATAGCTGTCTGAGTGTCTGTGCTGTCATTTGTGTATTCGTCAGTGTGTGCGGGTGTGTGAGTGTTTGAGTGTGGAGCTGCTTTTCTTTTTGGTAAATGTACGCACCTCGTCCCAAGTAGGTCTATTGGATGTCCCTTTATTGTGGGCCAGGACAGTCATCCATCAGACACACTCTATTGATATTCAGCATATCCTTTTTAATCTCCAAAGTAATGCACCAGCTATGCATCACTGTTGCAAATAGAATGTGATGCTCGGAGAGCGCAGGGCTGTTTTTCCCCCGGACACACAACGGCTTAATGTGTTTTGGCGAAAGTGATGATTAAAGTCACTCTGCAGTAAGTGGGGAGGGGGGGGGGGGGGGTGTTTGCAGGGGGAGGGGGTATTAGAAGGAGGTAGGGAGGGCAGAGATAGAGAGATAGAGGGGGAAAAGGAGAAATGCAAATATTATCACTATGCCCCCTTCCTCTCCATTCTGTGAATTTATAAAGCTTTCCCTGTAATGAAATAAGGAACGATCCAACACTACCGCACATCCTGTGCAGGGCTCTTTCCTGGTTCACCTCGGCCTAGCTACTCTGTGGCAGCCTTCCTCTGACTTCAACCAGTGCACTGGCTTCATTTAGGCTACATTAGCATTCTTTATCCTTTTGCCTATGCAGCATTACCCAAGGTAATCAATGATGATTGATCAAATTTGAAGTTTTGTCAACCCTTATTAACTGTGTGTTAATGTAATACAGATCTGGAATTTGGAAAATGAACGAGTTAAAGCTTGACTAACCTGACTAACTATTTGATGGTAGTGCTACCTCAAGGTTGCAAAATGAAAGGTGTCGTCTCATATCTGGTTTTACAGAATTCCACCATCTTCCAGAGCCTTAGTGTCCTACACTAGTGAACTGCATGCTGATTAATTCAGTCAGCAAGCAAAAAATGGGTGCTATCTTTTCTGTGCAGACTTCCCCTATCATGTTGCCCTTATCCAGTGATCTCCCAGACTCAAGTAATTAAGTGCAAGTGTATATTTTCTCATTCTGGATGCAACATAACACCAAGGATTCAAATAGAAAGACTCCTCTAATTATGACATGGTTTGGAAACATATGAGGCACGTTTATGGACACATCATAGAAACCAGTTGTCTTAACCTATTATGGTCACTAGATAGGGGTGGACGAAGTAATGGAAACACCACATGGAAAATGAGCTTCACTTTGAAGCAATTAAATCGCCATTACATGACTGTAACTACAAAGGAGAGTTTATTAGGTTGATTGCCAATTACAAAACATGTCAGGTGTAAAAAAGGTCTGACGGTTAGCACTTTGATATGAGAGGTTTCAAAGCAATGTGAGGCGACTAACAGGCTTTTAAAGCCGAATAGTTTGTATAAGAATTGCTGGTGCATCCATGTCAAAAATTGCTAAATTATTTATTTGTCAAGGGAGACAGGATCAAAAATAATGATAGTACATGCCAAACAGTAAAAATGCATTGGCAAAGACAAACAGAAGTTGCAACTCAGTGCACTCTGACAATCAAAAACATATAAAGTACAGCATCAAAAAGCGTAGGCTATATGAATCAGTATTTCTCTTACCAAGTATTCACAAAAGGCATTTTCTAGCATCAGACAGCAAAAACACCATTCACTTGTGATGTCCCATAATTACAGGATTATAATGTCTCCATGCACACTACTAAACAAATGCAAGAGTAATTTCATGGCTGCCAGGATAAAGTCACCTTCCATGGCCAGTCACTAAATCA
Source organism: Acrossocheilus fasciatus (assembly GCA_036784905.1). NCBI lineage: Eukaryota > Metazoa > Chordata > Actinopteri > Cypriniformes > Cyprinidae > Acrossocheilus > Acrossocheilus fasciatus. The sequence continues at coordinate 29,762,204 of CM071956.1, forward strand.
GAACATCTTTGAATTTTTATGTAAATTTCTGGAACACAAAGAGTAGATTCCACCCCGTTTATTACTAAAGAATTGGAAAGGTTTGTTCCTTTAGCATTGCAACAATAACATGTTGTGAATTAAGTCTTATTAATTCTTTGATATGTATATGCTGTTTGGTGTTTCATGTTATTTTGTCTACTCTTTGTATCATTACTTGCTTTAGTCTACCATTATTGATGTTCCATAAAGTGCATCCCCATCCCCCACACTCTTTTTTTTATTTATTTATTTATTTTTTACATATATGTTGCCAGGTGCTTTCTCAGAGGCTGAAACTGTCCAGAGATACATGACTTGGATGCAGCTTTTTGTTCTGCTTAAATTTTGATGAGGAAAAACGTACATGGAGAGAGAAATGGAGAGTGTGGTTAAAAAAGATAAAGGAAGCTGACAGAGAGTGAGTTGAAAAGGACGGCACTAGGTTGCTTGAAAGAAAAAAAAAGCGCTCACAGATAGAGATGGTGTGTGTTTGTGTGCATGAGAGAGAGAGAGAGTCTGTCAGAGTAGCTTCCCTCAGCAGAGCTGTTTGAATCAGGCCAAATGTCAAGTGGCTCTCTACAGTGTTTCTCACACGGCCCGATCAGATAGCCATCCCTCTTTCTCACTGTCTCTCTTTCCTGCCAAGGACAATGAGCCCTGTCTTCATCCGCTTTCATTCCCGTCTTTATGTTCTTTTCGAGGTGGCCAGGAATCTGTTGTTATCCAACTGTGATTTTGATTGCTGGCCTACGCCTGCTTCAGTGCTCAGCTTCATGTGTGTGTGAGCGTGTATGTGTGTGTGTGTGTGTGTGTGTGTGTGTGTAGCACAGTGACGTACCTGAAATGACATGAAAATGAATTGAAATTGTGCCCTGGTATTTACTATGCCTGGCTATCAATAATATAATATACACAGTTTATATTTATTGGGTATAAAGATGGGCTTGTGGATGACAGTATGGAGCTCCTGTATCCCATTCATCTATATTACAAGATCATGATTCTATTACAACTCATTTCTGTTACATGCTGTACAAAAATCTGTATTGAGAAAATTGTATAATATTTTTTGACAAGCAAATATCAGTTTTATTTCTTTTTTTAAATGATGTATCTGCTCATCTTGTGGCCTGTAAAATAAAACAAAAGAGAACTTGAAAAACTTGATAGCCTTTTTCTGCCAATGTGTGTAAGGAATATATTTGATGCAAATTCAATGCATTTGAAAGCGCTTATTTCAGTATTTTGAATTATTTCTGAATGAAACGGAATACCGACCGAGGAAAAAGAGAAGGAAGGGTTTGATTTTAGCGTACATCCTCACAGTATTTGGTGGTTGAAAGGGAGTAGTTAAGAATGTACACACACACACACACACACACGCACGCACGCACACACACACACACACACACACACACACACACACACACACACACACACACACACATATACTTTAGAAAATTTCTGGAGAAACTAAATATTAAATAAACCCCATAAATGAGAATTCATTTGAGTCTCCGGAGCTATGAAAGCATGACCCCTGAGCAATAAATGTTTCCTTTGGGATGCCAAGGAGGTCAATGAGAATAATACTCATTATGCGTGTGACCATGTGTGTCTTGAGAATTTCATATGGTTTCAACAGGAAAGGCAGTTCATATTAAAGGTCATTGCACACTGAGTCCGAAATTTTTGCGTGTTAAAAAATAAATATGACCTCATGTTGTGTCAATCACGTTTACACACTGCCACTCATCCGTCATAAAAAAAATTCGGATCAGGTTCGATTTTCTGTGTTTTCGCATCCGTAGCATGCATTTTGATAGGAAAGGATGAGGAATACGAGAAAAAAAAAAAAACATTTCGGACTGTGTGTGCAATGACCTTAAGAATCAGCATTCCAAGACCTAGTGAGCTGCTGTTTACTGCTGCCTTGATTTGAAATACTTTACATAGACAGCAACTCCTCACACAAACCGTAAAGTTTGACATTATCATGTTGCTAAGCTAACAACACTATTCTATAATTAGCAAAACAAATATTGCAGAGAATATTATGCATTCAATCCTGAATATAATATACATTTCTTTAGAATTTACATTGTTCTCAACTCTGCCATCACAGAATTGCGTAACTCATTCTAGCATTGCCTTCTCCACAAAGGATACATGCAATGCTGCCTTAGAATTTGGCTAAAGTGAAATAATTATGCTACCTACCTTTTTGGACAGCCATCATATTGGAAGCTCATTTATGATGTAGGCAGTTCACTAGGTTTTGGAACATAATGTGTATGCACTAATGTAAAAGTGCATAATTTACTGTGCGTATGTGTGTGTGTGTGTGTGTGTGTGTATGTGTATGAGATAAGGCTCGTTAACACCCCTGATGCTGTTCCACAGCTGTCCTCGTCCCTGTGGAAGCATTCTCACTGAGGGAATGCCGGCATCTGCAGTGCCATACTGTTCCACATCTTTCTCTGAGATTCACACACACACACACACACACACACACACTGCTGCTCGTCTAATTGACTCCGCTCATCTCTGGCTCTGCCTCGCCTCCACAGGCGACTGTGCGTGAGCGAGAAACGGACAACTGAGTCGTGAGAGAAAAAGAGAGAAAAAAGAGAGGGAAACGGTACTGGAAACACATGCTCACTCTGAACAGGACTCCTCCCCTCTTCCCTTGAGAAAACGATAACCATAAAAACAGATTATTTTAATTTAGTTTTAAAGGAATAGTTCATTCAAAAACGAAAATTCTGTCATCATTGACTTACATCATTAACCTCTTGTTGTTCCAGACCTGTTTGACTTTTTTTCACGCAAAAGCTCCAAATCAATCTCCAAACACTGTCTGTCAAGCTCCAAATATATAAAACCACCATTAAAAACAAAACAAGGTGTCTGGCTTGTGCACTATATCCTAAGTGTTCTTAAATCATGCTATATGTATTCTATTTAGTTGTTGTTGTTGTTTTTTAAAGATGTCTATATAGTTTTTTTTAATGCTTCAGTTTTAATTTATTATATTATTATATTTTTATTATCATTATATTATATATTATATTACATATAAGATCCATATAGACTATTTTAACAGTGCTTCATGATTAAAAAACAACAACAACACAAACCTTTTTTGGAGATGCTGGTCAATATGAACTATTGTATACATTTACATTTATGCATCCAAAGCATCTTACAAAAGAGGAATAAAGCAATTAATCAAAGAGCCAACAATCTTTGTAGTAGGGCCTACAAAGTTCCAGTATTAGTATGAAAAAAACAATGTGAAGATTCTTCAAAATTTCTCTATTTGAGCTCCAAGGGGGGAAATAGTTTTGGATCAAGATATGGGGTAAGTAAAAAATGACAGAATTTGTCATTTTAGACAAACTAATCCTTTAAACTTGCATCCCTATAGGATAAGCTGTCTGGAAAATGGATGGATGGATGATCTTTACCATTCCAAATATCAGGTAAATTTAACGTCTGAATATTAAGTAAGAAACAAAAAAAAATCAGCATTGTGTTCAATCTCACATGTGAGGCGCTATTACAGACCTCTGTCTCCACGTGCTCTCTAAGTATCAAGCGCAGCCATTAACGTCAGACAATAGAAGCTTCCGGATTCACGGGCCCTTTTCATCCCTGAGAGCAGGATTTGTCAAAACAGCATGTGTTATTGAACCCGGGTTTCTCACCGTGCTCAATGCAAATGAGAGCAGCCTGATTTATTCCCAGTGTTTGATGGATTTATTCTGACAGAGGAAGTGACAGCGCTGTGACAGCCAAGCCCCCCCAATCTTTTCTATTTCAATTCTTATTCTATAATGCATTCTATTCTGAAATTCTTTCTCAGCTCTCAGGGCTTTTTCTCAGCATTGTGGTGTAGAAAGGGCTGCATTATTCATGATCATATATTCATTGTCATTTCATATACCACCTCTGATTTGCATTCAACTCCATCCCCGTACTCTCTGATAACTGCGGAGACTTTGTAAATTTGGCGAGGAATAGGCTGATATGTCTTTTGAATGACTTCATTTGTGGTTCATGATGTACACACCATGAAGTTATATGGACTTGTTGAAATAGTGTTTAATTTGACGTGGCACATAAGCTTTGAATTACATTTGACCGAGAGGAGGGTTGTTTTAATACTGAAGCGTCATTCACACCGGCAGCGATTTGCAGTGGCAAAGCAACCAGAAGTCATTCATTTTTAATGAGAGTTGGTGATTTGGGACGACTTGCGTCGCCGATGAAGTCCAGCAGTTAAACTTTATGTAAATGAGCAGTAATGTAGGTAAGCATAAAGCACAACAACGTATTTATGCTGAGAGACCCGCAACAAGCGACTGGAAGTCATTCTTTTCCAAAGGGAGTTGGTTATGTGACATTACAAACGACAGAGATCACTGTCAATGCAACTTTGTGTCCCATAAATATGCATGTAAATGGAGGAGACTGGAAACACAATCGCATACAAAACATTTTGCATTCCCCTGCTTACAAAAGTTGCAAACTCGTATGACATATGACATGACCAGAAGAAGATCTAAACACTGTAGACCTTGGGCTGTTTCCTAGATGACAGCCAGATTAACCAATCATGATCAAAACAATAAGGTAAAACAACCAATAGAAATTGTTTCAGCGTGGTAACGTAGCGAAATGTATTTAATTTTGTTGTTGTTAATTATGATAATAATTATATTTTAACACATACATTTAGATTTTAGAATAGGTTTCATGATCAAAATATTGTAAAATGCTAATAAAATCTTAATAAGGATCATAATGGGATATAATGAACGATATAATTTAAAAGGTAGAAATTTCTTTTGTATGTTGTTGAAGACATTGATTTATAAGTGTCTTTGTTAACTTTTTTCAACCATTTAGCATTAAACATTATTTCAACGTCGTTTCAACATTGAAACAAGAATTGACATTATTTCAACCATATTTCAACATTGAAGGTCAGTCATATGCTGGCTGGGTATTGAGCCTAATGCCATGATCAGTCCAGACTGTGAGGGATAGAAGAAGTCCACTTCCGTCCTCTATTGCGTATTGTTGTGTACTGGGATGTCGGTCAATCAGCTGTCAAAACACAGAAAATTACATCATGTCACAGATTCAACAGATTCAACTTTGCAAAACATGAATCGTTAAAATTAGATGGGACATAGAACCTCATTTTCAGGTAAGGATATTGCATTGTCTATATAAAGGTATCATGTTAATTATAAATCACAAAACAGCAATACGACCTTAATTAAACCAAGATATATTTTCCACTTAAGATCACATGGTTTACCTTTCACAAGATTGCCTAAGTAAACACTGATGGTACTGAACATTTTTTAAACTTTCTGATCCGTCAATGTTCTTGAAAAACTTGTGAAACACACTCTTATGTTCTTTGTAATCTATATGACCTGGAAATATTTATACTTAGTTGTTGTCATAAAATTTCATAGTACTGTACTAGTGTCTTAAAGAAAGGTAAACATGCTTAGAAACTATAGTGACTAGCCAACAGGACTGATATCCAGAACTGATTTTATACAGACAATGCAATATTCTTAGCTAAAAATATGGCCATGTTGCATCTAATTTTAACAACCCATGCTTTCCGAAGTTATTTGTCCTGTTTATATTTGTGAATTTTATTCTCTGTATTTTGGCAGCTGAAAGACCGACATCCTGGTACATAAAAATGTTATAGTCATAAAATATTTTAATATAACTGAATTTGTATTTAATATGATCAAAATTTAATAAAAACATTGTAAGTTACTAAATGTAATTCTTTCACTTCCACGGTTATTCAAACAGCAAATAAATTATATATAGAAAGTGAGCAAAGAACATTTACGTTATCAACGAATGTGATCGCTCGGTAACACTTTATTTCGATAGTCCACTTTAGACATTTTACTAACAGTAAGTAACTTTGCAACTACATGTCAACTAGCAGTCATTAGAGTATTAGTAGACTGTCTGCTTAATAACTTCTAACACTTTATTTTGATGGGTCCACAACATACAACATACTGACTATCAGAAACTTTGCAAGTATATGTCAACTTACTCTACTAACCCTAAACCTACCCTACTGGGAGTTAGTAGACATGTAGCTGCAAATTAATGAGAATTAGTTGACATGTAGTTGACACGTAGTTACAAAGTTACTTATAGTTTGTAGAATGTCTAAAGTGGACTATCGAAATAAAGTGTAACCGATCGCTCAGTTCAGGACTTCTGTGCTTCGCTAAATGCTGTTTTACTCTAGTGGCCAGTTTTATTTAGCAGGACAAATTAGCGAAAGAGCGCAATTCCAAAACAGCGCTGATGGGAGGGGAAATTTCTGCAGGTGATTTACTAACAAAGCACAAATTAAAGAACACAGATGCAACATCTCATTTGCATATTGACCAACGCAATATACCAAGCACAGATTAGCATAGTCGCAAATAAAGAATAAAAAAAATAAAGAAGCCACAGTATGTTGAAAGGAACCGGAGGCCAAAAAATGAAGGTTTGCTAGAAGTTTTGGTCCCACTTTACATTAGGTGGCCTTAACTACTATGTACTTGTCTTTTTAAGTTGTCTTTTATTTCCTGAAGCAAATTAAAAATAGCATGGCTTGGCAAACGATATGTTCAGATAATGTGTTCTTCTGGCATTCAAAATAAATTAATACGTGTGGAAAAATCCTCTTCCTTCTACCACGTGCTCTCTGATCTCTGCAGTGCCTCCTCCTAGCAACAATAATTGCAGTCATTTCAAGCGCAAAATAATTTAAAGAGGTCATAAGATGCGATTTCATGTTTTCCTTTCTCTTTGGAGTGTTACAAACTGTTTGTGCATAAATAAGATCCCTGAAGTTGCAAAGACTAAAGTCTCAAAACCAAAGAGATATTCTTTATAAAAGTTAAGACTCAACCATGCCCTCCTAAAATGCCTCGTTTAAACACACCCCCACATGTTTATGTCACTGTGTGGGAAGATTTGAAAAACACCTCCCATATGTATACGCAAAGAAAGAAGGCGGAACTATTATTCTCGCTGTAGATGTCCTGGAGACGCTGTTTTTCATTGTGAAAGCGAAACTACTTTGTTTGTTGTGTTTACAACCCAAATATTAGTGTGTGCAGCGGATATTACAGAGGGCTATTTCCTGAACCTGGGAGTAGCCTGCCAGCTGTGCACGAAGACAATTCCACCTTTGCAAGAACAGTCCGACACTTCTGACTCACAGCCTGTAAGTATGTTTTCATATTTAAAGAATTTTCCACTGATGTAAATTCAAACGAGAGTTTTGAGCTGTGTAGAGTGCTTGTTGTTTGTCGCTTCTCAGATCATAAATGCAGACATGGTAATGTTTACGCAGCACGATGCAACGCGACGCATAAAAAGACAGTATAAGTCATTATAATCAGTAATTATGTCCCCACTGGATGCAACAAATGCCTAACTTAGAATGGGTTTTTATTGTTTTTCTGTCGTCGTGCTGGGACACAGCATCACAATAAGGTAAGGAGCGTAACATTTCTGTCTCACGCTTGAGGTATTCGGCCAATCACAACACACTGGATAGCAGGCCAATCAGCGTACACCTCGCTTATCAGAACGATGAGCTTTGTAAAAATTAGTGCTGTCAATCGATTAAAATTTTTTAGCGCATTAATCACAGTCATGGACTGTGATTAATCATGATTAATTGCAAATTTAAAATACTAGGATGTCGTTTGTGCTGGCGCAAGCTGTTAGTAAAACTGGCCCTAGATGCCTTTAAAAGAGATACCAAAGATGATCATAACCGATGTCCATCACATATGCAGATTGATATCTAAAAGTCTTTTACTTTTCCTCTTTTCACTAACATTTGGATATTAAAATTGTACGGTGCCCAGGAGGGGACGTCTTCGATTCACTTAGTTTTGTTGTGGCTACGACATATTATCACGTTCACCTGAGTTAATAAGTCATGGCCACGAGATATTAATTCATGGGAACGTCATATTAACTTGTGGGAACGTTAATGCATAAACAAAACTACGTGACCACAGCAACCCGGGATTATCAGAGATGGATTCATTAATATTTTATTTTGATTTAAGAAATTATTATATTAATTATTATAGAAATTAGTACACAATTAAATTATTATATTGACCATAGGCTACCGGACTGTGGGCAATGGCACGCGATGTACACAGCATTCAAATTAAGTTGATCATGAATAGGCTAAATGTTACATAAAGTACCTAAAATAAAATAACATTTTTATCCATTCCACAATCTTGTGTGTGTGTGCATTAACTGATTGTCTTTTTCCATAATATTTGTATATTATTATTAGCTATCATCATCATCATTATTATTATTACTAGCCTATTATTATATTTTTATATTCGTTTTTTTCCCCTTCATTTCAATCTCTTTACATAATGTTCTGACTAGTTTTGTAAATAAGCCTACTGTAAATGCTCAACATGCCAATAAAGCTTTGATTATGCTGACTGGAATTTATAACCTATTGGAAATGCAGTTTAAAGGTTGAATTTAACATATATTTCTTTTTTTTTTCTGCGAATAAATAATTATTAATATTATAGCCTACTGCCTAGTGTTTCGTTGAGGAATGAACCATTCACGAATTATTTGTAAATTAAAACACAATACGCTCATTTATCATCACGCACTGGCATAAATAGCCTACAATCATAAAGTATTGGCATAATTGTCAGGCGTTTACAGTATTTGCTAAATATATGGTAGAAAATAGCATAATTATACAGAATATTAACAGAATATACTATATTAATTAAGTATAGCGAATTGAAATAAATATAAAAACATAGCCCTAACAAGTTAATATAACCTAATAATAATAATAATAATAATAATAATAATATACAAATATTAAATGAAAGGTTTAATGTTAATAAAAATGTTTTATCCATCTCTGATAATCACGGGTTGCTATGGTCACGTAGGTTTGTTTGTGCATTAAACTTGTGGCCACAAGAAAAATACGTCATTGCCTCAACATGAAAGTGAAGTGACATGTGGCCAAGTATAGTTACCCATACTCGCAATTTGTGCTCTGCATTTAATCCATCCGAAGTACACACACACCTGGAGCAGTGGGCAGCCATTTATGCTGCGGCACCCAGGGAGCAGTTGGGAGTTCAGTGCCTTGCTCAATGGTGCCTCAGTCATGGTATTGAAGGTGGAGAGAGCTCCCCCAACTACAATTCCTGCCGGACCTCAGACTCAAATCCACGATCTTTGGGTTATGAGTCCAACTCTCTAACCATTAGGCCACAACTTCCCAGTTTTTCCCTATTTATACCTGCAGAACTATGTACAAACACCGTATACAACATAGCATCTCGAGGCCATGATATAAGGATGTCGTTACCGCGAAAAAAAACGATCTCGTGGCCACAACATAATATCACGTTCCCACGAGTTAATATGACGTTCCCATGAGTTAATATGACATTCCCATGAGTTAATATGACGTGGCCACGACAAAACTGAAGCCTTGTTCAGACTACACGATCTTAGCCCGATTTTGCCACTATCTGCTTGACGTAGGATGTCGTGGGGATTCATAAACGACAATGGGCGTCGGGACACACGATTCAATCGTTTCACCTCGTGTAGTGTGTCATAGTGCATGACACCTCGATGCTTCACGATGTCAACACAGAAAGACTAGCATGTTTAATTTTTATTTTCCGTCATTCATGACAAGTTCCATCACATCTGTGACACTGGCCAACATAAGCGCCTTTGTACAAGCTTTCAAACAAGCCGAAACGAAAGAAAGACAATGGTATCGGTCTTGCTAGGTGTAATTTTACAATGGAGGAAATGTTCGTGGAGCTACAGCAACAATACTCCTACATTTATGATGAGGGACTACAGCGACACAGTCAAAAAAGGCAAAATAAAAACTATTTTACTTCAGTTCTCTTTGACAGTCTATACCATTCTCTTCATGCCATCCAGATTTGTGTCCATTGTCAGGTTTTCTTTCTTTTTTGAGCTTTTCTGATGACAAGACTGGGCAAAACACGCTGTTTGCTAGCCATTGTTTGTTTACACTCACAGCACCTTCTGTCTTGTCCCGCACTGTATCGATGACAGCACACACGTCGTTAATGATGGCATGCAATGAATGCTCGGGTGGCATCGTATAGTCTGACATGTTTCTTGTTCACAATACAACAAGATTTTATGAGTCAAAATCGCATAATCTGACACAGTAACTGTTGTAACTGACAAAAAAAAAAAACAATTGTGTAGTCTGAAGGGGGCTTAAGTGAACCGAAGACGGCCCCTCCCGGGCGCTGTAAAATTGAATAAAACTCCAACAATAAAAACAACAAGCTAGGTTATAATTACCTTAAAAGACCATAAACCCCATTCGCGAGAGTAGGTACAGAATTCAGTCAGCAAGCGCGTGCACTGAACTTAACTCTGGCATTTCAGCGATGGATAATCTGAATGCCTCTGATTGGCCTTTGCATTCATAAGCTCAATAGAATCGTGTGTGATTGGTTGTAATGTGCAATGTTGTAAAAACATGTGAAAAGAAAACTGAAAGAAAACAACGACACATTTAATTTAATTTTCATATTATTCGCAATAGATTTAGTTTAATACATCATATAATTAGTTGAAGACATCACATCCCATTGGTTGTAGTGTTCAAGAGTTTATCATGGCTTAAAATGAAAATTCGTCATCAATGTTTAGGCTACTCGACCTCAAATTGTTTCAAACTATTTTTTTTTTTTTTTTTTTAATTCAGTTGGCAAAATATGTTCATTCAGAACACCCTGCAGTGTCAAACATGAAACTCCAGGGCTGCATATCAGAGGAGTTTAAGGTCTGATGACATAATATAGGCTACTTATGCAAATTATTATATATTTGTGTAAAATGCATGTTTACATAATATTTTTTTTATGAAAAATAAATTTATTATTAGTTTAAATAATATAAACTCATATTTAAAAGCTCTAAAATAAGTGATAAACGCCTGTTGCGATGTTCAATAACGGGTTACATTAGATGTGTTTTTTTATCTTATGTTTTTTTTATCTTATCTTGGTAAACAACCGTGCATGAGTGACACACAAGAACAAACTTCATTGGCTCTTTGCAGAAATGCAAGCGCATTTGCGCAATACTTCGTTTGCTTGATCACTGATTTACAAACAACATAACATTTCAAAGTCCTGACTAATGCCTCTATTAGCATTTAAATAAAATAGACCAGATGAGTAGTTGAGAGCAGTGAAAGCTCAACTCTTCTCTGACATAGCAAATACACCTATCCCCGGGCCTGCAGAGGACAGTAATGCTGAACTCCTGCTCTTCCTGTAGGCCGCTGGACTGTCTGCTATGATAATGATGATGATGGGTTGAAGGTGATAATAGCTGCTGTCTGCATGAATTCTCCAGGGTCGTGCTATGATGGATAACATCGGAGGTGTTTCGTAACATGCCGGACGTGGGTGGAGGTCATCCCTGCTGCACTGATATTGCTATGCAGGATCAAAAAAATCATGCGGTTGCCTTAACTAGTCTATAACGAGTGCATTTTTGTATCAGTTTGGCGTTTCAGAATAGCTGTGTGTGAGGGGTGTGTGGTCCCCCGCTGGCTGGGGTCCCGGCTGTTTGAAGCACGTCGGCCGCAGCGCTGGTTTTGATCAGCGCTGGATCTGCAAGATCAGAAAGTGGATCAGGAGCTCCCAGGGGAGTGTCATTTACACGTGCCTCCTACTGAGGAGAGAACGTGCTGCAATTATACGTCTGTTAAAATGCTAATGCTTAACATTGCCCCTCCCAACACTCACTCACTCACTCACTCACTCACTCACTCACTCACTCACTCACTCACTCACTCACAAAGGGCAATTTTTTGGCCCACACTTCACTTTAAAAGAGAATTACAGCCTCAGCTTATAGTACTGAACTTATTGTCATAGAATCACTAACCAACCCTGACTGTGCCAAGTTAAATCCAGTCTTTTAACTCAAGCTCATAAAGTAAGCATGGCTGCTTTCGGCGTGAGGAAGAGGTTTGAAATCTTATCAGAATCTTTGTATGTGTGATTTATAAGTGTGCAAACAACACCACAATGTCTGAATTACCATTGATATTTTTGGGGGGGCATTAAAATATTATTTTAGTACAGTAATAATACAGTAATTATTTTATCACAATATAACAAAGAAATATTTTAAAATATTTCACAACTTCTTTTTTTTGGTTTGACATTTTTGCTATGTTACTAAAACAAAACAACATTTTGCATCATTCTTTGTGGCAGCCTGAGAATACATGGGTAGTTGACAAATAAAAACTGGACTGTGTCCAATGGTGTGACATAGCAAAAATGTAGAAAAAACAACAACTTAACATACAAATAACATGAGAAAAATGTATCTTCATTCTTAGAGTTGCAAATAGCATTAGAAAGGTTGATCTTCAGTGTTAGAGGTTGTTTTTTAAAGCCTAAATAACAAGCATTGCAACTCAATAGTTCATAATTTATCTAGTGTTTCAACAAAATATGAGCTTCTTCCTTTAAACCCTGCGGTACAAATGCCTCTTTTTTTTTTAACAAACTGAGCAACAAGTCAAAATTATTGTCTGTGGTAATGGACAGAATGCCAGTAGTGCAGCCCATAAACATTAAGGGGAAAATAACCCAGAATATTCCTTTAAAAACCGTCTGATTCTCATACATAGCCGGTGCCTCCAGATATATAACACAGCCTCCAACAGACACACATCCACTCTCAGCGGCTAATAATGAGCTGTAATGGATGCCGGAACCACTGCAGCTCACTGGATCACTGGATCACTGGATCACTGGTGCCGTTCAAGACACATTTACTGAGATGACACAGCAGCCATAGGCCGAGCTCAGGAATGAGTCAGATGATCTGTCAATCACTGATCATGTGACTACTGACTGAATGCCCATTAGTGTCCATCACTGTGTCTGCATGTGCACATCACATCAGTAATTGTGTGTCTTACACTGACTATATGTGTGAATGTGAGAGCTTGCTTGCATTTACAGTGTTATTAATGATTTACATTTTAACACTCCCATCAATCACAGCGTGTGAAGCCATGTGTGAAACTGCAAGTCACACCCTCTGTTTTTTCATGCATGTCTGTTGGTGTACTTGAGAGAATTTCCCTGTAGATGCAGGCCTCTTTTCTTTGCCATTGTTTATTACCTTGCTAATATTTACATTTGGGTAATTCTTAGGAAACATTTGTGCCTGGCAATTGTAGGATTAATAAAACAGTATTAGCACTTTTATTAATATTTAAAATCAGCACTGTAACCACCATAAGAAGATGTACCCCCTAATATTAAGATTAATGGTCAAAAGACATTTTTATTTCAATGTCTTTTTAAATTATTACTCCCAAGCCATATAATGTATATATGAGCAATATCACACCTGTAGCCATGCGACATGGCTCTTGCTGATATACCGCAATACCGAACAACTATGAGTGTGATATTGCATTTATACAACAGTTTCATAGCACAAGTGTGTCAATAAATAAGAAACAACCACAGAGTGTTAAAAAAATATATATATATTTTGTGTCCAGAACTACTTTCTCCTGCCACGGATTCAAATCTGACAAATCTTGACAGTATATCAGCTGAGCCCAAAAACATCACTTTAGAACTAGTAACAAAGGAACGTTGAGTTGCATCATTGTAGGCTTATTGTATTACTGTTTTAAAAGCAGTTTCTTATGTGTAGTATTATGTGTATTCATTATTCAGCATAATACATTAGTTTGAATGTCTGCTGAGGAAAGCGATATCTTTGTCGTACTACACTTTCATCTGTTAAGGGTGATTTCTGATACCGGCACTGCTGCATCTTACAATGGTGTTGTTGAAAATAAAAATAACTTCCTTGTTTACAACCCTGTTTCAGTCTCTTTCAATGTGAAAGTCTTTACTGATAACTCACTCATAAAAACAGTATCTTGTCACTATTTAATGGTGGAACAATGTAATCAAATCACCATCACAAACACACACAGTTTGCCAACACTAAATGCTATAATTAAACACCACTATTATATATATATATATATATATATATATATATTGCCACGGTGTATGTCAGGCAGGAAGGCACTGGAGACAACTGGAGATTTTGTAACATTTAATAGAATACTCGGGAGAACAGAAAAACACACATCTAAACGTAACTGTGATTGGACAAAACTTCAATGAATGCTACCCAGACAGCAAGGAGTGTCGGCCCAGATCCGGCCCACAACTGGCCCACATGGATTTCACACGGGCCAGATGTGGGCTGGATCTGGGCCACAACTATGTTGCTGTCTGGGTAATATTGAACAGGAAACAAAGGAGTAAACGAGATGATTAATACAAAACAGGTGGAGAAAATAAACGATGATTAACTAACGACAAGAACCGGAACTAAACCAAATAAGGGCAAATAGGAAACTAGAGGGGAAAACACGTAACATATATGAAGTGTTATTTATTTATCAGTCATATTTAATAAACAACAACAACCATCATAAAAACTGCTAGGCAATTCAGTCAAAAGTACAAAGGCAGCGCTATATTTAATGTTATAATATAACCAAACATTAGGTTTACCCAAAACAAAATATATCTTATGTTTAACCAGTATTGAGACATCAGAGCCAGCGGTAAATTCCGGAAGTTGAGGTGATGGGTTTATGAGCGCTGAACAGCCGTTGACCCTCTGGAGCTCACATCTCCAAAAACATCGCAAACAAAGCCAAAACCTAGATATTTTAGGCAATATACAAATCAATATACAAATCCTGGAAAAATGGCACGTATGGTCACCCTAATGTAGAATATTGTATGGCTGGAAGACCTCTCAGCCAATCATATAAATATATATATATATATATATATATATATATATATATATATATATATATATATATATATATATATATGTATATATATATATATATATATATATATATATATATATATATATATATATTATATATATATTATATATATTATATATATATATTAAGCCACATTATAGGTACTCCTTAGTAGTATCTGGTTGGGCCCTCTTTTGCCCTTGAGAACTGCATCAGTTCTTCACAGTATAGATTCAACAAGGTGCTGGATACATTCATCATAGATTTTGGTCCATATTGACATGACAGCATCACACAGTTCCTGCAGATTTGACAGCTGCACATCCATGATGTAAATCTCCCATTCCTCCATATCCTGAAGGTGCTCTATTAGATTGATATCTGGAGGCCATTTGAGAATAGTGCATTATTGTCATATTCAAGAAACTAGTTTGAGATTTGAGTTTGTGACATTAACCTGCTGAAAGTAGCCATCAGTAGATGGGTACACTATCATAAAGTGATGGACATGGTCAGCTACAGTACTCAGGTGGGTTGTGGCATTTATATGATGCTCAGTTGGTACTAAGGGGCCCAAAGTGTGACTGTGTGGTCTGACACATTAATAACCCTTGGGCTCCCATGACCCTGATGTCGGTTCACTGGTTGTCCTTCCTTGTAGGACTTTTGGTAGGTACTAACAATTGCATACCGGGAAAAGACCAAAAGATTTGGCATTTTGGAGATGCTCTGACTCAAATAGCCATCGCTATTTGGCCCTTGTCAAAGTCACTCAGACCTTTGTGTTTGCCCGTTTTTCCTGATTCCAACACCCTTAATTCAAGAACTGATTGTTCACTTGCTGCCTAATATATCACATCCTTTAACAGGTGCCAGTTTAACAATATAGTCAATGCTGTTCACTTCACCTGTCAGCGGTTTTGTTGACCAGTGTAAATGTTGAAAGAAACTGTTGTTCATTCAAATGCATACCTAATGTGTTACTTAATGAACAAAACAGAACTGGGGCTTTCATGTGCTGAATTCACTTGGACAATTAACAGTTTAGGAGACTCTGGTAGCACTTTCATTGTGTCTTCATCACATCAAATTTGCAGCTTTCTAATGTTTTGTGGTGGAGGGAAATACATTTTCATAAAAGGGAATCAATCATGCCATAATCAGCTGTTCACGAAGACTTATTTTATTTATTTATTTTTTATAGGTATTTTGCTATTCCCAAGTTCAGCATTATCATATCACTGCCAGATTTCATTCATGGTTCAACTCACTGAGAGACTGCGAGAGAGAGAGAGAGAGAGAGAGAGAGAGAGAGAGAGAGATTGAGAGAGACGTCTAAAAAGGTGTCATAGACATCTCATTACATTTTCATGTGCCACTAACTGCCCCATATCCAGCGGCTGGTCACGTGGCAAGAGACGCAGTATCATCTATGATTTAGGGAACTGCTCTGCCAGAGGCAGATGCCCGTGCTCATGCTCCTGAACGTTAATTAATTTCCCGCTCGTCACTTCACACTTCTCTCCCTGCAGCCATCTTCCTCTGCTCTGTTCCAGGTAGCATATTGTGTGCTGGGATTATTTCAGGGTGCATTTATATTGACAAGTCAGATCCAACAAAAGTCTGGAGGCTCTTAATTGCCTTGTTAGGGCTTCAGGAAGATGAGAGAGTAATCCCTGGCCAGTCCATATGTTTGATGGAGCAACAAGACACAGGCTCATACTTAGATATAGAGTGACTACTCGTTTTTTTTTTTTTTCTCGAAAAACTGCATGTGGAGTTTTTCATGTTACACAATGATCCAGATGAAAATGTGACTCAGTTATGTTTCCTCTAAATGAATAGTTGAGCCAAAATGGAAACTTATTTACTTCAATACTTTATTTCTTACATACAACATAAAGGAATGTCAAAGCTACTCTTTTTCATAATATGAAGACTGATCCTGTGAAGCTCCAAAAATGACAAAAACCAACAATAAATAAACCAACAACAATAAGTCAGATGACAGCTGGAGAACATATCCAAATTTATGGATAATAGCTGCAGCATAAACAATGGGAAAAAAATGTGAATAAAAAATAAAAACCATTATTATCCACAAAACTCCGAAAATGGTTCACTGTTCACTGTTCACTGCGGTTTCCAGCTAAAATATACACTAAAGTGACAGGTTATCAATTAACAAAGACTTCATTTTACATGGCTCCTTACACAAAACTTTGTTATGACCTCAATATATATGATATTTAAACTAATACATTTTGATATTTGCATCACATAATTAGCTCTATACGTATGGCTTTTTCTGAAGTAAACTTGCTTGGTAGCTCACCCGGTAGCGTTCTGTTATACAACACGTTATGCGGTGCACTTGGATAGGAGTCCCAGAAATCATGATAGAACAGTTTGAAGACTTGTAATAGCAAACTAACATGGCTTGGTTGTTTTATCAAATCTGTTTTTTAACTCTCGTTTGCTTTTGTCAACACTATCAGATTTAGTGTAGGTGGTACATCATTTTCAAACTAACGCAATAAAATATTTTGTTTTCAAACTGTTGCAATACATACAACAACTAGTGTAATGAAACATTACTGGATGTGCATCTGTTTCAGATAAAATTGAATTCACTCACTGTACATTTAACTTTGTCACAAAACGTCCACCAATCAATGGCACGGTTTTCCAATGAGCCTGGATTGGGTATAAAACTTCACTTCCTGATTGGTCACATGATAAATGAGAACCAATGTTCTTTGTTACCACTGACACATACAGTATCTGATATTTCTAGAGAATATTTTTGTGTACAAATTACACAATGAAGGGTTTTTTTTTCTTTTTTTTTGTAGCATATTGCTATGGAAAAAAAAGAAAAAAGAAAATATATTCCAGTCTTTGTTATCAACAACATGGAATGCATGAAATATTACATTGTGCCAAGTTTTCCCAAAGTTGCATTAATGAAAGAACTGCAGGGGGTTTGTCAAATCACAAAATTGTAAAATTAAAATGCATAAATCATTTGAAAGTAAAAACAACTGAACATAGACTATAAATATTCTATTTGTTTACCTGCATGTCAATGTGACCATTAACCGACATGCAAATGTGTTGTTAAATTATTGTAATATTAACTTCAAGTAAATATTTTAGGTCAAAGTGGTTTGGCTGCTAAAAAACAAACAACAACAAAAAAAACATAAACAAACATTAATAAACAGAAAAACAGCAATGACATTACACACCCAAAGATACACATCTACAAGGTTTTAAATACTTTTGTCCAGATCAATAATTAGTGAAGGTCATTGGATATGAAGAAGACATAGTGTTTCGCAGCTGTATGTCAGTGGTGTTTAGTAACTTGTATCGTTATTCATCTCATACATGACTGATTGACTAGGAGGTGCTTTTGTCCCCAAAAATTAGAAGCATGGATCAGGAAATTTAATTAGATTTACACGGCCATTCTATATTAAACTGTACAGTCACAATGTATAGTCAAAGTTTACCATCACACAGCTGATTTATTATTTATTTATTTTATTTTTTATTTATTGATTTATTTATTTTTTAGAAAGGAATATAAATAATCCATAACAAGTAATTATTATTAATATTTTAAAATGTAATATAGTCTAATTACAAGTGCTTAATTTTTGGAATCTTGGAAAATTCTTGAAATTAAATAGACATAAACACAATGGTCAACATCCAGTAAGATGAGCTATTTAAATTTATTCATTTAGAAAGCACTTTTATTCAAAGCAACATGCAAATGAGCTGTAAAGTGACATTGGAAAATACAGATCATTTTGTCTTAAGAAACATTTTCACTTTTGATTGCAGACAGGTGTATTGGCAAATCTGAGGCACGTTTAAGACATTGCTGACATTTGATCCAAACCTCTAAGACATATATGACATTACTGAGGTCTTTTTTCTTAGGAGACACATAAGCATAAAAACAGGAGGAAACATGAAATACAAAATGACCTTTTTTTAAATTTTATTATTATTATTATTATTTTAAACTTTTTTTACTTTCTTGAAACACATTTATGGCCTTATTGTGAACAATTCATTGTTGTACATTCCACAGTTCTTTCATCAAAATGTAATAACTTGTTCTAGCTCTGAAGCAACATTCCTGTTTGGCTTCTTAACTCCCACTTTCACAATCCAATCCATTCTGACTAGATAAAATCAAATCACAGCCTACATTTTTCTCATTAACTATTTTGTTTGTAGATATATCACAGAATGGAAGTAAATGCTATCATTTCATGTTGACTCAAAAGTCTCAATCTGCTCTCTATTTAATCTCAAAGATTTATATGAGAAACGTTTGAGCTATTAGAGAGATCATTTATAATTTCTTTCTCCTACGGGGAGGTGCTTACCATTCACGATGCATTGGAAAGTAAAAGCTGCCTTTCTTGTGGAAGATATCACGGAGACGTGAACAGACACGCACATGCGGTGCCCTGCGGGAGGTTTGAGGAGACGCTAGAATCAGTCCCCCCACTTGCTGGAGGGTTGAGTGAGAGAGAGAGAGAGAGAGAGAGAGAGAGAGAGAAAGGGGGGCTGTGGGGAGGAGGTGTATCCACACCTCCACTCATCTGTCACACTACATCAGTTACTCAAGCTGTGAGTCTACAGCGTCCCAAGACCACTTCCCCACAACGTCAGCAATTTCAGCTTAACGATGGCCCCTACACACATGATGGCATTCTTAAGGTCATGTAGATGGGGATTTACTTATCAAAATCTTTATTTGAGGGAACCCCCAAAAGATTTACAACAACAACAACAAATATAATAATAATAATAATAAAGACATTAAAAAGTAGATATGTATACAACAGTACTTTCTGGTCCTCAAATTTGACTGGGTGATAAGAGTGTGATATTAGAGTGATAACAGAGCTGCTCCAACTGTTTCACTATTTGCATCATGTACCACCTTGCCGTATTTCTTATAGCGAGTGTTATGGCAGACGGCCAAATCCACTATAATTGTCACGGAATGTAGTTTTAAGATTTTTAGGTGAGAATGTGCTTGTTTGGACTTCAAATGTGCGGTTTGTTAATGAAGATAACATCTATTTGAAGATTTGCTTCAAAGTTTTCGGAGCTGTGAGCTTCAGGGCGTCAGCGGTCGCTCTGCGCTCATGAAGCCGCCCGAGAGTGTCTCACCTCGGCCAGATCTTCTGGAATTTACCTCTGGCTCTTATGTCTCTGTAGTGGTTACACATGAGATGTAACCGGTTTTGGGTAAATCTAACAGTTGCCTTTGGTCTCATTAATCTATTACTTATTCCAGAGCAAATAGTTTTGGCAAAATCTCACCATGTTTATGTAACTTCAATGCTGTATATCAGAGCTCTACCTTGACTGAATTGCCAAGCAACTTTTATGATGGTTGTTGTTGTTTATTAAATATTATTATACAATAAATAATATTTTGTATAAATAATAGTAGTATTTAATATTAGGGAACAGTGTGTGTGTGTGTTTGTGATGGTGATTTTAGTTACATTGTTCTGTCATTAGTTGGCAACAAAAGACTGTTTTACTAGACTTTTTAATTGAAAAATACTAAAGCGCAGTTTTGAACAACAAAGTATTTTTTCTCAAAAAGCTTGTACGCAGCCAGCAAATGCACTGAGCACCACTGTCATCAGAAATTACACTAAACAGATGAAAGGATGGTACGAACTTATTGGACATTCAAACTAATGTTTTATTGTGAATATGAGATTGATCTGAAGAATGAATGTTGGATCAGATGCAGGTAATCACAATCACTCAGTGGTGGAAGGAAGTAGTTCTGCACAAAAGAGTGCTTTTAAAGACACTCCGTTGTTATTTTTTAATGTACGTATTTACACACTCGTGTGTCGAACTGCTGTATAAATGTAATATCACACTCGTAGATGTGAGATATGGCTGTATATCGGCACGCTGTGATTACCTACGGCTGAATTTTGTGATTACTATACAGCCATAACTCACGTCTAAGTGTGTGATATTGCTTATATATATATATATATATATATATATATATATATATATATATATATAATGGTACATTTTAATATATATTATATATTAGTTTATGTTTAAGCATCTCAGTGTTCTCAACAATCGTACAGTGTTGTCAGTTAGGGGCAGGGCTGTCTTTGGCCTGACCAATGGCAAAAAAGGGGAGTGTTCAGGAAACTTGCTTGAAAATAGTCATTACTATCTAGTGATGCAAAAATGGCTCACTTCACCTTTCACTATCCTTTTAAGGGTAGAATTAGAGCTATGTTATTGTAACAGTTATTACTGTTAAAACGTAATAATAATAATAAAAGCAAAACAATAAAAGTCTTCATCCAATAGATAATTAGCTAGGTGGATGGTTGTGTTTGTGTGTGTGTTCTAGATAAAAGTCAGTGTCAGTTCTAGGTAAAAGTCAGCATTCAGTGGCTTTCAAGCTTGTCATCATGAATATGGAGAAAAATAATTTGTGATTTGCTGGTGTGTGAATGAGGATATGTGGAGTTGTGTGTGGTGAGATTTGCATGTTTGTGTATGTTAGTGGGTGGGCGAGGAGTTGTGTGAGAGTGTGTGAAGAGAGCTGAGGTTTCAGTCCTCCTCTGAATTCACACACACACCGCATACAAATACTTTCAATTAAAGGCAGTCTATGAATGCCGAACCTGAATGGAAGCTGACTTTTAATTATCCTGTCTTGTGTGTGTGTGTGTGTGTGTGTGTGTTTGTGTGTGTGTGTGATCTGTCTGTGTGTGGGACAGAGTGCGTGTTGTCTCTGTGGTGTGTACTCTCTTCTGGAGCTCTGATCGCCTCTGATGAGCTCTGGGCTGAATAATTGATTGGCGGCTCTGAAAGTTTGATGCTTTTGCCTGCAGGCGGGATTAACCTGCAGTCTGTCTGTCACACACACACACACACACACACACACACACACACACACACACACACACACACACACACACACACACACACACACACACACACACACACACACACACACACACACACACGCACACACACAGACGCCGACCCGGTCGTATCACCACCATCTTGGTGCTCATCCACAGAAGCTCTATCTACACCCTGTGGCCCTCATTGAGAATGCACCTGCTGTTCACAAACCCATGTTTTTATCATTTATTTACACATTTTTATCCAGGGTCTCGACTGAATATCATTTTTGATGCTTTAGTTCAGTCAAATTCATTTCAGCTCGGTTCGTTTTGGTTGGCTTTCAGATTTATACAAATGCTGCTAGAGCTTCTCACAGCTAACTTCACTTTTCTCAGCTGGTTTTCCAATGAATTTTAATCAACAGTGTGTTTTTAGTGGAAGTACAGTATGAAGTTTTTTCAAACTCTTCTCACTTTTTCTTTTAAGAAGTGTTCCATTTGTTTTCATATTTTATTATCTAATTATCAACATTTTGAGGCATGTCTTAAGTGTACTTTCTTTCTTTCTTTCAAAACCCTCAAGGTTGGTCATTTTCTGCCAGGACTTTTTTCTTTCTTTCTTTTTTTTTTAAAATTTAGTTAAGTTTAAGGACATTTCAGTCAGATTTTAATTCGGGAATCAATTCACAATAGACATCAATAAACTCCTAATTTGCTGCTTATTAATAGTTAGTAAGGTAATTGTTCAATTTAGATATGGAATAAGATTAAGGGATCTAAAGTATGACCGTACAGAATAAGGTATTAATATGTGCTTTATAAGTATTAATAAACAGCCAATTTGCTAGTAATATGCATTTTAATAAGCAACTAGTTAATAGTGAGAATTGGTTCATAAACAAAAGTCTTCCCTTTTAACTCTAAAATACAACACAATGAATTGAAAAAACCTCTGATAAATCAGTATCAGTCCTTCATATTAACACATTGGCCACTATTTTATGTGTATATTCAAAAAAAGTATTGCCTCTTCATAGCCTAATTGATTTTTGTGCAGCTAATTGCAAAAATAATGACTAATCTACCAGGATTCTCAAACACGCTCCCCATCTGCCATTGGTTGGACAAACAGATCCTCCCACCTCAATCATTGCTGCATTGTTGGTCTGGTCAGATGCTCAAATCAACCTGACAAGAAAAACCTGGGATGGAAAAAAAAGTGTTTAAAAAAATACACACGTCACAAGATTACACTTTAAGCCGCATCAAGGTTAGTAGTTTATAGTGTGCATAACTAGGCTACTTTATCAGAAGTGTAGCTTGACTGAACTAATTTTAAATTATGAGTAGCTTGAGAAGCTACAGTTTCAAAGTCTCTTCCCCAGCACTCACTAATGTGAACACATTTCTTTTCACATGCATTCACAGTCATTGGTAACTGTCCTTGAAAAATGTCCATCTCATAGTATTCTTTTCTCACTGCAACACTTCCTGTTTCTCTCTCACTCTCTCTTGTTTTTTTCTTTCTTCTTGCTTTTGTCCTTTCCTCTCGTCCCCCATCCTGACCTCATTCTGCCCATCGACCTTTATGCTGCTTTAACTGCCCTCACTGTAACATTTGCCAACGGGTTTTGAAAAGTCTTTCTCTCATTCTGCGTATTTGTCACTTTGCTGATGTACGTCTGCTGATTTATTCATGATATGACACTTAATATTATTCAGAGTCTGCATTCCAGAGTATCCTCTGGGCTGTGTGTGTGTGTGTGTGTGTGTGTGTGTGTGTGTGTGTTTGCATATACTGGCATCAGACTGTTTTTAGTGTTTGTATTAGAAATTACAATGAGAAATTTAAAACAATCTAAAAATGCACAGAAAAATATTTCTGAAATATATATATATACACACACACACACACACACACACACACACACACACACACACACACACACACACACACACACACACACACACACACACACACACACACAACCTTCAAAACTTTCAAATCACATATTTTAATCACAATAGAGCATAGATAACATAACAAATGTTTAAACTGAGAAATTTTACACTTTTATCCACTACATGATACTACATACTCCGCTCATTTCAAATTTGATGCCTGCTACAGGTCTCAAAAAAAAGTTGGCACGGGGGCAACAAAGGGCTGAAAAAGCAATACATTTTGAAAAGATTCAGCTGGGAGAACATCTAGCAACTAATTAAGTTAATTGACATCAGGTCTGTAACATGATTAGCTATAAAAGGGATTTCTTAGAGAGGCAGAGTCTCTCAGAAGTAAAGATGGGCAGAGGCTCTCCAATCTGTGAAAGAGTGTGTAAAAAGATTGTGGAATACTTTAAAAATAACATTCCTCAACGTCAAATGGCAAAGGCTTTGCAAATCTCATCATCTACTGTGCATAACATCAACAAAAGATTAAGAGAAACTGGAGAAATCTCTGTGCGTAAGAGACAAGGCCGAAGACCTTTGTTGGATGTCCATGGTCTTTGGGCCTCAGACGACACTGTATCACTCATCGGCATGATTCTGTCATTGACATTACTAAATGGGCCCAGGAATACTTCCAGAAATCACTGTCGGTAAACACAATCCGCCATGCCATCTGCAGATGCCAACTAAAGCTCTATCATGCAAAAAGGAAGCCATATGTGAACATGGTCCAGAAGCACCGTCGTGTCCTGTGGGCCAAGGCTCATTTAAAATAACTGTTTCAAAGAGGAAAAGTGTTCTCTGGTCAGACGAGTCCAAATTTGAGATTCTTGTTGGAAATCACGGACGCCGTGTCCTTCGGGCTAAAGAGAAGGGAGACCTTCCAGCATGTTTTCAGCGTTCAGTTCAAAAGTCAGCATCTCTGATGGTATGAGGGTGCATAAGTGCATACGGTATGGGCAGCTTGCATGTTTTGGAAGGCACAATGAATGCTGAAAGGTATATAAAGGTTTTAGAGCAACATATGCTCCCCTCCAGATGATGTCTATTTCAGGAAGGCCTTGTGTATTTCAACAGGACAATGCAAAACCACATAATGCAGCTATTGTAACAGCATGGCTTCGTAGTAGAAGAGTTCGGGTGCTGAATTAGCCTGCCTGCAGTCCAGATCTTTCACCTATAGAGAACATTTGGTGCATCATTAAACAAAAAAAAACATCAAAGACAACCACAAACTCTTCAGCAGCTGGAAACCTATATCAGGCAAGAATGGGACCAAATTCCAACACCAAAACTCCAGAAACTCATAACCTCGATGCCCAGACATCTTCAAACTGTTTTGAAAAGAAGAGGAGATGCTACACCATGGTAAACATGCCCCCGTCCCAACTATTTTGAGACCTGTAGCAGGCATCAAATTTTAAATGAGCTCATTTTGTGCATAAAATTGTAAAATTTCTCAGTTTAAACATTTGTTATGTTATTTTTGTTCTATTGTGAATACAATATTACCTCATGTGATTTGAAATTCTTTTAGTTTGATTTTTTTTTTTTTTTTTTCAAATATTTTTTTACAATAGAAAAAAAAAAACATCACAACATTTCCGGAATTCTTGTTGTATATATAAATAATGACTTAATATCTTATATGTATCATTAATTTTTGTGACTGATGCTTGATCCACTTTCACTTCACTTTCACTTTCACTCATTGTTAAGTAAACCCCGATATTTAAAATAAATTATTCATTATTTATGGATGATTTGAAGTAAATATAAAATTTAAATGGGGATAAAATAAAATAACATAAATAAATATACTGAATCAAATGAATATTAACGGAAATAAATTAAATATTAAAAAAAAATAATAATTAGTTTGAGTTGCTTCAGTTTAAGTTGAAGAACTGAAATAAGTAAAAGTAAATCAACTAAAACTACTTATAAAAATTAATAAATATGATATAAACACACTAAAAATGAAGTATAAAAATATACAAAATTACTAAAACATGATACAATATAAACAATATAAAAATAAAATCTCATCTAAAATATAAACAAAAATTATATCCGCACATGGAAATGTAATATATGACATAAATTGCCTTATATCAAGAGTGATATTGCCATATGTTACCTATAAAGTGACATATCATTTTCACTTATGTACATTCTCTGGGTAGATGAAAATATACATTCATAACATATGTAAAATCCCTATAAAATCTGCATATATACATGTTTTTCAAAAACATGCCTATTTTTTATATTTAATAACAACATGTATTGACAGGTTGTAAGATGAATATGCATGAAATATACATCCAAAAACGTATTACACATACGCAAAAATACTTTTTCCTTTTTTTTTTCTTTTTTTTTTAATGGGCTGGATATATATTTTAAAATATGAAATCATTCCAGTTCCTAATAGGTTCCATACAGGTTTTTGGTACGTGTATTCCATATATTCCAATTTAATATGTACATATTACATTTGGGTAAGGTGTAGTATATCAGTGGCATGGAAATAACTGATTTGGAGTGAATAATGAAAGTATGTGTCAAACACAACTCCTTCAATACTGTTCAATTTGGTTAATAATAAAGAATAAGCAGGTGTGTACAAACCGTTGACTGCTAGTGTACAATTGCACCCAGATACATTCTCATTACAATATTTCTCTACATTATCTTATTCTATAAAAAACGTAGGAAACATATAACAAACATTCATAAACACACATAACAGGTGTCATGCATGAACAAACATATACGAAGTGTGTCACTGAATTGGTCCTGACCGTTAGCATGTTTAATGGGAGCGCTGACAGTGTGATATGAGCGCACACACATCAAAGTGTGGCTGTCTTTAAACACCTCACTTTCATTTCAGCATGAGTGTGTTTGTATGTGGGTTTGTGTGTGATTGTAAGACAACCTGTGTGGGTGGAGGGGTGCTTTTCTGAAGTGTTTTTATGTTTAATTGAGCAGGCACTAAATGCAGCATTGATGCGCATGTGACAGTGTGTGTGTGTGTGTGTGTGTGAGCTTACGTGTGCAGATGTATGTAGAGATGCAGTTTTGTGGGAGTAACAGTTAGTGTGAGTTAGCATGACCCCCGTATATCCATCATGAGGTCATGCAAAGACAATACGCCAACCAATCAGAGTGCTCGTCCTTTAAGTGCCTCACTTAAACGTGTCTTTCTTCATTATGTTTCATGTCTACATCATTACTACATTTAGTCATTACTGCATTTAGTACATTCAAAATAGAACTGACAGCATTCTTATTAGGAAAAAAGAAAGTGTGATGCTTCTTCTGTGGAGAACTTTTTCCCTGCAAAAAAATAGATATTGTTGCCACAAGTTAAATATCAACTCAAATAGCTTACTAATTCATGTCTGTCACACATTTTATCAGTGTGTTCTCTTGTTTGTCTTAGAGTTGGCAGGAAACGGAAATTGCAATCATCGTTTCTTCCCTATTGTGACTTTAAATTTTGGACCTGTTTGTACAAATTTTTCCACTTCCACTTCCACTTCCACTTCCACACACACACACACACACATGTTCGTTTTTGTGAAAAGTGGGGACTTTCCATAGGCGTAATGGTTTTTATAGTGTACTTACAGTATGTGCTATTGTCCTACACCAACCCTACACGTAACCCTACCCCTTACAGGAGACTGTGCATTTCAACTTTCCCCCCAAAAACCTAATTCTGTATGATTTACAAGCGTTTTGAAAAGTGGGGACATGGGTCAATGTCCTGAGATGTCACCTTCACCTTGTAATACCTATGTCTTACCTTTGCCATTATACAAATCTGTCCTGACTTTTCACAAAAACGCGTATACACACACACACACACACACATTTATTTATTTATTTTACAAATATCATACAGTAGTCCATGAGATTCATAGGCATTGTATTCCAGGTCTTCTAAAGCTTTATGGGAGGAAACTAAAAAATTGAGTCATTATTCACTGACAATCTGCTCTCTGTGCATCATCAGTTATGAGCAGGGTCCAAAATCAACCCTTTTCATTTATTTACACACACACACACACACACACACACACACACACACACACACACACACACACACACACACACACACACACACACTCACTCACTCACTCACTCACTTTTAGATAAAATATTCTTGAAATATTCTTGAAATGACAAATTAATTAATTATAAATTTTTATTAAAAAAAAAAATTCTTGAAATTATTTTTTAATTGTTTACATGTATTCATTCATTCATTCATTCATTTACTCACTCATTTGTTTATATTCTTGAAATATTTTATTTTATTTTATTTTTCTCCCCTGCGTTATGAGACACAAACACGGCGATGGTATTTGGCATCAATGATGTCAAACCCAGAGCTACATCCACTCATGCCAAGTTGTCAGTTTTGGAGCCTGGGAGTGCTCGGTCACTGTATGCTTTTGTTGAACAGAAAAGAGCAGTTTGGAGTTTCTTTTGTTTTCCACGGTAGAAAAGAAATCATATGAGTTTGAGTGAGTATACAATAACAGCATTTCTCAGCTTGATGTGAAAATGTTCTTCTGTTGCCTGACTTGGAGTTGCACATTGACCTTGTCCAAAACTCATTGTCTGCTACATTCACTCACACTCAGTCAGATTCAATTGAATATTTAGAGAATTTTTGGGTGCAAAATAATAAAGATCAGCCGTTATTGGTTGAGGCATCTGTCATGGCCTCATCATCAATCATGCCACTGAACTGGCATGTGTTAACAATTTAAATGCTCATTTGAGTCTTTGATGAATCGGGTCCAACAATTACGCAAACTGAGCCTCACAGCTTCTAAAGTCACTTTTTCACAGTCAAAACAATGGAGTGGGACGATACCCTCTACAAGACTGTAGGGCCAGAGGAAGCTAAAACCAGAGACTGTGTGTGTGTGTGTGTGTGTGTGTGTGTGTGTATCAGAAGGACTAAGTTTGAGAAGGACTAAGAGTGTGTGAGTGAGTTGGTGTGATGAGACGCGAGGCTTCGCCCTCTGTGTGTGTTTTGATGTTGATGTTGAGCATGCACAGAGAAAGAGTGAGAGAAACGCTTGCCTTTTAATGTTATGCAACTTTGAAGACTGCGCGTTTGAAGTTATGCATGAGTTGGACTCATTTCCAGCCCTTCCTGATTTTTTCCCCCTTTTTTGTTTTGTTTCTCGTTCCTTCGATTTCTTTCGGGGTCCTTTTACTAAGCATCACAAGTACAGCGTTTGAAGTGTAGCCGTTTTTCAAGGATATCTGCCTATGTGCCTGTTCTGGTAATGGTCTGATTCCTGTTCATAACTTAATTGTGTCTCACAACTATTTTTTTTTTTCTTCTTCTTCTTCTTCTTTTTTTTTTCACACATCCAGTGTTTTATAGTTCTCTTTTTCTTGCTTTTTTCCTGGTCCAGTGGTTTATAAATTAATATGTTTACAGTCTTTAAAGCTGGTGTGTCTATTTTTCCAATATTAAAATATGTTCTCCCATTCCAGCTTAATTTGCAGAGACAACTATAACTAAAACATTGGTGCCTTGTGCCTCTGTGGCACTTTTTAAACATTGCTGTGTTTGTTTGACCAGCCTTGGATCCGCTCAACATTGATTTAATCAATGGCTCTGAATTTGCTGTGGGACTTTATGCTTGTCCAAGATGTTCATTCAAGAAATCTGTTTGAAAGTACTCATCAGTGGTAAGTAAAGCATAGCAAAAGCCATAGATTTTAAATTAAAAGGGCCAAAGACATATCTAGAGATCAGAATATCATGGGCTACATTCACATGGTCAGATACAGTCAACCATATCTTATATGTGAGATTCTCAAATTGTTGTGTTCATACAATAGGAGCAACTTAAACAATGTCTATGTGAGTCAAGTCAAGCTCCCTTTATAAATTATTATGTATTTTGATATCATCCAGCCGTAAAACATGTTCCATGTTAAAGCATTTAACAGTTCAAACAATAATGAAAATTTGATGCAAATTTGAATTAATTTTGGCATTACATCACTCGCTCAACAATGGATCCTCTGCAGTGAATGGGTGCCATCAGAATGAGAGTTCAAACAGCTGATAAACAGCTGGCTACCATCTGGCTAAAATACGAGATCTCTATCCATAATATTGTTTTCTCCAGTGAAAAAGTCATCTCGTGTGAATCAGGTAAACTTCAGCTGAGATTTTTGAGCTAAAAGACCTTTGTTCCTTCAGAAGCAGAATCTTCAGTGTCACACTGTAAAACATAACATACTTGACTTTGTTATTGCAGAGTTGAATCCTATCGCATCACATCACATCAGTAGCTGCTTCATAATGTATCGTATTTTTGGCTATGCATCGAGAGGCTTCTCACATCGGCCTCAGTTATGGAGATGCACTTCCCTAGTTGCCGTAGGTGAGTTGGCCCTTTTCTCTGGCCGCATGAAGGATCTTGACAGTGTCCCTGTACTGAAGTAGACGCATCAAGATGGTTTGCCCTTCTCCGCTGGTCGCCACTGCACAGTTCTTTCAATTTCGTAGACTGATCTTCCTTTCCCAAGATTTTGGGAAATCCATTCCCTTAGAAAAGCCTACTGGGCTTCTACCCTCTACTCCCGTTGTAAATCAGATGAGATGTTACATTTGACGGCATATTTGATTTTCAAGTTCATCAATTTTGTCTTTCAGTCGTTTTATTTCGTGCTCATTAGCTATTTCGACATCTGCAACATCTTTATGAATATCCATAACTGCCACTTTGAGTTCTTTCTGTTTGGATTTCATCTCTACCATTTTCATTGATTGCTGCTTGTTTCTCTATGGATTTTGCGATCTTGTTCAGGCGCCCATCAATCAACTCCTGGATTCTCATAAAACCCTTTTCCATTTCTGCGTGACACCATGGTGTAAACTCAGATAATGGTGGCCCAAGCATTATTAAGAATAGGTAGAATGTAAGGTAATGGACAGGTTATTTTGGCCAGAACCAATGGTTTGAAGTTACAGTAAAAAGCCTTAATGAAGGATTTGTTTCTTACAAACACACATATTTTGGCTTCACAAGATGTTAATAGCAAATACCAATGGTAAAGTGCATCACAAGCTGCACCACAGAGTGAAAAAATAACTAAGTACATACATTTTATTGAGGAAACCAGAAGGATGACTCCTTCACCAGCACAACATTAGAGCATTGCCAGGTTGTTCTGTTGTTTTTTTTTTTTTTTTTTTTAAACCAATGTTATGGTTACATCCACAGTTTTTGGTCCCAGCCAAACATGTCTGGGAATGCCGAAGTTGACAAACTGGAAAATATTTGGGCATCTAATTTCTGTCTTTATTTTGTACTGTGACATTCTGAGCAATGTATATAATATTAACAACACAATCAGTTCAAATGAAATGCTGTATATTCATTATTCAATATAGTTGCTTTTCAATACTATTCAAAATGGCAGTTGTGGAACTTGTTCTTGGAAACTGTTGTTTTGTTCCAAACTTGCACAGTTTGAGGGGGGAAAAAGCTGTAAATAAAACAAACATTATAAGAAAATACTCCATCAATTAACATATGAAGAGCTCATTTGCAAAAAAACAGATGATCATGTTTTTTTCATTGTGCTTTCCAATTAATCTCAATAAAACTGCAGTTGGGTTATTTTGACTAGGTTAAAAAATAACTTTAAAAACAGCTAACTAACACAATAAAACACAATAAAAAAAATTGTAAAAATAGACTTGTTATTACAAATACACTCGTCATATGTAATATTTGCTCAAATATGCATTGACAGTTTTCACAGGGCCACATCTTCTCCACACCACCTTCGAGACTCCTTATTGCATGTTCCCTTATGTTCTGGTGCTCTGAAGTTGTGTATGCATATGTGTGTGTCAAGTTGGGAGAGGCTCTAAATGTGATATGCACTTTTAATGAGCCCTATTAAATCAAGTGGCAGTTCCCCACAAGACAAAAAAAGAGAGTTGCTTAGTATTTAATAGTTCCACCACAAGCTTACATAAGCCTTTTAATTTCGCCGCACTCTCGCACTCATTTTTCCGGGCAGCAACAGGAGAGAAGTTTCCCTCGTTTCACAGAGAGGCACGCAACAGCAATTAGCGGCTCTCTGGAGTCTTAATTAGTCGACCCAGAGACGCGGGCAATCGAGGACCATGCTCACGTTGGTCAACAGCCAAACAAAAATAGATAAAGAAAAGAGTAGCGCCTCCAATTAATGGGCAACTTCAAATGATCTATGTGAGAATGTGTGAAGGACTTGACGCGCGAACCTGATGGGCGATATTAGAGCAGCAACAACTCGACAGACAGCAAATCCAGTCACTATGCTGCTGTAGCTACAGAGATTGTGCCACTGATTGTTATGGTGATGACAATCGCTGTACAGACGGTTGCGCTAATGACAATGTGTCGTCATGGAAACAGTAATGTTAATGACTGATTGTGAGATTTCTGGTGATGAGGATACGCATAACCTGTTCAGTATTGTCTTTGTTGTGTAGATCAGCGGTTTTGAACCTTTAATGGTAAGCTGTTTAGCCTGTTCTGGTTAGCCCCTGCTGGTAGATGCTGTAACTACACCATTGGTTGCATTTCATTGATGAAATATACAATATATCTCATGATGAAATATACAAATATGGATTTTCCAGCTGCTGTCTTTGATGTCACAGCTCAGGATAACCAATAGAGAAGAGTTTGTGATTGTGTCATAAACCAATCAGTGTTGCCATGATGTAATTTTCCTGCGACTCCATAATAATCTGCAGTGCTGCAGCAATGAGTCCTAAAACCAAAAATTGAATTTGCATTTTTTATTTATTTTCTTTTTTTTAAATAAATTTATGTTAAGTCAAGTCACATTTATTTATATAGCGCTTTTAACAATACAGTTTGTGTCAAAGCAACTTTCCAATATCAGAATAGGAAAATAGTGTCAATAACGTAAAATGACAAGATTAAACACTCAATTTTCAGTTAAAGGCATTTCATTATTGAATTCAATGATGTCATCATTCAGCTCAGTTCAGTTCAGTTTAAATAGTATCTGTGTTCTCCTCTGGCCAGATGAACCAGCAGTTCAATTCCAACTGCAGCAAAGTCAGATTGTGTAAAGGACTCTTTTGGTTCCCGTGGTCTTGTCCCGATGGCTGTCTAGGTGACAAGGTCCTCACTGGGGATCTGTCTCTGGGGCTCATTTAGGTGTCCTGATCTCCGCTCACGTACAGGGCTGTAGAGGTCGTCTCTAGGTGCTGATCCACCATCTGATCTGGATACAGACTGGATCCGGGTGACTGCATTAACCATCTGATCTGGAATCAGACTGGATCAGGTGGCTATGGTGATCTCAGAATAAGAAAGAAACAGACTAATATTAGCGTAAATGCCATTCTTCTTATGATGTAACAAGTACATCGGGTGTTATGGGAGGTGTTCCCGGTTCCGGTTGACCTAATTAATGCAGCCTAACAATCCTTTGAATATTCAATTTGAATATTCAAAGTATTAGTGTATTATGTGTAAGCCAGGTTAAAGAGATGGGTCTTTAATCTAGATTTAAACTAACAGAGTGGGTCTGCCTCCTGAACAGTGTTAGGTAGATTGTTCCAGAGTTTTGGCGCTAAATAGGAAAAGGATCTGCCGCCCGCAGTTGATTTTGAAATTCTAGCTATTATCAAATGGCCAGAGTTTTGAGAACGCAGTGGACGTGGAGGACTGTAATGCGATAAGAGCTCTCTCAAGTACTGAGGAGCTAAACCATTAAGGGCTTTATAAGTAATTAACAATATTTTAAAATCTATACAATGTTTAGTAGGGAGCCAGTGCAATGTTGACAGAACCGGGCTAATGTGGTCATACTTCCTGGTTCTAGTAAGAACTCTAGCTGCTGCATTTTGGACCAACTGTAGTTTGTTTATTAAGCGTGCAGAACAACCACCCAATAAAGCATCACAATAATCTAACCTTGAGGTCATAAATGCATGAATTAACATTTCTGCATTTGACTTTGAGAGCATAGGTCTCAATTTAGATATATTTTTAAGATTAAAAAATGCAGTTTTACAAATGCTAGAAACGTGGCTGTCAAAGGAGAGATTGCTATCAAATAGCACACCCAGGTTCCTAACTGATGACAAAGAATGTACAGAGCAGCCATCAAGTGTTAGACAGTGTTCTAAGTTATTACATGTGGGGATTTTAGGTCCGATAATTAACACCTCTGTTTTTTTCCGAATTTAGCGGTAAGAAATTACTCTTCATCCAGTTTTTTATATCGACTATGCATTCCTTTAGTTTCTCAATTTGGTGTGTTTCAGTGGGGCACGAAGAAATATAGAGCGGAGTATCATCAGCATAACAGTTTTTTCCTGATGATATTTCGTAAGGGTAACATGTAAAGTGTGAAAAGTAACGGCCCTAGTACTGAGCCTTGAGGTACTCCATACTGCACTTCGATATGATACCTCTTCATTCACTGCTACAAATTGATGGTGGTCAGATAAGTATGATTTGAACCATGCTAATGCACTTCCACTAATGCCAACAAAATTTTCTAGTCTATTCAAGTTTTTATTCAATAACATAAGTTTTTATTCAAGTAATCAATTTAAGTGTCCATGGACAAAATGTTTTGTTAATTTTCATGTTTTGTGAAAATACCCCATTAATGTTTTTTAAAGCTATTACCTGTCTTGAAAAAGGTGATTGATTAGAAGTGGCTAGATGGAACTACAGATGTTGTCGGGCTCATTAAACGTCACCACGATGAACTGGTAAACTCATCTACTCACTAGTTCACTTTTAAAACCTTGTTGTGTTTCTAATTTCTAATTGCACTCTTGTAAACTATCCAAGTTAAATTTTCTATCATGTAGATTATTAATCAAAGATGGTTACATTTTATTTTAAGGTGTACTTGTTATGGTGTAATTATACATTTAAGCATTGAATATTAATTAATTAACTACATGTATTTGCTATGTGGTTAGGGTCAGAGGTGGGTAATAACGAGTTACATTTACTTCGTTACATTTACTTGAGTAAATTTTTTGGGTAACTAATACTTTTAGAGTATATTTAAAAATGGGTACTTTTACTCCTACTCAAGTACATTTTTAGTGAAAAAACGGTACTTTTACTTCGTTACTGTGGGCGACGCTCCTCTCGTTACTTTATCTTAATGCAATACAAGTTAAAAAATCCTTCAATTTATTCCAAGCGCGCCGTCTACTTTTTTTCTGGGCAATGAGCGATGCCCGTTCGCGAATGAATCATTCTTTTGAGTCAATTCTGTTCAAAGGCTTGATCAAACTAGTAGGCAGACCAGTGAATCGGTTCGCGAATCAGTTTGTATGAATCGTTCAGTTCCCTGCCGCACGCGCTGAGTCATCTGAAGCGGCTCTCACTCAGATTTGTAACATCAGGAGCGTTGAAGACGTGGCTTTGGATCAACAGTCAGTTGAAAGCAAATCTGCAAAGGCTATGGTTTGCTAGCTATGAAGATCTTAATTAGATGAACACCGCGTGTGCTGTCGGTTCCACAGGTATAGATTCGATTACAGTTGCAGAAATAAAGGCTACATTTGTTTGCATTTTGCAGAACAGACGGAAGAAGATCAGTCAATGTGGATTTGTTTCGTTATGTTCAGATGTTCTGTAGCGGTCATGTGAGGAGTTTTCACTCTTCTCCGTGTCAGAGGTTATATACATTTATAATACATAATTAAACTTTAAAACATAATTTAATTTAACTCAGTGATGCAAATCAGAATTTGTATAAGCTGTTACTCCAGTTTTCAGAGTCATATGATCTTCAGAAATCATTCAAATATATTGTTTATTATCAGTGTTGTTGAAAAAAACAAACAAAACAAAACAAAAAAAACAGCATATGCTGGTTAGGTATGTTTTGAAGCTGGTATGCTGGTTTATGCTGGTCATGTGCTGGACTTGAGTTGGTCGGACCAGCTTAAACCAGCTCAAACCAGCATCCCATGCTTCAAAACATACCATACCAGCATATGCTCTTTTTTTCCAACAGGGAACAGTTTTGCTGCTTAATATTTTTTGGAACCTGTATATTTTGTTCAGGGTTCTTTTATGAATAGAAAGCTAAAAAAAGAACAGCATTGATAATAAATCAGGCTGATAAAAATTCTGATTTGCATCACTGAAATAAATTACATATTAAAAAAAAAAAAAAAACATTAAAAGTATTTTGAACGGCAGTGTGTGTATTTATATATGTATGTATATAAAATTGTATTTAAATATATATATATCTAAATAAAAATATACTATATTCAGTATATGATCCAAAGTAACTAGTAACTAACTACTTGAGTAGTTTTTTTATCCGATACTTTTTTACTCTTACTCAAGTAACTATTCAGACTATTACTTTTACTTTTACTTGAGTAAATATTTCTTCAAGTACTTTTACTTTTACTTGAGTACGGTTTTTGGGTACTCTACCCACCTCTGGTTAGGGTTAGTATTAGGGTTTGGCTATGGATACTTGCATGTAATTATGCATAATTAATTGTTATTATAATAGTAAGTACATGTAACGTGTAACAAGGACACCTTAAAATAAAGTGTTACCAAAAAGATTTGTTTTCATGTTGTAGTTTGTTTATAGATTAAATTTGGCTTTTTACTTCTGTCCATTCATCCACTATCTGTCCGTCCATCCATCCACCCATTTGCTGTCTGTCCATCTATCTATCCATCCATCCATCTATACACCCATCTGCTGTCTGTCCATCGATCCATCCATCCATCTATCTGCTGTCTGTCCATATATCATCTATCTATCTGCTATCCATCCATCCATCCATCCATCCATCCCTCCATTCATTCATTCATTCATTCATTCATCCATTGTCCATCCATCCATCCATCCATCCATCCATCCATTCATTTTTTTCCACTGTCTGTCTAGCCATCCATCCATCTGCTCTCTGTCCCTCCATCATCCATACGTCTGTCCATCCATCCATCCTTCTGTTCATCCGTCCATTTGTCCATCCATTGAGCTAATTTGGTTGCACTTTATTTTACAGTACATGCACTTACCTGTATTTACACTGTACTTACCTAAGAAAGTGCTGGATAATATATAGCAGTGACATGGGTTAGGGTTAAGTTTAGGTGTAGGTTCAGGGTTAGTACCTAGTTAATGCCCAGTTATTGCAATTACTATAACAAGTACATAGTATGTACATGAAGGACAGGACTGTAAAATAAAGTGCTACTGCCAATTCTTCAGTTCTGAATGTTGAAGATTTGAATTGACAAATTGAAAAATTGGCAAAAATGTATTGTTACTGAAGTTCTACCACAGAGTCATTTCCAATTTGTTAACACTTTATAAGAGTACATGAACAATACCAAAATTAAAGATTACTTTAAAATTAACTAAGGCACGTACTAATCAAAAACTAACTTTAAAGGTGCCATAGAATGGAAAACTGTATTTACCTTGGCATAGTTGAATAATAACAGTTCTGTACATGGAAATGGCATACCGTGAGCCTCAAACTCCATTGTTTCCTCCTTCTTATGTAAATCATGTGCATGTAAAAGACCGCAGAAAAATAGTCGAATCAGAACATAACACCAACATTTGCACACACCCGCCCCTGTTCTAGGCCAGTCGAACCTACACAGCCGAATCATCAGAAATTCTGCAGGTATTGTGAAGAAACAAGCGAGGACAACACCGAAAATGGCAGATCATGGAAATAAATGTTATGTTCCAGGCTGTGCAGGGGATGTGAAGTACAGGGATGGGTTGGTGTCTGTATTCTGAAAGTCATGGAAAGTAAATAACGCTTTCTAATAAAATAACGGGAACCACTAAAGGGACATGTTTAGCTTCTTGCTAGCGGTAGCCTGTTACATTACAATACATAAGATTTCACTTACCACATAAGCAGAGTAAGGAGAGATGATTGAGGATGATGGCAAATGATTTACAGATCCTGAGCACCACTGACAAGCATCTGGTCTTGTAAAATGTGTGGTAAGTACTGCCACTTCATAGTATAAACAGAGTTTGTGCAATTGTGAATCTCGAAAGTGAAAGTAAAAAAGCGATTGTGCATTCGAAAGTAATTTCAATGCCCCACATATTAATTTCCTTTACCTGCATTTTATATACAGTATAATTACCCAACAATATAACTGAGAAAGTACTGAAATATATATTTTCCTCCCTGTGTTTCCTTCCTGCTGTGTGAGCTACTGAAATGAGCTGCACTGTGAAACAGCCAATCAGAGCAGAGCTCAACATTATTATTCATGACCCTTCCAAATAAGGTAATACCAGACCATTTCATTCTAGGGACAAATCCTAGGGTTGTAAATGAACATGTAAAAGCATTTCTGGAGATTTTTTGCCCTTACCTAAGCCACATACCTTCTATGTAGATATCGGAGAACAATTTAAAATATTGCATCAGTGCATTCTATTGCACCTTTAACTATGACGTGAGTCATATTAATTCATGTGTGAATAACTACCACACTGACTATGTTATACATGTTTGTTAGTTAATGTGTTAATTAACACTTTGGGGTAAGTTTCACAAATTGAAGAGGTAATCAGATGCCCATTTTTCACAAGTTGATATGATTCTTTAGGGTCTTAATGAAATGTCTATAATATGGTTTTTACACCCTTTTTACCATGTCAAAATCAGCTCTTTTCCAGAGCAACCTGTTTTGTTGCATGTTCCTTTAAATGCTAATGAGCTCTGCTCACCCTGCCCCTCTCTTCTGTGTGTTAAGGAGCAGTACTGTTTACTTTAGCCGCATTTAGCCAGTGGAACTTGATAACTAGCACATTATTAGGAAAGGCAATTGGCAAAGATTCATAAAAAAGCCTTATACTCACTTCTTCTGTAGGTGAGGCTGGATCACGAATGATTCACACGAACATATACACATTTAGGCAGATCGGGAGGCACATTCCCTTCAAAGGCGAAAGTAATTCACTGCGTCTTCAGTGGCTCAGATGCTGGGAGTAAATGATGACTGCTATATTCATTACTACATCCAACAACAGAACACCTCAATTGCTATGGAAATATTCTTGTCTATGTCCCTGCTCCGGCGTCGAAACAATGGCGGTCAGACTGTTACAGCTCACTCAGGGCCGGTCTAAGGTAAAACGCTAGCGTCAATCAACTATTGTGGGAGAGGCCTTGGTCTGTGTGACATCACACAGACAAGAAGCTGAGAATGGCTTGATTTGAAAAAGGGGATACTATTTTTAGGGAATAAATAAAAACCACTGGGTGGATTTTTATCATTATAGGATGGACGTGTACACACACTGCCAACACACATTTATGTTCAAACAACATGTAAAAGTGAATTTTTCATCCGATGACCCCTTTTATTTTTGACTCATGTCATAGTTCTCAATGCATGCCTTAATTCATTGTTAATTCAACTATTTTACAGTAACATTAAAATATGTTCCCATTAAATTTAGTCAATGTACTAACTAACATTAAATAACAATGGGCAATACATTTGTTACAGTATTTTTTGTTAAAGTTCATGTAATCTAATGTAGTTGACAACTAGAACCTTATTGTAAAGAGTTATCATTTTTTTTCCCCATCAAACTAAGAAAACCTGTGCAACTCCAGGAAGTCGCATTGCAGTCTGGCGATCTGATTGGAACTTGTGATTTTCACAAGTGCTTTCCAATTTTTCTGCAATATGCATCAGACTGTCAGTGAACTTCAGGTGTGTTGTCTGAGATACTTACATACCCACAGTTAACATGGATGTTAGGCATATATATATATTGCATGTATATATATATATATATATATATATATATATATACAGCACATACATACATGTTGGAAAATTGGGTCACAGTGGCTACTGGTAATGTCAACTCAGCAGACATGATATGCTTCAACATCTTCTTGCATTAAAAATATGGGAAACACTTTAGAATAGGGAACACTTATTCACTGTTAACTATGACTTTTCCCTAAATAAATTCCTAATTTGCTGCTTATTATTAATTAGTAAGGTAGTTGTTAATTTAGGTATTGGTTAGGATTAGGTATGTAGAATAAGGTCATGTAGCGTAAGGTATTAATATATGCTTAATTACTACTAATAAATGGCTAATATTCTAGTAATATGCATGCTAATAACCCACTAGTTAAGAGACCCTAAAATAAAGGGTTACCAAAATATGAATATCACAGTTTTCTCTTTTGTGAAATTGCATTTGCATTTGCATTCATTTTGCATGTGTGTCTATACTTTGTCCTTGATTTCCTAGACCTTGGTGGACAAAAGTAATAGGTGTGTATGTGTGTGTTAGTTTTGTATT
Source organism: Acrossocheilus fasciatus (assembly GCA_036784905.1). Taxonomy (NCBI): domain Eukaryota; kingdom Metazoa; phylum Chordata; class Actinopteri; order Cypriniformes; family Cyprinidae; genus Acrossocheilus; species Acrossocheilus fasciatus. The sequence goes on from CM071956.1 coordinate 29,802,524, forward strand.
GCGTGAGAATGTGTGTGTGTAAACTGGCCACCGTTCTCGGCTCTAAGTGACAGCACCCTCCCTTGTTGGTGCATCTCTGTCTCAAAGACTAATGGCATGAGGAGAATCAATTACCACCCCACGCTGGTGCGATGGCAGTTGGGGGGATTGAGGGGAGGCGGGGGTCTGTGACGGGTATAACATACTACACACTGTCCTCGCTGCCTGCACACACACCGATGCTAGTTTCATTTCAGACATTCTGGCCTAGAAGTCGCACCTCAGTCGAAGTTTGGCAATTAAGAGCCAAAGAAACGTCTGGCAGTTCCACCCAGGTGTATTTGATGGGGTATTTCTGGAACGTTTGCCCTTGAGAGGAAGAGAGACTGCACACTTCCAAATACACTTACGCACCTGAAATGCAAACTCGTCCCTCCTCGTTCTGAAGCGGTTCCGTCATCGAGCCTTGTGGGACACCATTCGCCTCAAAGGGCATTCCAGACAAACCAGAGGTAGAGAAAACACACCCTTGCATCTAACAAGAGAATCTTGGATGAACAAAGTCTTTATTTTACAATAAAAACCAAGAAAACACCAATTATTTGACTGAATTGTTCATGCATATGTGTTCTAAATCTGTTCAAACCCAAAGGTAACAATGACAGTGAAATTGGCCGAGATGTGTAAGTAAAATTTGGAAAAAACAAAACAAAACAAACAAACAACAAAAAAAACATAAAATGCCATTTGCAAATCCTATCTTCATGCTGTGACAAAATATGTGCACGTGGGTGAGTGTGAGTTAAGTCTCGCACTTGAGACTCACTATTGCGGACAAACCAGTTTAAACAATTATCGTTATCTCAAGATTATATGAACATGCAAACTTGTGAAATCCTGGCTATGAAATTGGCCTTAGCAGAAGAATGGGTGGACCAGTTTATGATGCAATGTTTCAATGTGCAAGAAGTGGTGTATTATCATGTGCGTTTACACAGACTTGTTAATTCTCCATTAATGTATTTACACCGGAACATTGGCAGCTATCAGACACTTGAAAGTTGATTCTCATGCACAGCCAACAGATAACATGATGTGCACTGACTGCCATGAGACTGAGACCGAAATGCCAATGCAAAGCAAAGCAATTTACGTTTTTGAATTACTGAAAATGATGAGCACCAAACTGCAGAGAAAATTAATTTTATACAACCAAAATAAAATTTCCTGGAAACAAACATATGAGTATGTGCAATAAAACAAATGGAGTGGGATTTACTTGAAAAAAAAGAAATAAGGAAACAATTTTAACTCAGAAATTGCAAGTGAATAATGTTTTCAAGTACAGACTAAACACAATTCTTGTTGAGTTTGAATTTGATTTAACGCAGACATCAAGTACATATAACTTTGACATTTCCATCTGAATTCATATATGTATTTGAGCTCAACTAATTGTAAATAAATGTATCATTCAATTAAACATGTCATTTTGAAGTAGAAAGACATGTTTAATTTAATGATACATTTATTTACAATCAGTTGAGCTCAAATACATATATAAATTTATCATTAAATTAAACATGTCATTTTGAAGTAGAAAGACATAGTACAGAAAAAAATAAAAAATAAAATCTTGCACATACTCCAATAATCTGTTTTAAAACATTCAGAAAACTTTTTCAGTGTAATAACAATAACATAATATTAGTGTAGGGTAACAATAGGAAAGGCAGAATTTAAATAAATAAATACGACCAGAGCATTGGTTTTATGTAAGGTTTTCACATGAATAATGTATGACATCCCTTGAATTCAAAAGGACAACAATATAGACAACAATGATAAAATTCAAAGTTTGATATTTGATTTCAATCTCTCTTTTTCTCTCACTATACTTATATTGAGTTATTGTTACACTTTTAAAGATGTATGTGGGGACAAAAAAAAAAAATTAGACAGCAACATATGTAGTAGCAGGATGAATGTGAAAATGAGATGTGTATAACATCGCAAAGTGACGTGCTAACAATGCCATAACACATATGTTTTTCAATACCAAAATATGTTTTCAAAAACACCTAACATATTTATTATGTTAAAAACAACCATATTAAGTATGTAGGATACAAACATGATCACAGCCTATTTAGAAGGCAAAAGTATTAACAATATAATTGTGCAAGCTGTATACAGTAGTTATTGGACCTGCATGCTTAGAACTGATTTAACATTGTGTGTGTGTGTGTGTGTGTGTGTGTGTGTGTGTGTGTGTGTGTGTGTGTGTGTGTGTGTGTGTGTGTGTGTGTGTGTGTGTGTGTGTGTGTGTGTGTGTGTGTGTGTGTGTGTGTGTGTGTGCATGAGAGAAAGAAAGTGAAAGAGACTGGAAAAAATCTCAGCTGAAAGATTCCTGTTTGAGAACTTCAAATGCTTTGGCTTTTGATGTGAAGCATAAAGCCTTTGGGTTTCAGATGTCTTTGCCACACAGACACACACACTCATCCTCAGAATGATTTCAGAAACACAGAAATCAGGTCTAAGAGGCTGCGCAAGGTGTCTCTCACCTGATCTTAAACACAACGTTCAAAATATCCATCAAACAGATCAGAGTTGTTCTCACACCCACCACTTCAAAAACACCTGATGAGAGCAAAGTCTGAGAAACAAATCAAATGGACAAGAGTTAAAGTGGACAGTTTCCTTCACTTGGGCTCATTTGTAGTTTCCAATTATATTTCCTTTTTTACCACAAGAAACAATCATTCTCTGTCACAATGCTAAATTAGATTTAGTTATTACAGCACATTTTGGACTGTAAAGGATGTTCAAATTAACCTGCTGTAACCGGAGCAAACTTTGTTCCCTTTAAAGTATGCTCATTGATGGACAATGACATCCAACCATCCCAGCTATTACAGTTACTGACTAATCAAGTCTTTTCTGGCAAAAGAACAGAGAATGGGTTTTATCTTCAGATAAAGGGTGACAGACTCCCCTCAATGTGTTTCACCATGTGGAAATGGCATAACCCGCTGTGTTTCACTAAATGTGAGAAAGAATCCAGGCATTGTGTATTTTGGTGATTGTTCCAAAATTTCTAAAAAGAAAATCTGGGAGAATTACAGAAGGAACATCATATACAGCAGAGATGATCGAGTTTCAAATGCCGCTAGGTTGGGTTCATAAAGTGAGGTCAAATGAAGTTATAATTTGTTTTGATTCAGTGGTGGAGTTTAAAATAATTTCAGACAAATCTAAGTGAAGTCTTAACAGAAATTATGATTATGTTAGAGTTTAAGGCAGCTTGGAATATTAACTCATTTTATGTGGGTAAAAGCACATGATGGAATTCAGGGAAATGAAGAAGCAGACAAAATGACCAAAAACCATTAAGGCTGGAAGATCCAAAAAGCAATATTAAACTCAGCAGAACAGAAGCAAAGCATTTAATATTAGAAGCATGCAATGGAAAATGGAAGTACTGTTGGGACACGTCAGACTGAGCAATATTATCATTAGATACAAAGGAGCATTAAGAAAAGAAGAAGAAGAAAAAAAGTAGAGTATAACAAATTACAAATTTTAACATATCTGAGAATGTGACACTTGAATCTTAAACACCATTTTTTTAAAGGATAGTGATGTGTGTCAGGTGGAAGAAGAAGAACAGTTGAACATGTTCTTGATAAGTCATGAAATCAAGAACATGTTAGATAAATCCAGATTAAAACAAACAAATAAGGAATGCAATAATTAGGATCAATGGCCTTAAATGTAGAACATAAGGAATAAAGAAAATAAGTCACACTTTATTTTAAGGTCAAATTCTTGCCATTAAAAAAAAATTTAAAAATAACTATGAATTTTGCATTAATGAACTCTTAATTTGCTGCTTATTAATAGTTAGTAGTTGTTAAGCTTATGTATTGGGTAAGATTAGGGATGTAGAATATATTCATGCAGAATATGTGCTTTATAAGCACTAATACACAGCCAAATTTAATAATATGCATGCTAATAAGCAACTAGGGTAAAACTTGCGTACTCGAGCTGAACCCTGATGTGAGATTTGATTGCAGCCAACACTCGCGGTCATATTGATAAATTCCCTGTTTTGTGTACAAACCACAGTATGCCCATTTTTCTGTTGTAGCCTATGTTTGTTCTGTAAATGGGAGAATCCTGCATGGCCAAAGAAGCAGAACAACCTGAAGACAGAAAGAACAACAAAGAAAAAAAAAAGTAAAAAATCTCCATAAAAAAAACTTGAATAGTTAAGCTTGTTTTTAAGGACTGGTAAGGAAATTAATTATATGTAGACTGATTGAACATCACATACTGCAGCGATAATATATATATATTTTTTTTAAATTGTTCTCTCTAAAAATAACTAATATTAGTTTAATATACATAAAATACAGATCCAAGTTAAGAGAGCTGTATTCAAGCGGTGCAAATAATACTTTCTGGTAACGTGAACCGAATATTAACAATAGTTAACAAGTGCAAGTTTAAGCTGTGACCTAAAGTTGTGTTTAGAAATGGGCACTCTCAGTATGTCAACATTTAATATAAAAAAGTAATTTTGTCAGATTTTGTCTGCTTTTGCTTCAAAAAATAAATAAATAAATAAATAAATACTTTTTGTGGTGCACAGAAAAAAATTTAATAAAGTCAGTGTAGCAAATTAGCTCAAAGGGGAAATGTATATAAATAATTACAATTACTTATGATTAATTACAATTATTTACATCAGCTGCCAGTATTAACTGTAGCAGAATTAAATTGCCATCAACTAATCTGTTCGTTCCAGTGAACATTCAGTGTAATTTCATATCAACTCTAAGAAAGGATATTTACTTGGCCACAGAATATAACTATCTTACAGTACTAACGCATTAGAGCATGTAGCTAGATTGGAATCATAAAAGGGACATTAATTTACAAGCAGTGACAGAATCAGAAACTCATGTAATTCATGCACAAAAGTTTTATTAACTAAGCATTAACACACATAACTAATCTAAACAAACAAACATGCAATCACTCATACATGGGGGGAAGGGTAAACGAGACTGAATGCATGAAAGCATTAGAGAAACTGGGGATGAAGCTATGAAAAGAGTCAGTTAACCATCTGAGTAAAACCATCAGTGCAGTTTTACAGCGGGGTCTACAGCTTATACTACATAAGCTGTTTCTTTTAGTTAAATGTATGATTCTTGCATTGTCTTGGTCGCTAATGAGTGTCTGGATGCAGTCTCGGATGAGAGTCTAGATGGTTTCAAGGTTTGGACTTGCGATCGCGTTCTTCCAGGTTTGAAGAGTGATGAACTCCAAAGATGTTCTGAATCGGTGGTGAATGGGAGTTTCTTCCCAGGTGGGAAGTGAAGAGAGAAGAGCGCAGAGCTTGAGAGACATCAGCTGAAGGATCTTTGGTGAATGGAGAGACAAGCCTGCAGCCTGGCACAAACGTAAGGGTTCCAAAGAGTTCTAGCTCATCCTCCTCATCCTCTTAGAATCTAAAAGAACCACAGACTGGAGGCCGGTGACTGACGTGAGCCCTTTTAAGTTCGGAGGAGAAGACACCTCTGGGGGATCAAGGAGCCAATGGTGTCTTGCACTTTTGGAGGGAAAGTTTATGACTCTTTGTCTTCAAGCATGGTATTTTGCATATGTAACTGGATTGGGTGTTGATACAAAACTACTGAAGATTCTTAGAACACTAATCTGTCGAATATGTATAAAGATATAATGTACACTCTCAGTTAGATCATCCGAAGACAAATTCATAGAGACCAATCATGGTATAAGTGGGGATCTATCATAATGCATGCATAAAACAGTATACGATACAAAAGACAATATATGAGAACAGTAATAGGCTAATATGCACAATGACCTGAGGATATGTGTGTTCATTCAAAGAAAGGGTTTTTCCTATGAATTAATTAGAGAAGAGTCTTTTTTATGGGCATGATGGGTCTTTCCTATTGGGAAAGGTAGTGAGAGGGAGAACTTTCGACAAGCCATAAGGTCGTAAAGTTTCTTTGGTCTGGCTGAGGTGCCCTGGTTGCCATGGTAACCAGGTGCCTAGGGGTCTATCACAGGCATCTCAGCATCCAGTCTGTTGGATGGGTGAAGGGGTCTGTGATTATTTGCTATATCTAATGAACAATTGTGTGTCTGATTAGACCAAACGTTACACAGTCAACAGGTTTGGAATAACACAAGGGTGAGAAAATGATAACAAAATGTTTGGGTGAAATATTGCTTTAAGTTGTCTTTAGTCGAGAACATTCCAAATGAGCACACAATAATTAACACCTGCAAACTGGGTTCACTGGAAATAGTTGAAACAAGATTCATCCATACACAGACATGAATTATGAGAAGAACCTGTGTCTGAAGCAGGGCTTGGGATACAGATGTCATTGGTCATAATGTTGCTGCTTCTGGGGCTGGCCAGGCTTTCGGGAAGTGATAAGTGTGTTCTGAGTGTCATGGCTCTGAGGTCAGCATTTGAGACGCTGGTTTGAACCGCAGCGCTTTACAAGATTCCAACTATGTGAGATGCTCCATATACTCATCTCTGGGGAAGCCACCACAGTCCGGGTGGGACACTTTACACACACACACACACACACACACACACACACACACACACACACACACACACACACACACACACACACACACACACACACACACACACACACACACACACACACACACACACACACACACACTAAACGCCCTTCAAATGCATTTGTATACATATTATAATCATGTTATGTTATATTATCAATCAATATAGCTATGTATTCCTTTATGTTTATTTAAACCCTATTTTAATGTGGGTTACAGATAGCTTGGTGCTGATACACCCATATTTAAAGTCATATTGTAAAAGTTTTATCATTTAGTTTTTCTACACTTATGATGTCAGTTAATGTTTTTTTGTGCCAAAACCAAAATAGGTTTTTATGTTCATTTTCCATCTGTCAGAAACTGTTAAACTGTTCATGACTTCTTGCTTTAATTGGAATGTAATGTCCTCATCAGGGTGAGTACTAGTATATATATAATATAACATTTTATTTTTGTATTTCAGAGTGATTAAAGTTTGTCAGGTAGGATGCCGATAGCCTTGTGGGCAGCGTGTGGGTACAGCACTGTTGTGCTTCAGGTGTCCTGAGTTTGATTCCCGACTCGAGGACTTCCTGTCAGCTCTACACTGTCCTATCATAATAAAAGGCAAATAATTTATATATATATATATATATATATATATATATATATATATATATATATATATATATATATATATATATATATATATAAACATTATTAATCGCATTAAGCCCACTGATCTGCCACTTCATATTGAGCAAAACCCAACACATCGGTAGGTCTACAATATAAGCCTAATATCAGTTCACACACAGGCTTATCGCCGTGTTAGTTGTAGTGGGTGACAAGCTACAGTATTAAACTTGTTAATCTTTTAATCGCTCACAGAAAAAAACATCGGATATCGTTTTTTTTTTTTTTTTTTTTGTCATGACTAATTTATTAATGAACCAGCATCATCTGTATTAAAGATGACACCGATACACACAAACACTCGAGTCCGGTGGGAAAGAGCAAGTTCCTCAGTAACAGTTAGTTATGTGTAAGTAACTTAGGCTGTCACTTACACATAACTAACTGTTACTGAGGAACTTGCTCTCTCCCACCGGACTCGAGTGTTTGTGTGTATCGGTAAAAGAGGAAAGCAGGCTGCGGACCAAACCACTGTGAGGTAAGGGAGGGGGGAATCAAAACATTTCTGAACTTAAAACGTTTTTTTTGCGTTTATTTTGTTTTACTACTCACACAGTTATTTTACGTATATGTCCATTACATTATTTTCATTACACAGAGTTGCTTGTAATGATATTTTTAGGGGGGACAACCCTCAGATAGGGATTTATGCCTATGGTTATATGTAACTACTGTAGTTACTCCCCAACACTGCATTATTATAATTTTATCAGGTTATACTTTATATTAGGTGGCCTTAACTACTATGTACTTACATCAAAAAATAAGTACAATGTACTTATTGTGTTCATATTGTATTGCAAAACACTTCTGCTGCTATTGAGGGGGATACAGGTAAGGTTAGGGACAGGTTTGGTGGTGTGGGTAGGTTTAAGGGTGGGTTAAGGTGTAAGAGATGGGTCAATAGTGTAATTATAAATGTAATTACAGAAATTAATTACAGATGTAATTACATATAGGTATTTTTTAAAAAATATAAGTACAATGTAAAAGCATGTATGTACACAATAAGTGCATTATACCAAATGATTAATTCAAATGTAAGTACATAGTAGTTAAGGCCACCTAATATAAAATGGGACCCTTTATCAATATTTGACATATATTCTCATAACATTGAGAAAATAAAAAAAAAAAAAATCTTAGAACAACATTCTCGGAATGTCCTCAGGTTGTTATTTGTACTGGATGAAAGTTCTCAAAAATGTTCATTCTTAGAATGTTGAAAAAAAAAAAAAAAATGTAAATGACGCTATATTTTGGATGAAAATAAAGTTAGTAGAATGTGTAAGAAACTTTCCTGTAACCTTTAAATATTGTTTTACAGTTTTTTAAATCATTTTTGACTAATAACATAACCTTCATGTCATTTTTTCAAAACTCTAAACAGTCATTATTTGTAACACAGGCTGTCCAATGTTCAACGTTTTGCATAATGCGTTCATATCTTTAAAGAAGCCTTGCATTTGCAGAAGCATTGGTTCAGAAAACTCATTTATTATGAAATATCATAGGAACATTACTTTAGATCACCCACACACAATACACCCAGCTTCACTGTGTAGTTTTTAGTACAATCATTAAATATAGTTGTTCAAAACACACGGTGCAGCTTTCATTATGGTTCTACACATTCATGCATCATTGTAATAGATAAGTACAGTAAATCATTAAACAAACTTAGAAAACTCACAACAGGTTTTTCAAAAAACTTTAAATTAGAAAAAAAAGAGAAGAACAAAACCACAGTAGGGATACAGTAAAATGCCAACTGGAGTGTTCCTCACTGCACTTCTATGTTTTTATCAATCCTGTCTTGTGGATTTGGCCACAGGTTCTCATCCACATCATAATGGACGTTTTCATTAGCTAAACAGCTAAATCTGCATATACAGGCCTGACATTCGTCTCCTCCTGTGAGGCTAAATTTCTGACCACTGCCTAAGCGTCATCGATGCACAAATCTTTCAGGGTTTTGATGACAGAATTCCAATGGTTTCAGAAGTCATTTGTGGCATTTGGTTTATTGGACTTTTTGGAGTGTGAAAGAAGTGTTGAGTTCTAAAAAGAAAAGTTACAGTAAGTTTCATAGCGCTTCAAACTCTTTATTCCAAAAGATCAAGAAAAATGAGATCTCACAATATGAGCCCTTTAACACACTCATTTAGAAATATTTATTGCCCAGAGTCTCAAAACACATCAGTCTCACTTTCTTATTTCCCCTTTCTCTCTGAGCCTCTCCTGACAGTCGGCACTCACAAAACCACACTGGATGGCAGACACTTTTCGAAACCCGTGGTGGCCAGAGATCCAGCCAACCAAACCTCTCTGCCGGAGTTTCCCAGGCTTACAGGGAAACTTTTCCTTTAGATCTGAGATCTGTGCGTAAGATCTTACCCCCGTTTGTGAATGCGAAATACTGAGTGTATCCTGTCTTTCTTAATGATAAGGATTGAGAAAGCACACCCAGCATACTTACGGACAGAGCTTCTGATAGTGCGAGCTCTCTGTGGCATTGCTTTTGCGTCTATACATGTGGTTGAAGTAAGACTAATCACTAAGTTTGTGTTTATGCGTGTGCATGTATGTTTACGAGTGAGCGGTCGGACCCCGCCCTGAGGGACAGACATCGCGCTGCACTGCATCCATCATAAAGTTTTTTCAAGATTTTTAAAAAAGCAATTTTAATATGCATGTGTGTGAGAGAGAGTTTATTGGGAATGCATGCGTCTTTGTGTTTGTGTGTGTGTCGGAGTGCGCTGTAGGACCCACCCAGGGGACAACAAAGCAGCACCTCGTTTCACATGAAAAGCTGGAGGCTCGCAGGGAATCGTGTGTGTGTGTGTGTGTGTGTGTGGTGTACTGTCTCCCTCTTTCTTTCTCCTCTCTCTACCCCCTACCCCAACAACCCTTCCAAATAAATAAGAATTTTTGATTACAGTAACAAGCCCATAAATTATGCAGGCCAGCAGCCGATGAAGAGCGTTTGAAAGACGGCCTGTTTTAACCTTTTCCTTCCACACTCGGTCTGTCTCTCTCTCAGGGCCGGGGAGAGATGTGGGAATGAGCCGGGGGGAATCGTGTAGGGAAGAAGAGCAAGCGATGGTGAGGGCCAATAAAAAGCGACCTCGGGATGGCTGAAGATTGAAAATGGTACATTTTAGGAAAGGGTCAAACAGTGAGTCAGTTAGTGAGGGTGACTAGTTTATCTAGATGTTTGTTTACTCATTTTTTTGTGCTAGATCAATTAGTCTAACTGGATGATCTTCATAAAATTAGCTCTAAATCCGTGCTTCCTTAAAGTACATCCTTATGTCATTCCAAACCTTGTGGATTGCGGATCGAACCAAAAGAAGGTGGGGCAAAATGTTTTATTTAATTTTATAAATGAGTCTATTTAAATCTACTTATTAATTTAAATAAATTAATTCTGTAAAAAAAAAAAAAAAAAAAAAAAAAAAAAAAAAAAATATATATATATATATATATATATATATATATTTGATATAAATGAATGAAAACGTTAGACCAGAGTATTTGAACAAATATTATGAATGAATGATTCAGACATCAAATACATTTTAACAGTCCCTGGTCGCACAGAAATGTAGCCTACTGTGTAGACTGTTTGTGAAGTTGTTTCAAACATAAAGCTTACATGATGAGCGCTGCTCTCTCTGGATCAGCGGTTGTGCGAAAGCAGGCTTAAATATTCTGATGTGATTTCAAAGGTTTAATAGACATATAGCGGAATCATCATTAGAAATATGATCGCGTGTGTTTGAATCGAGATTGCAATCTTTTAATGACTAATCGTGCATCCATATGACCCCAGCCTATGTATTTTTGTAGTATATGTCATACCAGATCTCAAAAGTAATGCGAGCCCCCCGCTTCCACGACCCATGCCAAACCTGTATGCATGGTAAGTAAATGACAGAATTTTCTTTTTTTTTGGTGAACTATATACCTTTAAGATTACTAGTCATTCGGACAACCCACCAACTAGTAAATTACGAATGTCTGTATTTTTGCGCATTCGGTCACACTTTATATTAGGTGGCCTTAACTACTATGTACTTACATCAAAAAATAAGTACAATGTACTTATTGTGTTCATATTGTATTGCAAAACACTTCTGCTGCTATTGAGGTGGGATACGGGTAAGGTTAGGGACAGGTTTGGTGGTCTGGGTAGGTTTAAGGGTGGGTTAAGGTGTAAGGGATGGGTCAACATTATAATTATAAATTTAATTGCAGAAATTAATTACAGATGTAATTACATATATGTATTTTTAAAAATATAAGTACAATGTAAAAACATGTATGTACACAATAAGTGCATTGTACCAAATTATTATTAATTTAAATGTAAGTACATAGTAGTTAAGGCCACCTAATATAAAGTGGGAACGCGCATTCCTTTGTTTATTCCCATTATAGCTTTAAACCTTGTGAAAGTGTGTTACAGGGCGACATGTCCTTCAAGTGACAGTAGCTGACAAGAATTTCAGCTTCAATCGCAAGTGTGTTGTAGATATTACAGCTGCATTCAGTAGTTTGGTGCTAATATTGTAAGTGTTTTTGTGAAGAATCGTCTGAATGGTATGCCCTCACATGAGATGAAGGCAGTTTTAAAAAATGTTTTTACCATGTATGATGCAGGCCACCACCTTCATTGTATTGGAAGATATTGAAATGACGTGACCTGTGGAGTTTCACTAAACATTACTAAAGAGTGTTGCCAAGTCCGTGGTTTTCCTGAAGAATTGGGCTACTTTAACACTGTTGCAGCAGGTTGAAGCGACCCCAAAAACTTAATATTTAGCCCCTAAAATGTGAATTTCACCATGGGAACCCCACCAAAAAATGTGTATTTTACCCCCTGGAACAGGATTTTTACTGGGGGACCCCCCTCAAAACACAATTGGGCTAGTTTTGGGCTAGTTTTGAGTAGCAAACGAGTGGGTTTTGAAGTCTAAAGTACAAAAGACAGACGAAGATAAATAAATAAAAAAAAGTGTAGCCTAAACGTTGGTATGGCATATACAGTATAGGCTGGAAAGATTTAATGACGGACAAGTCCTGAGTAATGATGTTGCTTTTTGTTGTACAGGTAAGGAGATTAGTTATTGTTTACATTATTGTGTAGAATGTAATTTACATGAAACTTAAACACCAAGTACAAACGTAAAAACAGGGTTGTTAATGCTAACTAGAAAACAACTGAATGCCTCTAACCCAAAATTAAATTGCAGTCATTATTTACTCACCCTCAAGATATAGCTACTGTTATTTTTCAAAATGGTTTTCTGAGAAACCGATTGAAATTTAGGTCATTATTAACTTAAAATAATCCACTTTTCGGTAGCTCACAAATCTCATTCATTCTAGTTTGTGATGTGGGCGAATAATGAAAAAGAACAACATAAGAGTAAATATTGACCAGATTTTAATATTTTGGATGTAACTGTGATCGCAATTTCTGTTTGTGAGCATAAATGTTTCTGATAAAGTATATAAAGAAGCTTGCAAATCTTGAATCACAGAGACCACTGGAATATTCAGACATTAAGCATGGCGGTATCATAACCCTGCTTGCTAATGCATGTCTGTGTAACATGATATACATGTTACCACCCCTCCCCCTGTACAGAAACACACACAAATGAAGACACCACACACCCAAGCATTCTCACACACACTAAGACACTTGAGGCAATTTGGCGCCTTCTCGAACCCCATTTGCCAGTACAAAGAGGCATTGTTAGTTAGTAATGTTAATGAGCTCAATATGCCCTCGACTGGAATGTGTGAAAGCAGAGGCCCAGGCTCTCTCTCTCTGTGTGTGTGTGCCCTCATTCCCACATTTTTAAAGGAGTTGCCACCCCCTCACTCACTCTCTGAACATGACTGGCATACAGACAGTCGACGGAGGGGGCTGTGAGTTGAACACAAGCTAGCATGTGTTTGTGATGGTCATGCACATGGGTAAACGCACAACAAGCACACCAGCTCCAATCACAGATGCACTGTGGAACTTAAACAGACTTATGTTTGGTCATTCAGCTTAATGCACAAACATATCATATACAGCTGAGTGATTTGCACAAGCAGGACGTGTCCCTGGCAGAACATTCTTTGTAGTTTCTGGAACAACATTGATATCAGACCATCGCAGCCCTAAATATAACCCTAGAAAAAGACATAATGATCAGCCGACCAAAGCTCTAACCCTAAAACCAGAGGGCAAAAATAGGGCTGGGAACTGTGAAGTTGCTATTCTTCTTAACAATTCTAGTTCCTTTTAGAACTTTAAAGGAATAAATGTTTGAAACCAAGAAATGTAATTCCATTGAAGTGTCCTTTTACACAGACAATTTAAATGGCATACATGCAATTCAAAGATAGTCCCTAAATAATGCTGCTAATTAAACAAAATATGTGTTAACGTGTAATATTTATTAAATAATATGTATCTTAACTACACGTTGCCATGTGAACAACCAGTCAGAAACTACAGTAACAGATGTATGCAACTAACTAAAACTAACTATTTTACAAGGTGGTGATTTCTTATGAATTTGCATGTAATTCTTAAGGAAATTAAAGCTTTTTCTAAAATAATGATAATAAATAACAATAATAATAAGCATGATGTCCATAATGTTAAGCATTATTGAGAGTGTTGGTTAGTTGTAGGCTGTATATGTTTTTGATTCACTGAAAGGACTAATTCTCACTATTAACTTTGACTTTTGCCTCACTAAACTCCTAATTTGATGCTTATTATTAGTAAGGTAGTTGTTAAGTTTAGGTATGGGGTGGATTAAGGGTTCTAAAATATGATCATGCAGAATAAGATATTAATATGTGCATTATAAGTATTAATAAATAGCTAATACGTAATATGCATGCTAATTAGCAAGTAATTAATAGTGTTCCCTAATCTGAAGTCTTACCAATGTTAATAATAACCTCATTAAGGTGTTGTATAGCACTTTCAAAGCATAGTTCAAAGCACTGACAATATGCTAGTAATATGCATGCTAATAAGCTAGTTAATGTGAGAATTGGTCCCTAAACTAAAGTGTTACCCAGTATTCGGTCAGCACCGGTAGACATGAAAGAACATAATTTAATAATCATAATCTGAATAAGATCCAGATCTTACTTCCAAACATAAAACAATCTTAAAAGGCAGAAAAGCCTAAAATCAATACAAACAGAAGGTCAACCATATTGCTTGTTGCATGAAAACAAACCCCACTGATTCCTTTGCATCAAGCATGTTTGAGCTTCTGTTTACCATTTGATTGCTCTATGTGTGTTGATCACCAATGTTCATATGTGAATAAATGTCTAAATTAAATCAGTTCATCATATAAAGTGATTGTATCTTTTTAGGAAATGTATTTTAAAGTGCTCAATTCACTTGTATTTCTTTACAATTGTCAATTTCTTTACAATGTCATAATTTTGGTGAAACTGAATTCTAATGGAGGGACAGAAAGCTATCAGGTTTCATAAAAAAACGTTTTCATTTAATATTTTTAATGAACAAATGTTTTTAAATAAAATCTTATGAGTTCTGAAAGAAATTAATCAATTAATGACAGTTTTTTTTTTTAATAAATAACCTTTTAAGCAGAAAAATAAATGTGTTTGAAGGTGTCATGAAAGGCTGCATTGCTGTTACCTTTTTAGATTGGCTTCTTAACGCCTAAACATGTGAGAAACACTTACAAAGATGACTGGGAGTCATGGGAAGTTGAGAGTAAGATCTGCTGAACAGAAAACTGCTCTCAAAGAGGAATCAGGTGCGTGAATCACTAAACCATCTCCCGGACTTCTCCGGTGTAAATCTGAACAACACACACACATAATTAATCAAACCTCTCCTAAGACTCTTCTTTTGCATGGGGTTGGTGACGATGCTCTAAAGAATACATCATTCTTCATTTATAGCTGCCCACTCCTCCAGCCCCCAAACTAACTATTTGCCACAAAGTTAAACTCTTTTTTGTGTTTTCACAATTTCCTTCTATTCTCGTGCATGTGGCTTTATTTCTTCCCTGCGCTGCTCTCAGGCCCCCAAAATAGTCCAAAAAATCTCTAGTTATGAAAGAATTTCTCTGTTCAAAGGGAATATCTGAAACCCCGAGCATTCAGTTCCGTCTGGCTTTGGTTTTAACTTTACGAGCGATCTTTCGTTCTGGTTTGGTCTTGTTTTCCTCTCCGAAACTTTCTCTCTTTACCCACTCTCTGTTTTCCAGCAGACACCCCTAGCCATTAAACCATTTTTTTGCTCTGTTCGGCCAATTTATGTTGGTTAATTTAGCGTAAAACGAGGCAGCGGCCGAGGCAGTGGTAGCGGTGGAGGCCTTGTGCTGGATTTTGCGTGTCTCGCGCTGCGAGGGGCCGCGGGTGGTCCGGCGCGGCAATCATCACACGCCGCAGCAGCGGGAGACTGGACATCACGCGTTGGAGTCTGGAGAAAAAGAGACTTTTAAAGAAAAACTGATTATTGCAGTGTGCAGGACTGAGTCTTAATGTACATGTTTGTATATCACAGTAGATTCATCATGTTACGGTTCAAACCATGTAGGTTATTAAATATATCTCCAATTATTTATTGTGCTTTGTTGTACATTAATTTAAATCAATTGTAGGTTTGCAGTCATAATAATGTGCACTCTTATAAATGGTTCTAAACGGTACCAGATTAGGGCTTGTAACAATAGCAGAACTCTTCTTGGTTCAAAATATAACTCTTTTTATAAGCCTCCATAAAGAACTATGCTTTGAAAGGGCTATATAGGAACTCGGTGGTATTATAAATAACCTTTGCAACACTTTAGGGAATGCTATTATCTAGTTTATTATTAGCATGCATATTACTAGCTTATTGTACTTACATATTAATGCTTTATTCTGCAAGGCTATATTCTAGATCACTTAACCCACCAACTACTACAACATCCACCTTACTATCAATCAGCAGCAAATAAGGAGTTTATTAATGAAAAACTATTAGTTAATAATGAAAACATGTTCCCTGATCTAAATTGTTGTCATAACCTTTTTTTGTAATAGTTTATTTATTATTTATTAATATTGATTTTAGTATATCTGCCTGGTGTTACAATATCTTGTAGCGTCTATTAGGGCTTTGCATGAAAAAAAAAAAAAAAAGACAGCAAGCTGTGTCAATTAGGGATTTTATCATTTAATTACATTAGAAATAGCAAAACATATTAGCTGAATGCATTAATACATGATAACTGACACTGAGTACAAATAAATTCACAGAGAAATAAAACAAAATAGAAAAACAAACACAAGTTCCAGTGAAATCTTCCCAGTCCTCTTTGATGCCGTCGAGTGGCGGTTTCTCTGCAGATGACGAGGTTGTGGGATGCGACAGGAGTTTAGTGTGTCTCTTTCGTTTGTTCCATTCTCTTCCAAACAACATGGATTATAACAATGTGGATCATAAATTCAATATCCCTGTTACGTGCTTAGTGGAGAAGAGGAGAGAAGTGTCCTAACCTGAATAGATTTTGCAATAATTACACGTTCTGTGAAACCAAAACGGGAAGAAGACATAGGAAACCAGTTACAACTTGAAAGTTAAAGTTTACATTTTAAGGCATAACTCATTTACCTGTTGAGATTTTGTTGACAGGCGGTGTAATTAGATGGTTGAGCTCCAGACAATCAATAATAAAGTAAGCTTTGACAGTTACAGATTTGAAAAGAAAAAAAAAAGGTGGAATAAAGAACCCTAAATGCTAAGAAAAAAGCGTTCTTTAGAACAACATGGTTCTTAATAGAACTGTTACTACAAGTAAAGGGAGTGTATATTCAGTCATAATAATGTACAGTACATTTTCAAATAAGTACTGTAACAGTATAATCAGAAGATGCTCTGGGGAGAGTTTCCCGTACAATCTCAGTGCAATGCATCTTTGGAGAAACTAACAAAACAGTCATGACCATTTCCCAAAAATGGCAGATTCTGCGTAATGACTGGTCAGATTGCCTGTTAATCAAACTCCTGGCAAAGGATGAATTGAATCACATTGGTTCAAGAGTATAGGACTGTCATTAAAATAATCACACACAGGTGTGAAGTCATAACTTATGCTGATTTGAGATCTCTTAGATACTGCTGTAATGAACACGGCACCTCATGAATACCTCCCAATTATTTGTTAATTATTGTTATTTTGGTTTATTTGATGTTTGATTCATCATGGATTCCCTTTTACATCATACTACCGAGTTCCATTATGCACATATGCACTCTTTAAAAACGGTGCTGATTGCTGACATGCTAAAATATATAGATTGAATATATAATAAACAATATAGAATGCAATGCATGTACTGCACATATTGTATGTTTGCTTGCTTATTGTGCCCAAGAGCATGATCTATTTAAGTCTGTTTAATGTCAAACAGGTCAAGAGCTGTAGTTCCAACCACACAAGTTTGTGAGGCTGTTTGCGAATGTTTGTTTTCAGGAAACATTGAATCATTGAACTATGTTGGAAATAATGGAACTATGCTGGCGATGCTTTGGGAAACGACTGTCACAGTGCAAAAGATCATGTACATCACAAATAGAAACTGGTGCATTGATTAAACATCAACATGAAGTGGACAAGTTTTGTGTCATTCAGAAGGAGCTATTTATTTATTTATTTATTTATTTATTTTATTTGTTTCTTTTTTATTGTTGACCGGCTTAATTGAACAGTACATTTCATCACATACTGAGATATGCATCTCCATAACTGAGTTATGCATCAAGATGCAATACAAAACTTGATGCATAACCAACGATGCCATACATTAAAAATACAGTTACCGATGCAATGAGATACAATTTATCCCTATTATGATGCAGCGCAGTGTGATCTGAGTTCGATTTAACACAATGCAATTTGATGCAATATGATGCAATGCAATGCAATGCAATTCAATGCAAAAAAAATAAAAAAATAAAATAATAAATCAATATATATATATATATATATATATATATATATATATATATATATACATATATATATATATATATATATATATATATATATATATATACATATACGATGCTGTGCAATTCAGTATGGTGCAGATAGTTTGCTTTTATTTCTTTCGTGTCTCGGGACAGCTTAGCTTGTCGATCTTTGATTGCTTCTGTCTGTTCCTGTCTGTAGTGCTGTTGAAAGGTTTGCGATTGTAGCTCTGTGTTATTTAAAGTGATAATATACAACTTAATTCCCACCATATTTCTGGTGTTATATATCAAACTAATCTAAGTAACTCGTTCACTTTTTAAAACCGCGAGTGTAGCGCGTTAGCATTCGTTAGCCGGTTAGCTTGTCACTCGTGGTTCCATTCACATTTCTATTCGCGGCTATTATTGTTTTCTCTTTTCTTGCTCCATTTCATCTCTCTTGCTCCGTTTTTCACGAGTTCATCAAACAACAGTGGTAAGTGGTAAATCAGAATCAGTCATCAATCACAGTGAGTAATGGCTTCTTCTCCTGCTATTGTTGTTTGCCACATTTACAGTTTATCTCTCTCTGTCGGATGTGATAAATGCAGGGAAATAGTTAGGCTGACAGAGAAGAGTTAAGAACTAGAGACACGCATCCAAACTTTAGTTGAGGATAGTAAGAATGTGAGGGCTGAAGATACTGCTTTGGATGCTAGCTCAGGGAGTCCTGTACATTGTTCGGTTCCGGTTGAGCCCGTGCAGCAGGGCAACTGGGTGACTGTGAGGCAGCCTAGTCACGGGTCAAAACACTGCTCTTCAGTTCTGATAAATACATCAAACAGGTTCTCCCCACTCAGTGACGCACCCACTGAGAAACCTGATGAAAGTGCTCTAGTTATTGGAGATTTTATTGTACGGAACGTGAAAACGTGTATTGTACAGTCGGAGATCACTAAAAATAATGTTAAAGTGGTGTGTGAACTTGCAAATACGATGTCAGACACTGTAATATGCTCTGGTCCCCTCCCTGCTGGGTGATGAGACTCATAGCAGACTGTCATCACTCAATGGCTGGATGTCTAAGTGGTGCCCGCAGAATAACATAAGTTTTATAGACAATTGGACGAGTTTTTGGGGCAGACCTGACCTGTTGAAAAGAGATGGTGTTCATCCCTCCTGGGGTGGTGCCGCTCTTCTCTCTAGAAATATGGCACATAGTCTTAGAGTTCGTTCTTGACTAACTGGGGCCAAGGTCAGGAAGCAGACAGACTGGCTAAACCAACCATCTGCTAGCCACCTCACATCACAGAAGTCAGTTCATTCTCAGCACATAAAGAATCTTTCACCTAGATATCACACTATAGAGACTGTGTCTGTAGCTGAACTAGAAAATACAAAAACCGTCCAAACCAATTTAAGAGTAACAATTTGATTGACGATCAACAAATAAAAAAATATATATAATACAGAGAAACAAATGATAAAGCTTGGCTTACTGGATATCAGGTAACTTTCTACGAAAGTGCTTTTTGTAAATTATATGATCACTGATCATAACCTAGATGTGCTCTGTTTGACAGAAACGTGGCTAAAACCAGATGAATACATTATTTTAAACGAGTCTACCCCCCCAAGATTACTGTTATAAAAATGAACCGCGTCCAAAAGGTAAAGGGGGAGGTGTTTCTACAATTTATAGCAATAATCTCAGTATTTCTCAGAGGGGAGGCTTTAAGTATAACTCCTTTGAAGTAATGGTGCTTTATATAGCATTATCTAGAGAAACAAGTGTTAATGATAAATCCCCTGTGATGTTTGTACTGGCTATTGTATACAGGCCACCAGGGCACCAGACTTTATTAAAGAATTTGCTGATTTTCTATCAGAGTTAGTGCTGGCTGCAGATGAAGTCTTAATCGTTGGTGATTTTAATATCCCCGTTGATAATGAAAAAGATGCATTAGGATCAGCATTCATAGACATTCTGAACTCTATTGGGGTTAGACAACACGTGTCAGGACTTACTCATTGTCAAAATCATACTCTAGATTTAATATTGTCACATGGAACTGATATTAATGATATTGAAATTCTGCAGCAAAGTGATGATATCTCAGATCATTACCTAGTCTTGTGTAAATTCCATATAGCTAAAACTGTAAATTCTACTCCTTGCTACAAGTATGGTAGAACCATCACTTCTACCACAAAAGACTGCTTTGTAAATAATCTTCCTGATTTATCTCAATTCTAACAGCACAGAAAAACTTGATGATGTAACAGAAACTATGGACTCTCTCTTTTCTAGCACTTTAGATATGGTTGCTCCTTTACGCTTAAGGAAGATTAAGGAAAATACGCCAACACTGTGGTATAATTAGCACACTCGCACCCTAAAGAGAGCAGCACGGAAAATGGAGCACAACTGGAGGAAAACTAAACTAGAGGTATTTCATACTGCTTGGCGGGAAAGTACCCATTCCTACAGAAAAGCATTGAAACCTGCTAGATCTGATTACTTTTCGTCTCTTTTAGAAGAAAACAAACATAACCCCAGGTATTTATTCAATACAGTGGCTAAATTAACAAAAACTAAAGTATCAGCAGGTGTTGACATGTCCCAACAGCACAGAAGTAATGACTTTATGAACTATTTTACTTCCAAGATCGATACTATCAGAGATAAAATTGTAACCCTACAGCTGTCAGCTACAGTATCGCATCAGATAGTGCACTATAGATCCTTTGAGGAACAATTCCACTCATTATCTACTGTAGAGGAGAGGAAGAATTGTATAAACTTGTTAAATCATCTAAACCAAAAACATGTATGTTAGACCCTATTCCATCTAAACTACTAAAAGAGGTGCTTCCAGAAGTCAAAGATCCTCTTTTGGCTATTATTAATCTGTCATTGTCATTAGGATATGTTCCCAAGACCTTCAAATTGGTTGTTATTAAGCCTCTCATTAAAAAAAAAAAAAAAAAAACTTGACCCCAAAGATCTAGTTAATTACAGACCGATCTCCAATTTCTCTTTTCTGTCAAAGATACTAGAAAATGTAGTATCCTCACAATTATATTCCTTCTTAGAGAAAAATGGTATCTGTGAGGATTTCCAGTCAGGATTTATAACGTATCATAGTACTGAGACTGCTCTCATTAGAGTTACAAATGACCTGCTTCTATCATCTGATCGTGGTTGTATCTCTTTATTAGTTCTACTGGATCTTAGTGCTTCGTTCGACACTATCGACCACAACATTCTTTTGAATAAACTAGAAAACTTTGTTGGCATTAGTGGAAGTGCATTAGCATGGTTCAAATCCTACTTATCTGACCATCATCAATTTGTAGCAATGAATGAAGAGGTATCATATCGATCACAAGTGCAGTATGGAGTACCTCAAGGCTCAGTACTAGGGCCGTTACTTTTCACGCTTTACATGTTACCCTTAGGAAATATCATCAGGAAACACGGTGTTAGCTTTCACTGTTATGCTGATGATACTAGGCTCTATATTTCTTCGTGCCCCGGTGAAACACACCATATTGAGAAACTAACGGAATGCATAGTCGATATAAAAAACTGGATGACGAGTAATTTCTTACTGCTAAATTTTGAAAAAAAAAAAACAGAGGTGTTAATTATCGGACCTAAAACCCCCACATGTAATAACTTCGAACACTGTCTAACACTCGATGGCTGCTCTGTAAATTCTTTGTCATCAGTTAGGAACCTGGGTGTGCTATTTGATAGCAATCTTTCCTTTGACAGCCACGTTTCTTGCATTTGTAAAACTGCATTTTTTCATCTTAAAAATATATCTAAATTGAGACCTATGCTCTCAAAGTCAAATGCAGAAATGTTAATTCATGCATTTATGACCTCAAGGTTAGATTATTGTAATGCGTTATTGTGTGGTTGTTCTGCACGCTTAATAAACAAACTCCAGATGGTCCAAAATGCAGCAGCTAGAGTTCTTACTAGAACCAGGAATTATGACCATATTAGCCCGGTTCTGTCAACACTGCACTGGCTCCCTACTAAACATCGTATAGATTTTAAAATCTTGTTAATTATTTCTAAAGCCCTGAATGGTTTCCACTACGTTCTCAAACCTCTGGCCATTTGATAATACCTAGAATATCAAAATCAACTGCGGGCAGCAGAACCTTTTCCTATTTAGCGCCAAAGCTCTGGAACAATCTACCTAACTGTTCGGGAGGCAGACACACTCTGTCAGTTTAAATCAAGATTAAAGGCCCATCTCTTTAACCTGGCTTACACATAATACAGCAATATGATTCTAATATTCAAATCCGTCAAAGGATTGTTAGGCTGCATGAATTAGGTCAACCAGAACCAGGAACACTTCCCATAACACCCAACGTACTTGTTACATCGTAAGAAGAATGGCATCTACGCTAATATTAGTCTGTTTCTATCTTATTCCGAGATCGCCGTTGCCACCTGATTCAGTTCGTATCCAGATCAGATGGTCACTGCAGTCACCCGGATCCAGTCTGTATCCAGATCAGATGGTGGATCAGCACCTAGAGATGACCTCTACAGCCCTGAACGTCAGTGGAGATCAGGACACATGATGCACACTTTTTCTTTTTAAATCAATGCATCGCATCGTTAACTTTTATGCCGATGCACCGATGCAAATCTTAGCATCCATGCAACATACTAAACTAATCATAAATTGAATAAATAAATACACATGAAATTATAATTTAAGTTTAAATTGTTTTATTATGTGAGAACAAAGAGACCATAGAGTAAAAAGAGACATGACCCCATAGCACAGCTATTCAGGAAATCAAAGGTAAATTGGGGGAAAATGGGGTTAGTTTTACAGTTTAGTGTCATTGCAAGAAAGTATTTGACTGCAGAATATTGTGACTGGTATTCCAAAGGGCCATGTAATAAGTTCCTACATATGCACAAATGTAAATTCACATCGGCTGGCTACAGGAATAGTTCCTCCACAGACACACAAGGGTCATTGTGTGTAGCTGGGGGCCATGGCTGGCACACAGCTGGGCACCTCATTTCCATTGGCTCCGCAGCAGCTCTCACAAAGGGCCCGCGGAGATGAAAGCGCATGCATATGCGTATGTATGTGTGCTCAAAAATAAACTCTGTCACATTCACCCAAGAGTGTGTTTGCCCGCGTGCACAAGTCTCCTCAGAGGTCAAGACATCATGGTCCACTCACCAAATATTGAGCATCGGATTGACTCTAATTTCTTTGATCAGCATCACCAATCACAAGCACAATTATTAGATACTCAGAGTCTTCAAATAGCGCTCTAGCACACTTAAACAGATGAAGAGCAAGTCTTCTGCTCTTCCTTGAAGAGACTTACTAGTCCACAAGTGGTTGTGTGGATTTCAAGTTGACAACTTGAATCCGCATGAACGCTTTATGATACAGATGCAGATCAGATGTTTCATACATATGTTTCTGTACCACAATCACTATTCTTATTTGTGCATTTGCAAAACTATAGCAAGTCCTCATGGTCTCTGGACCCACTCCTCTACACAATGGCACGGAGAGCCGTATCAATTAACGCCAGTGGGAAAGGCTCATGCCAAGTGCCAAGAGTCTTAATGGAGACATGTGTAAGTCATTACCACAAACACATTGAGAGGGAAGCAGAGGGAGATGGAGGTGGGCTGCGTGTGGTGAGCTCATGCAAGCGTTGCTTATTTCTGAACTTACACGCAGAACCTGCAGGAGAAGCAGTGGTAATGTAGAGTGACAGTAGATCTGGGCCTTAGAGTGCAGTGTGACCTTACGAATCTCCAGTCAAGATCAAACCCACCTTCTGTGCCAACATGTCCTACATCTATCGAGACCACTGGCCAGACTGACACGCTGCAATAGAGTGGGAAGTCTTTTTGGACATGCTACCATGGGTATTTCCATGGCTGTTTGGACCAAGGATGTAATGCATTTGCATTTTTTCTGTTATTTTATGATTTTTTTTTTTTTTTTTTTTTTAAGGAAGCACTGATACAAGTTGTAGCTCACCTCAAGCATGTTTCCACTTCAACTAATAATAATAATAATAATAATAATTTAAGTGAGACAATAACTATTTCATTAAATATGTATTTCACAACCAGTGATCACCATGCATTTTTGTTGTATGAAAAATATATGTTTTGTTGTTTTATTTCACAGGATTTACATATATAGTAAAAAAAAAAAAAAAAAAAAAAAAGTTTATTTATTTGTTTTTGGAAATGGTTACATGGTTCTGCCATATTTTTTGAAAATTATACCATGGCAATACTATATTATTTAATTTAACTTAAAATTATTTATGTATTTGTTTGTTTGTTTATAATAGCTTTTGGGTGGATATTTTGTTTTGTTTTGTCGAGTATACAAGTCATGGCTAACTTATGGAAACCTGTTTCCACCTTCAAATACTTAAAAAAAAAAAGTGAAATACATAATAATAACTATTTTGTTTTTATTTTTATATTTCTCTTTCACAGAAAATAAAAGTTTTGAATGCCATCATTTTTTTTTTTCATCTCAAATGGGCATGACATTTTTGGGAATTTCCATTATTTTATTTATTTATTTTTTTTTTTTTGACAATCCTTTATAATACCGTATTTTTTTGGAAATCATAGCATAGTTCTACCATATTTTTCTGAACATGATGCAAGGTAATATCAAGTTTTATGGACATGTGCCATTGTAATACCACTTTTGTTGCACAGGGTGCCATGAGAATGCCATAGTCTCTCGGACATATCATGCTGGCAAAATGGCATTGTTGGAGAACCATGTACAGTAAATACCACAGGGTATGACTGTGACAGTCTTTCTAATATATCAAAGTGTCATCTGGTACCATCCCTCTACCATCTTACCACCGCAGTACTGGAATGACGACCCTTCCCATGTTCCTGTTTTGATCTCTGTCTGTTGTAATTGGTACTTAATTATACAGAAACCAAAAGTGAGGGAAAAATGTCCCGTTCCCATGTGCGTAAGATTCCATGAATATATCTGACTGTGTGTCTTGTGTATAAATGCACTTGTGTTTGTAGGTCTCAGGACACCCAGGGCCAAAACAATGGGAAGGCGTCGCACGTCACACTGCTGCTATTGTTCCCGGGTCCTCCTTTTCTCTCTCGCTTTCTCCTCCACACTCTCGTGTCTAGCCTTAGGAGTCTGTCTGACAACGGCAGCCTGTAATTGGACAGACACTGGATTCCTCGGTTGGGTGTGTGTGTGTGTAAGGGGTAGTGCAGCCCTAGTAGACTCTTTGGAGCCGGTCACAGCGCTGCGATTATAGTGGCAGGGGAAAGCGCGGCTAGATGTCTCCCAGCAGCCCCGTCTGTAAATCATGTCACATAGTAGTGAGCCTCTCCATCTCTGCCTCCATCCCTCCTTTAAGCCAAGCCTCTGCTCCTCTCTTCTCACCCTGCGCTTCCTGTCCCTCTGTGTCCTCCAACCACAGTCACTTCAGGCCAGTGTCGAAGCAGGAACAGTCTACGCTGGCCTTAAAGGAGTACATCACACAAAAATGAAAATTGTCATCATTTGCTCACCCTGATGTCATTCCAAGCCTGTATGGCTCTTTATCTTCTGTGAACACAAAAGAATGCTCACACTGATCGACAGACGGAAAGAACACAAGATGTACAAAATATCACAGCAAAATCATTATAAGTCTAGATGTCTGTGTGGTGTGTTTAATTTAGAAACATTTAATTTAGGCGTTTATTCACAAACATCAATGTACATACGTAGGGCACATCAAATAAGGTAAACTGAAGATTCAAACACAAATGCTTGTTTGAGAACCAAAGAGGTCTGATATTGTGCCACTCAAGCTTATGCTTACCATATTTGATGTGCTCTATGAATGTGCACTGATCAATGCTTATAATGTCCATAATTGCCTAAATTAAATCTGCCCACCATTTAAAGCTCTTCAGGAGACTTGGGTTAAAACACTTTATTCATGTGGGCTACTTCTACAATGTATTTATGAACTTTCCAAAGCATCAAGGACATAAATCTGTCATATTTAATTAAAATTACTGTATATGGGTTTGGAATGATAAATATTGGCAGAAGTTTCATATTTGGGTGGAATGTCCCTTTAATCAGTATTTTATCCCTGTTTCATGCTGCTCATGCCGTGAACTGGTTCAAAGAATGATTCATTTAAGAACCGGACATCACTCCGGACTGTTTGTCTGAGGCTCTCAGGCAATAATGTTGTAAATAACGTTCAGTTTCTTGCACAGACTAATTTTTTCGCTTCATAAGACCTCAATATATCATCAGGGAGCCACAGGTATTAATTTTGGGCATCCACTGACTTGCATTTTATGAATCACCAAGGACTACATCTTCAGCTAAAATATATATATATATTTATTTTTTTATTTTTTTATTTTTTTTTTTTTTTTTAACATAAATCTGAGGTTTATGTTTAAAACAAGAACAAACTATTTGCCGAGGGGGTAAGAAAAATATATTTAAACCTGAATTCTTAATGATTTGTATTTATTTAAAAAGCAAATCTTAATATCTCACACAAAGTCAATTTATCTTGTTTTACAGACTCTTGAATATTTTTCTGGTGGACCAGACTATTTTCATTCATTACTAATGAAGGAAATGATTTCTTGCAGTGCAAATTTGATTCACACTTCAAAACACATTGCGTTGCGATTGAATTTAAGACATGCAACCGATGGCAACACTGACATCATAAAACCTGGCATGAGACTCGGCATCTTCACACTTAAAAAATCGGTTTGGATCGACGTAAGGATGAGTAAACGATGAATACATTTGAATAAGCCACCCGTTTAATCAAAGGGATACACCTGCGGTAGGCCGTTTAAACGGTTATAACCCATTATGCCTTATTGCAAGCGACATTTATTCTATTGTTTTCTACAACTGATATGCCATCTGGCTTAATCTCACTATTACGCCTCAGATGTTTAGATTATTGCCTCATTCATATTCTTGCCAGTTACATGCACCAAAACTGTGTCAAGTCAGTTGACCTGACAGTCATGTGATGTTATGTAAGCATGCATAAAACAATAGTGCCAGTGTTGGGAAGCCATCGTAGAAGAGCAAAGAGTTTACTTCACAGGACCTATTTAGCAAGCTTTACATTGGCGATCGATGCACACGCTAGAACCGTTGTGGCCTGTTTTCACATGGCATTGTGTGTGTTTGTGGTGTAGACGCTAGTTCGTTCCCATCTTGTTAGCATGCCCAAAGTTCTTCCCCCCTCGCCAAGCACAAGGTCACCAGAGACCCGGCGCATGGCGCAGCGAGACGGGCGCATAGGACTGCCCAAAATTAGCATTCACCCTTTCCCCGTGATCGCTAAATATTTCAACACTTCCAGCTGCTTGAAGTTAGAGCCCATCACTCAGGAGATGGAACTATAGAGAGAGGCAGAGAGAGCGAGACAGCCATCTTCCTGCGTGAGTGCTGCGCCTCATGTGTATCTCTTCACTTATTCATGTGTTTATTTATTATTTCATCGGCGGTGCTGCTCTCCCGCCCCCCCACCTCCCTCCGTCTGTGTCTGAGCGGAGATGTAGAGAGAGAGAGAGAGGGAAGAGAGAGCAGTCATTAATTCATTAAAGAAGCCCTTCCCTGCCTGTCTATCTCTCCCTCCCTCCCTCCTTCCTGTCTTTTTCCTCTTCCTCTCTCTGTCCCCCTCCTTCTTAACCCATTTCCTCTTTCCCTCTTGCCGCTTTCCTTTACTTACGTGCTCTGTTCCTTCATTGATACGGTTGACACCTTTTCTTGTTCTCTGAGCGTTTCCTGACTGCCGCTTTCTGTTTGTCGTTCTCTTTAGCTCACACTGTTTATACATGCTATATTAAGATCATGTCGGGTGATCTGAAGTTGATCCGGTTGATCTACACATGATCCCAAACCTTTAGAGGCCATTCTAAACAGTGATACTGTCTACACTGTACATGGTGCGACACAAGACAGAGAGTAAAATGATTCTCTGTTTGATTTCTGACAAAGGGGAGAGCGGGGCACAACATAACACTTTTAGTCTTTCTCAGTTTGTGTTGATCCACAGGGGGTTCAGATTATAATTTATTGATTTATTATTTTTTTTTTTTATCCACAGTAATTTCACACTTGTCTAGTACAAATTTGTCACTTAGATTCATAATTACTGTGTATACGTTTTTCTTTACTTACCCTCAAAAAAATGGTAGTGAAATATGACATTCCCCGTAGGGTTGTAACATGACCATATGACAGCGTAAATTGTTGTCTTCTGATCTAATGAAAAAAAAATAAATAAATAAATAAATACAAGACAAACTAAAATATTTTGTCAATAATATATATATATATATATATATATATATATATATATATATATATATATATATATATATATATATATATATATATATATATATATATATATATATATATATATATATAATCTGATTTTGGAGTTTGACAATGAACACATTGCAACCATACTTGGGACGGCCCACATAAACAAGCCAAAATTCTTTACATTTCTTAAAATAATAATTTCTGAACATTAAACATTGACTGTCAGTCTTTATTTACCTCTTTCTTTTGGTTTCTCATTAAAGTAAATAGTGTAAATTGCATCACTAATGTCATAGATTAGCTTAGTTTAATAACAGCGAGGCACATCGTAACACAGTGTTACAACGTTCCCCATCTGCGCAACTGGAATTTAAAACTGATTACTGTCTTCTGCAAGTTAGCAAAACATTAAAAAACTATCTAATATAAACTGATACAAAACAGTTTGGAGATTAAAATAATAGCAGATTCGTCTCATTTTAAATTAATCAAAAAAAACTGAGATGAAAACTCTACTTAAGCCAGAAATGTACTTTTACTATGGTAAAATCTTCAAAATATGTATTTTTTTTTTTAACTTTGGCGCACTTTTTTTCTGTTTAGAGTTGTTATATGGCAACTAGTAAATACTGTAAATTTAGTTATGCTAGCATGTGTGGAAATATTTAAACCACATGTGATAACTAACCCTGCGATAGTTTATGCCCCACGCTCCTCTACTCCAGCCATGTTTACACTAGTGCAACTTCATTTTAAAAAGCATACCTTTTGCCCTAAAAAAAACAGAGACTCTGTGGTAGAGTTTCAGTGTAGACAGACCAAAATGGAGACTTTGCTCTCCAAATGAAGAATGTGGGTGCCCACATTCACTCCCTGATTGGGTCTTCTGGATCAACAGCTTCCATTAGTCCAAATGTGAGTGCATTTGGAGAAATATTGATATCTTTGCATGTTTACTTTGTTTATTTAGAGTCATCATTTCTTTTCATTTTCCATTGAATTACACTATATGATGAGCATTAGCTGCTTCAAGCGTGGTGTCAGTCTTTTTTTCTCCGTTCTGACTTGAATAAAGCTGATTCGCTGCTCAAACGTCGGTCATATTACATGTTCGTTACCCACCGTGTCTCTTCCAGTGATGAGCTTCCATTACACTTCCGCATTCTATTCTGTACATAACAAACCCAGAGAAACATTTCTGTACCTGAAACTAATAAACACACAGTTACGACAGTATATGATTTGCATGTGATTTTCATGAGATTCTGCCTTTTCATAACAATACAGGACGTTTACATGAGAAATGCTAGTGATTAGCTTGATATAAAAGGTTACAAATGATATATTTCAGCATTATATGACCAAAACCCAAAGTAGATTGCAATTGGAAGTTATTACAGGAACTCGAACGTGGATTCAATTTAGGTTTTGCGTAAAAGTGCAGTGTCAGTGTTGTAAATTGTCTTATGCAGCATGATGCTACAACGTGCATGAACGGTCACATGATATGCATTTCCGGTCGTAGCCTCCATGTGCTTGTGCTATTTCCGACAACAATACAAACGTTTTTAGAACCTTAGCTTTGACACATTCTATTTGAGGTGCAACAAAAGGAAACATTTTAGAATTTTACACGCATTATTGGAACTTTAATTTTGAACTTTAGAAAACAAGTAATAATGTTCAAAAAAGTTTCAGGAAAAAAAAAAAAAAAAACAGAATGTCAAACGTTCTATTTAAGCATTGTTTTTATTAGGTTTATTTTTGATCTTATAAATTGGAGCTTTAAAGACACAAGAAAACAGAAGTGCAATATATATTTTCTTCTGTATTGTGATGCACATCCTAATGGAAAAATAAAAATATAAGGTAGGAGATTTGATTGGATTTTGAAATGTGGGAGTTGCACTCCAAAATGCCAAAATCTTAAATAATTGGATAAGTCAGACATATGTCAGAGAGATAGAGAGAAGTCTGTTGATTTTGCTGAAAAACTGAGTTATCAGATTTTGGTAACGAGGTCAAAATAAATAAATGATAAATGAAGCATACAATAATGAATCATTCATAATAAGATCTACAACATGCATTTACAAGACACATACATTTGCCGAGGTGGAATTTCTTTTCATGTGGCATAATGAGAGTTCATACTCAGGTAAGTCTATGGGACAGATGTCAAGTTCTTGTTCTGCCAGTCAGTGTGATTGTTGGCCTGCCTCCAATCTGATCGATAAATCTCCTCTAGGCAGAGCTGATTCAACACTCTTACCGTCTCTCTCTCTCAGTTCCTGCTGTCTGTCAACGCTCCTGGGTCATTCCTGTATCATTTTATATGTAATTCTCAAAAAAAAAAAAAAAAACAGCTGACTTTCAGAAATAGGCTCTGGTCAGGCTCATGTACAATTTAACGAGTTTACTCAAAAAATAAAATTGTGTCATCATTTACTCACTCTCGTGTCGTTCCAAAGCCATAAGACTTCTGTTCATCATTGAAACACCATTGACCATGTTTGATGTGCTATGTGTATGTGAGTTAAGGTGTCCTTGTTACAGTGTAACTATACATTTAAGTACTGAGTAAAGTTAATTAACTGTATGGTTAGGGTGAGGATTAGGGTTTGGCTTACGGTTACTTGCATGCAATTATGTTATTATAATAGTAAGTACATGTAGCATGTCACAAGGACACCTTAAAATAAAGTGTTACCTAATTTTTATATTTGAATAAAAGCATACGTAAAATTTTACACTTTATTTTAAGGACCCATTCTTATTTCTGCTTATTAATAGTAAGTTAGTTGTTAAATTTAGGTAGTGGGTGGATTAAGGAACTTGCAAAATATGCTCATGCAGAATAAGGCATTAATATGTGCTTTATAAGTACTTATAACCAGCCAATATGCTGGAAATATGCATTCTAGTTAATATAGAGATAATTGATCTTTAAAATAAAGTGTTATCATTTAAAGTGATCGCATAAAGTTATGGAATTTTATTAAACAGCTGAATTCTTATGAGATCTCTTTATGAATTTTCTGAAGCATCAAAAGTTTTGGTGGAATGAAGTTTCAATGGAGGGACAGAAATTGCTCAGATTTCGTTAAAAAACAAACAAAAACCTTAATTTGTCTTAAAAAACTTAAAAAGTCATATGCACCTGAAATGACAAGAGGGTGAGAAAATGATGACAGAATTTTCATTTTTTGGGGTCAACTAACCTTTTAAAGTTGAAATATTCCTCATTGAGGAATTGACTGGTAGCTTGCATGAGTGTCAACGTGAAGTTACAGGAGTCTGCTATTTTTAACCATCTTTGAAATGTTAATATTATCAAACTAATATGCATGAAAACACACTATGTACTAGTAATAACCTCTTCTCTCTGACCTGATATGTTCAGGGAAAGCTCAAATGAAACAGAAAGAGGAATGAATAATCCATCAGCATTATAGTCGAGACTATATATATATATATATATAGATATATCCATCCATCCATCCATCATTTTCTGAGCTTTGACTATGTTCTGACAAGGTTCTCTTTAAACTATGAACAAACATTCTTTCTCTCCCGTAACATTAATAGAGCATTTGTTGAGAGTATCTAGTCTTTTCTAATGTTTTCGAAAAAGACTCATATGAATGAATGTTCAAAGAATCTTCAGAAGTAACGTTTTCATAACTTTCTTAGAACATGTTTGTTTGCTTCCATCTTTCTCAGATCCCATTCTAAAAGTCTAAAAGCATGTGGGTCTTGCAAACTCATTCTGGACACACACAGACACACAGAGAGAGAGGAGAGAGAAACAGAAATACTGAAGGATGAAGTCACACTGCGTGTTGGTGGAGTCGATTCATGCGAGGATGTGTTTTTAACTGTTTATTCATGCAACATTCACTAATTGCAATGTGTACTTCACGAGCTAACATTTCATACAATCCTGAAGTGTGATGAAGGTTAACTTTTGTTTAAAGCTCCATTGAATGACGTCACGTCTCACGGCCTGTAAGGTCACAGGTCAAAGCAGCACACAGAGCCCAACAGAAAAGTGAAATGTGTGTCTGTGTGTGTCCTTCTCCTTTCCCAAAGGATCCCTATCAGAACATCATCATTCCTCCTCTCTCTCTCTCTCTCTCTCTCTCTCTCTCCCTGCTCCCCCTCTCTCCTCCCCCTCTCTCATTAAAACTCTGCGCCTCGGCTTCTAATTAAATCCCACTTGAAAGTCTTAAAAGTCAGACTCAGATTGATTCAATTTGCATTTCTGAACAGGGAACATTGCCTAAAAGGATAAATAAATTGGTTGAGAAAAAAAAAAAAAATCCTCTTTTCTGCGAGCAGTGTTGTTTCATGTAAGACAACACTCGCATGCCAACACATGCAAACACACACACACACACACACACACACACACACACACATGCACACAATATTCGGTTGTCACCTTTCTGGAACAAAAATCATTAGTTGGATTGAACGACAACGAATTTATCCTCAACCTGCGTTGTGTGTTTCGATACTACTGTGATAACTATGAGTGTATTCACACTCACACAATGACACACACACTCACGCTGGGAAAGACAATTACTGTGGGTTATACTTACTCTGACTGGCACATATCCAACATCGCTGTTTGACAGCAGAGCGAGAGAAAGAAAAAGACTTTTAATAATCATATAGCTGTATGACAATGAGAAATACAGTACTGAGGAGTGAGATCTACAGCCCCTCACTGTGTGTCTCAGACCCTCACGCTGCCTTACAAAGATCCAGCTCTTAATTATACTTGACCACACACTTGGTGGTTGAGTGACTTTCTGTATTTAGTATCTTTACCTCCCTGATTTTTTCTTTACTTTTTCCTGTTTTTCCTCTATTTTATTTCTTTTTCTTTTTCCATTTGTGATAAAGCTGCATGCATTAATTTCTCTCTTCAGGGTATCAGTTGATTGAGGCTGTATATGACCACTGCTCACATGAGGCAACCGGCCATTCACAAGACCACAGACAAAGCACAGCTCTGCCAGTAGAGCAACAGTCACCCCTGCTGGTGCTCTCTGATATTGCACCAAATCTGTATGTGTTTTATTGCACTGTTGTGTTCTGACAGTGGAAATGGAAATAACTGTGTACCGTACCATACCGTACTGTACCGAACCATACTGCTCTGTGGAAACAAGCCATAAGGGTACTATTGGCAGTGGAAACGCAAGCCTGATCAGGGTTACCTGTACCGAATCATACTGTACTGTACCGTACCGCTCAGTGGAAACGAGCCATAAGTGTCACAAAAAAAATTGGTTTCACTTTATTTTGATGGTCCCTTTAACACATTCTATTGACTATAAGTAATGTTGCACCTACATTTCTACTGACTCTCATTAGCGTGTTAGTAGTGTATTAGTTGACTGGTAGGGTTAGGGTTAGATTAAGTTGACACGTTCTTGCAAAGTTACTTATAGTCAGTAGAATATCTGTTGGGAGACCAACACAATAAAGAGTTAGCAGATATGAAGCAGACAGTCTACTAATACTCTTATGAGAGTTTGTTGACATGTAGTTGCAACATTACTTAGTGTCAACAGAATGTTCAAAAGGGACCATCAAAATAAAGTGTCACCAAAAATATTATTTAATTTTTTTTTTTTTTACAATAGTTTAGTTTGTTCCCCAGTCAGCACTTTTTGGAGGGCTCTGGAAGCGTAAAGAGCGTAACTCCTGTAGCTCCTGGATTTGAACTGACTTTGAACTGAGGATACAGACAGGAAATAGAATTGTAATTATATTTTTAATTTTAAAATAAATAAAAATGACATAAAATTCAAAGAAATTTGCCATAAATTTCACTTTTAATAATAATTGTTTAAATATTTTGTCAATAATAATTGTATACTATTCATTGTTCAGTATCATATGACAAGGATTACTATCAAACAAATACCAAATATGGTGGTGATCACCATCGTATCATATCATATCATATCATATCATATCATATCATATCATATCATATCATATCATATCATATCATATCATATCATATCATATCATATCATATCATATCATATCATATCATATCATATCATATCATATCATATCACCCTGCAGTCCAAGACCGGTTGCCCACAGAAGCTAAGCAGGGCTGAGCCTGGTCAGTACCTGGATGGGAGACCTCCTGGGAAAGCTAGGTTGCTGTTGGAAGAGGTGTTAGTGAGACCAGCACGGGGTGCTCACCCTGCGGTCTGTGTGGGTCCTAATGCCCCGGTATAGTGACGGGGACACTATACTGTAAAAAAGCACCGTCTTTCAGATGAGATGTTAAACTGAGGTCCTGACTCTCTGTGGTCATTAAAAATCCCATGACACTCATCGTAAAGAGTAGGGGTGTAACCCCGGTGTCCTGGCCAAATTCCCTCCACTGGCCCTTGTCTATCATGGCTTCCCAATAATCCCCCATCCACTTGATTAGCTCTCTCTCTCTCCTCTCCACCTGTAGCTGGTGTGTGGTGAGTGCACTGGTGCCGTTGTCCTGTGGCTGCCGTCCCATCATTGAAGTGGATGCTGCACACTGGTGGTGGTTGAGGAGAGACCCCCCATGATTGTACAGCGCTATATAAATGTCTCATTCATTCAATTTTATTTATTTATTTTTTAAATATTTAGAAAATCGAAAACAGCATTCAAATTGTGTGAGGGGTAGGTGTAGGGTTAGTGTAAGGGGATAGAAAATACAGTTTGTACAGGATAAAAGACATTGTGCCTATTAACCCATTAAACATGGTAACCCAGTGTGTGTGTGTGTGTGTGTGTGTGTGTGTGTGTGTGTGCCTGGTATTTATCACGTTATGGGGACCAAATGTCCCTACAAAGATAGTAATACCGGTAAATTTTGATCTTGTGGGGATAGTTTTTAGGTCCCCATGAGGAAACAAGCTTATAAATCATACAGAATTAAGTTTTTTAAGAATGTAAAAATGCAGAAAGTTTCCTGTAAGGCAACCTACCACAACCAACTTTTTAAGTCAAATCAACTAGCAACCGACAACTTAAAAACTTCAGCTCATTTAATGAATAAAAGTCAGCCTACTTAATGTTAAGAGCAGAGCAACCAAATATGTTTTAACAGTACTGCTCTTTTTTTTTCCTTTTTAACAATTCTCTTTCTTTTAGATTTATGTTTACTTTCAAAGTTTTCTACATAATATGGATTGCATTTGCCTCTCAAAACTAAAGACGAACATTTATGTTAATGAATAAATATATTAAACAAGTTCTCAAATGTGGTGAGGATAAACAAATTTTAAATCAGTCAAAATATGAACTCTGATCCACATGACAGCTAACTGACAGTAACAACAGCAGCAGCAACATAAATTAAGCCAGCAAAATATAAAACAATGATAATATTTTAATAATAATTAACATAAAATATTTTCAAGCTGCAGTGCATGCTGGGAACTTGTGCAATGTTGTTCAATGTAAAATTGTTTGTTAAGATGACTCAGTTTGAAAAGTTCTACTAACCAATGTAAAAAAGTAGCCTGAACAAAGAATTTTTAGAAGTCAGTTTAATATTTTGTGTGAACTGAACAAAAATACTCTAAACATGACACTAGCAAAAGTTGTTTTGTTTACCTTACTTAGATACTCAAATATTTGTTCACAACATATCCAAATGTTCAAATTGAGTCATATATTTATTCATTAGCATAAATGTTTGCCTTTACTTTTAAGCAAAAATACTGGGTAGGCAAATACTACCCATGCTATGCAGAAAACTTTGAAAATAAACATAAATCTAAAAGAAAGTAGATTTCCGAAACATCTTTGGTTGACAGATCTTTTAACACTCAGTAGACTGACTTTTATTCACTATAGATGAACTAAAGTTTTTAAGTTGTTGTTTGCTAGTTGAGCTAACTTAAAAATTTGAATGTGATAGGTTACATTATTTTTTTGAGTTAGGTCAGCTTTTTTTTTACAGTGTGGAGGCGCAACGTGTATGTGTGTGTGTGTGTGTGTGTGTGTGTGTGTGTGTGTGTACTCATCACACATACAGAATTTGTCTGTTTAAATAGTCTGAAATTGCACATGGGTGAATTTAACTGATTAGCTTTTACACTGAATGCATGTTTACAGATGGGATCTTAAATGCATGCTAATTATTTTTAACTCATTAAAATTAATTAATTTGTTCATCCACTCTTCTCTATATAATGATTAATATAATGTTTATTTTACCCCTGTAAAATTCAGTTCCTTTACATGTAATACAGTATCATAATAAAGGTTTCTCCTGTACAAATATTTTGGATGCAAAATGTAACATATAATTTAAAAATTCGATGCATAAATATCTACACTGGGTTCATGTACAGCTGTAAAACAATATATTATGTTCATAGCTTGCAGTATTCAGTTTGTATATTTTCATCTTTTCATCCAGTTCATCTCTGGTAAAAAAAAAAAAAAAAAATACTATAAATAATAATAATAATAATAATAATAATAATAATAATAATAATAATAATAATAATAAAAATAATAATTTTTCAGACTGCATGGGTACTTTTGAATAGCTATCAAAGCAAAGATGCTTTCATTACTGGTGTAGTTATGGCTTCTATCAGCAGATCTTAAGTAACATATGTTGCATGCAATGCCTGGATGATCTACCATATTCCCGAGCACACTGTGTTGAATTCTTCATCAAACAATGCAGTGCTCTCTTGACTTGACTGTCCATTTCCAGTGTGCATGTCCACACAAATTTGGATTAAAAAGCAAAGTTAACTGCATTTATCTTTGAGATGAGAACTTAATGACTTGCAGACCAGAACTGTTTGACATGTTAATATTTTTGTGCAGTCAGCAACAGGCAGCAGATTCATTCTGATGCTGATGCTTACAGCTGTACTTCACATGCACTCCAGCAGAGAGCAGCCAAGCTCTGTTCGTCACGACTCTTCCTGCAAGTGTGTTTGTGTCTGTAGGTGGATGGAGAGAGAGAGCGAGACAGCCAACCGTCATTAACAGCAGGCAGATGAGTCACTGTATGGAGGAGTGTGTGTGTGTGTGTGTGTGTGTGGGTGGGTGCGGTACACATCACCCCCAGGTGTCTTCACACTGCCAAGGGCCTGATACTGATTTGCTGGCCCTATTTGCGTGTGCGTTTTCAACTGAGCTGTCTCTTCTATAACCTGAGACTTTTTGTCTGTTCTGTGAACTAGTCTCCTCTCATTTTATGTTCATTCAGAACGAGAGAAAGAAAAGTTGATTTGTTTGTATCTATTCATGTGCATATTTTTTCCCCCTAACTACATTATAGATTACATAGAGATCTCAGAGTAACTATGATTTCCTGTTGTGGAGTCATGCTCTAAATTACTGCTAGGAATATGACAATTAATACAAAGCTGAAATAAGCCAATTTACAAAATTTAGCACATAGTTCATGTAACTCGTAATGGGCGAGAAGATATTTGGCTGTATTTAGATGTGTCTGAGTGACATGACTGTTATCTGCTTCCTTTTGTGGTCACTCTTGTCAAATGCTGTATCCGCTTCTGTTTAGTTACGCCATTTTTCTAACAACATTTGCAATAACCCTTCCAACCCCCTCCCCCAACATCTGAAACGCACACACACACAAACACAGACACACACACACACACACACACACTGGTTTCCATGTTTCATGGGTTCTTTCCATGGGCGCAATGGTTTTTCTACTGTACAAACAGTATTTTACTGTATCTACCCATCATACAAAACTTTATAATATTTTTGATTTTCAGAACACTTCATTCTGTATGATTTAATGGTTTCCTCATGGGGACCAAAAAATGACCCCACAAGGTCACTATACTTGTGGTCCCCATAGCATAGTGAATACCAGTACACACACACACACACACACACACACACACACACACACATGTTCTGAGAAGAGTCAGCTCTGTAACCCGCCTTCCTGTGTTTTCTGATGTTTGTGATGCATCATGGTAAAACAGCCTGTGGTAATTAACTGTGGTAAGGGCTTGTGTGTCCACAAGAAAACATGTCTACACCTCCTATACAAAACATGTTGTTCTGGTACCATACAGTAATGGTAACAGATGGTAGCACCATGACATTTTATTATATGCCATATTAGTGATGATTTTACAGTGAACAGGAGGCTATTCGTATGTTCTTTGTATATGGTTTTGTATGGTTAGGGTTAGGATTAGGTATTATGATTAATTTAATTATGCATAATTAAGTGTTATTATAATAGTAAGTACATGCAACGTGTAACAAGGACACCTTAAAAAAAAAAGCATTACCAAAAAAAAAAAAACTTACATAAATACAATACATACCTACACTAACATACCTAACCCTAACCCTAACATACAGTAACATGCATTTTAGACATAAAAAATGTAACATTTAAACATAGCATTTTAATTTAGGTGTATTAAACTGTTCTCTGTAATCACTTTTCACCGTAATAGTGCTAATTCTAGTGCCGGTGTGTTGCTGAAATCTGAGCTGCTGTTTCCTGGGGAACTGCGGACTTCAGACCGCGGCCTCGCGTTTCACTCGTAGATGAGAGATGCCGTGACTGTTTATGGGCAGGTTTTGGAGTCAAAGACTACTGAGATTAGAGAACAAATTTTAACATCAAATTGAATTAAACTCAGTATTATAACGAATAAAATCCATTTATGTTATGCAAGGGAAAAGGCATTTCCATCATGCAAAGTGACTGACCGCTGACACGGCTCAGTTCTCGTCCTTCTGTTGTGTTGTGTTGTGTTGTGTACTATAATACAATTTACAGCACAGTAAAGACTTTATGAATTAAATAAAATGTATACAAGCCTTTATATCTCTTAAGAAGTGCACCAAATCAGTGGCACTGCACTCTAAAAAATGCTGGGTTAAATACAACCCAGCACTGGGAAAAATATGGACAAACCCAGCAATTGGGTTGTTTTTGACCCAGCGGTTGGGTTACTGCCCAGAAGGTTGGGTTTAACATTTAACCCAACTGTTGGTTGAAAACAACGCTGGGTTTGTTCATATTTAACCCAGCATTTTTTTAGAGTGTGAGAGCCACTCTCCTGTAGAGGACTCAGAAAGCCTGCGATCTTTCAGTAGCTCAGCTCTGGGTTGTTTCATCGGAGACAGGCTCAATGACCCAGCTTGGTTACAGAAAAACTACCCAGCATCTGGGTCAAAAAATATTAACAATAACCCAATAAAATGACCCAACAGGCTGAACCCAGCATTTGGGTTAAAAAAAAAAAAAATTAAAAATAACCCAGCATTTTTTAGAGTGTACTAAGTTAGGTTACATTATTCAATTTACATTATTCTACAAATTCTAAAAATATAACTATGAAGATGACTATAACGATAACTATATTAGCATCCACACTAACACACTATAATGTTCTGTTCGTTATACTATGAACACACTACAGTTTGTCGCTTGTCGCTTTTTATAATGGGTTAGGGTTAGGGTTAGAGTTATGTCTTTAAAGTAGGGTGGATTCTGATTGGCTGTCGATGTTTTTATTGTTCATCAAAAAAAATCTTATATAAAAATCTTATGATATATATGCTAGATCAGTATAGATGTTGTTATAGTTGTTGTCCTTTGGAGTGAACGGGCATAGTAAAGAAGACTATGGGAAATACAGAACAAGACGCAAACATACATATACATGTCAGTCCTGTGTCCTGTCTTGTCTTATGGTTTTCTGTCTCGTGCTCTCCTTGACTTTGTTTATCCTCTTGTATGCCCATATTTGGTTTGGTGCCTGTTCCTGTCCCCATTTAGTTAATTCAGTTAATTATGTCCCACCTGTGTTTGATTATTCATCTAGTTTACGTTTAGTTTATATGCCCTGTGTTTCCCTAAGTCCCGTGTGAGTCCCAGTTCCGTGTGTGTGTGGGGTGTGTGTGGTTTACGGGGACACACATTTTTTTAATGACATGGGTATGACAGAGGTATTACAATTTGAAGGTGGTTTATGAGGACACTGCCTATGTTCCCGTAATTCAAAAGGCTTAAAAAACATACTAAAATATCTTTAACTTAGAATAAAACACAGTAGAAGTCAGTGGAAAGTCTTCGTAATGATTGTGTGGTGGAGGTTGTGATGGGAAAGCGTGCTTCTCACTGTGGAGGTGTATTTATATGTGCGTTTATGTGTATATACAAGTGTCTCATGAGGAATGCAGCTGGTTTAATACAGGCACACATTTGCATGGCTGAGTCAGCACACTTGCTTGCATCATGAATTCCCCGCTCTGTCATTGGCCGGCGTTATGACTCAGAGCTTCGGTGCGTGGGCGGTGCACAATACCTGCGGACTTCAACACACTTGAATGCGTGTGTGTGTGTGTGGATTTACCTCAGGGGGGTTGTGTGCTGATACGCTCTTCCAGACAGTGAGTGGGTGACGTGCTTTGGGGAAGGATGGAGCTGTACCTCAGAAGTGAAAGGGTGCAGTGAATGAGTCACACTGGCACTTCAGGACTC
This sequence comes from Acrossocheilus fasciatus, assembly GCA_036784905.1. Classification (NCBI taxonomy): domain Eukaryota; kingdom Metazoa; phylum Chordata; class Actinopteri; order Cypriniformes; family Cyprinidae; genus Acrossocheilus; species Acrossocheilus fasciatus. Next base: position 29,843,775 of record CM071956.1, read on the forward strand.
CCCCACAATTCCTCGGTTGTCCATTGCGCTCTACTTGACTCTCGCATGGACCGGCTGTGTTAATATCCTGGGTTTCTCACACCGTGTTACGTAATGATGTTCTAATTGAAATTGTGTTGTTTCAGTTATTCCCATGTTCTCCAGGAATCTATATTACTGAATTATCTGGATATGCTCTCTAGAGCAAACGTGACCTTCAGTCTCATGATTAAATCAATTCCTGTTGGATAAACCAAATCTTCACTTTTCTTAAAATATTTTCTGATTCTCACTCATAATTACTGTATGTCACATTATAGAAGTAAATGGATTGTGAATTGGTGTTTTATGTCACCTTTAAATTTAATTACATTATTATTACTACTATTTGAAAACTAAATTGCTTCTCATTTAAATTATTTTAAAATAATAAAAAAATAAATTAAGTAATAAATAAATAAATATATATTTTTAAAAGAAATCTCTAAAACTCACCATGCATTTATTTGATAAAAAATGCAGTAAAAACAGTATTGCTGTGAAATATTATTACAATATATATTTTCAAATGTAATTTATTCCTGTGATGTAAATCTGTATTTTCAGCATCATTACTCCAGTCTTCAGTGTCACATGATCCTTCAGAAATCGTTCTAATATACTGAATTAAATTAAAAACATTTATGATTATTATCAATGTTGCTGATTAATATTTTTGTGGAAACCATTATATAAGAGTTTTCAGGATTCTTTGAAAATTCAAAAGAGCAGCATTTATCTTAAATATAAATCTTTTGTACCATTATACATGTCTTTACTGTCACTTTTGAACAAATTAATGTTTCTTAAATTAATGTTAACTTGCTTAATAAAAGTATTCATTAAAAAGTTCTGCATTCAAAACAGTCATTCAAACCTATGCATGATGGGATTGCATCAATCTATAAACAGTTGAATTGAAGTGTAACAAGTTTAAAGGCAACATAATGAGCAAAGCTTTATCTGTGTTCTGACAGACATGAAGGAACATTGAAAGCATCATGAATGTATGCAGTCACAGTGACAGTACAACAGCTCTTGTGTTTGCTCCTTCTCTGTTTGACATAATGAGACTTCAGCGCTCCAGTCACATCAGCACACTGACCTTGCACAACGCAGTATTTTTAGTCAGCAATTTGTTCTTTCTCTCCGAGTACAACAGAGAGACAATACAAGAGTTTTTTTTTTTTTTTTTAAATAAAAAATTCACCTGAATAAATAAATAAATAAATAAATGAACTCGTTATGAAATCATTAACTCACCCTCATGTTGTTCCAAACCATCATGACTTGCTTCCATTGACAAGAAATGAGAAATTTTGAGGAATGTTCACATTTGGACTCTTTTCACACTTCAGGCACTTCAAACAGTGAGTGGATGAAAATAATGTAGCTTTTCTAGCATTCTAGAATATATTTTTTCAAGAAGAAATGATGTAGCACGACCAAACAATTTATAAATAAACTAGTGCTGTCAAACCATTAATTGTGATTAATCGCATCAAAAAAAAGTTTTTGTTTACATGATATGTGTACTGTGTATATTTATTATGTATATATAAATACACACACAAACAGTAGCCTATATATTTTGAAAATATTCACATGTATTTACATGTATATATTTATATTCTTATTTTTTATATTATATACATATATTTAATATATAAACATACCATATTTTTCTTAAAGGGGTGGTTTGCTGCTTTTTTTCTGTGCTTGATTGTGTTTATGGGGTGCAATATAACATGTCTTCGTGTTTCATTTGTTAAAAAACGCCTTATTTTTCATATAGTTCACCTTTATTGTAAGCCGCTCTCTCCGCTGTCATTTGAACGACCGGTTGACTTCCTGATTCTCTGAAACCACTCCCTCAGAAACAGGCGATGGGCTCAGATTGGTTAGTTGGGCCGGTGTGTTGTGATTGGCTAAACTGCGTACTGCACATTGTCCGGAAACTTCACGCCCATTACCTTCACGAGCGACTGTTGCACGAGCGACTGTTGCACGTGCTCCGGTCAAATGTAAATAATGGTGTCAATATTGCCGTATCAGTTTGAGCCAGAATCAGACCCAGAAAGCGGTAATGAAGAGAGTCAAGCAGAACTTCCGCAAGCACGGCTCTTACAAACGTTTCTGAATGAAAGATTGCTGTTGTAATTACATATAGTTGTTTGAAGTTTGTACACGTTTGTCTTATACACACAAAATAGCATCAAACTAACTGGCTCCTAACCAAACAGCGCTGGCTTGTGTTTACGTTCTTGATGAAATCGCAAAATTACGTCATAAAGTTTACATGGAAAATACATTTACAAAATTAGTACATAATTACAAATTCGGGTCCAAAATGTTTGTATGCGTTTGTCATAGACACACGAAATAGTATTTAACTAACTGGCTACTAAAGCCAGCGTTGGCATTTGTTTACGACCTTGATAAAACTAAAACATTATGTCTGAAATTATACATGCAAATACATTTCAAATTATGAAATCTTACAGGTTGTTTCCCAACAGCTGCTGCCTCTGGTTTTAAAGTTGTAACTGCTCCATGTTTTAGTAATAGTTTCTGTGTGAATCCGGCATTGAACTCGTGTAGATTCTGGAAGCTGTCTTCCGTAAAATGCGCAGCACAGAGAGCTAAATTAAGATTGTAATTGTCAGGAACATAATCAAACATAAATTTTAACCATTGTTGACAAACTACAGCGTCTGTAGGAAGCCCGAACACAGAAGACCTGACAGCTGGGTGAAAATAACACCGTTTCAACGGCATGACTACAACTCTCCACTATAAAGCCCAATTTATACTTTTGCGTCGATCCTACGCCGTAGCCTACGCAGAGACGCACAGGCCTGCGCCGTAATCTGCGCCGTACCTGACGTGCACCTCTCCAAAAATGTAACAGCGCGTCAATTCTACGCGGACCGCAAGCGCTGTGATTGGTCTGCTAGAACCCCTCCCTCACTTGAGTTTTGTGTGCGTTTATGAGCACTGTAATATAGTTTAATATTACATCTTCTTATTTAAAATAAAACAAAGCAAAGAACAAGTGTCTTATCATTTATTATACTACAGCATTACATCAGTAGTTGTCCGCGACAAACAATGTTGATCTGCCGTGGTACGCGTCCTTGTGGAGATCGAAAGAATGCCATCTTTTCCTGTTCCGTTGTTGTCTCCTTTTTGTAGTTTTAAATAACGATTTAACGCAACGATTTGATATTTAACTTCTCCGACGAGCCGCTTCTTCTTCGGCTTTGTCCATGATACTGCAGGTTACACCAGCAACATGCCCGTGGACACTGCGGACTAGCGGGCCGCATGTGTACTATACGTCGACGTCTAAATTAAAACCGACGCACAGCTTACGGCTTAGAGGCTACGGTGTAGGTCCGATGCAGAAGTATAAATTGGGCTTAACTCTTCCTCTTCGACAAAGCCGCAGAACATGGCCTTGCCCCATTTTCTGCATGTTCCGGAGGGAGGGGTTGATGGGTTTATTTCGTATGCAACCCGGGAAGTATCTCGTTGTAGTCCCGTATGAGTCGTTTTTGTAGGCATTAAACTTCCTGATTTTTAAAAAACCATCTCCACTTACGTTGAACTTTCATTTCATTTAAAATGAAAAAAGTGAAATCGCAGTAACCACCCCTTTAAATATATACATGCATGTGTCTGTATTTATATATACATAATAAATATACACAGTACACACACACAGTACACAAATAGTGTAATATAAATAAAACTGTTGTGACACACCCCAACATATATGCAATGATGTCAATATTATTGCCCAATATATAATTTAATCATGACGATAAGCCTTTTGCATCAGCATATTGACGCTAAGGGTTTCTTATTTAAAGCAATGGAGGACCCTGCACGTCGAAAATTGGCACTAAAGGGGTACCCTGTGCATCAAAAAGTGACGCCAAAGGGTCCTGACCAGTCAGGTATAGGTTTATCTTAGTTTCAGCCATCTGAAGAATGCTTTTGCAGAAGTGCTCTGGCTTTTTTAGATGTTTTGTTTTTTGGCAAAGTCTAATCTGGCCTTGTTTGCACTTTGTGGTGAAACCTCTGTATTTGCTCTGGTGAAGTCTTCTCTTGATTGTAGACTTTGACAGTGACACACACCTCCTGGAGAGTGTTCTTCTCTTGGCTGGATGTTGTAAAAGGGTTTTTCTTTACCATGAAGAGGATTCTCCGATCATCCACCACTGTTGTCCTCCGTGGACGTCTAGGGCTTTTTATGTTGCTGAGCTCACCAGTAAGTTATTTTTATCAGAATGAACCAAACTGTTTATTTGGCCGCTCCTAATGTTCCTGCTATCTCTCTGATGGATTTGTTTTGTTTTTGAAGCCTAACAATCGTCTGTTTCACTTGTATGAAGAGCTCCTTTGACTGCATGATGTGGTTCACAGCAACAGCTTCCAAATGCAAATGGCACACTGAGAATCAGGTGCTTAATTGATGTAGAAATAACAAAGGAATAGCTCACATCTGTCCATGAAACAGCTTTTGAGTCAGTTGTCCAATTGTTATGGTCCCCTGAAAAAGGGTGGGGGGGGGGTACATATTAACAGTGTTGGGCAAGCTACTTGTAAAATGTAGTGAGCTAAGCTAACAGTTACTCTTCTTTAAATGAAGCTTAACTACACTAAAGTTACAGCCCTGGGAAAAGTAGCAAGCTAAGCTACCGCAACACGGCAAAAGTAGTTTACTACATCCAAGCTATTTAAAAAATAAAATAAAAATAAAAATATTGAACCAACATCATACCAAGTCAATGCTCTCTCAGTGATAAAAAAAACTGTCAGTCAAGCAGATAGTTCAGATTAATTGTTTATTCAACAGCTGTTCCAAACCAATTTGGCAAGATAATCAGTATCAAATACAGGTCGGATTTACCTCATATTGCGACACAGGCTAAATAAATTTTTGCTGTCGACCGGAAACCTCCTATTGGTAGTTGGTATTGTGGCTTTATTGTATACAGATACATTTATATAAAAGGTAACACTTCACAATAAGGTTCAGTAGTTAACATTAGTTAACTAGTGTAGTTAACATGAACTAAGAATGAACAATACTTCTGCCGCATTTATCTTGATGTTAATTTCAACATTCACTAACGCATTATTAAAATCAAAAGTAGTTTGTTAACGTGTTAATGCACTGTGAACTAACATGAACTACCAGTGAACGACTGTATTTTCATTAACATTAACAAAGATTAATAAATACTGTAACAAATGTATTTTAATGTAATACTGTAATGAAAGTAGTTTATACATTGTATGCTCATGTTAGATAATACATTAGCTAACATTAATGAAATCGTATTGTTACCATATAGATGTTTAGGCCTACAGATAGGCTGTTTATTTGCATCGTTGCATGTGTGATTAGATACCCTATAAACATTTCACCAAAATCAAGTTCAAATATGAAGCTTTTGACCAGCGAATGTTTTTTGTTTGTTTGTTTGTTTTTTTTCTGACTCGTGTCCCGTTTTCCCAGTTTTCTGTCATTATGTGGGCGTTCAGTTTTTTTTTTTTTTTTCTGTTGTTTGGCCAAAGTATCATATTATGAAAGATTCAGCACTTCGCACGAGCTATTTAGCTGCGACTTGTCAACAAATGCTAGAGAAACCGTTCTCCACTCCTCAAATACAAAAAACAAAAAAAAAAACATTAGCCTTTATAAATAGTGTTTTCTGAGTAAAGAAACAGCTGTACTTATTCAATCAACAGTTCTTTATTTACCTTCAGACTGCAAACAAGCCGAGATGCTCTAAACTATGCACCGCACTTCATTCACGAGAGAGGCGGGAGGAATAATGAGGTTTGACTGACAGTTTGAGGAGCCAATGGCGTTACGAGCTTTAGTGGCGGAGGCGTCACGTACTGATCCAGGATCAGTGATCCGTAGCTGTTATATTTCTGATTTGAGCTTGAGTTTCAGAATGCTTTCTTTGGAAAATGTAACGTTAGCTTTTGTTGACGCTACTGCACTACTTGATCAAAAAAGAGCTTAGCTACCGGAAAGCTATTTGATTCAGAAAGCAGCGACGCTACCGCCACGCTACTGAGAAATGTAGTTACACTAGTAGCGTCACTACTTGTAGCGACGCTACTGCCCAACACTGCATATTAAAGAGCTGTGATTCCTTAACCTTTCCTCCAACTTCGATGAGAATACCCTCAAATTAAGCCTGTTGTATAACTGTAACTTGAATATGTTTTTTCAGCTAAAAAAATTAAAATTGTGCCTGTGTCCAAATATATATTGACCTAACTGTAGCTAATTTTTGTTAGTAGCTTAAAGTTTTAGTAGCATAAACTGTAGCAAAAATGAAAATTTGCTGTTAATTTACTGACCCTCAGGCCATCCAAGATGCAAGTGACTTTCTTTCTTCAGTGGAACATTAAAGACGATTTTTAGATGAAACCATGGTCCTTGGGAATTCATATACTGCACGTATGTGGCTGCCAGTTTTTGAGTGTCAAAAAAAACATATACTGTACAAAGAAGACCAATCCCTGTGGCCCCTGATGATATGTTGAGGATTTATGAAGTTATGAAGACAAACTTATGTAGTCTGTGCAAGAAAATGAATATTGTTTATACCATTATTACCTGTGTCCTGTGTTCTCAACTGTTGCATAATGACGTGTGTCTGGGTGCATGCTTACACATAAACTGAAGCTGTTTTTTTATAACAGATAATGAGGACTCGTGTGTAGACCTTCACCAGCAGTAACAATTTCTGAAGCTTAAGACGTAAAAGATACAATAGCTGATGTGAAAGGGGATGACATGGTATTTTATGCACAGTCTTACTTGTTCAAATCAGAATACTCTGTCCAAGAACTGAAAGAGATGACCAAGAACACACGAGCGGATGCTGATTGTTTACAGTGGATAGTGAGAGTGTTTTATTAGGTGCTTTCGCACCAGAGGAACCTTTTCATAGTTCCTAGAACTACTGGTGGAAGTTCCCACTTTTTGGTGTGTTCTCACCGCAGAAACTAGAAACGTGTTTAGTTCTAGGAATTCTGTTTGGGGATACTGATTTAGCTCCTACTTCAGACTAGGGTCTAAACTAACACTACCAGTGAAGTAAGTGTAAACTGATTGGCCATGTAAACATATTTACTTCACGAACTTGGAAAACAGTGATAATGGCCCTGGTTTTTCTGCAGGGTTGTGTTCTTTTTTCAGCCTCGATGATAACACTGCAGGTTGTCATAGGAGATTAAAGTCAGATTTTCATGCTCTTTTCATCGCATAAATTGTGCATTTACATTTCATTTCAAAACATTTTTCTAACAAAAACGCATCGATTCACTACAGGGGGCTTTTATTCACCCCTGGAGCCGTGTGAGCCACGTTTTAATATGGATGGATGCACATTATTTGACTAGTTTCGGACGTGAACAAAAACACCGGCCCACGCCATTATACAGCTTGAAAGAGCCAGGACAATTTTTAATATAGCTCTGATTGGATTCATCTGAAAGAAGAAAGCCATATGCACCTAATGCCTTGATGGTGAGAAAACATGGACTAATTTTCATTTTTGGGTGAACTAACCTTTTAAATACTATAAACCGATCCTAAAACAGCATGTCGGTTGGTTAAAAATAGTGACCTTACACAAAGAGTACCGCTGAATTCGGAATATATAATGTATAATGTGATATATTAAATAATATATGTTGATATATGGGACTCTAGTTCTTATATTTGTCAATATTCTGCAATATATGCATGAACCATGTATAGCCATATACTGATACATATAATATATATATTTAACAATAAGACAGAAAGAATACAGTAGCCTACTACATAACTTTATTGAAACACTCATTTCTTTTTATTAACACATGGGTTACATACAAAATTAAATGTCTCAAACATACATTCCCGATATGCCTACAAAGGGCTCCAATTCTATACAGATTCAGGCAAATTAATGTCCACATTTAATCATTCAGCAGACACTTTTATCCAAAGCGACTTAAATGAGGACAATAGCAATCAAACCAACAAAAGAGCAATAATATGTAAGTGCTGTGATAAGTCTCGGTTAGCCTAACACAGTACATGTAGCAAGTATGTATGTATGTATACTGTATATATATACATTGTGACGGATCGACGGCCCTCCCCCTCATCATCACCACCCCGTCCCTTATTCGCCGCCCTTCACCAGGCTCCCGACTGGAGTGGGTGGATGAGAGGAGGGGCGTGGGACTAACGTGGGCTGGCGGCGTGTGATGAGGCACAGCTGGACTGAATTAAGCCTCATCACCGCCGCCGTTAAATGCCGAGCGCGCCTCTCCTCGGGAGACCGGTCTCTTCCCCCGTGCATGCACGCTGGTGTCCTCGTGGGTCCAGGAAGGGTGCGTCGAGGGACAGCGCGCCGCCGAGGATGTGAGTCGCGGAACCTCCAAGGGTCATCGTGCAAGCCGCACCCGTATCACGGCCGTCGGGCCAGGATGCCGGGCCGTCCATCCCGCCAATGGGCCAGTAAGTGGCACAGGAAGAGCCGCCGCTCCAGAGAAGCCGCCGCCCCTCGTGCCCCGGACCGCGGGAGCGTGTGCGGCCACCTGACTCCGCCCCTTGCCTGGACCCTTCCCCTTTGGAACACTGCCCTCCTGCACAAGCCCCGAAGCACGACGAGGACACCAGATCCCCCCCTTCTTTGGACACTTATTCCCCCTGAACACACTTTATTTTATTATTTTTGTTCAATAAAAACCTCTCCGAGGCCTGACGCCACACCCACTGTGTCTGTCGTTGGCTCCTCCCGTCACAGTGGTGGAGAATGCGGGCAAGGCGGAGCCTAGACAGCGCAGTTGGGCAACATCTGAAGACGTCATCCCCTCTCGCCCGCTGAAGTTCGTGAAGAAGCGCGTGGGACGGAGAAACGACGGAGACGGCCTCCCAGCCACCGAAGGGGTAAGTGACATTTCGTCAATTGTCATCTTACCCTGTGGTTGGTTGAGGCTGTCGACTAATACCGGTTTCTCTGTCCCTGTTCCGGCGCGGTGCGAGAGGGAGGTTCGCCCGGAGAGGAATCCCTGCCCCGCCCACTCCGACCGTATGGAGCCTGGTTGAGGAAGGTAGCACTCCTGCGTGGGCGGCGACCGACGACGGGGATGTCGCTTGGGGGGGGGAATGGGACGGATCGACGGCCCTCCCCCTCATCATCACCACCCCGTCCCTTATTCGCCGCCCTTCACCAGGCTCCCGACTGGAGTGGGTGGATGAGAGGAGGGGCGTGGGACTAACGTGGGCTGGCGGCGTGTGATGAGGCACAGCTGGACTGAATTAAGCCTCATCACCGCCGCCGTTAAATGCCGAGCGCGCCTCTCCTCGGGAGACCGGTCTCTTCCCCCGTGCATGCACGCTGGTGTCCTCGTGGGTCCAGGAAGGGTGCGTCGAGGGACAGCGCGCCGCCGAGGATGTGAGTCGCGGAACCTCCAAGGGTCATCGTGCAAGCCGCACCCGTATCACGGCCGTCGGGCCAGGATGCCGGGCCGTCCATCCCGCCAATGGGCCAGTAAGTGGCACAGGAAGAGCCGCCGCTCCAGAGAAGCCGCCGCCCCTCGTGCCCCGGACCGCGGGAGCGTGTGCGGCCACCTGACTCCGCCCCTTGCCTGGACCCTTCCCCTTTGGAACACTGCCCTCCTGCACAAGCCCCGAAGCACGACGAGGACACCAGATCCCCCCCTTCTTTGGACACTTATTCCCCCTGAACACACTTTATTTTATTATTTTTGTTCAATAAAAACCTCTCCGAGGCCTGACGCCACACCCACTGTGTCTGTCGTTGGCTCCTCCCGTCACAACATATATATATATATATATATATATATATATATATATATATATATATATAGTACAAATGTATTTTCAGATACATTTAGTAGATATTAACAATATAATAGTATATAACAGTATATACTGTACACACACACACGCACATGTATAGTCATACATTATGGGATATATGCATACATATATGGATATATATATATTACAAAATATATTTGTCAGATTTGGTTACATAACATGCATGTTCCCATATAAATGCTACAGTTTTTCTCAATTGCTTTGGCACATTTTTCGAAACAGTCTTAACATTCTCTAAACTGTGAGTGCAAATGTCACAACTGTTTGCTGGAACTTCAGAACTTTATTGCATGTCTGCAAAATGTAGTTACTCACCCAAAACATTTCATTCATGCTTCAAAACCTAGCTATCATGTCAGTAATTTGGCCAAGGCCACCAAAATATAAAGTATTTTTGGTAACACTTTATTTTGATGGTCCCTTTTGAACATTCTGTTGACACCTAAGTAATGTTGCAACTACATGTCAACAAACTCTCATAAGAGTATTAGTAGACTGTCTGCTTCATATCTACTAACTCCTTATTGTGTTGGTCTCCCAACAGATATTCTATTGACTATAAGTAACTTTGCAACTACATCTCAACTTAATCTAACCCTAACCCTACCAGTCAACTAATACACTACTAACACTCTAATGAGAGTCAGTAGAAATTTAGGTGCAATGTTATTTATAGTCAACAGAATGTGTTTAAGGGACCCTCAAAATAAAGTGAAACTGTATTTTTGTCATCGTGCGAGCCACACTGGCCAAAATGTTTAGTTGTTTTTTTCACCATGACAGTCAACCATGGAAATTGGTGAAAAAAATCTGATATTTGTTGAGAAGAGTCAAAAGTACATAGAAAAAAAAGTATATGAACATTTGTATTTATACGGTACATTTATTTTTGTACAAATGTATTACATGTAAAGTGAAATCTTGCTTGTCCTATTACTGTACGTTTCATATTTCTTATGTTACCACAAATACACAAAAATACCAAATAACTACAAGATAACATCCATGAAAAAAAATTCTTGGTGGACATCCTGTCACTCTTGTTGATCAGACCAAACATTTTCATCAACATTGCATCTGATGCTTTCCATTGCCATGCACCGGATTTTGTCAACTCCATGCTCCAAATCCACTGTTATCCTTTAATGTGCAGCAAACCAGTTCCCTAACAATGTTGGTTCAGTGGAAGCTGACATTATCCCAGACAACATAATTAGGCAAATGTGGTCTAATTAAACCTCTTTCTTGTTCTGGAATCAGGTCTCTGTAAAGTGTGTTTAGGAAGGCCAGGGGAAGTTGGGTATTATAGGGCCCAATGTGTGGAATATGTCTGCTCACACCATTCTCTGAAATGGCAGCACACATTGTAATATTGGCCCCACGTGTGGCTCGGTGTCTAATGAGATTGTGACCACGTCTCCGGCCTTTGCACAGATTGAACCCGGCCTCATCCACAAAAACAAGAATGTGGGTTGTTTCATGTCCTTCTAAATCCTTGATTGTCTACGAAGAAACACAGAAACAAAATAAAGTTAATTTTTATTCTAGAGTTCAGTAAATGTTTTCTCTTCTTATGGGTTTCTAAAACTTCATAGAATACAGGCATCTTAGAAGTACATTAAAACTCACTTAGTGCACACCAATAGTTTACCTGGGCATACCGGTACCGCAGCTCCTTCACTCTTTGGGTGAATCCCATTTCTCTGTCTTACCCCTTCCCCTTCCCCTACCCCTTCGTCTTACCCCTCGAAACCGAGTGGTAAGCGCTAGGGGTGAAAACATACCCCTATGAAATGAGACACCACTTGGTTATGGTTACGTCATCATACACCGTCGCTAGCTGGGTCGCTACGTCACCAGAGCCGACAAGTGTTGATCACAAACTTTTTACAAACTTGTTAAAACTGTAGATATGCATGGAGTCCATTCAAGGCTAGTCTGCGGGACTGTTGTGCAAATCAGCAATGTAACGTTAGCGTAGCAAACTAGCGATTTTTTTAAAAACGTTTCAATTAAGAACATGGTTGCAAATATATATGTACAGGACTGTCTAGAGCACAAAACAAGACTGTCGTAATTTTTAAATAAATGATTTAAGCCGGAAATACTTGAATACTTGATGATCTGGCCGCCATTGTTGCCAGTTGCACAGTGTGTTCTGGGTACCCCTTGGTTTCAAGTAAGCTTGCGAAAATGCTTGGTTTAAGGGGTATCTACCACTTCCCCTTAGCCCTACCCCTCGATCAAAAGGAGAATTGGGATAGCCCTTACTCTCACATGAACGCGCAAAACTATGGGGAAGGGGTAAGACAGAGAAATGGGATTCACCCTTTCACTATTCCTCTCAAATGGCACCTTGTAGAGTTGTTTCATAGTCATTTGATGTCTTTTCAAAACTCTGTCTATGGTGGAAATGCTGACAGAATTCATATTTGCGAAGACATTATTGTCATTTATGACTGCACTTTGGATCTCTCTTAGCCTGATGGAATTGTTGGCTATGACCATGTTGCAAGTTTCAATTTGTTCTTGCTGATGGTTAAATGCTGCTGCTCTGCCACCGGTTCTATAGAATGTACAAATAGACTTGCATTTACCTTTACAATATTGTTGTTTATAAAAATGCTTTACATACTGTAAAACAAAAAATAAATAAATACATATTTACCTGTTTTCCCTATGAAAGGTTTGCACAGTTGATGACACTGTGGACTTGTTTACATTAGGCTGCACTCTTCGACCAGCCTCTTCCATTATAAAACCACGATTTATGACATGATCCACAGGTGTGGCTCTGATTTCATCAGAGACTCTGACTCTTCTATTTCCACCTCTTCCTCCATCACTACCACCAACGTATTCTTACACGTCTTCAAATTGCTCTTCTACGAGCATGTTGCTACAGTTCAGGGTTGTGGAAGTCCTCCATTCTCAAAAAATGTTAGTGATTGTGCTGTGGGAAATCTACATATATATATATATATATATATATATATATATATATATATATATATATGTTCCCAAACTTGGTTAAATGGTTGATTCAAATTGTATTGCAATTAGAGGTCATTTCGCCAATTTAGCAGACATTACAAACAATGTCAATGTCAAATATTTATAGAATATACATGCATGTATGCCAATTTTTCATAATTGAATGGATCGTTTTGAATGTGATGGCTTAGATGATGAAACATGACTGAGAAGTTGTGAAGAGTTTGACAGTTTAAGTGAGAATCGACTCATCAGTTCTGATCAACAAGCCATATGCAATTAGTTGTGCAAACTGCAGACAATTGTATTTAGTGTTTGCACACATGTGCCAAAGCATTTGCAATTTGCTCAAATCAATAAGAAATTCCAATCTGATGTGAACAAGAAGCTAATTGTTCAGAGATCTGAACTTATTGTTTTGGGAAAAAAAAAAAAAAATCATTCGAGAACTGAGCCAAAGCAATCGAGAAAAACTGTAATATATCGACCGTTCATATATAATAAAATATATTTTCTTTCCGTAAGGGTAGGAAGGCGTGAATAATGACCGTGCCCACATCCGCCGATGATACACGCCTCAATTCTCCAAAACATCAGCCACTTCCTCCTGTCTGACTAACTGAGTATTTTAGTTTAGGGGAAGTGTTTTTAATAGTACTCACTGTGCAAAAACAAAAAATACCTTCAGTGAGTCAGTGAGTGTGTGATTGTATTTATCTGGAAACTATATAACATTCATTTCCCAAGTAGTTTTTGAGGTGATTGACTGAACTCACCAGGGCGAGCAAGCATTGACTTCACACGTCACCTAACACATACCTGTTCAATCTTCCAGGCAAACAACAATCCAGTTTACACCAGTTTGACATGTCTAGACAGCGAATGCTATCAGCTGATCCTAAAACAGCCTGGCCTAAAATAGTCATCCAACAACAACAACACCTTCAAACATTAACAGCATACCCACATATCTACTTGCAGTGCCACTTGTATACTTTTAAATTAAAAAAAAAAAATCCAGATTTTTTACTAAAACCGCACCATTATTTAAACAGTTCACATAATAATGTAAGGTTTTTTGTTGTTATTAACTGAAAACAGAAAGAAAGCGATTTGAACTTATGCATATTGAAGTTTGCCACATTACAGTCAATTAAAAAAAAAAGAAAAAAAAAAAGAAAAATCCGACTGGTCATTTAGGCACAGTGTCTTGACAGATGTATTAGTTTATACATGAAAGCAAACGAGTCTGTTCACCCAAAATTAAAATTATGTCTTTATTTACTCACCCTCATATGAATATGATTTTCATTCCTCCACAAAATACAAAGAAAGACACTTGAAGAATGTTTTATTATAAAAGTAAATGGGACCCAAAATTTGAAGTTCCAAAAAGGACATAAAGGTAGTGTAAAAACACTCATACACGCCAAATATGGTAATGCAAACCTTTTTGTGACATTTGATCCTGTAATGTGAAAGCCGGGAAAATTATTGTGGTGCCAGGACAGGAGCAAGGGTTTTAATGAACCTTGACCAACGATGGAGGTCCCTGATGGCAGGCGTTTTTGTTTGTTTGTTTGTTTGTTTGTTTGTTTTTTAAAAAAAGAAGCACGAGCAAGTCCTCAACACCAAGAAGATGAAGATACTCCAGGGGACATTTAGCCCTGACTATGTAATAAATGAGGACGTCATACAAAGGTATAGAGGCATCCTGGTGAATGGTAAGTCTCGCAGAAGATACCTCATCTTACATGATGCTAATGATCAGGCCAAATGGAGGTTAGATGTTAGCTCATGTTTAATGTCTGTGTATTCATATTTGATTTTAATTTATATATGCATTGACATTTGACAGTGAATAAAAGGATACATTTTTATCTATTTTTAGTAGAAAGTGATCACATGTTGCTTTTCTGTAGTTTGACGCTATAAATAAACCTGTTCATTTTGGAGCAGAAGCAAAAACGTAAGAAATTACACAAAAATCATGTTCATTGTTACACTGTGCATTTTAAATTGGTTTATAATTATTTACAACAAGATATTATGTATTAACCCTAACACACATTTTGAATAATTATAATGCATTATACCCTTCATTAGCATCACACATAAAGGCTTTAAGTAAAGTAAACAAGTAAACAAAATATTTATTTTGCCAAAGACAAAAGCCTTCATACCAAGTAAAGATTTATTTGAATACTTATTTACTATAAATACCGCCATACTTGTTCCTGCCAAAATGTTATTTAAAGGGATTCCTTAAAACAAATTATTTATCATTTTATCTGTATTTATTTATTTGTTTTCTTCTGAACACACAAAGATGATCATCACTGTTTGGTTACCCACACTTTTCAAATGATTTGTATTTGTATGTTTAACAGAAGAAAGCAACTGGAACAACTTATAAATGAGTAAACAATTACTGTCATGATATCCTCTTAAATTCTCATCATTTTGAACCTTGCAGGAAGAGCTGCTCCAAACCTGGTGCGTTCAGTCAGACCTTGAGCACTAGTCAAGTGTTGTGTTTAATAGTGAACACTTTAACCTTGTTCACAAGGATTCAGTCCAGTCTCATGGGAATCAGCGAGACCTGAACAGATGGGGGAGGGCTGTCTCCGTCAGAGAGAGTCCTCCGGGAAGGCAGATTGCTGAAGCCTGACGACGGTGGGGGAGGGAGATGGTTTATGTGCGTGTGTGTATAAGGAGACAGAGAGAAAGAGTGGAAGGCTGCTGACGCAATCAGACTCATTGTGGGGTGTGTGTGACGTCCAGACAGCCATGTAAATCATGAGCGCAGTGAAGAAGAGGCTGGCTCCAGCCTAACTGCCCAGTCAAGCGTGGCCTTTCACAGGCAGAGCTCTGGAGCACAGGAATATCCACTCCGGATAAACAGATGACAGAATAAACACAGGACACCACACTACAACCCTGAAAGCTGCTACGTGTTCAGCCTCACTGTGATTATGCATGTCTTAAAATTATAGGTACATGAAGATGAAATGTTAGATCAGTCTGTACGATAACAATGTGTTAGTCCTATTACTTTTGCTTTTTAAAGCAGTAAAAAGTAAATGTATGTTTGATTCTTATACACTGATCGATACTACAAACCAACATTTGATTCTAAACAAGCCACTGACAGTTTAAATATGCAACCATGTTATTGATTCTGCTATCATTTTATTCATTGTTCTGTTTGTTTTTAATTGCCAGACAATGCAAGTAAAAAAAAATAGACAATCCCAATATTTTGAAGAAGAAGAAGAAGCAAACCCCATATTAAAAAGAAAGTAAAACAGTTGATACATTTAGTTTGATCTTGGATAATGGTCTTCAAAGGGCATATTCCGTGAAATACATACTGTTTGTTATAAAAGAAAGGAAAAAAATATATACTCTTTTAATTGGCAGCACTGTATTTGTACAAAATAAGAGGCATTTACTGCTACAGAATTAAATCAAACTTTAGTGCCTTGGATTAAACATATAATGATTTTTTACAGCACTAGCATCACCAATAAAATGTAGACATGATGACGTTTCCAAACATCCCTCTTTTAAAACTTTACTGAATTACTAAATCAATTTTTTTTTAAAACTTAAAAAAAAAAAACATACTTTTTTTTTTCTTCAAAAAAGTAAGAAAAAAAAAGTATTTCAAGACATATCTTCTGAAAATAAGACAACTATCTTTTGCAGTTTTGGTTTTAATCATGCCCATTAAGAAGATGGTTTGTGTAGTTTGACAGAAGATGAGACACTGCTACCTCAACAGCTGCTCAACTGCTGCCTGTTTCTCGGTCGGATGGAATAATGTTGCCGTGGAAACCGTTAACATGGCAATTAATATTTTGTCAAGCTGCCATTGTGCTGATTCTTCCAAGACAGTTTTGGGTAACTGACTAAGGCCTGTTTCACAATGCATTTATTTTAGCGCCCATATTAACAGGTTACAGTATTCACAGAACCCACTCGAGCATCTTGCTGTCTAGCAGGAGTCTTCTGCAGCTTCAACGAGGAGCCTATGCTTACCAAAGTCAATACAAAATATGAAGATGTAAATCTCATGCAATGTAATCTTTTTATAAAGCCACATAAAATGCTGGAGCAAACTATTCATCCATGGATTGAAAAATCATTTGGACTTGATGCGCAATGCCAGATAAACAAACCATTTTGTTAAACCACTATGTTCCCGACAGCTATTTCAGTCATTATTTAAAATCATAAAATAAAGTTAGAAAGGTTATCAAGAGTGCAAATGTAAAACTAAAATCTAAAGCTACTGTATAGAGCTGTAAAAATGTGAAAATATCTTGAGCTTCTAAGCATTTAACCTCTTGGTGATCTTTATTAATTGCCTTTTTTTTTCCTATCAAATATTTTAGCAATCATCGTGGCTTCGATATTATTTAAAAACTTGGTAACACTTCAGAATAGGGAACACTTATTCACTATTAACTATGACTTGTCCCTCAATAAAGTCCTAATTGTCTGCTTATTAATAGTTAGTAAGGTAGTTGTTAAATTTAGGTATTGGGTAGGATTAGGGATGTAGAATAAAGTCATGTAGAATAAGGCATTAACATGTGTTTAATTAGTACTAATAAATGGCTAAAATTCTAGTAATATGCAGTTTCCCCTTGTTTTGTTTTTCGTTTTTGTCATGGATGACCCTACCTGCCTCCTCCTCATGCTGGAGCAGAGGAGCCTTTCCCTCGAGGACCATACAAGACTGTTCGTGGAAATCTCCAACTTTACCCACTACCCGGACTACTGCCTCTGCACATTATACCGAACGAGCCTGAACGATGAGTGCAGAGCGCGGTTGTCCGGAGATGGTCCTTGGGGAGATTTTGCCACCTTTGTGGAGTGGGTGCTGGTGTCCTGTGGATCCCCATTGACCGTGGACTTCGAGGACGATGACACCAGTCCCACTCCGGACCCAGAGCCCAGCCCACCATCACCCCGAGCCGCAGAGCGTCAGCCCGAGCCCACCGCGGACGGAGAGCCAGAGCCCATAGCAACCCAGAGCCATCGCAAGCAGGAGCGACTGAGCTGGAGATTGCCCCGGAGCCAGAGCCTCATGGACCGTCCGATCAGGTGCGAGAGCCGGCTACATCGCACGCGACAGTGGAAGTTTCAGTGGAGCGTGAGGGTGCTGAAGAAAGCCCCGCCCACTGCACCGCCACTGAGGGTGAGCAGTCGCAGGACTCTGGGGACTTAATAGATTGGGAAACTCATGCAGACATGCCTTCTCTACTTCAGCCTTCATCTGAAGTCTCGAACTACCCTGAATTGC
This sequence comes from Acrossocheilus fasciatus, assembly GCA_036784905.1. NCBI lineage: Eukaryota > Metazoa > Chordata > Actinopteri > Cypriniformes > Cyprinidae > Acrossocheilus > Acrossocheilus fasciatus. The sequence continues at coordinate 29,862,038 of CM071956.1, forward strand.
CTACCTACCTACCTACCTGGATTTCCCACCCACTCACCCTCCCTCTCCTGCCTCCTCCTATCATCCCTGCCACCTCAGCGCCGCCACCGCTGCATCCTGGCAGCCCCTCTGCTCACCCTCAGCCCACCATCTGTGCGGTGGGATTGCCGCGGGTCTGCCTGTCTCCATCGGCGTCGTGGCTGGGGATCCCTCGTCTCCGCCTCCAGCCTCTGAGTCCTGGACTCCACCTCGGCCCTCCGACCCAGCGGCTCCACCTCGGCTCCTAGATCCCTCATCTCCACCGTCGCCCGTCGGCCCACCAGCTCCACTGGGCTCCTTCGTCCCTCCGGCTCCGCCTTGGTCGGTCGTCATCCCGCCATCGCATCAGGACTCCACTCCTCCGGCTGTGCCTTGTTGCTCCGCCCCACCGGCTCCGTTGGGCTCCTCCCTCCCTCCCTCCCTCCAGCTCCACCTGGGTCCTCAGTCGCTCCGGCTCCGCCGCGTACCTCCGGATCTCCGCCTCCACCTCGGTCGCCAGAGCCCTCGGCTCCACCTTGGCCCTCCGGATCCTCGGCTTCGCCCGGGCTCATCTGCTCTCCAGCTCCGGCTCGGGCTCCTCCACCTGCTCTGCTGCCGTCGGTTGACCCCTTGGAGTTGGCGGCCATTACTCCTCCATGGCTCCTCCCTCCGTCGGCTCCGCCATGGGCCGTCATCATGGCTGTGGCCTGGGTCCTGCCAGGCTCCTCCTGCTCCAAGTCCCTCCTGTCTCCTCCCTGGCTCCTCCCTCCTTCGTCGCCTCCCTGGTCTCTGTCTGCTGACCCCCTCCCCTCCTCCTGAGCCTCTGCCACTATTCCCACCCATCCCCTGAACCTTCGTCTTCGTGTATATTGTGTGTGCACTGCACAGAACCGTGACAACAACATTTACTACAGTATTTTATAATCAAAACTGGTTCTAATCTTGACAAAACCCATACCACTGGAAAGGTCTCAAGGTTCAAGTTGATGATATTTTGCGATAGAAGTAAGAAGAAATAAGAAATGTATAAATTTGTGACAGGAAAATTTAAATATAGTTTAAATATAGTGGAATTTCGGTGTCAACCAGTGACTATTTTTGGGATAGCGCCTAAACAAAATCTAATAGCTAAAATATATCTACTATATATACAGTATTGTTCAAAATAATAGCAGTACAATGTGACTAACCAGAATAATCAAGGTTTTTAGTATATTTTTTATTGCTACGTGGCAAACAAGTTACCAGTAGGTGCAGTAGATTCTCAGAAAACAAACAAGACCCAACATTCATGATATGGACCCTCTTAAGGCTGTGCAATTGGGCAATTAGTTGAATTAGTTGAAAGGGGTGTGTTCAAAAAAATAGCAGTGTGGCATTCAATCACTGAGGTCATCAATTTTGTGAAGAAACAGGTGTGAATCAGGTGACCCCTATTTAAGGCTGAAGCCAGCACTTGCTAAACATGCATTTGAAAGCCTGAGGAAAATGGGTCGTTCAAGACATCGTTCAGAAGAACAGCGTACTTTGATTAAAAAGTTGATTGGAGAGGGGAAAACCTATAAAGAGATGCAAAAACTTATAGGCTGTTCAGCTAAAATGATCTCCAATGCCTTAAAATGGAGAGCAAAACCAGAGAAACGTGGAAGAAAATGGAAGACAACCATCAAAATGGATCGAAGAATAACCAGAATGGCAAAGGCTCAGCCAATGATCACCTCCAGGATGATCAAAGACAGTCTGGAGTTACCTGTAAGTACTGTGACAGTTAGAAGACGTCTGTGTGAAGCTAATCTATTTTCAAGAATCCCCCACAAAGTCCCTCTGTTAAAAAAAGGCATGTGCAGAAGAGGTTACAATTTGCCAAAGAACACATCAACTGGCCTAAAAAGAAATGGAGGAACATTTTGTGGACTGATGAGAGTAAAATTTTTCTTTTTGGGTCCAAGGGCCACAGGCAGTTTGTGAGACGACCACCAAACTCTGAATTCAAGCCACAGTACACAGTGAAGACAGTGAAGCATGGTGGTGCAAGCATCATGATATGGGCATGTTTCTCCTACTATGGTGTTGGGCCTATTTATCGCATACCAGGGATCATGGATCAGTTTGCATATGTTAAAATACTTGAAGAGGTCATGTTGCCCTATGCTGAAGGGCAATATGCCCTTGAAATGGTTGTTTCAACAAGACAATGACCCCAAACACACCAGTAAACGAGCAAAGTCTTGGTTCCAAACCAACAAAATTAATGTTATGGAGTGGCCAGCCCAATCTCCGGACCTTAATCCAATCGAGAACTTGTGGGGTGATCTCAAAAATGCTGTTTCTGAAGCAAAACCAAGAAATGTGAATGAATTGTGGAATGTTGTTAAAGAATCATGGAGTGGAATAACAGCTGAGAGGTGCCACAAGTTGGTTGACTCCATGCCACACAGATGTGAAGCAGTTTTAAAAAACTGTGGTCATACAACTAAATATTAGTTTAGTGATTCACAGGATTGCTAAATCCTAGAAACAAAAACGTTTGTACAAAATAGTTTTGAGTTTGTACAGTCAAAGGCAGACACTGCTATTTTTTTTTTTAACACACCCCTTTCAACTAATTGCCCAATTGCACAGCCTTAAGAGCGTGCATATCATGAATGCTGGGTCTTGTTTGTTTTCTGAGAATCTACTGCACCTACTGGTAACTTGTTTGCCTTTAACTGAAAATTAAATGTTCAATCTTATTATATATTACTGACACTCTGTCCTCCAATTTGATACTGTTAAGTGCTTTGACACAATCTGTATTGGTAAAAGCGCTATATAAATAAAGGTGACTTGACTTGACTTTGCCACGTAGCAATACAAAATATACTAAAAACCTTGATTATTCTGGTTAGTCACATTGTACTGCTATTATTTTGAACAATACTGTATATATATGTATATATATATATATATTATTTATTTTTTACAGAAAATTTAAACTTTTACACATTCTTAAAAAAAAAAAAAAAAAGTTTTAGCTTCAATTATCGGGTCTTTGCCTTCTTTAAAAATAGTTCCAAAGTGTCATGAAGTAAATTTCCATATTTATCTTAAAAACTACTTGCCAAACTTACATTTCAGTAGCGAATTTTAAATAGTTATAAATAAGGATGTAACAGTTCACTCAACTCACAATGCAATATGATTCACAATACTGATTTTACTATCCATTTTTTTCACTATTTTTATTTATTATATATATATATATTATTTATTTTTTACAGAAAATTTAAACTTTTACACATTCTTAAAAAAAAAAAAAAAAAGTTTTAGCTTCAATTATCGGGTCTTTGCCTTCTTTAAAAATAGTTCCAAAGTGTCATGAAGTAAATTTCCATATTTATCTTAAAAACTACTTGCCAAACTTACATTTCAGTAGCGAATTTTAAATAGTTATAAATAAGGATGTAACAGTTCACTCAACTCACAATGCAATATGATTCACAATACTGATTTTACTATCCATTTTTTTCACTATTTTTATTATATATATATATATATATATATATATATATATATATATATATATATATATAAAAACAGTAGTATTTTTTTTTTCAAGTTTCTTTGATGAATAGCAGGTTCAGAAGAACAGCATTTATCTGAAATAGAAGTCTTTTGAAACATTATAAATGTCTTGATCATCACTTTTGATCAATTTAAAATCTTGCTAAATAAAAATAATTTATATAATTTAGGAGTACTGCTCCAGTGACAAGCTGTTGTACCCCAAAAGGTACAATTTTGGCCCCTTTTTTCCTGTGTGGCCTGGATGAGTGTGAGATTTCCCGGCCTGAAATTGTGTCCCAGTCCGGCCCTGATCTCAACCAATTTGAATCGTCACATATTTGGGTGCATCGCTACATCCCTAGTTATCAACCCTCAAATTACATTAAATACTCTATATTTTCTGTTGGCCTGCCATTGAGCATGCACAGTGTAGAGCAAGACTGAACACACATTTCATGACACAAACCATTTAACGGCTATTTTTAAGGTATCTGGAGCTCCTAATTGCAGCTGCATTGATTGTGTCAACAAACAGCATGAACTGTCATAAATACCAAGCGATGATGACTTTGCAGATTGCTGATTGGCTAGAGCTGCCACATTCAATTTCTGCAATTCTCCCATTCAATACAAGTAGTCTGCCTCAGCCATTTCTATTCAGTAAATCTGACAGAATGCAGATGATTTAAAGGGATAGTTTACCCCAAAATGAAAATACTGTCATTACTCACCCTCATGTCGTTCCAAACCTGTAAGACCTTTGTTAATCTACAGAACACAAATTAAGATATTTTTGATGAAATCTGAGAGCTCTCTGACCCTGCATAGACAGCAATGCAATCGCAATGTCCCCAGTCCCAGAAACGTAGAAAGGACATTGGTAAAACAGTCCATGTGACATCAGGGGTTCAACTTCAATTTTGTGAAGCTACGAGAATACTTTTTGTGTGCAAAGAAAACAAAAATAACACAATTTAGTCAACAAACCTTCTCCCTGTGATGCATACGTGATGCAGTAACGTGATGCATGTCCGCGCTTTCCCCAGAATGTAATCCATGTAGTCAGCGTTGTTTACGTTCAGGAGAAAATGTGTGCATGCTGAACGTAAACAACGCTAATAACATTTCTGGGACTGGGAACATTGCAGTTGCGTTTCCGTCTATGCTGGGTCTGTCAGCTCTCAGATTTCATCAAAAATATCTAAATGTGTGTTCCACAAATGAACGAAGGTCTTACGGGTTTGGAACGACATGAGGGCGAGTAATTAATGACATAATTTACATTTTTGGGTGAACTGACCCTTTAAAGGGGATTTGTAAAGAAAAATGTCGGGGGATTTCAATATAAGCCAAGAGGAGACTGGTTTTCCTTTGCTAAAGTAAGGAAACTTTGCTTCCTTTGCTCCTGTAAAAAAACTTGCGAGACTAACATATCTCAAAGGCGCATACATCCAACGTCATCCGCCGGAACGGCTTCTTCTTACAACAGTTAGCAGATGTAAGAGAAAAGTATTTATGACATTTGAAATAAGGGTATTTTTCTTACAAAAAGGCATGGGTTCGCTACAGGAGGCCGTTATTCACCCCCCAGAGCCGTGTGAGGCACGTTTTATTATGGATGCGTGCATTTTATTTGACGTCTTGTGGACTCTTGAAAAGAAACACCCGCCAACTGCATAGATAACACTTGGAGGGGCCAGGACAATTTTTAATATAACTCCGATTGAATTTGTCTGAAAGAATTAATCTGTGAATTAGATTTCACAATGTTCAAGTTCTAACTAAGAAATACCTCTTAATGGCTAGCTCCTCAAATCATTTTTAACTGCATATGGCCATTAATAAAACAGATACTCATGTATAACCCACTTTACTTTCTGTGTAGAGCTGCAGTTCTGGTACGCAGCAGAAACGCTGTCAGCATGAAAGCATGACATGAGCCTCTTGTGGTGCAACTTACTTGCTGGTTAATCATGTGGTGTGAAACAGGCCAAATACAGAAGCACAGTCATACTGTTTTCAGTTTTAACTGAGCGATGACTGAATAATGCTTGAGGCATTACTGGTGTAGCCCACTGCAGTCACCTGTCTGCAAACACATATGACAGAGCGACACAGGCTGAATGAGTCAAGCGGGAGAAGAGGAACAGCGTCTGATAGACAGGGTGGAGATGTGAAGATGAGCAGCCAGTGCCAGTAGGACAGCGACTGTCTTCATGTTGACTTGATTTGTGCGTTGCGGACAAACAAATCATAACACTGAGAGATTACAGCTGTTTGTACATGTCTGCATGTCGATGTGTATCAGCATCAGAGGTAATATGGCTTAGGGCGTTCTTTGAAAAGTCTGTACTGTATAATTAAAGGCTGGAATACACAACATGACAGATTTTGAAACACTCATCCGAGCTAACAGGGAATGTTGTCACAACCTTCACTAACATTATATAAATGTTAGAACAAAACATTCTTGAAGTAATGTTCTCATAAAATTACCCATATTTGAAATACATTCTTTTTTTTTAGATCAACAATCTCAGAACGTCCTCAAGATTTTCCTCTCATAATGTTGAGGGGAAACATTCTTAGAATATTACAAATAAACTTTCAAATGATGTTATATTTTGGATGAAAGTCAGAACGTTTTAAGAAACGTTTTGTAACCTTCAGTTTAACATTCTTATTGCAAATAAATATTCAAATAATGTACTATTCTGGGTGAAACTATTTTATGAAACATTTTGTAATCTTTTTAACATTTTAATGCTCATATAACACAACAAATAAACATTCAAATAACATATTTTGGGTGAAAATAAAGTAAGAATATTTTTAAAAATGTTTTTGAAACCTTCAAGTAATATCATAATCATGACAAGAAGACTGGACATTTTAATATTTTAGGAATATTTCAAAACCCAAAATTTGTTACCTAAGATATACTTGCCAAATTTGTAGATAGTTATAGAGAAAAAAACTTAATCTCAGCCCTATCTAAATTCACAGTCCTCAGGCTAATAAACTTAGATGAGTTTCAGATGAGTTGCAGTGTGATTTGAAGGAGGTGCTAGACAGTGACATATCATGGCTGTGACTAGAGACTGTGATATGATTAGCATGCAGTGTGGATTTGCCATCATTCAGTGATATATATATATATATATATATATCACTGATTAATATCCACTTTGTACATATGGATTTTGGTGTTATTGTTACTGTTTGAACATTAAAGCTGGGTTTTGTAGAAATGCATTGGCTAGTATTGGCTTGGTGAATATAATAGTACAGTACAGAAAGTCTGAATCCACTGTCTGGTAACAGGCTTCAGCCCATCTCTGTTTATGGATTTTATGTAAATGGAGTCTGGCGTGTTCGACACAGAGCAAAGCAATAGACTATGAGCAATTGTCCGTCAGATGAGACGCTCAGATCTGATCCCACTGAGTAAGACGGATTAGATCGTCGGCTATAGGAACATCCACTCTCAGACAACAGATCTGCTCTAAAATCTGAAGAGGCACCTGTAAATAAGACACCTGGAATTATGTGAATAAAGTTAAACTCTGCAACTGAGCATACCATGTAAAATAAATAAATACATAAATAAATAAAAATGCTGTTTATTTACTCACTCTCAGGGAACATTTGTAGCAGTACTCATTTTCCTTGGTTATTCATGATATCCAAGTCCACAGCTAACGTCACTTTGAGAGTCAAACATGTAGGTACAGGAAGCACAAAAACAATCCTTTTGGATGCTAATGATATACTGAGATCTTATGCAGTGAAATGACAGGATTGTGCAAGAAACTGAGCGTTATTTACAACAGTATTACCTCAAGCTTTCTGTCACATGTTGACTTGTAAGATATAGTTGTAAAAATCGTTCTCAATATTAAAGAATAGCAGAGTTCACACCACAGCTGTAACGATAAAGGCACAGAGAAACTATATCGTTGGAATCACTTTCAGAACGTTTTTTTTTCCAGCTGATGAACAATAAAAATATTGACAACTAGTCATAATCAATCCTGCTGTCAGAAGCTCGAGAATTTAAAGTGGCAGATGAGCGTGCACTTAATAAACAGAATAAACAGACGATATTGTTCGCTGGTGTGGACGCTAATATCGTGATCTTTATAGTTATCATTCTTGGTGTGAATGGGCCTTTATGGGTGGTGACAAAATCATGCCTGGACTGATGTCATTGTTGTTTACAACAAAGAGGAAGGATGTGTGTGCAGACCTAACACCTTCAGAAGCAGTTCACCACCAGCAATTAAAGTATAACCCATCACAGAGGCTGATGATGCCACATTCTGCACATACATCCTTCCTCTCTATTGTAAGCAACGGTAACACGTCGGTAACGCGCTACTTTGCTACCACACATATATCATTATGTGACAGCAAGCTTGAGCTCTAGACTCTTGAGTGTGCAGAAAACCATATTGCACAGACTGATTGTATCGCTTTATAAGACCTAAATATATCATTAGGAGCCCTGGGTATTAATGTTGTGTTTCCTGTACTTTCTTCTTTGGCTCTCAAATTTACGGCACCCATTGACTTATTATAAATCATATTATAAATCACCAAGAACCTAGGGTTAAGTAAAAAATCATTTTTAATGTTCTACTGAAGTCATCTACATCTCGGATGGCCTGAGTGTGAGTAAACTAACAGCAAATTTTCATTTTTTTAGTGAATTATTCCTTTAAATCATAGGTCTTCATCCTTGCTTCTGGGGACCCACTAACTTGCAGAGTTTAGCTATTTTGTTCAAACACACACAAACCAGCTAATCAAGGTCTTCAGGATCACTCAAAAAAATCCACAGGACATTTGTAATGAAACAGGCTGGAAACAAACTGCAGGACAGTGGGTTCCCAGGAGCATGGCTTAAGACCTGGGGCCTCATTCATAAAATTGCACAGACACTGTCCTACATTTGATCTTCCGATCATTTCTCAAATGTGTGTATGCATGATTCAGAGAACGGATGTACACACAAAAAAAATGTGCGTACATCTCTCTTTCAGGTGTGAAATTTATAGATTGCAAATGATCTTGAAATTGTGTGAAATGGTTTCAGATCTCCACCTTGTAAACACCGCCCAATTAATATCATTAGCATATAATAGAGCACAGTCAATGTCCAATTCCTTTACTTAAAGGGGTCATCGGATGCGACATGCACTTTACAAGTTGTTTGAACTGAAATGTGTGTTGGCAGTGTGTGTACGCAACCACCCTATAATGATAATGATCCACCCAGTGTGTTTTGTTTTTTTGTTATTTTAAATCTTGTTAAATCATTTCCCCTTTCTCATATCAAGCCATTCTCAGATGCCTGTCTGTGTGATGTCACATAGACCCAGGCCCCTCCCACGATTGTAGATTGACACTAGCGTTTTACCTTAGACCCACCCTGAGTGAGCTGTCATCAGTCTGCCATTGTTTTGACTCCGGTGCAGGAGAAGACAAGAATGTCTCCTAAACGACTGAGGAGTTCTGTTGTTGGATGTAATAATGAACATAGCAGTCGAGTCATTAGCATTTAAAGCTACATGCACAAAAACGGCTTGATGAAAACAGAGCTGATTTTGACAAGATAAAAAGGGTGTTGTTTTGCACTACAATTGAGAAACTTAAACTAAAGTATGTTATAGACTTTTCATTAAGACCCTAAAGAATCTTATCAACTTGTGGAAAATGGGCATCCGATGACCCCTTTAAGAAATGCAAGCGGCAATAATTGCTTAAATTTCTAAATACCTGCAGTACTCGGACACCGAAAAGTGTGTATGGAGTGTATTTTAGTGTATGCACACTCTACTACATTTCATAAATGAGGCTCATAGGCTTCAAACAAAAGAGTTGTGGTGTCTTTAGATTTCAGATATAAAGGTTTTCTAAACATTTATGTTCTGACAAGAGTAAATACTTTTTTTTTTTCCACATGGAAATTGTACACTAATTCAACTGACATTAGCAACATTTGGGTAACACTTTATTTCGATAGTCCACTTTAGACATTCTACTAACAGTAACTAACTCTGTAACTACATGTCAACTTGCAGTCATTAGATTATTAGTAGACTCTCTGCTTAATAACTTCTAACACTTTATTTTGATGGGTCCACAACATGCAACATACTGACTCTGAGAAACTTTGCAAGTACATGTCAACTTATTCTACTGACCCTAAACCTACCCTACTGAGAGTTAATAGATATATAGTTACAAATGAATGAGAATTAGTTGACATGTAGTTTACATGTAGTTACAAAGTTACTTATAGTTAGTAGAATGTCTAAAGTGGACTATCGAAATAAAGTGTAACCAACATTTGCAGTCACAGTGTTTGGGATTAAGAATCATATTTACTATCAAGTGTGATTTTTGCCAGACAGTTTTGCTTATACAATATTGTTGCAGTTGGCTTCTTAAATAAGCACAACCCTGTTAAGTGCTTCAATATCTACACTTTTCTTCGAGTAAGTGGCTCATCTCATACTGTCTCCCAAGTCTGTTGCATTCAGCACCTGCTATTTAGTTATGCCAGTATTTATAAAACTAAATGCAATAGATTTGTATATTGTAAGAGATTAGCTTGATAATCACTTTTTTCATCTTTATTTATTCATTTGTTTAATTTGAAAGAAAAAGAAATCAATCTCAGTTCGGAAATTGTGTGAATTTGTTGTGTCCTTTAATTGTCACTAGCGGCATTAACTTAGACAAGCAATTACACTCACTGAAGCCACTTCTTAAAATAAATATTTTATTTTCAATGAAAATAAATACATTTTCTTAAGATAGAATCAACAACATTTAAAAAAAAAAAAAAAGAGAAAGCATTTGTGGGAGCATGGCGACAGTACATGGCAGCACAGAGTTTGAAATAGAACATACAATCGCACCTGCAAGGGACATTCTGACGCATCTGCGGGGTGGTTTGTGATTTACAGATTGACAAACTCAAGTAGCATTCGTTTAAGAGTTTTAACAGAACGAAACAAAAATGAACATGATTGGATCACTGGGAATGTGAAAAATCATTCAATCATCAATTACAAATCTACAGATCACTTGATTTTCTGTTTCTAGATGTGGTTTGTTTATAATCATCTAAGTTTCACAAATTACACAATAAGGATATAGGGGAAGACGTTCCACTCTCTACTGATACGAGAAATGCGACTGACAAAATCAAACTTGGAATTTTCTCGTTCCTTACAAATCAAAGCCCTAAACAATCATCCAAGATGGAGTTGTAAAAAAAACACAGGATATGACCATCAAGTTGTTTGTGCTTTTTTTTTTTTTTTTATTCAGTGGCAAGTGTTCACAATCCCAAGCCGTACGTACAGCAATTACCCGAGCTGGGGAGGGTAGCATCGAGGGAGTTGAGCCAGGCTGTGGCGGAACAGATTAACCTACTAGTACTGTATGCTGTGCTATTTCCATACCAACCCAACCCCCACGGAGAACTCAAGAACTGGCAATATAACGACACAGGAAGTTGTCAAACTCAGCAGGCCGGCCATTCCCAACTCTTCATTACACCCTGAGCGATAGCAAGCAAATGAACATGTCCATTTTGTAATTATCATGCCATCTGAGATGACTAACCATGCTGACCTCAATTAACAAGAAGGTTGTAAGTGTAATTTAAATGTAATCAGGTTTAAACCTACAGTGTTTGGGGAGCGAAGAGGGAAGCAACATTTTTTGTTAGTTTGTAAGGTTGGCTCGTCAGGAAATTGGTGTTATGGTTAGTGGTTGTTTCGAATAGTAGTTCAACTATTGACATTCAGGTTAATTTAGAAACAAGTGGAAGGTTTAATCCTTTACGCAGCATGTGGCTTAATGGAGACTGTGGTCCACGTTCTTCACTACAATAAGGAGCGTATGAGCAAACACTACATAACAGCTGGAGTTTCAATGCCACCTGTTTCAATCATACAAAGACAGCAGTTTCTTTCTCATTCCGAGGAACAAGGTAAGAATGTCTACAGTGAATAAGTATCCGTGTAAAAAACTATAAGGCAGTTTAGACTCGTCAGCAGGGAGCACAGGCTCAGCGTTTGGTAAGGGAGGCTACAAAACATTCCACCATTTTCCAGGCAAGTTTTTCTAACACAGAAATATTCCTGAAAGTATCAAGACACATCCTATAGTGAATGTGAGACACTCGTTTTGGGTCATATTCAGTCAGACGTAGCAAAACAATGAGTGTTAAAAGTGACAAATTTCACTAGGCAGTCAAATTTTTCATAGTAGTAGAATGGAAATAACCAAATGTACAGTGTAACACTGCGCATGAAGAATGTTTCATACCCAACCGCTACGACCTCACCACCCCCTTACCATTTCAACATCATTAGGAGCTACTGGAAAGACAACCCGTTTTGAAGTACCAGCCTTCAATTCCCACATAACACACTCATTCAGAGGTCTTTTATCACAAGTCGTGGGGTTAGTTTGAGAAAAGGCAAGTCTCTATCACCACAGATCATGTCTGCTTTTTTGGTAGGTGTTATACATAAATACATTTCTAAATGCTATTGATTCTAGTTGCCCCCTGAGGAGGCAAAGCAGTTTCTGCAAAGTTCCAAGCAGACTTCTTTTTCCACCATGTGAAGTTACATTCAAGCCTGGGACACTAGGTCACCGTCAATCCAGGATGACCAATGGGACAAGACAAGGCCTGCTCGCCAAAGCCACAATTGTGCTGAAGAACATCCAGAAGTCTTTTCCCTCATTGAAAGACAGTGTGCTCTACAACATGCATAGCACAGCTTCACAGATACGGAGAACCTGGTTGTTTTAGCTTTTCTTGTCTTGCCCCAGCTTCTTTTTGGCGACCAAGTCTTTCTCTGATTCCAGAAGCAGAACTTCAGCAGCTGACAGTGCTTGGTTGCTGCTTGCACACAAAGTCTGAGATGAAATCGAACTCGTTTTGTCCAAGGAAAAGCTCAGGCAACTCTTGAACCCGGTCAAGCCCGAACTCCAGCACCAAGGACGTCAGAACCTCCTCATCAATCAAGTCTATGTCCATGACGTTGTGTCCCAACGCTGGCCCACCCATCCCCATCTGCATGCCTGCCAACTGAGCAGGACCCATTCTGTGCTGGACGTTTCCCATGTGATGGGCGTTCATGGGTCCGTGTGGATGCCCGTGGTACTGGGTGTTGAGTTTCTGAAGATGCATGCTCGCCATAAGCTGCTGAGATGCTGTAAGGCCTCCTCCACCCATATACTGCTGTGGGTGCTGGCTCTGTGGGTGCTGGCTCTGGGGGTGCATATGATGGTGCTGGGTTTGAGGGTGACCCTGCGGTTGCTGATTTGGACCTCCGTACATCATATTGGGTTGCTGCATTTGGTGGGGGTGTCCGCCACTCATCTGGCCATTTACCTGACCGTTTATGACGCTGTTCATCACGTTCCTCTGCCTCATAGCCGCCTCCATGGAGCTCTGCGGCCCCCTGCTGTAGTGCATGAGCTGCCCGTTGGGAAGGGTCCGCAGACCGGGCTGGTGTCCGTGCGGAGAAGGGCCATTCATTCCCATGCGATACCCATGCAGGCCTCCGCCAGCAGAGCCGTGAGTCATTGGCATCATCATGTGTTCAGCCATGCCTTCTCCACTGCAGAGATATGAGAGGAATGGCAACAGTCAGGGGCAAATATTCAAGCAGGTTCTCAGTATCAGCTGACAAACACTTTCAGTTTCTTGAAAACCATCAGTAGTGAACATTATACAAATATAGGACTCCTGGCTAAACCAATCTGGCTTTAAAGACCACATGCTTGTTAATCAATTAAAATTGACTTTTACTGATTACAGTTCATTCACTGCAATCAATCAATAAATAAAATAATTAATCAGTATCTGTTTCTTGTTTTCTAGTAAAAACATCTACACATCCTTAAAATGAGATACATTTACTTAAGAAGCAAAATTACATCAAAATAATAAGAACTGTTTTCTGAAATTATATTATGAAATAAATTATTTTTTCTTAACCTATTGGCAAATTGTTTTCTTTTTTCTTGTTTTAAGCTTACAAGCAATATTTTAGAATGTTTTATATAAGATACAAAATGCTTTTTATTTATTTGTTTATTTTGCATTGTTAACAACCCATTATGATTGCAAGCTTAAACAAAGCAGATATATGATGACCTGAGCCCTTTGCAGAAGAAATACTGCAGTAAGGAGCATCAAGGAGCCGCCAGGAGGATCAAAACAATAATAGGCAGGGAGGTGGACAAAGTGTTCAGCAAACAAAGCCAACCCACTGCCAGATACATGTGAGCCAGAGATGATGACAAAATGCACAAATGACTGGATCTCCTCACATGACAGGGCAATGTTTGGAGTTTTGAAAATGTGTATTATATTAAACTAGATTGTACAAAGCAATTATAATCTAGTATTAATCTGTAGGCATATATCAACTGGTTATGATCTCTAGATGCAACAAATATACAACATATAATGAATTAATCTTCCTAAATCATACAGTTTAGAACATGCAGATTACTTTCCTCTTTTGTTTTCAGAACCAGTCCTATTCATTGTCAGTAAATGTACTGCCCAGTGTCTCTTATCTCTTACATCAATAGCTTCAGGAGTGAACCAGAACATATGTTTAAGAATTGCTCGCGAATTTTTGGAAGTGCACGGCTTTGTCCATGTCATCATTTGAGATTGAAATAAGAGATGAAAGGACAATGTCGTCTGGGGTCTACAGGAGCCTCACCTCTCTGTCTCTGGCTACATAAAACAAAGAATTTCTCCTCTGCTCTCTACACAGATTACATTTGTCTGTAAATGAAATATAGGCTACAGACTTTCACAATCTCTGTCAGACCACAGAGAAACTTTCGTTAAACATCAGCACGTAGACTACTGAATTTACTGTGTATTTAGAGAAAAGTTGAAGCGTCTTTTACACTCACAAGCGTTAATGTTCAGTTCGAGCTCTGCATAGCAATAATGCAAATTTAAAGCGTATATAGATGCAAACATAAAGAACACTTAAATACTGACGCTTAAGTATTACAAGTGTAGTATTATTAGTGGTCTATTGTCTTTCTGACCATTATTTTGTTTTCTAAGAAGAACAAAAGTCATACCACACTAGAGCAACATATTTTTGAGGTGTAAGAACATTTAAAAAGCAGAGCAGAAATAAGAAGTAGCCTGCACTTAACCTATCCAACCATATGTCCAGATATTTAAATATCGGCAATACGTCCTGATTTCAAAGATTACATAAATGAACAAAAGATCCAGCCTTCACAGTGAACTCCATATAAAACACACATACCGTCAAATGAATCCTGCCGTTGTAGAGACGCTGTTTGCTTGTTCTCAGTCTGTGTAAAGCAGCGCAGGTATCTCCAGTGACTGTAGTTAGAGCGAACGAGCTGCTACTGCTGAGCGCTTTCTGGGTCAGCGCTGGGATTACACACACTCATACATAAAGACGAGCACAGGGAGGGGCGGAGCAACGTATGCCCCGCCTCCCCTCTGCTGTAATTGGCTCGTCCTCTAATCACAGACGTCACTGGACAATTACTCACATGGCCTTCGGTTTTTATGTGCACTGGCAGAGAAACTCCTCAGAAATCACACATCAACTAAAACACGACTCATGAGTGCTGCTTGTTGTTTAAAAAGGTGGCTGATGTCTTAAAGGAGCTTGATATTCTTAGTGTTAAAATTAAACTTTTTTTCTCCTCTAATTTATCTCTCACTTTTCACCTGTTGGCCTATTTACCTTTTAGAATTAGAAAGCACTAAAATTCTGTGCTGTAGCATTATTTATTTTGATGTCATAAAGACATATGTATTATATAGATTTATGATTTTAAAGGCTACTCAACTTCACTTTACCTTACTTTACTTTACAAATTGCACTGGTTTCAGACAGGTATTTTTAGTTTGACCTCTTTTATTTTTCATCTGTGTGCTGTGCTTATCTAATGCACCTCAACAGAAAATGGACCTAAAGCAGGGCACAGCCTTTTGTCTCTTATGTAAATGGCATATTTACCATTTTAAAGAGAGAGACAGGCTGCGAGAATAAAGAAAACCTCCTGCTGGCGTGAAGCATGTGCAAATGGACTGACACCAGCACCGCTGTACTGCTGAAACTTACAGTACATAATATCCTCACACATGCTATTACACTGTTTCTCATGATTTTAATTACAATTTGAATGACTTTGAGCTCACTGAAAAATGTTTATAAAGCATACCATCTAGACATAAGGTGTCATATTTGAAGAAGCTCAAATGCTAGATAAAATGTAAGTGTGATGAACACTCACTCACCGCAAACACTTCCACATACCGTAATGAACTAAAAACAGTCAGTGTAGAGTCATGCAGAAAACTCCTAGCAGGGTGAAATTCCTCTATTTACTAATTTCTCCATTTCTAGAAAGGAATGTGGTGAGCATAAGTGTATAATCTCTCTCTTTCTCTCTCTACATTCTCCTGTTCTTCTATTGTCTCCTTTGTCAGTGTGTAAATTAAGCCTGCTCCAGCCTTGAACAGTGTGTTCAGCTGACTTTAGCTTTGCATAGAAACCTTTCATCATAGCCTGAAAAAAGACTTGTTAAAGGACAACATTTGTAATTATTTGCATTTAATAAGGCAAGCATCACTATTACTGTTGCAGTTTTTTTTTTTTTTTTGGGGGGGGGGGGGGGGGTGTTGAATTGAGTCAAATTATTAAATTCTATGACTGATACCTTAAATTGCACATCTTGTTGAAGAGATGTGTGTTTCATTTCCTTTGATAAACTATATGATTTATACTTTTAAACTTACATTAAACGAGCCATATCTAGGGACCAGAATATCAAATATGGGCTCTTTTGATTTGCGCCAGGAACTAATCGCCTAGTAACCACCCTAGCAACTGCATAGCAATGTCTTGGCCACCATCTACAACACCCAGGGCCAGTGAATTTTTCATGGGCCACCACTCACATTTTCTTCATCATAAAGTCTCCCTGTGACAAACAGAGAACATTTTATCCTAAAGTTGCTCCTTTTATGTAGGTGTTCAGTGCTAAAACCAATTTCTTTTGAAATTCCTTGTGGGGTGTCAAAATGTGTCAAGAGCTAATGGCCTAACTAATGCAATAACAAGATAAAATTAGTCTTTCTTCTAAATCTGGACATATTTTACCTTAGAGTATTGCAGAGGACCACAATGGCCCATTTAGAGCACACCATTTTATTCATATCAAAATACTACGAAAAATAGCCTATGAGAAATAAAAGAACGTGTAAACTGCATAGCATTCACAGGTGAAGTGTGCAATTTGTGTGCCACTAGCAGTACCAAATGGAAATGTAAAATGATTATTTACAAACAGGTTTCCCAAACACCTCTCCCTTCATCTCTCACATGGTTGGATTCACACCCCATATTAATGGAATTATTACATACCTACAGAATCTGTCTTATTGTTGACTCTGCATATATTTGACAAGGTAAAAGTACATATACACAGTTCACCCTTAAAGGAGACCTATTATGCCTCTTTTTACTAGATGTAATTTAAGTCTTAGGTGTCCACAGAATGTGTCTGCGAAGTTTCAGTTCAAAATACCCCACATATCCGTATTATAACATTTTGAAAATGCCTATTTTGAGAGGAAGCAGGAACAGGCTGTTTTTGTGCATGTCACTTTAAATGCAAATGAGCTGCTGCTCCCCGCCCCCTTTTCCAGAATAGGGATGTGCCTTTACAGTTTGCTAAAACACATCTGTTTGATTTTGTATCATGTCTATCATGCTGAATTTATGCGCTTTAAACCATATTAGTTTAAACTTCTGATATAGGGTTTTCTGAGAGCACACATCTGAAGCATGTGCACAGAAAGTGGCTGTCACATGACATGTGAGTACTAAACTAAGTTCTCTTTCATGTCTTGTTGAGCTTAAACTGTCAAACACACACACATTTATGTTAAAAACACCTATGAGTTAAAAAAGTTATGTCTGGGAAAGTAAACAGCTGGCATGTTTATCTTAGATCTGTGTGGCAGCAGCATAATATACAATAAATTAATCAATAAATTCACTGCTCTCTTGTCTCCTCTGTAGCTGGGACTCTATATGTAACCCGTGCTGGCAAAATGAATCGGAATACACACAGGCTAATTTTGAGCTACAGTCAAAAAAAGTGAAAAATTTAGTTTTTGTCGAATTTCAGGTTTTCACAAAAACTCCACATTAAGCTCTTATCTAGCAATCCCAATGCTCCAAATCATAATTAAACATCTAATATTATCGTTCATTTTACATCCAATTCCGACAAATCATATATCTGTTATGGTTGTGTCTTCCAAGAAGGGTAAGGAGACGAAGGAACGAAACTTAAGTATATTTAATGATGAATAATCATTCAGAAATCACATTACAAGAAGATATATAACTTCAACACGACACTACTTAACTTTATGACTAGACAAACTCAAAGGGAGAACTCAAGACTTTTAAAGGGACCGGAACAAAAGAGCAAACGACATGATCAAACACAGGTGGAGACAATCAAACGATAATAAACTAATGAGGACAGGAACTAAACCAAATAAGGCGAATGAGGGCTAGGACAGACAGACATGTAACAATATCATTTTGAAGGTCTTTTAATGGAGAATGTGAAAATAAAAATAACACTTTTTTGAATGGGGGGGGGGGATCTGACGTGCTCATTTTTTTCACAACCTTGCAGAAAAATCTTGCCAAAATATTTACTGTGTTGTTCTTCTTCTGTTCTTCTTTCTTGTTAAAAATGCTTGTTTTAAATCATGTTTCAAAAGTTTGCCAGTGCTAACATTATTGCTGTTTATATTATGGAAGATAAAACAGTGGAAACTAATATTAGTTGGCTAGTCAAATAGACCAAAGTAGTAAATGGTTTATAGATTGCATTTATCAACATAAACACTGTTTTGTGAACCTTGTCAATCCACAGCAAATGTGATGCAAATATGCAAACTAAACACACTTCTGAAATCCCAAGCTGATGTTCATTCATATTCATATCATTCATATTCATATTCATACCCATGTTCATACATGAACTGTCTCTTACCCATTATTACAACACCATTCACTATACTATATAGTGATAGTCTTGCCTTCTTTTATCCTCTTTATTCATCCTTGTCATGTATGCAGTTTCCTGTGAAATCTGTCCTGATAGCTCTAAAATATAATGTATTATCATAGGTTCACCATAATGATTTAGGGTAAACAAAAACGAGTTTTGGAAGATGACTTTATGATGGACTTGCTCATTATTTAGCTTTAAGTACAGGTCAAATCTACCTATAATCTGTCTTTCTTAGTCTCAAACTCATGCCATTTCATTCAGTTCAATCACATCATGTCACCAAGCTTCAATATGATTAATAAAGTTATTCCTAAACAATTACAGGCCAAGACTGACAAAATGCCATTGGGAAGTTAATTACAACCAACAGGTTCAATTTGAGTCTAGTGCTCCGTTTGACCTTCAGCATGGCAGAGCGGGAGAATGAAAGCATTGGTAGAAAGGTCACAGCGACGGACAGCCTCTTCTGACGCGTGTGGCAACACTGCAAATTATCCATAGCAATTTGCAGGTGGTGTGTGCAGAACATTTCCATAACAGTGCCTATATTTTCCCCCTCTCACTCTCTCCCTCTGACATTTCATAAAAACTGTCATGAATATTTTCACAGCTGTTTGGTTGTGTGTTTATATTGGTGTTTAGCACGCACACTCACAGGTCAGTACTGAAACCCACTGAGATAGATGTGGAGAGCAGAGCGCTTATGGAAACAAAGATGAATCAGTTTTTTTTTTGTTTTGTTTTTTTTCATGGAATGTGGTGATCTGAGGTTTGGCTTTTGCGGTTTTTGAAAGTGGGGGTTGCAAAAAAAGGATAGCATTTCAGTAGAATTTCAAAGGAAGAAACATTAGGGCAATTACACCCTAGAGAAAGTGCTGGTGGAGCATTTGCAGCGCAAATCCATTTTGACACCAGTTTATCTTAAGGGCCGTTCACACCAAGAACAATAACTATGAAGATAATGATATTAGCGTCCTCAACTGTGAACAATATCGTTTGTTTATTCTCAGTGCATGCTCATCTGCCACTTTCAATTGAGCTTGTTAAAGCAGGATCCGATTCTGAATGGGTGTCAATGGTTTTACCATTCATCAGCTGGAAAAAAAGTCATTCTGAATGTGATTCCAACGATATCGTTTATCTGTGCCTTTATTGTTATAGCTGTAGTCATTATCCTTGGTGTGAACGGGCCTTTAAATCAAGTGTGAATAGAGCAAACTGGATTTGTGAAAATGCCATTGATAAAAGGAGGCTTATGTCAGCTTGTGTTTTAAAATTAGCATTTGATAGACAGGAATGTTGTTTAGTATGCTTTGACACCAGATTATTTTGAAATCAAGTGTGAAAATGGCAAACTAGATTTCCAAAAGTAAAGCAATACACACCTGTTTGAAATTTTCATTGATCGCAGAATGGGTTTTTTTTTTCAGCTTGATGATTGACAGAGCACCAATTTTGCAAAAGCTTGTGTTTTCCTCTGTCTTTGTTACACAAAAGTATTTGCAGATTTTCCTTACGTAGAAATAAATGTATTTTGTGTACATACCCTAAGGCCCAAAACATATTCTTCAACACAGGCATATCTAGCTATGCTACTGTAGCATGTACATAGGGGAAAAACAAATTATTTGATCCCCTGCTGATTTTGTACGTTTGCCCACTGACGAAGAACTGATCAGTCTATAATTTTAATGGTAGGTTTATTTGAACAGTGAGAGACAGAATAACAACAACAAACATTCAGAAAAACGCATTTAAAAAAATATATATATATATATATATATATATATTGATTTGCATTTTAATGAGTCAAATAAGTATTCCATCCCCTATCAATCAGCAAGATTTCTGACTTCTAGGTGTCTTTTATACAGGTAAGGAACTGAGATTAGGAGCACTCTCTTAAAGGGAGACCTACACGAGGCTGGAATGGGCTACAAAACCACCCCCAAGCAGTTTGGTGAGAAGGTGACAACAGTTGGTGTGATTATTCGCAAATGGAAGAAAAACAAAATAACTGTCAATCTCCCTCGGTCTGGGGCTCCATGCAAGATCTCACCTCGTGGGGACAACCTGATATTGCCAAGTGCAACATGTTCCTGGGTCAACATCTTTGTTGACCCTGGTACAACATTGTGATTAACCAATCAGATTTCAAGAACCAGTTTATAATTTTTGTGAAGTTTAGGATTACAATCAGTGTTTGGTGCCTGTACATCAGTGTAATTCATCTATCAGTTCCTCTGATTTTAGGGATTACTTATGGGTAAGGTTAGGTTTAGGTGTAGGAATATGGTTAAGATTATATTTTTGGATTAAAATGTTGTTCCAGGGTCAACAAAATATGTTGACCCTGGGACACGTCGCACTTGGCAATATCAGGACGTGCACCTCGTGGAGTTTCAATGATCATGAGAACGGTGAGGAATCAGCCCAGAACTACACGGGAGGATCTTATCAATGATCTCAAGGCAGCTGGGACCATAGTCAGCAAGAAACTGGTAACACACTATACGCCGTAAAAGACTGAAATCCTGCAGCACCCGCAAGGTCCCCTGCTCAAGAAAGCACATATACAGCCCCGTCTGAAGTTTGACAATGATTCAGAGGAGAACTGGGTGAAAGTGTTGTGGTCAGATGAGACCAAAATCAAGTTATTTGGCATCAACTCAACTCGCCGTGTTTGGAGGAGGAGGAATGCTGTCTATGACCCAGAGAACACCATCCCCACGTCAAACATGGAGGTGGAAACATTATGCTTTGGGGGTGTTTTTCTGCTAAGGGGACAGGACAACTGCACCTCATCAAAGGGACGATGGACGGGGACATATACTGTCAGAGCCAGGGCATTGAAAATGGGTCGTGAATGGGTATTCCAGCATGACAATGGCCCAAAACACACTGCCATGGCAACAAAGGAATGGCTCAAGAAGAAGCACATTGAAGAAGAAGTGGCCTAGCCAGTCTCCAGAACTTAATCCTATAGAAAGTCTGTGGAGGGAACTGAAGGTTCGAGTTGCCAAATGTCAGCCTTGAAACCTTAATGAGGAGTGGGACAAAATCCCTTCTGAGAAGTGTGCAAACCTGGTGGACAAATACAAGAAACGTCTGACCTCTGTGATTGCCAACAAGAGTTTTGCCACCAAGTACTAAGTCATGTTTTGCGAAGGGGTCAAATACTTATTTGACTCATTAAAATGCAAATCTATTTATAACTTTTTTGAAATGCGTTTTTCTGGATTTTTTGTTGTTGTTATTCTGTCTCTCACTGTTCAATTAAACCTACCATTAAAATTATAGGCTGCTCATTTCTTTGAAAATGGGCAAACGTCAGTGGGCAAACGTACAAAATCAGCAGGGGATCAAATAATTTTTTCCCCCCCACTGTACACATCAATGAGTGATGAAATATGTCAGAGCACAATTAATAATGCTAAGGGGCTCACAAACAAACAAACATTAGCATTTAGTTATACACATTTTTTCTGAATGTTAAAAATGTTCAGTTTTTCTATTTTTTAATTTTTTAATCACATTTTGGTTATGCAAACGTTAAATGAATATTGCATTTTGTAATTTTGCAAACATAATTGGAATACTACTTTTGAATGTTCTCAGAAACAAGTAGTAACATTTAAAAAAACATTAGATGAACATCCACATAAAATGTTTCAGAAATCAAACATTCCATTAACAATGTACAAATGAAGTTTTTGTGCTAACATTTTGAGAACATTGTAAAAAAAAATCAAACAAACATTCTATTAATGTAACTGGATGAACGTTTGTTCATAACTTTGAGAAAACCTTGCTAGAACATTGACCAAAGTTCCAAGAACATTTCATGTTAGCTGGGTCTCTAGCAGGTATTAGCGCAAACCTTCTTCTACTGTGGTTAGTTTTCCCTTTATGATAAACTAATGTCAGGTTAACTAATGTCAACTGTTTGAAGAGGCGCTTACTGAGCAAGCTAGATTATGTAAACATGTTTTTAGCTATAGTAGTTACCTGAATAACAATTTATCCAGCATGTACAACAATGTAAAGTATGTATAATCTCAGACATCCTGATGCTGAAGTCTTCTGTGGTAACATGTGAGTTGTTTATCTACATATTTAATTGAGTTTCGACTAAAGTAAGGGATGACAGGTTGAGCTAGCCAATTTGAACTTCCTCCTGTTTGGCTAGTTAACACATGTACACACACCAGTCTACTTTATCTCCAGTGCATGCTGCATTGTGTACAAAGATCTCTGTTTATCAGCTAAGGGGGTGGAGCCTCTCACCTGTTGCTTCAGGTAACCAGGATCAGGCCATGTTTGTGCCAGACTGCTTGAGCGTGTGTGTCCATGTGTTTGTGTTTTTGTGAATGTTTATAGCTGTTGTGTGTATGACTCAGCATAGGCTGTAGATTCACACTCTGGTGTTACCTTGCCACAGTAAATGTGTGTGCGCATGTGGTTATTTTGCGATTAGGGGAACAAAAAGAAAGAGACACAAAACAAGGGAATTAGAAGCAAGGGGGAGGGGAGACTTTCTGCATGCCTGTGTCTCGTGGTGTTAAAGTCATGTTTTGCTTCACTGATTCCATTTGGCAGTCGTTGACCCCCACCCCCCCACCCCATATGAGTCTACCTTCCCAAGACCGGCCTCCAAACTCCTGACTATCCATTACTTAATGATGATTATGTAGTTCCTTGGGACATTTCACTCAATAATGAAAATGGTATTTACTCACCTACATTTGGACTAATAAGGAGACTAAAGAATAATAAAAACACAAAAGTAGTCCATATGACTTTATTACTGTACAGCACTATATTACTGTATAATACAACCTGAATTATGTGGGCCAAGGCTCATTTAAAATGGACTGTTTCAAAGTGGAAAAGTGTTCTATGGTCAGACGAGTGATAATATATATATATATATATATATAAGTTAATTTTTAAAGTATAAGTGCATACGGTATGGGCAGCTTGCATGTTTTGGAAGGCACTATGAATGCTGAAAGGTATATAAAGGTTTTAAAGCAACATATGCTCCCCTCCAGAAGATGTCTATTTCAGGGAGGGCCTTGTGTATTTCAGCAGGACAATGCAAAACCACATACTGCAGCTATTACAACAGCATGGCTTCGTAGTAGAAGAGTTCGGGTGCTGAATTGGCCTGCCTGCAGTCCAGATCTTTCACCTATAGAGAACATTTGGCGCATCATTAAATGAAAAATACGTCAAAGACGACCACAAACTATTCAGCAGCTGGAAACCTATATCAGGCAAGAATGGGACCAAATTCCAACACCAAAACTCCAGAAACCCATAATCTCGATGCCCAGACGTCTTCAAACTGTTTTGAAAAGAAGAGGAGATGCTACACCATGGTAAACATGCCCCCTTCCCAACTATTTTGAGACCTGTAGCAGTCATCTAATTTGAAATGAGCTCATTTAGTGGATAAAATTTCTCAGTTTAAACATGTGTCATGTTATCTATGTTCTATTGTGAATAAAATATTGGCTCATGTGATTTGAAATTATTTTAGTTTTCATTTTTAAAAAAAAAAAAAAAACGTCCCAACATTTCCGGAATTCAGGTTGTATTACTGTATAATGATGACACTTATGCAGTTAATTGGGACAGTTCAACCTAATATGAAAACATTATTTACACATCTCAAGAATAATAAAAACCACAAAAGTAGTCCATATGACTTGAGCACTACATTACAAGTCTTCTGGAACAGACCCAAATTTAATAGTTTTTTTTTTTCTTTTTTTTTTTTTTTTTTTTTTTTTACAATTTTTACAATACTTCTGCTTTCCACAGATATTCAAATTTGGCAATACAAAATATGTGGTTTGACATCAGTGAAACAAAATAACATTGTGTCTTCTAACAAATCATTATACAACAAGTTTAATACATAGAAGTGCAACTGAAATTTGAGAACTACAGTGAACGAGAACAATATCATTCATCATGCTTTTTTGGGAAACTTTTTTTTCTTTTTCTTTTGTGTACCAATAAAAATATTGTGGGTGGAATGACATGGTGATGAGTAAATGATGACAGAATTTTCCTTTTTGTTTGAACTATCCCTTTAATAACAAATACCTTAAGACTTAACACGGCCATGTGAACTTACTGAGCTCATCAAAATACTCATCTGAGAGCAATTCCAACCACAATAACAAAATAGCACTCTAAACACCACTTCAATATAACATAACCACCAATTCTACAGAGTGATTTGTATGACAACAAACGCTCATCTACAACAGCAACCCATGCAATCTAAGTTTGGTTGGCTTTGGTTGATTTCGGTTGGGTTTGAAAACGCTCACAGATGTTGTGGTTGCCCATGCATAGGGCGATGCACATACATTCAGAATATAAATTGTGCAGCCTTAAAGTTAACACGAGATCAAAAATGACCCTATTTACTTTCTTTATTTTGTGTTACTTTTCATTAATAGAATTTTTGCAAACAATTAATCAGTGCACTTTATTCCAAAAATAAATAAGTTTTTGTTTTCACACTCTTCCGCTAAAATTAAATAACTTTTTTGACATTTTGTTTTTGGCTGAGATTAAATACTTGATAAATACTTGATATTATGCTTTTTTTGTAGGCATTATTATAGTTTCTTGAAATGTGTTCTGGTTTCTGAGTTCTCATGAGATGTCTGATTGTGAAATACAGGCAAAAAGTCATGTGAAAGGAGACAATGGGCTGATTGCATTGTCAATGTGATAATGTCCACTTATGGTGTTCTCAACCCATCTTTAATTCAACTTAAATGGGCCAAACTAGTGGAAATGGATGAAATAATTACTAAGTAAACAACTCACACATCACTTTGGTCCATAATCTAAATGAATGTGAAATTATTTCAAATATGATATAATCTGTAAGTGAGCCTCTATGTTGATATTAACTAATGGTTTAAAAACAAAATTACTGGTTACTTGTTAAAACCAAGATGAAATGTGAATTTAAGGACAAAAAGAAATCAGTCCAAAATATCTGGATTAGTTCAAACGTTGGTGTGCAAGAAACAAACACACTCATTTCTCATCTTTGAAGACACAACACATGAAGAACATAGATGTTTTAATAAAGAACTAGAGATCAAAATGTCCTTTACAGAATCTGAAATAGTTCAAGGCCCAGACAACACAGGAAATCACATTTTTAAAGCTACTTTTCTGAGTTTTGCTGATATGCTGGTCTCCTCCATGCATTTCTTCTAAGTACACTAGACATGTCTCCTCGCCTCAAAGCAGGTTCTCGTTTCTCCCCCCAGGATCCCATTAGCTATTCATAGCACTCAAGGAATGTGGTTTCCCCACCCCATGATTTGTTTGCTCTTTCTTTTTTCCTCCTTTCTCTCCACCCTGGCTCACGCTGTGTTTGTGCATGTGTGTGTGTGTGTGTGTGTGTGTGTGTGTGTGCTAAGCGCTGGGCAAGACCGGCTCTTGTCCTGAATCTACATCTGGCATTCAGTGTTCATGTAGGTCAGAGGCTAGTTATGACACAGCGCTCTGTAAAGAGAGCTGGACTCTGCTCAGAGAGAGTTCAGTTGCAAAACCCTTCATGAAACATTACACAATGCACATTTTGCTGTAGAGCGCTACATTACTTTCATTTAGAGGTTTTAGTAGCAAACAGTAAATTGATGTGGCATAATGTTTATTATCACAAAAAAAAAACATTTCAACTTGTCCCTTAATTGTTTTCATTAACAAAACAAGCAAATGTTATGGTGAGACTTTTTTAATGATTGTAAATTTGGATTTAAAGCAGAAGTGTGAAGCTTGTGATTTCATAAAAACACACATTCATTTTTGTGCTAAAAGTTGCGCTGGTCATTCATGACTGTTTTAGGGACTGTTTACTCAACGTCATTTTCAACTAAAAAAGGAACACTTTTTATTTGTTTTTGCCCATTCATTTACATGACAATGGCATTTTGGAGGCCTGAAAAAACAAACTTGAGAATGGGTTTCAAAGTGCAAGTTTTTGATAATGGGACCATTATCATCTCCATTTAAACAACAAAATCACAAATTTGCAAAAACTGTGACATCATGCGCATGCATATTATGTGTTCCATCGGCAGAGATGGGCACAAATACATCAAAATGTATTTAAAATAAAAATGCAAAATACTGTGTGGGAAAATGGATTTAAATACAAATACAGTATTTTGTATATTGAAAAGTAACACTATTAAGGCCTGTTTACATCAAAAATGATAATTATAAAGATATCTATGAGTGTATTCTATGTCATCTGTCACTTTAAATGCTCAAGCTCTTTAAAGCAGAAATGATTCTGATTGGCTGTCAATGTTTTTATCACTCATCATTTTTTTGTGCTGTTATGGTTATAGTTGTGGTGTGCTATCTGCTATTCACTTAGCTTTAGGATGTACTCACACTTGGGGATCTGATCCATGCTTGAGCGCGATTGACCCCCAAAATCCTGTTCATTTCACAAGTGTGACTGCTCTGTAACGTGTCCAGTGTGGTTTGTTTAACCATGCCCTTGAAGAGGTGGCTCGGGTGCGGTACACAGTGTAGTGTGATGCTAACCGTGCCGGAGCATGGAACAGTTAATTTACGGTTTTGTATGCACTATTGTTAACATTATGACAGCAAACATCTTTATTACTACTTGGATATCACACTTTTCAATTAATTAAATTTCGAGAACATTTAGATTTCTAATGTGTCTGGTTCTCATCTTATTTATGAACAGGTATTGTAGTTTGTGGGTAAAGCTGTAAATTCCACCATTGACCTCAGTTGCCTCTGTAATCCTGTGATATCTGTCTGTTAGCGAAAGAACAATCGTGCTTGGGCTTTAGTACAAGGCAATTGTGCCTAGTGTGAGTATACTCTTAGAACTTTTTTTTATTTTTATTCATTTTTTATCTTTATTATTAGTATTATAGTTATCTTTGGAGTACACACACAGAAAGCTGATTATTACTCATTTATCCATGTTTCTTTATCACTCTGATGTGTCAATAGCTCCTGCCCACTAAAAGCTCCACAGATGTATTTGCATACCACAATGATATATAAATGATACAGAAAAAGTATATATTTATCGCCAATATATATATATATATATATATATATATATATATATATATATATATATATATATATATTGTCATATCGCCATAGCAAGCAGTAATGATTAAAATTTAATGAATACATTTGACTAGCTAGTTGATAAAACCAAAATCTGAAAAAAAAAAAAAACCTAACAAGACTGTCTAGTGCTAATGCTATGTTCCCCTTGCTAGTGCTCTTTTTTACCTGCTGGGACAGGAAGGTTTTTTT
The DNA here is from genome assembly GCA_036784905.1 of Acrossocheilus fasciatus. NCBI lineage: Eukaryota > Metazoa > Chordata > Actinopteri > Cypriniformes > Cyprinidae > Acrossocheilus > Acrossocheilus fasciatus. The sequence continues at coordinate 29,890,100 of CM071956.1, forward strand.
TTTTTTGTCCCCACAAAAGCAAGATAACCTTGTTTTAATGTTAAAGTCATGCCCATAGTAGTGCAATAACCATTTCAAGCATTTTGTATGGTTTATACTCATGACAATCCAGAATCATCAACAAGCTAACTGTAAAGATAGCACTGTGAATGATGATATAGTTGTAAACAAATGGGATGCTTCATTTTATTAAATATCTTAAATATCTACGATTTTGGCTTTAATAAGTCTTTCCCAGGAAATCTGGCGTCCTGCAAAATTCCTATTCTTTCCAACAGCAAAGCACTTGAATGCGACATGCTTGTAATTAGGACTTCTGAAACTGGAAATAGGAAAGGTTGATAGCACACGAAGGCAGTATTATTCCTTATTTCCTTACAAGAATCCAGAAAATTTCATTACCCAATTCTAGATGGAGTCATATAGCTGCAGCTCGCATGCATGAAAGTGGCATGTCTGAACTAGTTGATACAGGAAATCAGCAGTCTAATAAAGAAGCTGATTAGCAAAATGTATTTTATGTATTTTGAATACAAATACAAATTTTTAAATACAAAATACATTTGATTTTTTTTTCAAAGGTATTTAAATACAAAATACTAAATAGTATTTTTTATATGTGTGAACGGGAATAGTTTTGACAACATTGTTGTCTGTTTTAGTCATGTAAATGCACCCTTAGGGTTTAGAGTTATAAAACTAATTTACAAAGAAATAGTAACCTTTTTTCACACTAAAATCATGTTAATATGCATTTTGTTTACATCTTTGTCTATACTATATTCAACATTTACCATTTTAAGTGCTTTAACTTGCATAAGATTCTCTTTAAACTGTCGCCATGATAGTAGATGAGCTTAAAATAAAAAATAGCAATAGAGGAAGAGTGCCTATGCATTTACATTATTACCGCTATAGTCTCCATTTACAATGCTGAGAATGCAGTGTTAGGTTGCCATATACAATGTCCTAAACAAACAGTATAACATGTCCTAACTAGAGTCCAAACAATGTATCTCTGAATGTGAAAGCGCTGCACAGCGTGACACAATTCAAGTAATCAAAAGATACCTGATGTCTCGTGTACAGTTATGAGGAGTGGGATTTTGAACCAATGAGATTTCACTGTAGGTGTGGCTACCCAGCATGATGATATGGAAAAAGAAACTGTGCAAACAACAACATGTCCAGTCGCTCGTTGAGGTAATTAATGGTTAAGACAAAAAAATAAATAAATAATAATTCTGACTCAAATACATTGCAAAAATTGGTAAATTGAAATTGTTAACTTAAAGCCCAAAGTATACCTCAACATTTTTTTTTTCTCAAAATCTCGATTTAAAAGAAGTTGCTGGCTTTTGAAAAGGAGGTTGCAACTTTATTGTTGTAGACAGTATATTGTGATCTTGAAGATGTGATACCTTTCAGTGATAGCCAATGTAACTCAAAGACACGTCTGCACTGCAACAGAATGATGTGTGACAGATGTCAATTAAATGGTTTTTGCCTGACCAGAGAAATGGTGAGCATAGTACAGATTTTCTCATGAGAAAGTCGAGATCAATACGTGTTATGCTGAAATGACAAGAAAATCATGATCATGGGAAAAGAACAAAAATGCTCATGATGGAAGGCACTACGGCCCAGGTCTTATTATAAAAATGTCCCCTTTCGTATTGCTCAACCGAGGTTACACGACATGTTACATTTTTATGCTCAAGTGAACCCTGAACACAAATATACATTTGTGTAAAAGTGAAACTAGCTCCCAGAATACAGTTGCATAGATAAGAAGACTTTAAGTTCTTATCTAAGATGCACATGGTGAATGCTGTGGTTTTGTGTTTTGTATTAATTTCATGTTATTTCTACATCCCTCATGGGAAACAGTACATATTCCCCCAATAAAGTAAATGAATGACTTTGCTGTCGGTCACATGCATATTCAGAGAGAGAAGTGCGCTGGGTGCAGACTGTGACCGAGCACGTGCAACGAGCGTCCATGTTCCTGCTGGGCGAGATAGACAGATAAAGACAGCAACACGTGAGGAGGAGTGGGGGATGTGGAGGTGAACAGCGACTGACAGCGAGTGTGAAAGCAGGCACGGTTAACCAGCCAAAGACACACAAGACGGCCAAGAAACAAGTTGTGGCTTGGGACTTTCTATCCGGTTGTACCTCAAACAAACAGCACACACTTGTATGTTTCTGCACACCTGCTGCGTTTTGCTTTTGCTCCTCCCCATCAGCTCGCTTTTATACAGTTTCCTTCAGCTGTACTGAGAGAAAGCCGTTAGGCCGCTGCTTTTCTTCTCTTCTTTTCCTCCAGCCTCCCCCTCTCTTCAACCATAGCATCAGGTCCTTCCGTCCAGCCAACACACACATACACACACACACACACACACACACACACACACACACACACACCGTATGGTGCTACATGCCAGGCAACCTGATATGTCCTTTCTCAGAAGAGCCCTCGATGACTCCGAGCACTGCTGCTGTCTCACATTCAACACAAACACATCTGTAAAACACCACAGCTTGCACTAATACTGCGGCCTGACCATAGCAAATAAACCTTACGTGAATCATTCCATGTCTCTTTTTTCTGCTTGGCTAAACTCCCCTTACAAAAAATGACAAGTGTTGGGCAGATTACTTACGAATTGTAGTCTGTTACTGATTCCCAATTACATGACAAAAAGTAACATAATCCATTACATTACACATTTTAGGTAATGTAATCAGATTCCTTTTTTTGATAACTTGTGACCTAACTCATTTTACACATTGATTTAAATAAAAGAAAATCAATAAAGGGTAATGTTGTACCATATTGATATAAAAATACAAAAGGAGTGAAAATAATTTCAATAATGGTAAAATTGTTTAATGTTTATGAATTAAAATTATTAATGACTGTCTACAACTATTAATTAGAATTATGTAATTTAACATTTCATTGCGAGTGCAATGCATGCTCAGAGAGAGACTCCGCCCCTGCACTATTCTGATTGGCTGTGATTTTTTTGTAGACATGTCACGTTTGGTGTGGACAGACAAATGACTCGTCTCTGCAATATTACCGCACTGGATTTGGTTAGGAAATGGTGAAAGATGCATTTTCAGTGATCAGATCACGAGTTGTCAATGGAGACACATTGCCGTTTACACCTGTGTTTAAAATGCATCTCCTGTCTTACTTCACGCTCTATGTTACTTTTACTGGAGTAAAGTGTGTGGCACACAGATGCTATTAAATGAATAAATCAATGTTACATGGACTATGAGTCAGAGGGAAAGAAAATCCTTGAAGAACTTGTTAAAAATATGTTGTGTTTTGTGATGGGATACTGGTGTGCCAATGTCCTTCCGGACTTCTTGACCAGCTCAACCAGCAAGGTTTCTTTGGTAAACCATCTTCACCAAAAAGACTATGCCTGTTGATTAGAATTAGATTAGAATGTATTTGTTTATTTATTTTTCTGGTGAAATAAATGGCTATGATCCACCGGCTAGACCAGTACTAATCAGCATAAACCAGCACAGAAATTCATGCTGAGATGAGTAGATTTTTTTCAGTCGTGGTTACTTGGAGTTTCATATCAATGATTACCATATTCAAATTATATGAATATAGTACCAGAATTGGAGTCTTTATCTTGTGGTCTTGCACTCAATTGAGACCCATTAAGTCCATAAAAAGTGTCCTTGTGGTGAATACATGTCTTGTCAGACTCATTAAAATATTGAGTTTCCAACCACTAAAAACTGTTCACATCCTGTTGTAACTGCAAGATGGCAACTCTGAAGTTTATGAAAGCTCCACCTTCTCTGACATGACCATTATATAAAAACCTTCCAAGTGGATGCAAATAGTAGTAGAAGTTCTTACTGTTTTGATATGTCATTTTATTATAACATGCTTATAATGTGTTGGCTTTGTACACAATTCGAGGAAAGAATGTTTCATAACTTGGAGGTGAACAATACAGTGAGTCAGTATCTTGCTGTCATCCCATGAATCCATTCCAGAGTTTTAAGGGTCGACATACATCCTGAATTCTGGAAATGTTGGGACGTTTTTTAAATTTGAATAAAATGAAAACTAAAAGAATTTCAAATCGCATGAGCCAATGTTTTATTCAAAATAGAACATAGATAACATAACACATGTTAAAACTGAGCAATTTTACAATTGTATGCACAAAATAGGCTAATTTCAAATTTGATGCCTGCTACAGGTCTCAAAATAGTTGGGACGGGGGCATGTTTACCATGGTGTAGCATCTCCTCTTCTTTTCAAAACAGTTTGAAGATGTCTGGGCATCAAGATTATGGGTTTCTGGAGTTTTGGAGTTGGAATTTGGTCCCATTCTTGCCTGAAATAGGTTTCCAGCTGCTGAAAAGTTTGTGGTCGTCTTTAACATATTTTTCGTTTAATGATGCACCAAATGTTCTCTGATCTGGACTGCAGGCAGGCCTCCAGGCAGCTAGATCTCCAAAGATCTAGCCGTAGTATCAGTGTGAGATTTATCCAGTGCAGGATTTAAAACAGCATTAAAATCACCACCCATCACTAAAGGAAAATCAATCTGCTCAAGTAATATATCAGAAATATTTGTGAAAAATGCACTGTCTGCCTCATTCAGGCAGTAAATGGAGACCAGTGCTAACCTGTCATTATGTATTTTACAGCGTATAAGAACAAATCATCATCATTTCCGGTATGTTCAGTAGTTAAATGTAACTTCCTATCGACAAAGATAAGCACCCTCTTAGCTTTATTATGAGCACAAGGGAAGGCTGCCAGTTTGTAATACTTATTTTGAAAACGTGTCACATCACATTGTTTTAAATGAGGCTCTTGTATCAGGGCACAGGAAATCGATTTACGGTGCAAATATTCTAATATCCGGGTACGCTTAATAGGAGAATTTAGGCCATTCACATTCAATGATAAGATATCCCGACCATGCATTGTGTGCTCACAATGCCAAGATTCTGTCTAAGTGAAGAGAAACAAAAGCAATGCCATACTGACAGTGACATGTAAACATTAGTATGTATCTTAGATATCAATCCACCTAGATGCATAGTCCTTTTTAAAGAAAAGCAGAATAAATAAAAGTATTGATGTCTGTTGAAGGGCATAGAAAAAATAAGCAAAAACAAGGAACAACTGTGTATAAAAACCAAAGCAGACCGCACATTACCGAGAGTGTAGGTCTGCATAAACAACAGAAACAAATGTTGATGCGTGACCAGTCCATATCAACGCAAGACATGTCCCCAAAAGGCCCACTGAGCCAAAAGAGTAGTGATTGAACCTGCTCTCCATCAGCCTGAAGAATAATAATAAAGAAAAATAAAGGAAATAAATCATTATTATTTACCAATCAGCGGACGAACGTTCAGGGCAGGGGCACAATTCCAAAAAGAAATTAACAAGTGTACATGGCCACCTTGTTATTGTGCTCTTCAGGGCAGTTTGGATCATTTTTTTATTCAAATTTAAAAAAAACGTCCCAACGTTTCCGGAATTCGGGTTGTAGACACAAATAACAATTGTACAGCTCTGAATTGAATTTCCACATTGTTATCTAGTAACTCTAGTAATTCAAATTAGATGTGAACAGTATTGATTTGAGCTAGTTGCTTAGGACCAGCACATGACCAGCATATGCTGTTTTATTTATTTATTTATTTATTTTTCAACAGGGTTTGTTGGCATGTAGTTACAGATTTACTTTTAGCCAACTGAATTTCTAAAGGGGACCATCAAAATTAGGTGTAATCAATCTTCATCGTGGCTCTGAAAGACTTTTTAGTAGTATTGGGTTCGATTCCACCTTGTCAAGTCCGAGATTTAGTGGGAGATGGTAACACTTTATTTTGATGGTCCCTTTTGAACATTATGTTGACACTAAGTAATGTTGCAACTACATGCCAACAAACTCTCATAAGAGTATTAGTAGACTGTCTGCTTCATATCTACTAACTCCTTATTGTGTTGATATCCCAACAGATATTCTACTGACTATAAGTAACTTTGCAAGAACGTGTCAACTTAATCTAACCCTAACACTACCAGTCAACTAATACACTACTAATAACACTCTAATGAGAGTCAGTAGAAATGTAGGTGCAACATTACTTATAGTCAATAGAATGTGTTAAAGGGACCATCAAAATAAAGTGAAACCAAGATGTTTATTAATGTGATTTAATATTTTATTCAATTTTAGGTTGTTACTTTTTAATATATATTTTATGTTAAACATCACGTGGATTCGTCTGCACTTCCCACTCAAGTCCAACTGAATCCAAGTTCAGTCATAACTGGAGTCCAAGTCGGAGTTTTTTTAACCACTGTACAGAACATGACCAAGCTGGTCCTGGTCTGGGTCTTGGGGTTTGATGTTTAGATATTTTTACTGGATGTTGAAATTATTTTTTGCAGTGTTCAAAGGATTAAAATGCTCTTGCGCTTGAGGACTGAAGATGAGACCTTGCTTAGTATCCTATTAAATGAAGAAAGGAGTGACGTAACGTGTACTATGTAACATGTCACGATGAGGTCCAATGTTCAACTGCTGAAGCAAGCTTGGTTTTTCCTGTCTTCCCACACCCTCCTCCCTCTCTCTCTCTCTCTCTTTGGCTGAGTCACTCTGACCACTGCTGCTTAGGAACGAGTGGATTCTTAACGGTGTCTCCATGGCGACCCTGCAGGGAAGGTCACAGTCTGGGCTGGGAATGTTTGAAGGTCTGCTGGAAACACACGCAGCAGAGAGCGGCTGATCTTTGCCCTGTCTGCTTGTTTTTAGGACACTCTGTGTTTTTATCTACTCTTTAACTCATTGGCTGTTTGTTCAAACAAATGTTCCTTACAGTCATTGTTTCCCACCATTAACCTGAATATGGGAGCATATTATTCAATCCTACTTGTGAAATTACGGATTACGGATCAGAGAGATGAAAAAATCTCGTCTCGTGAAACTGGAAAATTCTGTGAACTCAATGCCAAAAGCAGGTTACAGTGCAAGACGAGATTGTGTAAGCCCTGTCAACCTTGTGAACAAAAACAGTTTTCCAAGTTTCACCTCAGATTTGTGATTGTTTCAATTTCATTTCAATTAAGTTGGATCACATATAGAACATATGAAGCCAATCATGAATAAACTGGATTCTCCCCACAAATGCATACTGTATAAAACCGCATCGCTAATATATAATACACCTTCATCTAAATCGATGTAATGCACAGAATACAGTCTGAAAGGAACAGTTCACTAATGTGACTACACACAATACAACTATAAATAAAAAGAGCTAAAGCCTAATAATAACTGCCTGAATGGACCCATAAGTTCTTATGCTTTGAAAAAGCATATATAATTAAGTTGTTTTTGCTCAGAGGTTGCTCTTTCAGTTTTTTTTTGGAGCTAAATTTGCTTCAAATGTTCCCTATAAACAATGAGACACAAATGAGACAGCTGTTGACACAAGTGTAAGGAAATGGATCATTACTGAATTAATCAGGAAAACACTGTGCAAATAATTTCATCTTCACTACACAAAATGGACTTTCCGTAAACAAGACCAATTTGTTTTGAAATAGAATAAAATAGAATTCGAATTATTTTCATATAATGTATCTTGAATTATGTTGCTTTTTTTCCTATATGCGTAAACCTCACTAAACTTTAATTCAAACTATTGTAACAAGTAAAATGAGGTAAGCAATATTTGAGCTCTTATTTGAGGATAAGCATACTGGATTACTGGAGTCACTGAAGTACTTCAGCTAAAGTTAAGAAATATAATTTGTGATTTTCTTTTAAAAGGGGGAGTAAGCAAAGGAAGTTTATCTTAATAAACACACATATTATGAGATGATATCAGATTCATATCTGCTTAATCACCGAACTAAAAACTGCAACGTGTGGCCACATTCCTGGAGGGTGAATTATCTTCCTTTTTTTTCCCACTTAGAATTTTGTAATGTATAATAGAGTTAAGAGAATTTTGTTTGAAAATAGCATAGATGTCATTGAAACAAGAGGGATGATAAAGTGGGGAATAAAGAAAGAAAAAAAAGTTAAGTTGGCTGGATTTGGCTAATGTTTCATAACTAAAATATGATAATTGATAAATAATGTAGTTAACTGTGCAAAAAATAAAACATGAAGCAAAATTTTATGAAGAAAATATGAATGATTCTTGTTGTTTTTTGAACTTGCCATTATGTCAGGTGTGATGAGGTGATGGTCAGAGCATTGCTCTGTGGCTCTTATAGGGCATTATGAGTTGCCCACAGGTCTCTGATATTCTGGTCTTCATAAATGGTTTTGGTCCATCTTTCATTGTACGTCTATGGGATTTTTAGCCTGATTATCAACTACCAGGTGAAAGTCTCAAGTTTAGGAAAGATACAGCACGTTAGCAAATGCCACATGTGAATCTGCATTTCATCTGTGCAGTTTATGTTGGGTGGGAAATTTGAATCTAATCAAATATGGCTTCATTCTAGGAAAGGTCTGTAAGAACACATCCCAACGTACCGTGTTAATATGAAGGAATTTTCTGTTTTGATTTTTCACATGTGTTTTCATGTGTTTTGAAATACACATTTACACGTTGCATTGTGTTGTGTTTTAGGAAGGAAATATCCGTAAACTTGATTTTCGGCTGGAACATTATCTGTTCCTCTATGGATTTCTGAAAGAAAAAAAAAAAAAAAACAAGCTCTCTGCTCTCTGTTTGTTTTCATGACCTCAAATAAATTCTCAAAGGTTTCACACTTTCTCTGAATGGCTCTCACATACCTCACGTACTCACTCTCTCTCTCTCTGTTCTCTTTTGTGTGTGTCTGTGTGGACGCTGCTGGTGGGGGAGGGGCAATCGACGCTCTTGAGAACAACACTGACTGCTGACCTTTACACACACACATACATACACAGTCATCCCTCCATACCTTCATTCTTTCACAAATCAGTGAACCATTTTTGAGATGTCACACTTACACGATTAACATAAGGATTAAATAAACCAATAGTTTTCATACTGATAAATATTTAAACAGCTTTCCAGTATTTTTTAGTGTTTGAGGGGCAGCACTGTGTTGATATTCCTCAAACATTCTTGTTTGCTCTTTTGTTGATTTTGATTGCTTCCATTGTCCTTATTTGTAAGTCGTTTTGATTAAAAGTGTCTGCTAAATGACTAAATGTAAATGTAAATTATTCGATTTGCTCTAAACTCCCAACAGTAAGTATCAAACTGTAATAAATTCAGCCTAAACCTGTTAACGTACATATTCTTCGGTCCCACTTTACATTAGGTGGCCTTAACTACTATGTACTTACATCTAAATTAATAATTTGATACAATGCACTTACTGTATACATACATGTTTTTACATTGTACTTATATTTTTAAAAATACCTATATGTACTTGCATCTGTAATTAATTTCTGTAATTACATTTATAATTACACTGTTGACCCATCCCTTACACCTTAACCCACCCTTAAACCTACCCATACCACCAAACCTGTCCCTAACCTTACCCGTATCCCCCCTCAATAGCAGCAAAAGTGTTTTGCAATACAATATGAACACAATAAGTACATTGTACTTATTTTTTGATGTACAGTAAGTACATAGTAGTTAAGGCCACCTAATATAAAGTGTAACCTATTCTTCTTTATAGATCATTTCCGTCTTGTGTGCTTTCTAATCTGTATTTGTAAACAGTCTTTTAAGATTAAAACCACCAGATATAATGATCAATGTTCAACATTAAAAATGCAACCAGTAGCGATGATGTCATGGTGATTCTTGCATACTCAATTCTGATTGGTGATTCTGCCTACATCCATTGAATGAATGAATGAATGAGGCATTTATATAGCGCTTTATTGTGTATTGCAATACACCCAAAGCGCTTTACAATCATGTGTGGGGGGGGGGTCTCTCCTCCTAAAAATGCTTTCACAAAAACAGCTTAAAGTACACATACTCAAAAAAGTATGTGTCATATTGAGTCATATTGAGATGAAATTTCACACACACACACACACACATATATATATATATATATATATATATATATATATAGAGAGAGAGAGAGAGAGAGAGAGAGAGAGAGAGAGAGAGAGAGAGAGAGTTCCCAGTATATACATTGTCAGTGCTGTCCTGTGTGTTTCCCGCCCTCTTGTGTCCTTATATGGTTATTTTCCTGTCCTTATTTAGTTTTATTAGTTAATATGATTCGTTCAGCTGTGTGTTTAATTGTCCTGTGTATATTAGTTCCTGCCCGTTCAGTTAGTTCTCGTCTGGTCTACTCGTTACTCCCGGTGTTCCTGTGTGGCTGACCTGCCTTGTTTTGCCTATGTTCAGTTTCGGATTAAAGACTGTATTTTGAGTTCATCCTCGTCTCCTAGCTTCCCTCGTGTGTGTACACCGTGACAGAAGGCTATACCTAAAACAGAAAGTAAGTGGCGCCCCTTTTTCACGGTTTTGTTTTCCGTTTTTAGTTTTATTCCTGTTTGTGTTTCCCAGCGGCATGGAAGTCACCACTCGCCCTTCCGCTTTAGCCTGCGGATAATGCGTGAGAGTGACCAGAGTCCAGTGTAGGCTCCAGCCCCTGACCAGAGTCAAGTCATTTTAAAAAGTTTTGTTGTGTCCACAGGAACAGTTTTAACCTACCTTGTCTTGTCGGTCATGTCCATGGAGACTCGTCAATAGCAGGCGGCTCCTCTAGTTATGGCCGCGGAGGCCATTCCCTAGCCGCCTGCTTCTCCTGTTGCTGAGATGGAAGCGGTTCCTGAGTTTACCCTGTGAGGGACCCTAACTCCACGTCCAGCCCAAGGAGGGCTGTTGTGCTTCCGTCATGCCCAGTAAAGGGCCTCAGATTCTGAGCCTGGGCTCCTGTTCCTGTGTTGAGCCCACAGAGAGCCCAGGAGCCCGTAAGTTTCGCCAAGGAATTTTTTTTTTTGGGGGGGGGTATTAGAGATCCGGCTGTAGTGGTCGGGCTGAGGGGAGCAAGGGCTTGGCCACGAACACCACCTGCCATGGCCTCCTGTGCTCCCTGATCCGAACTGTCTGTTCCATCTGCTCCAGAGCGCCCATGTCTTGCCTATATATTGTGTTTTGGATTAAAGACTGTATTTTGAGTTCATCCTCGTCTCCTCTCTTCCCTGTGTGTGCACTGTGATATATATATATATATATATATATATACATACACTGAACAAAATTCTAAACGCAACACTTTTGTTTTTGCCCCCACTTTTCATGAGCCGAACTCAATGATCTAAGACTTTTTCTATGTACACAAAAGGCCTGTTTCTCTCAAATATTGTTCACAAATCTGTCTAAATCTGTGTTAAGCCCCTTTCACACTGCACGTTGGTCCCGGAAAATTGCCGGAGTGCCTTCTGTGTGAAAGCAAACACGTCCCGGGATTGATTCCAGGATCGATCCCGGGATAGGGACCTAGTAACATTGCCGGGTTCAGTCCCGGAATGAGCGCTGTGTGAACAAAAGGCAGTAACCAATGCCGTAATGGATGTGTCGTAGTGATGACGTAGTTATCTTGCGACTCTTGAGCAGGTGTTTTCAAAAATACAACCCTGCAGCACCAGAGGGGCTAGTCGGTGTTTTAAACACAGAGAGCAGTGTTCGCGTTAAAAAAAAAAAAATAATAAAATAAATTAAATAAACAGAAATGTGCGCAAACTGGACTGAGGCAGAGACCACGGAGCTCCTCAGAATCCGTGCTGAAGCTGAGATCGTTCGCCAGCTCAGTGGAACGGTGCGTGATACGGTTGTGTACGAGCAAATTAAAAACAAAATGCAACAGCATGGTTTCTCAAGAGAGAAATCACAGGTAATAAGTAAGCTCAAGTCTTTGCGAAAAAAAATCCACCAAGTGCTGGATCACAACGGAAAGAGCGGCAGCGGAAGACTAGACTGGCCTTTCTACGACTTATGTTACAATATATGGGGAACAAGCCACTCAGCTAACCTAGTAGCGTTACTGAGCAGTATGGACTTGTCTCTGTGTAGGAATGAGGAACCTGAGTTATCAGCAGAACTGGCTAATTATGCCATACTTGCCGCTTCTTCTTGTACCTTGGTGTCCACAGTTGCTTCCAGCCCGGAGACCATGGAAGAAATTTCCAGAGAAAGCAATTCAGGTGAGTTACATAACCATAAGCTATTGTGTTCCTTGCTGGAAAACGCTTACTGTACTATTTTTGGGTGCTCCCATATCATTGTGTTCATGCATTAAGCCAAGTTTAAGTGTTTAAAGTTTACTTTGTACTTTATCTGCCATGTATCACACGTTTAATACAGGTTATTAAACCACATTGTGTTTTGTCTTTTTAGAATCCCCTCAACCACCCCCTGCTAAAAAGGCCAGAAAACGCCAGTCCAGGACTGATTTAATTGTGAAAGAGGTGAAGGACCTCTTTTTCGAAATGGACAGGGACTTTGAGGAGAGGGAACGTGTTCGTTTAGCAGAGCAGAGGGACTATGAGAATCGACTGAGGAGGGAGGCGAGTCAGGCAAGGGAGGAAGAGATGGCAAAGCAGATGGCGATGCTGCAGGAGCTACAGGAGACCCAAAACCATTTTGTGAGTGAAATTCTACGCCGTATGCCAGCTCCAGCACCAGCACCGGCACCCACACCCTACTATGTGCCTACTTGCCATCCCCACTTTCATCAACAAAGCACATCAAACAACACAGAAAACAGCTCATTCGCCCCTTTGTCATCATCCTCATTCCTACAGCTTGAGTAGGATTATGTTGTTTTAATAGTTCACTTTTATTGTATAGCAGTTACTGAAGAATTTATAGTAGTACAGTTGTAGCATCTTTATAAAAAAAAGAAAAAAAAAGTAATGTGCAAATTATAAATCAATATTTGTGTTTTACTACATAATGGAACTCCATTGTTTGAACTCCATCTGATTGAACACTTGGTATGGTGTTTAGTCTTGTTTTTATTGTGTACAACTTGTGTACTTGCTATTGTTTATTTTAATTTTTTTTTTTTGGCTCTAGGTCAACACATTTTTGGTGTCTTTAATATATTACGTGCATGTAAATACTTTTTTGTACCTCAACTCACCTTTTCCTTAAGTAGTACATTGCTGAAATAATGGAGTGCAAATACACAATATGAGAAATGAACAATGTAAACAAGTACAAGACACGTTATAGTCTTTCAACAATAAAAAAGTTTTATTGAGAGTCGTTGACGTGTAATTTGCCAGCATTTAGTACAAATGGCTGTGCATGTAAGAGTGTAAAACAAGTTAGAGGAGAGTCATCATAGCCTCCCGAATTACTTGAGCATTATGCCCTCCCACTCCCTGGAACACACCTTGCGCAGGCTCTTGCAAAACATCTGTGATGTTCCAGTCAGGCAGAAACATTTCATCGTGCATCTCACAAATATTGTGCAGAACACAACAAGCAGCGACAACATCAGACATCAGAGCAGTGTTGACATCGTTGCGCTTCAGTAAGCACCGCCAACGACCTTCGACTCACCCGAAAGCGTTCTCGACAACCATCTTTGCTGAGCTCAGTCGGTAGTTGTACAGCCGTTGTTGAGGGGTCAGAGCATGGTGGTTTGTGAAGCCCTTCATAAGCCAGTTCTTGAGAGGGTACACAGCATCACCAAATAAATGGACTGGAACCTCAACTCCGTTCACAATCATGGAGTTCTGTTTAAAAATAAAAATGAAATATTGTAAAATGGTATTGTGAACTTCAAATGTGGTTGCATACACTTGCATCTTGATATAAAACAAATTACAGCAAATCAAACGTTGCTTACCTCACGAGGAAACAGGTAGCCACCCTGTTCTTCTGGCATTTGGAAAATGGGAGAGTTGGACAACACACGAGCGTCATGTGTGCGGCCAGGCCAGCCCACATACACATATGTGAAGCTAGATCAGGAAACATGGAGTTAATATTTGTACACGTGAAAACATCAATTTCTGTAAAGATCACATTAGCTTAGGGACTACATTCTTACCAGAACTTGTGGTCGACAACACCTTGAAGTACAATTGAATGCCATCCCTTATGGTTGTAGTAAGCCGCAGCATCTTCCTGGGGAGCAATAATAGGAATGTGGCTACCGTCTATTGCACCGGCACATGATGGATACCCACGTTCAGCGAACCCATTTATAGTGTTTTGAAGAGCTTCCCCACTGGGCAAGGAGATGAAACGTTTGAAAAGCTTTCTCTTCAATGTCGCTGTTACTTCGTGAACCAGAATACAAACAGTCGACAGCCCCACACCAAAAAGACAACTGATTGTGCGGTACTCGCCAGGGGTAGCATACCACCACAGAACAATTGCCAATCTACGGCGTGGTTCAAGGGGCTTTCTCCAGTTTGTAGTCTTTCGTCTCAGGCTTCGCTCAACGAGTTGCAGAACAAACTCAAATGTGGTCCGCGACATGCAAAAGTGCTGCCGCCACTGAGCAGCATTAAAGTTCTTGAGGACATTGGACCAAAATACAGCCCCTTGAGGTCATCGTAACATCCACATTCTTCTCTCAGAAACACCCAGTTTCATGAGCCGTGTGAACAGAATTGTAGCTTTTAGCATGCGATGGCGCCTCTGTGCTCTAAGTCTCGCTGCTTCAAATTGCTTCCTAGTCTCTGGCAATTTTGCTTCCAGTGTACGCGTTACCTCATTACTTCTCCGAAAAGAAGTCACCATACATGTTGTAATTTTAGCATTAAGCATAAAGAACAATGTGCCTAGTAGCTGATCGGCTGCCATGTTTGTGAAGCAATAAAACCAAAAACCAGTCAGTATCTGGTGTGACCACCATTTGCCTTATGCAGAGCAACACATCTCCTTCACATAGAGTTGATCAGGTTGTTGATTGTGGCCTGTGGAATTTTAGTCCACTCCTCTTCAATGGCTGCACGAAGTTGCTGGATATTGACAGGAACTGGAACACGCTGTCGTATATACCGATCCAGAGCATCCCAAACTTGCTCAATGGGTGACATTTCCAGGGAGTATGCTGACCATGCCAGAACTGGGATGTTTTCAGCTTCCAGGAATTGTGTACAGATCCTTGCAACGTGGGGCCATGCATTATCATGCTGCAACATGTGATGGTCGTGGATGAATGGCACAACAATGGGCCTCAGGATCTCATCACGGTATCTCTGTGCATTCAAAATGGCATCAATAAAATGCACCTGTGTTCATTGTCCATAACATGAGCCTGCCCATACCATAACCCCGCCGCCACCGTGAGCCTCTTACGCAAATGTATGTTTATTATTCGGGATGTACCTGAATAGGGAATCCATATTCGGGAAGGCACGGAAAACGAATACGAGCCACAAAAGGGACATGGTTAGCCACTTGCTAGCAGTAGCCTGTTACATTACCAGGGGTGCACATTAGTGGTCCGCAGGTCCACATGTGCGACCAAAATGAAAAATGCGCTGTGTAAATAAGTTCTGACAGCGCATTTGCGTACCGACATGGTTGACAGCTGTTAATGCACAATTACCATTTTAGATCGACAAACTGTACTGTATAAGATTTCTATTCAAACTGAAAGCATAATCTAAGCTACCCGCTGCTGTTTTCAAAGCAAAACTGTGACATTTCATTCACTGATGCAATTCCATCAGCAGCGATAAACCCGGAAGTGCATAATACTTACTTCCCGGAAACCCGCCAAAATAAGCTAGCTGATTTTATTTTTGAAAATGATGAAAATTAAGATGAAAATAAAAATAATGATAATAATAAAAATATTAAGATTTTATTTTTAAGTTTACTATAAAATAATTGCATTTGTATTTAATACTGCCTTTTTATTTTAAAATAAAATAGTATTATCACACTTGATTATTTAGTTTATTATTTTTAGTTTTATATATATATATAAACTAAATAAAGTGCAATAATATTATTATTACTATTATTATTGTTATTATTAATATTATTATTATTATTATTATTATTATTATTATTATTTATATATAGTTATATTTTATGGGTCACACTACATGACATGGCCCTTGTGAGGACCAAACCAAATCTCCAGGTTCTCGTATGAGAACCATTCTGAAAAACTTATGTGCACCCCAGTACATTACAGTACATAAAATGTCACTTACCACATAAACAGAGAGAGGTATGACAATGTTGAATGATTTGCAGATCCTGAGCACCACTGACAAACATCTAATCTTGTGAAATGTGTGGTAAGTAGTGCCGCTCCATAGTAGATTAGGCTGTGGGCACATCCCTATTTATCATTATTGAAACCATAGTCAACAGAGCGTGAAGACTAGACATGTTTCAAAGGTCATAGATGTTTTTCAAAAAACTTGTTCATGTCTATTAGACACATGAAAAAATAAATACTAGGTTCCCATTACTTCTCTTTCTTTGTACTGAGCAATTTACTTACACAAACCTGTTAACATTTTTGCAGGACAGGGCAACTCACTTCTTCTGAACATGCAAAATGTACTTTTATTATTTATTATTAGATTCGTTTGCCTCTCTATTCCCACATACTGTTTTTTTATGCAGCTAAATTCTCAATAAAACTATATTCATTGATATATTTTACGGTTTCTGTTGTTAGACAATGGAATGAATATGAAATAGTGACTGAAACGCGACCCATTAAAGTCCGTGGATGCGGGCGGCCGAAGTATACTTTGGCCTTAGAACTACGTAACCAGCTCTCCCTTCCAAGATGTTAATCTGCACAAAAATCCTGATAATTGAGCCATCGTCTGATTAAATCCAATACACATAAGATAATGACAATAGCTGTGCTGTGATTTCGAGGGGAGTCGCTAAGTTGGTAACACTGTGCATCTCCATTCTAGGCTGCAGGTCAACCATAAAATGCGCGCTGCATTAATAATGCGTTAATAAAATTAGTGCCGTTAAAGTGAATTTGCGTTAACATGTTATTATTGTGTTAACTTTGACAGCCCTAATATACACTGCCCGTCCAAAAAAAAAAAAGTCACACACTCTAATATTTTGTTGGACCGTCTTTAGCTTTGATTATGGCATGCATTCGCCATGGCATCATTTCGATAACTTTCTGTAATGTCACAACATTTATTCCCGTCCAGAGTTGCATTGATTTTTCAGCAAGATCTTGCACATCCCAAAGATTCTCAATGGGGTTAAGGTCTGACTCTGGACTCTGTGGTGGCCAATCCATGTGTGAAAATGATGTCTCATGCTCCCTGAACCACTCTTTCACAATTTGAGCCTGATGAATCCCGGCATTGTCATCTTGGAATATGCCAAAAGGGAAGAAAAAATTCATTGATGGAATAACCTAGTCATTCAGTATGTTCAGGTAGTCAGCTGACCTCATTCTTTGGGCACATAACATGATCATCCATGCAGTAATTATCCAATGGGAGGATCTTACCTATTTGCTTAGTTAAATCCAGGTGGTGACTTTTTTTTTTCCATCATAGCTCGAGCTGTGACGTGTAAAAAGCTGTAAAGGAAAAGTTGTGCGAAAGCCCTTATATGGAAATACTGAAGGCGTGTTTTATGCATATGACTAACCTCTGGCATGCGGTCGCTCATTTGGAACACTTGACATTCATTAACATTAGAACAAGGTTAAGAACAAATTAGTGTGTACACATGTGTTGTGAATTAGACAGACATTTTTTGAAAGAACTTCTCCTGTGCGTACAAATACTAAATAATCCATGCAATTATTAGTGAATGAGGCCCAGTGTCCCATATGATTTCTTTCAGGAAATGCAAATCTACTTTAATAATTAACTCAGAGGATTAATCTGTACTTAAAGGAATATTTCAGGTTAAGTTAAGCTCAATTGAAAGCATCTGTGATATGCTATAAATAACTGCCAATTAAACACACACACACACACACACACACACACACACACACATTAAAACAAAAGTACAATGGTACTACCACTATACGCTTGCGTATAAGTTCATAAGGCCCAAAATATTGACTATGCAAGTAAGTGAATGCAAATGCTTAGGCTCTGCAGGCTTGGTTTTCATGCATCAGGCCGCAGTTCATAACACATTCTCAGCACTGCAGCATTTGACACTCCAGCAGGCATTAGCGTAAACTGTCATCTTCTGGTCAGTTGTCTCTTTCAGCTTAACAACTGTCAGAATCTTGCTGAGCTACAGTAGTTAAACTGTTAACATGTTTATAATTATCTGCCTAAATAATTCTATCGTTCTCTAAATAACTCTATTGCTGAGCCACAGCAAGGTAACTATGTGCAATAGGACTGAATGTTTACAATGCTTTGGCCAATGTAGCATTCGAGTTCCTTGTGTGTATTTGTAGTTTCTGTCCTAGTTTATTTTATGTTTCTGGCCTGTTTTTTATCTGGGTTAAACTATTTAACCCAGAATATTGCTTTAAGAAAAATTCACTCATAGGAAAGTCATCTGAAAAAACAAAATTGTCACGGCTAACTAGCATCCCCCACAGCTCTAATCATACGTGACAAAAGCTCCACCTCAGATGGGAGCCGCCCGGTGACATATGCCACGCTGACCTGCCCAAGCCACGCTGCTTGGCTGGGCTTCGCTATTCTCAGCCTTGAGAAGCTCAGAATAATTACTGCTAATTAAGGGATGGTGAATTTCACTCTTGTGCCTCTCCTGTTGTGAATCATTACAACTGCATTGCAAATAACAAGTAGAATCACGTTTGTACTAGAAGCAGCAGGGAAGGGCCTTTCACTTTCAGTCCATTGTTTTCTTATGTATATATTTCTTGCTTTGTTGACATAAAAATATGATTGGAAATGAGGTGAAGACATGATCCCAATGGAATGAAAGAACACTTGTTTGTTGTTTTTTTGTATTTTGAAGTATAATAGTCCACCCTGAAATAAACATTCTGAACATTCTGTCATCATTTATTCAAACCTGTGTGACTTTCTTGACAACATGATGTTCATTTCTCAATGAACTATTCCATTAATATTAAGTGTAAGAAAAATAGAAATCATCCTGAGCCTCTTCCAGTCTTAGATTAGTTTGCATCTGCTATGAAAAGCTGACTTTGTGTGGGTGGCTGACAACTGGTTTTTCCATGAATATCAGCTCTGGCAAGTCCAAAGTCTAATAAGAACGAGTCACAGTGATGTGCTGCTCATATCATGAGAGTGTGAGAGTGATAGATGGCAAATAGCCATAGTGAATAGAGTGGAGGGAGGATGAAATGTTGCTTGAGAGGAAAGAAAAGAAGAGAACACTAAAGCTTTGTTTCGAAACCTAGTGTGCTATCTTGCGACTCTCAACATTGGCAGCTGCTTTTTAATGCAACATCCTAACTGACATGCTAACTCTTAAATGACTGATTTGTTATGCTTTAGGGTCACACAAACCCTCACTCCTCATGTAACGGATACAGGAGAGTCAACTCGTGACTGATTCCAGTAGAGTCTGATGTTAGCATGTCGCTTAGCTAAAAAGTCTAAAAAACAAATCAAACATAAAATGTTTTTGGAAAATAGATTATAGATAGTTTATTACATGGATATGAGATGGACATGACATGACAACACATTCCCATTACAATTTGTACCAATTTGCTTCTTTGCGTCACTTCCAAATTGAAACGTCCAGTATGTTGCACTAAAAGTGCATTACGTTTTATCCAAAACAGATTAACCTGACATCGGTTGTGAAGTATCACAATAGTTCAGAAATGAAATGTCTGGCCAGTGGCACTAAAAGGTTATTGCTCTGTTGAAAATAATCTATCATCTAGGTGTACACTAAAGTTAACCGATAGTGTTAACAAAAGCAAACATATGATAAAAATGCATTTTCTAAAGCAACTATGCCATTTTAACTTGCTTCTACATGTGTTTGAGCTGTTTTATCAAGTGTCATGACTTGTGTTTCACAAGATTCAATCCCAAACACTCTACATTAATTGCAATGCTGTACCAGGTGGGGTACTGAGCAAGTTTACTACATCAGAAAAGCCATACATTTAAAGCTGGTTGTGCTATTAGTTTACAAATAGAGCACTATGGCAATAATAAGTATTTTGAGGTTATAATAACATTAGTCAAGTCTTTAAATAATCAATCTGCCCATGAAATCATAATTTGTGGCAACAAGGGAAAAAAAAAAGATGTTGGTGTTACTGTCACTAGAGTTAAGCTACTAAACTACATATTTAATATACAGATCTAATCCTATGGCTATAAAACTATTGAACAAACAAACAAACATGCGTACATACATGAACAAATAAATAAAAGTAAACAGAAATCTCCTGCAACTGCAAGGTTGAGAACCTCTGGCTTATTTGTTCTGAGATCAGTTGTGCTGGAAGTTGAGAGAGGGATATTTTAGTTAACTTTAGAGAGTTGTGTGAAAGAGTTCATTGCTCATACTGGTAAAATGTTATTTTTTGTCACTAGCCTCTGTTTCTGTTTCTGGATGTGGGAATAACTTCATGCACTTAGTGCACATTAGTAAATGATAGACTTATTCTGTGAAAATAACTCAAACACAAACACAAAAGCAGCATGAAGCCACCTGCCACTGCTGTTGAAGTTCAACTCCTCCCTCTTCAAAAAGGAAACAAGACTCATCCACAGACTGCTTGAAGAAACAATGAACAAGGAATGGAGAAGAGTCGGGTGGGGGGAAAGGGGGACAGAGGCCTTGGATTAAATGAAGGACAAAGACAAGCTTGAGTTACATCAACGCTTTCAGCCTTAACACTGCACTTGATTCACAGCCAGAAGAAAGTTTTATAGCTCTTTCTAATCTCAAAAGGCATAAAGGAAAAGTGCTCAGCCTATTTAGACACACAGTATGAATATAGAGCTATATAGTTCAGATGACTTAGAATTTGATTCATTCGTATCTTGCCAAATCTGAGAACAGTTTGAGAGCTGAAACTCCATAATTTGAGATATCGAGATGTAATTAAGATCATTTCAATTTCAGTTTTTCTTGGCTAATATTCTGCAGAAAACCCTCACTTAGCTTGTGACAGTCTGAGAGTGTGTTGTTGTAGTTCATTATGAAGAAGTAATTAGTGTGATATGTGTCATGATGTGTCGTGGTGATGATGCATTCAGTGTGTGACATCCAGAGGGCCCTGATGATTTTGAAACCTTAAATATATGCTGTCTTCTGAACATTTTATGACAGATTGGGAACAATTACAAACACGAAGAATGCATTTAAAACCATTATTAGTGTCAAATGGCAATGATAATTACTGAATTCAACAGAAAAGTAATATGTGCAACATGTACATGCCATACCTGAATACAACTTGCCTGAGAGCAGTTTGACCAGTCTGCAAATATTCTTGACTTACCGGATTTTTGGAGAGCAAACATGCATATGTGCATGCGAATGGGTTAGTGTGAGTGTATGTGCATGTGCTGCCGGACCCTCCCCCTCCCTCCTCAGGGCCGTCGCCGTGGCAGCCTGATTATGTAAGTTGTTATCCAATCAGAGCATGGCTGCATTGCTGTGTCCCGTGCAACTGCTGTTTGTTTGCATAGCAGATAGTCCTGGGGTAGTTTAAGAGATCAGGACAAAAGCACACACACACACACACACACACACATACCTACAAAGCATTTATGTAACATTTCACACGACAAGCCTTTGTGAGCACTGCTAAGTACAGCAAAAATATTCATTGTCATCATAACAATAAGACTGGATAGAAATTAGGTTTGTGATGTTTTGAATACTGTCATGGAACAAGTTATTGTTGCAACGCTATATATTCGGTTATATATTTACGTGTTACATAAATCTTGTATGTTGAGACGTGATCTATGACAAATTGTTTCATAAACAGACGTTAGATCTTGATAGTAATTATAACAAGTATAATGTGTTGCAAAGTCAAGAATCACTATTATTTAAACAAGCCCCAAACCACATTTAACTCATAGTAAATCATCACCCAAACCACTAGTAACCACTCATAACACCAAAGTAACCATCCAGAACACAATAGCAAATGCATAGTGTGTAACAGTCATGCTAGCAACCTCATAGCAATGCCCTAGCAAACATCAAAACAAAACAAAAAATAACAACAAATGCCAAGTTCTGTCATGAAACTCTAAATGATGCAGGCTAATGGGTACTTACCGCAAACTGATGACATTCACAGCGTGAAACTACCTAGCACAAGCTGATTGGTCCATGTTGCATACACAGCCAATGAGCTTGCTGCTTTACATTTAAATGACTGGCTAGCATACACTAGAGCATTTCGCAGCACGCTTCCAGGGTTGCTCTGAAACCCTTCACCTCCCCAGCTCCACCTGTATAGATCTGCTACGGGTTATTATAAATGTAATTTGTGTAGCAGCAGTATGTCTTAAATGGTCACAGCACCGTATCGCTGTATGCACTGGCAGTAGCAAGTTCCTGTACTTTCTTTGTAGCAGCAGAAGCAATAATCTACAACAACAGGAACTAACAGCAGCCACAATTCAGCAGCATACCAGATCTATTCCAAGAACAAATACAGTATTTTAACAATGTCATATCCTTATCTTGCTAAAATCTTCAGAGAGCTGTCGTGACAAAAATGCACTAAAACAACTTAGAACACCTTAGCATCCACCTGCCAACATACCATAAACACAACCATAAAAGCCAGTGAGTTAAATCATTTCAATGCACTTTAACCCTCTGGGGTCTGAGGGTGTTTTGGGGGCCTGGAGAAGTTTTGATATGCCCTGACATGTGTGCTGTTTTCAGTTGCTTATAAAAATATAAATGGCTAAAGTCTAATAACACTGTAAACTGCACAAACTGGGCTACAAATAAATATGTTAGCAGCATTTATTTACATGATTGTGTTTTTTGAGAAAGCAACGTTTATGCGTGGTTAGTGAAAAATTTAAATTTTGAAGTCACTAAAATAAGGCCATAAAACACATACAGAACATTTGTTCACAAGACTTTTGAAAACTGGATCTTGTAGCCTAAAGTTTTTGCTTCAAAATTATTTTGTTTATGTGTCTGTGAAGAGAGGTGACTGAGACAGAGCCGGCAGAGAACGGACCCTGTTTATTTTCTTTATTTTAGAAAAGCATGTTGTTTTGTTGTTATTATGACTATACAGAAAAAAAGTAGACCCTTTGCAGTTTCAAACCATACCTTATTCTTATCTGTACGATCAAAACTGACAGAGTATTTTTAGTTATTTTCGCTGTTGTAAAGAAAATACCAGACAGCCAGTGCTGGCTTCGACCCCAGGGGGTTAATTATATCAGTTTTATATAATTTCAGTGCACAATTTGCAGGGATAATGACCGACACACAAACCAGTCAGGAGAGTTTGTAGAATGTAGATTAACACTGTTGGACTTTAACTTAAAAAAGGTGTCTTTCTGCTTATGAAACAAAATGCATTCTGATGTTCATTCATGTTTATTTCATGCTGTAACTAGTAGTAAAGAGGAAGAGATGTTGGGTTCATGTGCTACTTGAACTGAGGCGGTACAGTGATCTGACCTCATCATTTAAGTTCAGAAAATGAGAATTGTGAGTACTGAAAATTATTTCATTTGAAAATACTAAGATGGTATATAAAATACAATTAATCTCCACTCAACTATTTTTGCTGAAACTTAACTGTGTTGACTGAAACCATTTAATTTAATAACATATACTTTTCTCTCTTACAGTTACCTGTTATCTACTAGGCAGGCTAAAACACTCATATGCTAATACAACAACAGACTATCAGGTAACACATTAAAACACATTCATATAAATTATTTTTTAGAAGTAAAAAGGAGAAATCAAATTATAATTTAGAGTGAACAACTCTAAACTGATATTCCTAGAATTCCCTGTGTGACACTCCATATTTAAATGTATTCTGGTAACATTTTAGTATAGGTAATAATTCTCACTATTACCTAGTTAGTTATTAGCATGCCTACTATTAGCATATTAGCTGTTTATTAGTACTTATAAAGCATATATTCTGCATGACCATATTCTACATCCCTTGAGAGAGAGAGGAGAGAGAGAGAGAGAGAGAGAGAGAGAGAGAGAGAGAGAGAGAGAGAGAGCTATGTTGTGAGAATGAGGAAGAGGAGGAAGGTGAATTTGGTGAGAGGTGAGAGAGAACGCACTGTGCTATTTACTCAAGCACTGACGGCTACAATAGAGCTTCCTTCTGCCAGTCCGGACTGCGTGCACACACACACACACACACACACACTAACATGGCCACAGATGTGCAGCAAGTACAAGAACAACAAGAACAGAAACTTTTTACACACACTCAAACACACACACACACACACACACACACATAGAGTGATGGTATGGGACAGATGAAGAGGACACAGGTTTAGCTGAGTGCACAGAGTGTACAAAACTGATAATCTTCACACACACACACACACACACTGGGAGTTCATGAACTGTTCTTAGAAAAGCTCACTCAGCATTCTGTTCTAGAACACTCTCAGCATGAGAGAGATACACATCATTACAGCTTGTGCTGTTTCACACATCACTTGTTTTTCATTTTAGTATAATTTTTCACTCAATCCTTTTTAATTGATGTGAGTAATTTTTAATGATAAAACATTTTGTCTTCTCCCAGTTGAATATGCATAAACTGTAAGTAAGCCATTTGTTGACTGACTTTCACAAGACAATGCAGGCTTCCATAGACTTTAAAGGAGACGGGTCCCGCAAATAATTAGCAATGGCCAAATTGCCCAATGGAAGTAGAGAACATTTAATATTTGACAACTGTTTTTTGATCGACTGTAACATCCAGTGATGCAAACTACTCTACTTTTTTCCTCAAATTTTGCCATTTTAAATTGAAAATATGTTACGATTCATGTAATTCCTAACTGAATGTGATGAGACACAAAACATTTTGCAATAGACAAATTAGGCATACAAATAGGAGTCAATGTGTGCATATTTTAAATTATTATTTGTAAATAGTTCAAAATTATTGCTTCCCACTCCCCATTTCAATGGCTGGGAAAGTCAATGTAATTAAAATGAGCTGTACACCCAAACTGAATTATTTACCGCAGCCTCTCCCAATAAAAGTACCATTTTCCTATTTTAAACAGTTTGACAGAATGTGTAAGAATTTTATTTGGAATGGTAAGTGACCTCAATCACATTGTAGTAAGTTGCTGAGGCCTGTAGAGAAAGGTGGTTTAGGTCTGCCTAATGTATTGTATTATTATTTTGCTTTTAGTCTTAGACACCTGGCTCATTGGTCACTTCCCAGAGCAAGTTCCCCCTTGATATAAGATTGAGCAGCCTGCCTTGCCTTCAATATTGCTATTACATAGCTTGTCCACTAAACTGGTTGGTAAGGTGAAAAATCATACAATTATTTCACACTTAAACATGATATGGTTAAAGATCTTGTGTCTGTGTAACTTTGACCCCTACTTAAATGTTAGCTCAGGTATATGGTTGAAGCCTAAACTGTGTATTAATAAAGCACCCTTACTTTGGAAAGAAGAGGGGTAATGTTAAATTAGGTGATCTTTATAAAAATGGTAGTCTGAAATCATTTGAACATTTATAACATCAGTATGATATATCTAGATCCCAGTTTTTCAGGTATTTACAGTTGCAAAAATTACTCTGTATAACTTTTGGTTCTAATGCACAGCTTCCTGGGTGTCACGGTTGAGCCCTGTGGCAAACGAAGGAGCGCAGGGACAAGGATGAACTTAACATAAACAGCGTTTAATAAATCAAACTCAAAACTCCTGGGAACACAGGACAGGCAGAGACACACAGGAACACGACATCGACGTTAATACCGGGCATAGACAGGGAAACACAGGGTTTAAATAATCAAACTAAACAAGCTAATAAACAAATACAGCTGGTAACAAATGAACTAATAAAGACAGGAACATAACTAAATAAGGACATAAGGGAGCACAAGGGGAACAAAACACAAGACAAAACACAACACAAGCCTGACACTGGGTCAGCAGATGCTCACTGTACAATATTTTCAGCATATGGGAAGGGTCATGAAGCATCCATGTTCTACTCTTGGTTGATTCAAAGTCTCGATGATGGAGCTTCACAGACTCTTAAGGAAATATGGGAAAGAGATTTGAAGCTGACGCTTGATGACGAAGAGTGGCATGGAATTTTAAAGAATGCTGAAATGGCATCTTGGGATGCAAAAATACTGCATTGACTGATTGGCAGACAAATAATTCTCAAGAGCTGGAAATCAGAGGATGCTCTTTACAGAAATGGGTGTACATTTTTTTAGAGTGGCTGCATTCGAAAAAATGTCTTGTAAGCAGACAGACAAGCTAAACCTATACTATAAAAAAAAAAAAAAATGGTCCAAGTACTTAACCTATTTAGAAATGGGACAGTAATAGCTGTGTGTGAGAAATATACTGATTGTGACAGTGTAAATGTGATGTGTTATAGATTGATTTCATTTATTTATTTATTGTATTTTATTCTCATCATTATATAATTATGGATGTTTTAATTGTATTTAATGATAGCCAAGTTGTGAAAAAGCCATAGTTGGGATTAGTTTGGGATGTGTTTGTTAACAGGATAAAATGTT
Source organism: Acrossocheilus fasciatus (assembly GCA_036784905.1). Classification (NCBI taxonomy): domain Eukaryota; kingdom Metazoa; phylum Chordata; class Actinopteri; order Cypriniformes; family Cyprinidae; genus Acrossocheilus; species Acrossocheilus fasciatus. Next base: position 29,916,780 of record CM071956.1, read on the forward strand.
GATTCTGTACAGAGTTGTTTCCTATTCTGAAATTTGCCTGAGAATCAATAAAACTGTTAATCACTAAAATGATTGCTTGCAAATTAGTACTAGACCTAACATTTCATTCACCGTTTTTTTTTTCTTTATATAAACAAGTTGTGGCTGGAGCTGTTTGTCTGACTAATGGAAGGTCAAGGCGATGTTAAACCTGTTCATAATGATGGAAGAATTATAATGGAAACCTGTTCAGAAACATCATCAGTAAGGTTTTTACAAGCTCCTATATGTTAAATTATATGACTTAGAAGCAAAGATGTAATTGGGTCAGTAACCAAACAAACTAGCATTGCTTAGGAACCACTAAGTGCACCTTAGTATTGTGGTGTTTCCACTGCTAATGGTGCAGAAAACACACTATTAAACACGTTAAAGAAAAAGCAGTTTCTTAGAAGATATCTCCATTTACATACATTTATTTTTGGATGGTAACAAGAGTGACCTTTTTTGTCATTGCTGTACAAACTTCTAAGCTGTATCTTGTGAATATTTTAAAGAGTGTTTCATTGTTTACAGTTCATGTCTATGTAGTGAGGCACATTTCTTAACTTTATCACTGGTATTCTAGAAACTCAGAGGTCAGCATGTGCCAGAGTGAGTGTGTGCCTGTGTTTGTGTGTGATTGTGCTGCCTGGGTTACAATTTTGCAAGAGCGTGTGGTTTGGCATATTTAACTCTTCCTCTTTAGGCTTCGTCTTATCAGGAGAAAACACCACACCATTTACATGCACACAACATCCAGAGATGAACGCTTACAAAAGACGGATGCAGAAAGATCGAGTGCAGAATTGGTTTATTTGATTTATATGTGCATAGTAACAATTTGTATAATCTGAATAAGCAAAAATACATGCTCAGCATTATTCTTGTAATGTAATTTCTGAAAGAAATTATTTTAACTAAAACTAACACAACACAGTAAAACAAAACAGACTTTTACATATTCTGAATAAAATGTGTAAAAGGCAGACACTAGGTGGAATGCAAATTCTGCAAACATATGATGTTATTCAGCAATTTCTTAAGCGTGCTTTTCTCAGTTTTTTCTTTCCTTGTAGACAGAGGCTATTGGCACTAACTCCGCCCACCAACGTGTGTTTGGGCTGGACAACATTACAAAAGACAGCCATTACAGTTTTTTTTCAACTGCTTAGACACAAAATCTTTACTTGTCACACAATTTCTGAAAGCTGACACTCAAACACCTGAAGCACACACCAAATCTGCAAAACCATATACTAATTGTCAGCCTTTGACTCAGTTTCCAATTTCATAAAACATTTTTTGCAAAACACAAACCACAATTCTCTATGTAGCACACAAAAGTCTAAAAGGAAGTATCTTGAATTCCTTTTTCAAACACAACCAATCAAAATGCCACACTAACTCCTCACATGTGCAAACACTACCGAACACCAACCAATCATAGCTTTAGAATAGGATTATAAATACACATCTACACAACTACACATGCTTGGTTTATTTCTTCTTTTTTTATTTTTTTTTCATACTGTGTAATACTGTATTCACAACCACAAATGCTTACAGTAAAATAAATAAAATAAAAAATCTTTCAATCTTTCAATCTTGCTTTCATGTTTACTGTGAATTTTTCAACATCTCTCTGCTAATTACTTTTAATCTCGTACAGAAATGTACATAGGATCTAATGAAAGAAGAGCTTTAGGTTTTGAGTAAGTGTGTTTGTATGATATATCCAAGGTGTTTGCAATGTGAGACAAATGATTGCTTTTGAGATGTGTTTGTGATATTTTGAATGCAGTGCTTCATTTAGCAAGATATGTGAGGCATTTTACATTTTGTGTGTGCAATTCTTGGATTTGTGTGTAAAGTTTTGAAAAAAGAGGCAAAATTTTGAAAACAAAACTGTAATCAACAGATTCAGTGGTGTAGATGATAAAGTGCTTGATACGATCTTTATGACGTAAGCGACCAGAGTTCGAATCCACCTTTTGCTGAACTCACTTCTTGTCATATCGGAAAGGCATTTATTTTCAATAAAAATTAAGGAAATAATCGAAAAGTCAGGTAGGGTTAGGGTAGGTGTAGAACGTCCCAATAAGTTAGCATCCATTTAATAATTATATCATAATTTACACTCAATACATTATTATTGCATACTGTTTTATAATGTACTACAATACTGAGGTGCAGATATTTTCCACTATTTGTAGTAAGTAGTATAAATAGCAGAAAATACTGCTATTTTACATAGTGTAAATATAATATTTTGCTATTTGCACTTAGTGTAAATAGCATCTCGCAAAAAAAAAATAAAATAAAAAAATAAAAATAATGATTGGATTTGAAGGGTTTTTTTATTTGTTTGTTTTTTTCAGTGAAAATCCATCTGAAAGTTAGAGTTAATTAGAGACCGTCGAGTTGTGATCTGTCCAGCATATTGATTTTATTTTCACAGACAGTAACGTCTGGAACATAGAGCATCTGTAGGCAGTGTGAGAGAGAAATGAAGGTCTCTTCATCACTCTGTCAGATCACTCAGTGCTTATTTCCATATCAATATTTGAGTGACACTAAATGATTTACACACAACAGGGTGCGTGACAGAGTGGCGCCCGAGCCGTGCTTTCTCTTTTGCTCGCGTGGGTGTGTGAGAACTTGTGGTTGGGACTGTATTTGGGCACTTTATGAATATTGCTGTTCATTTGCTGCCATTTAATTCAAATAAAACAAAACATTCTGTGTCATGGTGGCATTTCAACTTCAAGTAATAATTCATCCAAAAATTAAAAGTCGATCATCATTACTCACCCTCATGTTGTTATTTGACTTTGTTCTGCTGTGTAACTCAAAATGCGATGTTTTGACGAATGTCTTGCCACTCATTTCCATATAGTGAAAAATGAGAAATGACAAGGTGATAATTTTCAAAAAGAACAACCACTGATTATCCATTAATATGCATACATTCGGTATGTTTTTCAATCTAAGCTACTGTACGGCTTCAGAAGGTTTAGAAAGTAGCCTACAAAGGCCTTTTTTGTCCTTTTTGTTGCTTCACAGCCTCTATTCACATTCAGTACACTGAGAAAAAAAAAAAAAATTCCAGTTTTTATTTTTATGGAAGCCATTTAAGCGCACCTTCCTCATGTAAAGTGAACACACTTGTTTATGTGCACTGTGGTAGATGCATCCTGCGTTTGTGGGTGTTTGCAGCAGATGCTGGGTTCACATATGACTAACACTGGTTCACTCGCACAGGCATATTGTCAGCAGATATACAAGGGACACAGAGGTAAGTGAAATCAACAGCAGGTTTATTGAACAGTGGCAGGGGAATGAAGCGAGATGGAGAGTCCAGGAGAGTGTGCGGGTATATGGGAATGTTCAAGAGAGTCTTATCTGAGTGTAATCTATCCTTTTTCCTTGTCCTTTTGGGGATCCAAAAGGAACAACGTAGCGAGGAGATGGTGGAAAACGAAGATCAGGACACGGGAATAACTAGGATGCAGACAAAGGTAAGTGGGTCAGGTAAGTTCAACATACAATGTTTGAGACCAGACAGTGACGGCTTGTGAGGAATGCATTGATATAGTGCTCTTGATGAGTGGAGACAGGTGGCGGTGCTCAGTAATCAGGTGATCGTAATCTGGTGAGTGTTGTTGGTGGTGACTGTGATTCCCTGACAGTACCCCCTCCTCCAGGGGCAGCTTCTGACGCCCCATGGCCTCTGGGTGCGGGCCGGTCTGGGTGCTTCTGATGGAATTCGGCCAAAATGGAGGGATCCAAAACATCATCCCGGACCACCCAGGATTTTCCTCTGGCCCGTAACCCTCCCAGTCGATCAGATATGCCAGGTGGCCGGGCTGTCGGTGGGAGTCCAGGATGTCCCGTACTGGGTAGACGGAGGGTTCTGCTTGGACTTCGGGAGGAGGTGGTGCTGCCGGTTCCTGGGATAGAGGGAGAGAAGGGCTTGAGGAGTGAAACATGGAATGCCGGGTGTATACGATACCATGCTGGGAGCTGGAGGAGGAAGGTGACCTCATTTATTTGCCTCTCAATGGTGAAGGGACATATGTAGCGGGGACTCAGCTTACGGCAGGGCAAGCGGAGACGCAGATCCCAGGTCGAGAGCCAGACTCGATCTCCTGGGCGATAGAGGGGGGCATGAGACCGGCGGGCGTCTGCAAAGGTCTTTTGTCTCCACACTGCCTGCTGGGGGTGGACATGGGCTGAGTCCCAAACTATCTCGCTCGGAACCAGTGGTCCACAGCTGGAACGTCAGAGGGCTCTTCCATACAGAGGGGCTTGGTAGCCGAGTATGCACTGGAAAGTGGTGAGTCCTGTGGTGGTCTGCCGGAGAGAGTTCTGTGCATACTCAGCCCAGGGAAGGAAACGGTTCCAGCTGTGCTGGTTGTCATGGCAGTAGGCTCGGAGATACCTCCCAATCTCCTGTATCTTCCACTCAGTCTGGCCGTTGGTCTGGGGGGTGATATCCGGAGGACAGGCTTACTGAGATGCCTATGAGTTTAAGGAAGGGTTTCCATACATGAGATGAATTGTGGCCCACTGTCAGAAACGATATCTTTGGGGATGCCATAATTGCGGAATACATGGTGAACCAGAGCTTCGGTTGTTTCCAGGGCTGTGGGGAGGCCTCTGATAGGAATTAACCTGCAGGCCTTAGAGAACCAATCCACTGCGACGAGGATGCAGGTAAAACCCTTGGAGCTGGGGAGATTGGTAACGAAATCGACACCGACATGGGACCACGGACGACGGGGAATTGGTAGGGGGACCAATTTTCCTGCGGGTAGGTAATGTGGAGACTTGGAGTTGGCACAGACTGAGCATCCGGAGATACTGGGAAATATCCCGGGCCCATACAGGGCCACCAGTACCGAGCTTGGAGGAGTGAGAGAGTACGTTGGCTGCCTGGATGTCCAGAGCCCGGGGAAGCATGGATGGAGCCCAGAAGGGCGGATCACAAGGTGGTGGGCACATAAGTCCTCTCTTCTGGGCCTCCCGGCAGAGCAGGCTCGCTGAGGGTGGCGACGCGGATCTGTCCCTCCAGAGCCCACTGGATGGGGCTGACGAGAATGGCTGGAGGGAGAATCGGCTCTGGTGTGTAGGGTTCTTCAGGAGCGTGGATACCTGAGAGGGAGTCTGCCTTGACATTCTTATCTCCTGGTCAATAGGTGATGGTAAATAAGAACAGAGTGAAGAAGAGCGCCCAGCGGGTCTGGCGGGGATTTAGCCTCTTGGCGCTCCTGAGATATTCAAGGTTCTTATGGTCGGTGATCACGGAAAAGGGATGTTGTGCTCCCTCCAGCCAGTGCCGCCACTCCTCCAAGGCCAGTTTGATGGCGAGCAGTTCCCTGTAACCAATGTCGTAGTTGCGCTCCACCAGGGAATGTTTTCTGGAGTAGAAAGCGCAAGGATGGAGATGAGGAGGCTCTCCGTGGTGTTGAGACAGCACTGCTCCCACGCCGGTGGCAGAGGCGTCCACCTCCACAATGAACGGAAGCGGGGATCTGGATAAGTGAGGTTGGGAGCAGTGCAGAAGGCCTCCTGGAGATTCCTGAAGGCAACCCGAGCTTCGGGGTTCCAAGACAGAGATTTGGGCTATTGGCGGAGCATGGAGGTGAGGGGAGCTGAGAGGAGGCTGAAGTTCTGAATAAATCGGCTGTAGAAATTGGTGAATCCGAGGAATCATTGGAGTTCCTTAACTGACTGCGGCCAGTCACGGATGGCCTGGACCTTCCCCTGGTCCATTTGGATGCCATCTGCACTGAGGATGTACCCGAGGAACTGCACCTTGGGGCGGTGGAACTCACACTTCTCGAGCTTCAGGTAGAGGTGGTGTTTCCCGAGTTGTTCCAGGACCTGCGTGACGTGGTGGCGATGTTCGGCCAGGTTCCGGGAGTAAATCAGGATGTTATCGATGTAAACTGACGAATCGATACAGGATCTCCCGGAACACCTCTTTCATGAACCCCTGGAAGACCGACGGGGAGTTCGAAAGTCCATACGGCATAACCCAGTACTCATAGTGACCTGAGGGTGTTATGAATGCAGTCTTCCACTCGTCACCCTCCCGGATACGAACAAGGTTATACGCACTCCGCAGGTCCAGCTTCGAGAAGATTCGAGCCCCACGGAGTTCCTCGAGCGCGGCCGGGACCAGGGGAAGTGAATAGGGGAGCTTGACTGTGTGAGCATTGAGGGTCCGGTAATCAATGCAGGGCCGCAAGCCTCCGTCTTTCTTGCCCACGAAGAAGAAGCTTGAGGCTGCTGGAGAGGTGGCAGGGCAGATAAACCTTTGTTGGAGAGCCTTCTTGATGTAGTCCTCCATTGCCTTGCGCTCCGGGATGGACAGGGGGTACACTCGACCCTTGGGGAATGTGGCCCCAGGCCTATCGTGCAGTCCCGGTGAGGTGGTAACTGCGTGGCTGCCTGTTTGCTGAAAACATCCTGGAACGCCACGTAGTCAGATGGGATGGTGTGTTTCTCAAGAGGTTCGGGGCTCTCCATGAGGGTGGAGTTCACTTGGAGACTGGAAGGACAGACAGGGGGTTCTGGGACATTGGAGAGACAATTCTGGAAACTGGAGTCACTCCATCGGAGGATCTCGCTGGAGTCCCATCTAACTGCTGGTGAATGTTGTGAGAGCCACGGGTGTCCCAGGATGAGGTCAATGGTGGGTCCCTCCAGTACCAGAAAGGAAATGGTTTCCCAGTGGAAGCATCCAACTTGGAGAATGACTGGAGAAGATCAGTACTTTATGCGCCCACTCCCAAGCGGTTTCCCTTGAATTGTCTCGATCTTGAGCTATTGGGCTTTCCGCTTACGGGGTAGGTTGAGACATTTTAGGAGGTTTTGGGAGATGAAATTCCCTGAGAAACCAGAGTCAACAAGGGCAGATACTGAAATGGAATGATGAGGGCTGAATAGTTTTACTGTTAGCTACAGCAAGATGGAGATATCAGGTTCAATATGGAGAGTACTCACAGCTGGGCGTGGGGGACGAGAAGGGCGCTTTTGGATAAAGTGCCACGATGCTCCGCAATAGAGTCAGAGACCCGTGGCGAGATGCCGCGCACTTTCAGTGCGAGTGAGTCGGTTGGAGTCCAGCTGCATGGGTTCTGGTACTGGAGGACAGGCAGCGGGTGGAGCTTGTGAATGAGCAGTTTCATTGGGCAGGCAGACGGGAAGTCGCTGGGAAATCTTTACAGCCTTTTGCATGAAGCTCTCAAGGCTGACATTGTCATCATAAATAGCCATTTGGGTTCCAGGCCTTGGCGGTAGGCAGTTAGTAGCGCCATCTTGTTCCATCCACAAGAGGCCGCTAGAGTACGGAACGGCAGTGTGTACACGCTCACCGAGGATCCGCTGCCGTGGGATTATGGGACTCCATCCCCGGTCTTTGGTTAAGGTCTTGTCTTCTGTCAGCAGATATACAAGGGACACAGAGGTAAGTGAAATCAACAGCAGGTTTATTAAACAGTGGCAGGGGAATGAAGCGAGATGGAGAGTCCAGGAGAGTGCGCAGGGATATGGGAATGTTCAAGAGAGTCTTATCTGTGTGTAATCTATCCTTTTGCCTTGTCCAGGGGATCCAACAGGAACAACGTAGTGAGGAGACGGTGGAGAATGAAGATCGGGACACGGGAACAACTAGGATGCAGACAAAGGTAAGTGGGTCAGGTAAGTTCAACATACAATGTTTGAGACCAGCCAGTGACGGCTTGTGAGGAGTGCGTTGATATAGTGCTCTTGATGAGTGGAGAGAGGCGGCGGTGCTCAATAATCAGGTGATTGTAATCTGGTGAGTATCGTTGGCGGTGACTGTCATTCCCTGACACACATCCTACTATTGACTGATTATGTGCTCTGCTCCATCCATTCTGACTGTAGATTTCAAAATCTCTCTTTGTTTATCTACAGCTTAGATTGTTCTGTCCTTACACTGAAATCTTCTTTTAATAATAATAATAATAATAATAATTTATTAATTTATACAAACAAAACTAATTTTTATGAGTTTAATCAAAAAAGCTCTTTAAGGTAACAATTTAGCTTACTACTTTTTACACTGTAGTAAGCAAACATTTATGCTGCCTTTTCCCCTCTTTTTGACATGTTTAAAAACAGATAATTTCACTAAATAGAAAAGTGATCTTCAGCTCTAGACAAAGGTAAAACCTTGCTCCATTTAAAGGAGTATTTAGACTGGAGGTGTAACAACATGCTTAGGTCAAGAGAGAAAGTATAAATATATATTAAGGCTCTGTCAGCATATGACAGTCCTGTTGCATAAGTTTGAATGGTCAAATGCATGATTTATATTGTTCCTCGATCTTAGTTCTCTCTCTCTCGAAAAAAAAAAAGAATTGCCTTTAAAATGATGTTCCAAAGCAAGCAACAACTTGATGGGAGTAGTTTATCCATAATGATCTTGGTATTGATCTTGTTGAAATTATTAGGTAACACTTTAATTACAGCCTAAATGTGTGTATTCACAATGTGCATTGTAATGCATTATATCTTTTCATAAATAATTGTAACGAAAGTGCAATATGCAATATAATATTTGAAGGTTTGTTTGTTATGCATTTAATGCATTATATTTTCTAAAGGTGTAAATATGAATAGATAAGTATTATAATGTATTATAACTGTGGATATGAAGAGATCATACAATGCATCATAATGTGCATTACAAGGCATAAGTATTAAAACTACTGTTATAATGACTTATACATAAATGCATTAAGTAAAGTGTTACTATTCTTAGGAGCATTTATTATTTTCTTCCTTCAACATCCATGGAAATTTTCCATTCCACAAAAGGTGCTTTATAGTGAAAAGGGGATTTTTAGATTTTTAAATGTCCTTTACACTACAGTTTTTCTCAATCGATTTGACACATTTCTCCAAACTTGGGTCACTGTTCTCAAAACAGTTAACACAGTGATCTGAACACTTTGTAATTGTCCTAAACAGATTGTACGTTTTCATTCATTTCATGCAAATTACAAATCACGGAAATAATTTTCTCAAAACAATGTGCACAAATGTATCAAATGCATTCATAATAGTTAATACAACCAACCAATACTTTAAAATATCTGGAAAAAAAGGTTTTACACAAATCACAAACATTTATGTACCATTTGTCCATGTGTTGGTTGGGGGGGGGGGGGGGGTTAAATAAAGAGAGTTATAAGGGGTTGTACTATGATTGTTGTTAGTGCAGATTTTTAGTCATCCTGGGACAACTTCTGTTATTTACTGTAAATGTCCAAATATTTTTCATAATTTAAGTTTGAGATCATTCAGGTGGACAATCAAGATTATTTTGAATGGAACAGGAGCATTGTTGACATGGTGGTCCACAATAACATCAGCAGTCACAAAGGAAGAGGCCTGTGGAGATGTTGAGACAGGAGCTTGTCAAGCATGGATTCAATCTTCTCACATTTTTTCCCCTATGACGCAAATATGTAGTGCAGATAAAATGCAATGAAATTCTCTTCCAGATGCAGATGAAAGGCAAAATCAATAAGTGAAGTTATTAACGTAATTTGGGAGGAGTACGCCCGTCTAATCTTCCAATTAATATCCAAATATAAAAACAGCCTTACCATTTCCGTTTTTAGTTCTTTCGGCATTAGAATGAATGAACGAATGAATGAAGCATTTATATAGCGCTTTATTGTGTATTGCTATACACCCAAAGCGCTTTACAATCATGTGGGGGTCTCTTCTCAACCACCACCAGTGTGCGGCATCCACTTGGATGATTAGTCCTCGCCCTGTCCCGTGAACAGCGTCCCAACCCGAGGAACTCCAGCACTTTACCTCCAAAGAACAATGCTCAGCAAAGATACTGTTAATCCAGTTCCTCTTTCAGTTTATAACAAGGGTAATCGAGCCTGTCCTGCAGATCTGCCCAACTGCCTCCATCGAACACACTTCTCCCGCCCGGGTAGGCGCCTGTGCCAGTCATATGCCAAGTAAACCACTTTCACCTGGAATCTAACATTACCATTCTTAAAAAGGAATGTGAACGGTCAATTGTTTGAGGCACGCCCGCCGCCCAAAATTATTTTCCCACAAACAGGAATTGCTCAACATTGTTTGAACTTGAAACTTTTGAACTGTGGGTTTCGTCTGGTCAGAGGAGAACTGGCCCCCCGACTGAGCTTGGTTTCTCCCAAGGTTTTTTTCTCCATTCTGTCACAGAGGGAGTTTTGGTTCCTTGCCGCTGTCGCCTCTGGCTTGCTCAGTTGGGGACACCTAATTTCTAGCGATTATCGCCGATTTGATTGCACAGATACTATTTAAACTAAACTGAGCTAGACAATGACATCTCTGAATTCAATAATGAAATGCCTTTAACTGAAAATTGAGTGTTTAATCTTATCATTATATATTACTGACACTCTGTCCTCCAATTTGATACTGTTAAGTGCTTTGACACAATCTGTATTGGTAAAAGTGCTATATAAATAAAGGTGACTTGACTTGACTTGACCAAATGCTTATCCATCGCTCCTTCCGCACCCAGTCGCTGCTCCGAGCTATTCCCCTTTATATCCCGAAAGCATTTTAATGATCTGATGCTTAAGCCGTATTCCTATGTGTAATCTTATTGAATATGTAACATCGTGAACGTGTATGCCTCAGCGTCCATGCACTCCTACTCTACGGCACAGTATGGTAATGATATCAATCTGGGCGAACGATCCAATCCGAATGCGCTCTAACTGTTAAACAGTTTCCGATTGGTCCCTACATATCGTTCCCTCTCACTCTAGCCTAGATCAAGTTCTTTTCTCAAATGATGTTTTCAACCATCATTGCGACGCGATCGGATCCCAGAACTCACAGCTCTAGACAATAGCATGTTTAGCACTCGGTTAACTTTTTTTCACAAGAACTATAAATCACTTTATATTGCGCATAGGCTCGTTTGAATTGAGATTATCTGCTTTAAATATCGACATGCGATTTACTATGATTTACTAATGTTTCACAAATTTATAATCTAAAACATTGTACAAAGCATACTGTTTACATCTTTGTACGTGGCACTGCAGTGCCCTGCTTAGCTAGATGCTGTTGCCGCAGCACCTTGCTCAATTTGATACTGCCGCTGCAGTGCCCTGCTTAAATAGATGCTGCTGCGGCAGCACCGTGCTCAATCTGATGCTGCCGCTGCTGTGCCCTGCTTAATTAGATGCATTTATGTTTTTAGTTCTTTCGGCAGCCCTCCACCATCTCCTCCTTTATGCATATTTATTTCATTTATCATTCTGTCTATAGGGGGGCTACCGGAGCTCAAGTAGAAAAGTCTCTCTGAGCCCTCCATTGCAGACATCAAGCCAAATCCGTTTACCACTAATGCTAAGATTATATGGCCACACGAACTCGTGAATTCAGGATAAATCATGTACACAGCAAACAAACACATGTGTGTGTGTGTGTGTGTGTGTGTGTGTGTGTGTGTGTGTGTGTGTGTGTGTGTGTATACAGTGGTGGCCAAAATTATTAGAGCACTAGTATTTTCACCAACTAAAAAGTTTGTGGTAACACTTTACAATACGGTGGCACTAATATGCATTAATTCATGCTGAACAAATGCACAGATAATCATAAGTTAATGTGTAACTCATGAAAAACTAAACCATTTATTAACAATTACTGCATCAGCAACAAATTAACATTCTAAATGATTCATAGAGTAAGTAATCAATAAATTGTTATCAGTTAAATGCGTCATAATATATTAACTAACTTATTTTATTAACTAATGAAGTAAATTCATATGTCAATTACCACATTGGGTCGAAGTCATGCCTTTAAACTTCCAGTTGTCTGCTTTAATTAATCATTAGCTAATGATTTGCATGGGTATCATTATGTTATGACTTTACTTGTTAAGGCACATGACTGTTAACTAATTGTTAAGTAATATGTCATTGTGGTTATAGATTTTGAATTAGTTAGTCGAGTGCCTCATCAAGTAAAGTCATAACATAATGATACCCATGCAAACATTAACTCATAATTATCTGTGCATTAGTTAAGCATTATTTAATGCATATTTGTGCACCTGTATTGTAAAGTGTTACCACGTTTGTTTGCAGTTCTGGCTGCTAAAGGTGGCCCTAACATATTTTAAATTTAAAGGCATGATTCGTTATTTTCTCATGGGTGATAGCAGGTGCTGGATAACAATTTTTGGTAACACTTTATTTTAAGGTCTCTTAACTAGTTGCTTATTAGCATGCATATTACTAGAATATTAGCCATTTATTAGTAGTAATTAAGCACATATTAATGCCTTATTCTACATGACCTTATTCCACATCCCTAATCCTACCCAATAACTAAACTTAACAACTACCTTACTAACTACCAATAAGCAGCCAATTAGGAATTTATTGAGGGAAAAGTCGTAGTTAATAGTGAATAAGTGTTCCCTATTCTAAAGTGTTACCCAATTTTTATTTTGTTTAGATATACACAATATACAATAAAACTCCCTGTTGAGGAATTGCAATAAACATGTATTTTCATTAGCATATATGTGAATCTACAGCTGAATGTGTTCTATAATTAATAGAGAACAGACTTATAGATATGATGTTAATGTTTACTTTTACTGTAATATATGCATTACTAGAAAAAAAATGCAGTGCTTTATTTTGCAGTAAGGTTGAACTGTTTGGTTAAGGTAATGTTGTGTTTGGATGGCTGTGCTAATTGTTTTGAGAACAAGTAAGTTGCATTGGAGAAAAGTGCCAAATCGACTGAGAAAAACTGTAAGAAAAAAAGGTTAATTGAGAACTCAAGAAATTGTTCTTCTGTTGCATTGCAGTGAAAACCCCCATTTTTGCACCTTTATTTTGAAGGGTGTAATATAAGTCATGGTGGATATAAATATAAGAGGTTTTTTTTTTTTTTTTTTTTTTTTTCTTGTGCATGTATATGTATTTTGATTGCATTTGATTAACCTTTTTGCATTTTGTTTCTTTCATTCAACCATATCCTGTTTTCTCCCCATGACATCTGTCTTCAGGTAGCATGCACATTGTTGCATCAACTACTTCCCTTTTGCAGACATTAGGACGCCCCTTTACCTGATTACAAACCCTTTTCCGTGCAGATGGAAGAAGAGAATGGGAGAAAGAGAGATCACCACAGGCAATAATTTCAGTATAATCCTGTTTGTCTTACAGGGGTCTGTTTCTTATAACTCAACATAAAATTGAATAAGGATGTTATGGGCCATAGAAGTGATATGCCTCATTTAGGTTAGGGACAACAGCTCAATATCACTGTGTTTGTAGGTCACATCTGGGACAACTTTGCCACATTCAAACTTACTGAATAAAACACAAACCATTTTTATTACAAAAAAAAAAGGTTTTAAATAAAAATTAATTGATGGAATCCAACACCTGTTCAAAAACTCACAGAGATGTTTTGCTGTCTACAGCATAGGCATCCTAACCAACATGGAAACAAGTAACAGATTTGAAGGACTATTCTTGCATGCCTCACAAATAGCTACCTCACATGAATCACACTGGACACTTGACTCACAACTGATTCCAGCTGAGTCTGGTGTTAGCACAAGTGATAATACACACAAAAAAGCATACACAAAATTGGGTGTAATAGACTGAAATATTTTAACAATGCTTTTTGGTATTTAATGAATCACATTCACATTTAGTCATTTAGCAGACACTTTTATCCAAAGTGACTTACAAATGAGGAAAATAGAAGCAATCAAAACCAACAAGAGATCAATAAAATGCAAGTGCTATGGCAAGTCTCAGTTAGTCTAACGTAGTACACGTAGCAAGGTTGTTGTTGTTGTTGTTGTTGGTGGTAAAACTTTAGAATAGGGAAAACTTATTTACTATTAACTATGACTTTTGCCTCAATAAATTCCTAATTTGCTGCTTATTAATAGTTAGTAAGTTAGTTGTTAAGTTTAGGTATTGGGTAGGATTAGGGATGTAGAATAAGTTCCTGTAGATTAAGGCATTAATATGTGCTTAATTACTACTAATAAATTGATAATATTCTAGTAATATGCATGCTAATAAGCAACTAGATAAGAGACCTTAAAATAAAGTGTTACCAAACAAGCAGTTAGAAAATGAATAGAGTGCAAGTGTTAGAGCAGGGGTGTCAAACTCAGTTCCTGGAGGGCCACAGCCCTGCAGAGTTTAGTTCCATCCCTGTTTCAACACACATTAGCCCCTTTCGCACCGCTTTAGTTCTAGAACTAAAAGTACAGTACTAAAGTACTGGGACGATTTTTCGCAAACTATTTCCCAGTACCATTTAAAGGGTTGCATTCGCACCGACAGTGGGTACTAAGAAGTGACGTAAGCCGGTCGACAGCGACGTCATTTGTGTGCGGCGTTCAACAATGAAAACAAAGAAGAACAACGTTAACAACAGGATGATGGAGGACGCTGTGATCGGAGCTGTGTTGTTGTTGTGTCTTGCGGGGTTCACAATAATGGACATGGAATGTTGACGTAAATTATACGTCAAGCAATTGAAAGATCGGAAAGGAGCTCAAAATGTTCAAAAGTGCCTGCACTTCAGCATCCGTCCATCTATCGCTGTTCTCCATTCTTGCGAAATATAAGTTGATGCAATGTTTACACAGTATGTGTTTACGCGGCGTTTTAAATCATGGCGGGTGAGGGCATTTTCATACGCGTTTAGCCAATCAGCGTACACTTACGTCACGATAGTTCCTATGGAACTGTTTTAGACCCTACTCTGAAGTAGGAGCTAATTTAGTTCCTCCAAATGGAGTTCCGGGAATTAAAACAGTTCCTAGTTCCCGCGGTGCGAACACGCCAAAAAGCGGGTAGTTCCACAATTAGTTCGGGTACTATGAAAAAGTTCCTGCGGTGCGAAAGGGCCTATTGTCACGGATCTGGAGGAAAGACTCAAATGCAGAGTGAGTGTTAACACTTTTACTGGACAAACTTTGCAGACAAGACGAGGAGGTGAGGAGGGGAGTAAACACAGTCCAAACAATAGGCAGGGAATGACTTGTAGACAGGCAGGCCTGGGTGAGTCCAGAGTCCAGGGTGGGAACCGAACCAGACAAACGGTTCATGGCTGGCCAGGGAGGTCCCAGGCCTGGGGAACCACCACCGGGAATGACAGAGGGTGGGAAGGGAGGGATGGGACCTATAGGAGGACTGGAGGTGCTTCTAGGTGCAGGGACTGGCCTTACTGGTCTGGGCATCCAGCTGGACATAGTGATAGGGGCAGTCTTGGAAGTGTTCACTTGAACTGCCGTGGGGGCAGGAACCTGCACTGGGCTGAACTCGAGATCAGGAGCTCTCACTGGGCTGGATTTGGGGACCGGAGCCCTCTGTAGGCTGAACTCGGGGACTGGGATGCACTTACGTGGAGCTGGCACTGGAAGGCACTCTTGAAGATCAGGCACAGCAAAGCGCTTGCCTGGAGCCGGCACTGGAGCGGACTCTGGGGCTGGAGCCGGCACAGGGCTGGGCTCGGGGACTGCAGCCAGCACAGGGACTGCTCTTTCTGGAGCGGGCTCTGTGACTGCTCTCTCAGGAGCTGGAACGGGCTTGGGAACAACTTCTACTGTAACAGACCCGGGAAATGCTCTCTTTGGAGTGGACTCAGGGACTAGATCCAACACAGGGACTGCTCTCTCAGGAGCGGGCTTGGGAACTCTACAAGGAGCGGATTTAGAAGCAAACTCCTCCATAGCGGACTCTGGAGGCTTGCCCTCAGGAATCTCATACTCAGTGGCCACAGCAAGGGTGGCGAGAATCTCCCTTGTGGACTTTATTAGGTTGGCAAGAGCTCGGGAACCGCTCTCTCAGGAGTGGGCTCGGGGACTGCTCTCTCAGGAGCAGGCTGGGGTACTGCTCTCTCATGAGCGGGCTTGGGGACTGCTCTCTCAGGAGCGGGCTCGGGAACTCTACACGGAGCGGATTTAGAAGCAACCTCCTCTATAGCAAGGGTGGCGAGAATCTCCCTTATGGACTTTATTAGGTTGGCAAGAGATTCAGAGAAGGTCTCAGCGGCCGTGAAAACGGGCTGCTTAGGAACGGCCTCCATGGCTGTGACTGGGAGAGCGGGGTGCTCAGAGATGGCCTCCGTGGCCATAACGGGCTGAATGTGAGCCACTGGAATGGCCTCCATGACCATAACATTATGAGCAGGTCACTCGGGAACAGCCTTTGGGGGCAAAACAGGAACGGCAGGAAACTCAGAGAAGGCCTCCTCGACCATAACAGGCTGAATGTGAACCAATGGAATGGCCTTCGTGGCCAACACAGTGAGAGTAGGCTGTTCAGGAATGGCCTCTGTGGACACAACTTGACTAACAGGAACACCTGTTGACTTCACATAACAAGCAGGACCATCTTTAGGCTCGGCATGATTAGCGGGAATGGCATCCGTTGACGCAACTGGGAAAACAGGCTGCTTGGAACTGGCCACCATGGCCGGAACAGGCAAAATTAAAGCCTCTGCATCGGCCTCCATGGCCATGACAGGAGAAGCAGCCAGCTTAGGAAGAGCCTCTGTGGACATGACAGGAACATTCTTAGATTTGAAATGACTAGCAGAAACGTGGCACGGGCCGCTTTCCTCCTCTCCTGCGTAGAAACTGCGTAGTTGACCACCTCTGTAGTATCTGTAGCCAACTCGGCCAACACAGGCGGAGAGGTAGTGACCTTGGTAGTCTCAGTGGAGACAGGACTTGGCCCGGCAGGATGTGACAAATCAGGAACAGATTTGTCTGATTCTTGAATAACAGGAGTGCACTCAGTTGACTCTGGGAAGACAGAGGTTGACTTGATAGACTCAGAGGTGTCTGGTGCAAACTTAATTGACTGAGTGATGACTGTGGTTGACAACTTGTTCCTGGATAACAGTAGTGAAGGTGACCGATTCATGCAGGGATGACAGAAGTTGACTCTGGCTTAGAATTGACTGGAAGTAACTGGAAAGCTGGCAACTTGGCCAACTTTGAAATGACCGGGGCAGGGTTGACTGGCTCGGGAATGACTGGAGGGGGCTTAACTGGATCTGGAGTGACTGGAGCGGGTCTGAAAGGCTCCGGAGTGACTGGAGCGGGCTTGACTGTATCTGGAATGACTGGACTGGGTTTGACTGGCTCCGGGGTAACTGGAGTGGGCTTGGCTGGAATAGAGATGACAGCAGCGCTCTTGACTATCTCTGGGAAGTTGAGGTTGATTCAACAGATTCAGAAATAACTGGAACTGACTTAAATGTCTGAGAGATGACATCAGTTGACTTGACTGGTACAAGGGAAACATGAGCGATCCCAGCAGACTCAGGGGTGACTGGGAAGGTGTCAGAGTCCTGAATGGATGCAGCCGCCTGAAGAGCCCTCTTAATTCTTGCCCTTCGCTTCGGAGTAGGAGTCAGAAGAGGATCTTGATCTTGATTTTCCAAGGGAGGTGGGGCGGAGGGTTTGCTGCATGCTGGCTTAGGTGGAGGAGGCATTCCCCACTGGATGTGATGACCCAGATACCTTGAGAAGTCAAGTCAAGTCACCTTTATTTATATAGCGCTTTTAACAATACAGATTGTGTCAAAGCACATAACAGAATCAAATTGGAGGATAGAGTGTCAGTAATGTATAATGATAAGATTAAACACTCAATTTTCAGTTAATGGCATTTCATTATTGAATTCAGAGATGTCATTGTTTAGCTCAGTTTAGTTTAAATAGTATCTGTGAAATCAAATTGACGATATAATCGCTAGAAATTAAGTTTTCCCAACTGAGCAAGCCAGAGGCAATAGCAGCAAGGAACCAAATCTCCCTCTGTGACAGAACGGAGAAAAAAAAACCTTGGGAGAAACCAGGCTCAGTTGGGGGGCCATTTCTCCTCTTCCCAGACGAAACCCGCAGTTCAATTCCAACCCCAGCCATGTCAGATTGTGCAAAAGGATTATCTGATTCCGTGATCTTGTCCTGATGGGGCATTTTAATTTATAATTTAATGTATTTGTTATATTTGTGTTTTATTCATTATTTGAAGTTTTTCATTTATATGATTTATTCATTTTCTATAATTGTAATGTATAGTTTAATGCATTTATTGCTTCTCAGTCTATTTTTATAATACATTTGTTTGTTTATTATAATTTTAATCTACAGTTTAATTCATTTAATATATTTCTGTTGCATATACCTGCAGCCATGTCACCCTGTAGCCCAAGACTGGTTGCCCACTGAAGCTAAGCAGGGTTGAGCCTGGTCAGTACCTGGATGGGAGACCTCCTGGGAAAATTAGGTTGCTGCTGGAAGAGGTGCTAGTGAGACCAGCAGGGGGTGTCCACCCTGTGGTCTGTGTGGGTACTAGCACCCCAGTATAGTTACAGGTATTTACACTATACAGGTAGTTACACTGTACTGTCAACAAGCACCATCCTTCAGATGAGACGTTAAACCGAGGTCCTGACTCTCTGTGGTCACTAAAAGTCCCAGGATGTCTTTTGAAAAAAGTAGAGGTGTGACCTTGGCATCCTGGCCAAATTCACCCATTGGTCTCTGACCAACACAGCCTCCTAACAATCCCCATATCTGCTGACTTCATCACTCTGTCTCCTCTCCACTAGTAAGCTGGTGTGTGGTGGGCATTCTGGTGCACTATAGCTGCCGTTGCATCATCCAGGTGGACACTGGTGGTGGATGAGGAGACCCACCCCCCCTCACCTCTCACAATGTAAAGTGCTTTGAGTGCCTAGAAAAAGCGCTATATAAATGTAAGGAATTATTTTATATATATATATATATATATATATATATATATATATATATATATATATATATATATATATATATATATATATATATATATTATTTATTATTTTAAAATGTATTTATTCATTTTTCATATTTGTATATTATAATTTTAATTAAAATGTTAAATGTATAATGTATTATATTTCTATTTTTATATTGTTGCAATTTCTAACAATAATAGTATTATGTAGTTAGGTATTTTATTATATTTTAGTTATTTTGTCTTATTTTATTTTTATTGTATTTTAAGTCGAGGTCTTCACTGGGATATGTCCTCGGGGCTCATCCAGGTGTCCCGGCCTCTGCCGACAATCAGGGCTACAGACATCATCTCTTGGCGCCGATCCACCATCTGATCCGGACACGGACTGAGAAACAGAATAAGAAAAAAGTGTGTTATGGGGAGTGTTCCCGGTTCCGGTTGATCTAATTAATGCAGCCTAACAATCCTTTAACGGATTTGAATAATATAAGCGTATCAGTGTGTTATTAAGCCAGGTTAAAGAAATGTGTCTTTAATCTAGATTTAAACTGACAGAGTGTGTCTGCCTCCCAAACAGTGTTAGATTGTTCCAGAGTTTGGGTGCTAAATAGGAAAAGGATCTGCCGCCTGCAGTTGATATTGATATTCTAGGTATTATCAAACGGCCAGAGTTTTGAGAATGCAGCGGACGTGGAGGACTATAATGTGATAAGAGCTCGCTCAAGTACTGAAGAGCTAAGCTATTCTGGGCTTTATAAGTAATTAACAAGATTTTAAAATCTATACGGTGTTTGATAGGGACCCAGTGCAGTGTTGACAGAACCGGGCTAATATGATCATACTTCCTTGTTCTAGTAAGGACCCTAGCTGCTGCATTTTGGACCAATTGTATTTTGTTGATCAAGCATGCAGAACAACCACCCAATAAAGCATTACAATAGTCTAACCTTGAGATCATAAACGCATGAATTAGCATTTCTGCATTTGACGTTGAGAGCATAGGTCGCAATTTAGATATGTTTTTGAGATGGAAAAACACAGTTTTACAGATGTTAGAAACATGGCTTTCAAATGAAAGATTGCTATCAAACAGCACACCTAGGTTCCTAACTGATGAAGAAGAATTGACAGAGCAGCCGTCAAGTGTTAGATAGTGTTCTAGGTTATTACATGTGGGGTTTTTAGGTCTGGTAATTAACACTGTTTTTTTTCAGAATTTAGCAGTAAGAAGTTACTCGTCATCCAGTTTTTTACGTTTTTATTCTATGCATTCTGTTAGTTTCTCAATTTGGTGTGTTTCACCGGGCCACGAAGAAATATAGAGCTGAGTATCATCAGCATAACAGTGAACGCTAACACCATGTCTCCTGATAATATATCCCGATAATATCTCCCAAGGGTAATATGTAAAGCGTGAAAAGTAACAGCCCTAGTACTGAGCCTTGAGGTACTCCGTACTGCATATCATATCTTGTGATCGATATGATACCTCTTCATTCAACTGATGGCGGTCAGATAAGTACGATTTGAACCATGCTAAGGCACTTCCACTAATGCCAACAAAGTGTTCTAGTCCATTCAAAAGAATGTTGTGGTTGATAGTGTCAAATGCAGCGTTAAGACCCAGTAGAACTAATAAAGAGATACAATCACGATCAACTGATAGAAGCAGGTAATTTGTAACTCTAATGAGAGCAGTCTCAATACTGTGATACAGGCTAAATCCTGACTGGAATTCCTCACAGATACAATTTTCCTCTAAGAAGGAATATAATTGTGAGGATATTACCTTTTCTAGTATCTTTGACAGAAAAGGGAGATTTGAGATCGGTCTGTAATTAACTAGATCTTTGGGGTCAAGTTGTGTTTTTTTAATGAGAGGCTTAATAACAGCCAGTTTGAAGGTTTTGGGAACATATCTGTCAGTCCTCTGTCATGTGTGGCATGTGTTCCTGCCTCTTGTTTCCATATTTGGTCTTGTTCCTGTCCTTGTTAAGTGTGATTATTAGTTAAGTCTTGTCCAGCCATGTTTAGTTATTATCAGTGATTGTCATCTGTATTTAGTTCCTGCCTGTTTAGTTAGATGTCGTCTGGTCTACTCGTTATTCCCCGGTGTTCCTGTCTGTGTCAACCTTGCCTTGTCTTGCCCTGCCTTGATGTCATTATTAAAGACTATTATTTTGAAGTTTATCCTCGTCTCCGTGTTCCTCGTTCCTCCCTGCTGTGTGCACCGTGACAATATACTAATGACAATGATGAATTAATAATATCCAAAAGAGGATCTATGACTTCTGGAAGCAGCTCTTTTAGTAGTTTAGATGGAATAGGGTCTAACATACATATTGTTGGTTTAGATGATTTAACAAGTTTATACAATTCTTCCTCTCCTATAGTAGAGAATGAGTGGAATTGTTCCTCGGGGGATCTATAGTGCACTATCTGACGCGATACTGTAGCTGACGGCTGTATGGTTACAATTTTATCTCTGATAGTATCGATCTTGGAAGTAAAGTAGTTCATAAAGTCATTACTGATGTGCTCTTGGGAAATGCCAACACCTGTTGATACTTTATTTTTCGTTAATTTAGCCACTGTATTGAATAAATACTGGTGGTTAGGTTTGTTTTCTTCTAGAAGAGACGAAAAGTAATCAGATCTAGCCATTTTTAATGCTTTTCTGTTGGATAGGGTACTTTCCTGCCAAGCTATACGAAATGCCTCTAGTTTTGTTTTCCTCCAGCTGCACTCCATTTTCCGGGCTGCTCTCTTTAGGGTGCGAGTGTGCTCATTATACCACGGAGTCAGACTGTTTTCTTTGATTTTCCTTAAACGTAAAGGAGTAACTGTATCTAAAGTGCTAGAAAAGAGAGAGTCCATAGTTTCTGTTACATCAAGTTTTTCTGTGCTGTTGGATATGCTGAGGAATTGAGATACATCAGGAAGATTACTTACAAAGTAGTCGTTTGTGGTAGAAGTGATGGTTCTACCATACTTGTAACAAGGAGTAGAATTTACAGTTTTAGCTATATGGATTTTACATAAGACTAGATCTAGTATGATCTGAGATATCATCGCTTTGCTGCAGAATTTCAACACCACTAACATCAATTCCATGTGACAGTATTAAATCTAGAGTATGATTTTGACAATGAGTAGGTCCTGAAACGTGTTGTCTAACCCCAATAGAGTTCAGAATGTCTATGAATGCTGATCCTAATGCATCTTTTTCATTATGGACATGGATATTAAAAATCTGTAGCCAGTACGAACTCAGATGGAAAATCAGCAAATTATTTAATAAAGTCTATATGGTGCCCTGGTGGCCTGTATACAGTAGCCATTATAAACATCACAGGGATTTATCACTAACACGTGTTTCTCTAGATAACGTTATAGGCAGCACCATGACTTCAAACTAGTTATACTTAAAGCCTGCCCTCTGAGAAATACTGAGAATATTGCTATAAATTGTAGCAACACCTCCCCCTTTAGAAAATCTTGAGGTTCTCCAACTCCTACTTAGGCACAGGATCATCCAAGCAGGCATTGGAAATGTCTTTGAGGGTGGTATCATCATAATCAAGCCCCCTTGCAGTGCTGGCCAGTTCGTTCTGTCACGGATCTGGAGTAAGGACTCAAATGCCGAGTGAGTGTTAACAGTTTTATTGGACAAACTTGCAGACAAGACGAGAGATG
This sequence comes from Acrossocheilus fasciatus, assembly GCA_036784905.1. Taxonomy (NCBI): domain Eukaryota; kingdom Metazoa; phylum Chordata; class Actinopteri; order Cypriniformes; family Cyprinidae; genus Acrossocheilus; species Acrossocheilus fasciatus. The sequence goes on from CM071956.1 coordinate 29,939,351, forward strand.
GTGAGGAGAGTAAACAGTCCAAACAATAGGCAGGGAATTACTTGTAGACAGGCAGGCCTGGGTGAATGGCCACAGAGTCCAGTCCAGGATGGCTGACCGCCAGAGAGCAGTGAAGGCAGCAAAGCAGGAGGCCGGTGGTTAGCAGAGGGCCTGACACTCCTCACCACTCTCCAGCCATTCCACACTCGCAATGTCTCAGGCACAGCACAGGCCCGGCAGCGTGGTAGACACGGGGAAGACCAGTAGCTTAGCCTGCAGATCAGAACAAGACAGGACAGGACTAGACTAGACTAGACTAGACTAGACTAGACTAGACTAGACTAGACTAGACTAGACTAGACTAGACTAGACTAACACGAGACTTAAAACTCAACAAACAACTAGGCAGGGAAATCTTAGTTTACAAAAGTTTTGACTAACTAGCACACATGGAGACAATAGCACAACGACCTAGCAACACAAGAGGGAAAGGGAGAACAATATAAAGGGGAAAAGAACATGAGGAACAGGTGGGAGCACTCAGACAAACAAGGAGAGAACGAGAGGGACAGGTGACAACACACAGATGAACGAGGACTAAACAAGGGGGCGTGGTAACGGGAAACAGGGAGGCAGGATGAAAGGAGCACATGGCAGACAACAACAAAGACAGAGCCATGTGCTCAATCACAAAACAAACATAGAAACATGGAACATAGTCAAGACTGACAAGACTAGTTTTCAAATAAGCCTTAATGACTTGATTAGCTGGATCAGATGTGTTAATTAGGGTTGCTTCTAAACTGTGCAGGGCAGTGGCTCTCCAGGAAATGAGTTTGACACCCTTGTGTTAGAGGGTGAAGTGTTTTTTTTTGTTTGTTTGTTTTGTTTTGTTTTTTGTTTTTTTATAAAAAAAGAAAACAAATAGATCAAATAGAATTCGATAGAGATGTGTTTTTAGCCGATTCTTTAAGATGGCTAAGGACTCAGCTGCTCGGATTGAGTTGAGCCGGTCATTCCACCAGCAGGGAACATTTAATGTAAAAGTCAGTGAAAATGATTTTGTGCCTCTTTGGGATGAACGATAAAGCGACGTTCACTTGCAGAACGCAAGCTTCTAGAGGCACATAAGTAATGAACTTAGGTAAAGCAGTACAGAGCCAGTGGTGGTTTTTTTTTGTAGGCAAACATTAATGCCTTGAATTTTCTGCGAGCAGCTATTGGTAGCCAGTGCAAATTGATAAACAGAGGTGTGACGTGCATTCTTTTACATTTTACATTCATTCATTCATTTGAATATATACATTTACATTTATTCATTCAGCAAATGCTTTAAAGCAAAAATTAGGAACATTACAGTAGTTAAACTATGAATATTATTGGCTGTAAAGTAAATTATTACACACACTAGATGTGAATAAATACGTTTTCGTCACGTTTTAGTTTGGGGACCAGTTCTCACTATTAACTAAATATTAGCTACAACTTTTGCCTTAATAAACTCCTAATTTGCTACTTATTAATACTTAAAAATGTTATTGTTAAGTTTAGGTATGGCATGGATTAAAGGATCTAAAATATGATCACGCAGAATAAGGCATTAATATGTGCTTTATAAGTACTAGTAAACTAGTCATATACTAGTAATCTGCTTGCTAATAAGAAACTAATGAATAGTGAGAATTGGTCCCTTAACCAAAGTGTTTCCAAATTGTTTTGCATAAATAAATAAACATATGAAAAATGTATTCCTTCATTAAAGTACATTCCTTTGTCTGCAATTATGGATTGGTTAAGTGTTTGTGAAGAGGTATATCCTGAGCTACTAGGTGCGTTCGACTTCATGCAGCACTGCGCAGACCATTCAGCAGCTGACTTGAAGCAGTGCATGCCGGTTAGAAATTTAGTCCGACATGAACCAGCGCTGATGCCACGTTACTGTCACGTGTGGCATCAAAGTACCATGATAGCATTTCGAGAGAAGCCGGCTGACTCAGCCGCTGCAGTTTCTCCAAAGTGACTGCAGGAGCGTTGATGACGACACAGCTGTTTCACGATTGGCCAAATTCACCACATGACAACAATGACGTGTGTTTCTAACGTCTTCAAATCCAATACTGCTCATCATGTTTTTAGAACAGTAAAAGCTTTTGTTATATTGAGTCATGATTATCATAAAACACTGATGAAAGCATATATACCCCCACTTTATTAGTATTTAAATAGTATATATTTACGTTGAACTTTATTCTTGAACAGATGGCGCTGTATTAAACAGTATATAAAAAGTGTTTCTGTTGCTCATGAAAACGTTTCTGAAATGTCTGTGTATTTGACAAATATTGTATTTTATTCATGTCATCTGTTATATGACTATGCAAACATCGCGTGAGCGTCACTAACAGGACCAGAAAGTGTCCGGCTTGACGTCTCCATTTTCAACTCAGGCCCCGACTGCAATCAGCTACTCTCGTTGATCACCGTTACTTATAGTTAGTAGAATGTTTAAAGTGGACTATCAAAATAAAGTGTTACCATGCTTGGTCCAAAATTAGGTGTTTTAGAAGGCAGCAATGTTTCAGCATTTTGTTGCTTCCTAAATGTTTATCATTTTTATCAGAAGCCTGCTTATAAAATGCTGTCTAGGTATTGATATTGCTGTTGCTATTTTTTCCTCAATATCTTTACAAAAGTTCCTAATAAGCCCTGTTTTCCATCGATTAACCTTGAATTTGATCACCAGGAATCTTGACTCCTCTCATCAGGAGATACAGAACCGATCCTCTTTCTTCTTCTCAACCCCAACCCAAATCCACCGTCCCACCCGGGAAAAGCATGCATGCAACAGTCCTCATGTGCTAGACTCTGTATTGGCTTGGTTAATTACAATATGAATAACACATGGGTGGCCTCATTCCTGGTAGCAAAGGATGGTTGGTTTTGTGTGTTTGTGTGTGTGTGTGTGTGTGTGTGTGTGACAACACTAGCATCACAGCCTTGGGGTCCAGTGCAATGAGCTTATTGATTTCTGGAGTCTGTGGCCAAACCATTTTCTGCTGCTTCGTTTTGAAGAAGCAATGGAGAAGAACTGAATTAATGCTCAGACTGTATATTCACTAGGCACCTTGGTCTGACTGTCACTGGAATTGTAAAGTGAGATGCACAACTGCCATTCTGTTTCCAAAAGGATATATATAGTTTCTTGAGGACGTTCAAGCCCCCCCCCCCCCCCTCACCCCCACCCACGCCCACCCCCGTAGGTAAGAGGCAATGAGATTTACAAAATCAAAAAAAAAAAAAAAAGAAGTCCAGTAAACCCAGTCACCATATGGAATAAAGTCTTACTAATCAATTAGCAAAGATGTTTCAAGTCAGTCAAAACTGGAGGCTTTAGAAACAGAGGGAAGCTCAACATCTGGGGAGCTTCGTGTCTGAAGTGATCCTCTGTAATCTGCTGAGTCCATAAGGCCTCAGTAAGGGGCAACGAGTCCTCAGAGCACAGTCTGAATTGTTCGTTCTTGTCTTTTGATGGCACATACTGATATGTTTAGCAGCTGGTGTTCTACTGTGGTCAAACATGGTCTTGTCAAGTCACCTTTATTTATATAGTGCTTTATACAGAACGGATATAGTGTGTTGATAATGCAGAGGACAATAGTAAACACTCAATGTTCTAGTTAAAATTAGTTCATCTTTGATACAGTGATGTCACCATCCAGATCAGTTAAGTTCAAATAGTATCTGTGCAATCAGTCAAGAGTATATAATCTATAGTTAATACTTAGTGCTTTTTAAGGGATTGGAGTCCCAGTTTTTGTTAGGTGTGTTTAACTAAAGCGTCTGATAAAGTGAACTTATTTTGTGCGTACATGTTGTTCTGTGAAATTATCTCGTTTTGTTGATGCAACAAAAATTAGGGTTAGTTTTATGGGTCGTGGTTGACTTGTGGTATTATGCAGCATCTGCTTCAGTACATGTATTGCGTGAATACGGAATATGAAGACTTATTTTCCTTATTGTTTCACAGTCTTAATGAATAAAATTTGAAAATGCAATGTTACTCTTGTACTATTATAAAAGTATATGCTGCTATTTACACTTGAGTACAAATTATAATCAATATTTGCAATAGTAAGATGTATAGAAAGATATAAAAACATGCTGTTACTGTAATTGCAATTACAGTGTTCCAACTCATATGGACACAATAAGTATAAGTATAAATTATAAAAGGTAAGTACATAGTAGTAATGTAAAGTGGGACTTGTTAGTTTGCTTAGAACAAACCCTCAATTTGTAAAACATGACAAAAACTCCTTGAGTCCTACCACAGAGGAAGAAATCCCTGGTGGTACGTAAAGCAACTTGCTTGAGCCAGATAGGTTTTCATTTTTGCAACTGCAAAAAGGCTCCAGTTTCACAGCCCAAATGGAAAAGCACCTACGTTTCCATTGCCCCACAGTGTAGCATCTTATCTCTGAAAAGTGGGCCTGTCTTTATTTCCTGTTGCTCTGGCACATGGCACAAGCCATTGTCACAGAGTTACACCTCTGCCTACGGCTGACTCAGGATGAAAGTTGTTATCTACAAACCTGTGGGTGTGGAGACAATGGCTCATTTTGGATCTGCAAGCCTTGTGAGAAAAATAACTTATTAAACTGCATTTATAACAAGGTTATAGTTGAAAGATTTGGTCAAAACAGCATATCAATTCTTGTGGCTAGAAGGGATACAGCAAAAACCAGAAGCTAACAATAAATTGAATGTTCTACCTATTATGGCCGATTAAGGCCGTAAGAACGCAGTTTGTCCCGTATTTGCAGGCATACGCCGTATGACCACCTAGACCATACAAATTAATTATTATTTTTCCAAATCATTGTTTGAATTGCAAACATAGCTGCTACAGGAAGGCTTTAAGACCATGCGAAATCCTCTGCTGCCTAGTCGCTCCTGCTTCACAGCGAGCAGGATTTATGTACATCAGTTTGGGCGAATGCAGAGATGTGATTATTGATCGTAAGCACATCATCCAGCTGTAAAACTAAGTGAGGGAAGATGTCTTTCGCTATTGTAATTGAATGTTGTTAAATAGAGAAACAAAATTATACATTTTTAAAAATTTAACCGCAATTAAACTTGATATTAAAATAATCAGTGATGCTGTCTACACTGGATGCGGCCCGACACGACAGATCCCTGACAGTAAACTACTACATACATGCATACCCCACCTTTAATAACTACTGTCATATACATAACGTTATAATGAGACCACTATTGTAAAAATTGTTGTGAACTCTTAGGGTTTCGCTGCCGTTTAATGTTAACTATCTTTTAATCAAAACATAAAACATTATTTTTGTATTTGTGAGGCATCACATTTCCCCTGTGTGTTAACGTCAGTAATTATGACTGTTGAATGTTTGACTTGACACTTGGTAATGTATTTTTCCCCCCGCCCCCAAACATATGATTCAACTATCAGTCGACTATCAGCAAGATTCGACAATTCCAATTCGACTATGTAACCCCTAGTGTTTGGTGTTGTTGTCTTTGACAAGTTGGACACTGCACTCCCAACTGCTTTCATCCTGAAGGTTACACATTTTTAAGGTGCCAGTAAATCAACATATATCATGGCATAAGTTTGACAGAAGAGATCGTATTTTTCTTTTGACTGTTTGTGAAGCTGAGACTCTCCAGATTCGCCATTGGCAGCTGCTATAAGATGGAAGTGAAGTGAAGTGAAATTGGTAATTCCACTTAAGGAGGCTCTGCATGCACCTGACTTTAATATACACTTTATCTTGCATATTTATCAGAGATTTCCTGATGGGACAGGTATTTCCTTGAAAACTCTGAGAAAGATCTTTCCCATTACATCCAGAATGTCTGTAAGCAACAATAAAAAGTGAAGACAATACCCTGCCAAGAAACTGGTAAGCTCTAGTTTTATTTTTTTTATTTTTTTTTGGCTAAGGGTCATGGTCCACTCTGTGTTGATCACTGAAGCTAAGGATCACAAACCCCAAAGTGGCACACTCGGAGAACAGGATAACTAACAGAAACACATACAGACTCTCCAGAATCTGTTTGTGTCTGTCAATTTTCAAAGAACTTGTATGTAGGTTTGAGCTGTTTTGTTGAACTATAGTCGGGATTCGTACCAGAACGCTTCACCTCACATGCAACACCGTATTTTATGAGTTGCCATACATATGGAGCTGCATATGTGACACTAACATTCAAAAGTATCAGTTTTTGGATCTGAAATTTTGGAAATCATAACATAATATTATGCAAGGAATTGTGTGAAAAATTACACACAATTTCTTGATGGAAACTCTAGACCTGTAAATTAAAATTTGTCTGAAAAGGAATTAAAGTTGTCAGAATTGTACTGCCTCTAGTGTTCAATTCAACTGGAAACAGAAGTGATTTGTACATATAGGTATGATTTTTGAGTTTTTCAGAAACGTAGGTAGAGGCACGTGGGTAGCAGAGTAGTTAATGGGCTGTTGCTGAGAGCACTTTGAGTTGAACCATGCCTTCATTTTCCATAACGCAGCCCGACTCCTCTGAGAGTTGAAGTGTAATTTTCATACGCAGGCAGAAGCTGCATTGTCCACAGGCCTTTCATGTAAATGAGCCATTTAATTTTATCTCTCTTTTCTCCTCCAGAGGTGTGTCACCCTGTTTGACTACACTGACTGTCTCTATTGTCTCTCTCCATCTTCTCTTTGTTTCCAAATCCACAAGGAAAGTTGGCTGTACACAATGTGGGCACTTCTCTTTTTCTCTCATAGGGGCTATTGTGTTACTGTTTTTGGGAGGAGGAGACCAGAGAGGATGGGAGGAGGTGTGCACGCACACACACACACACACACACACACACACACACACACACACACACACACACACACACACACACACACACACACACACACACACATACACACACACATACACACACACACACACACACACCAATCTACACACATAATCACTGACAGTGGCCACATTGCTGAAGTGTAGCATCTCCCTCAGAGCCCCCAATGATCAAGACACTTCCTCTTATTGTGGGCAACGGGAAGTAAGAAAAAACTAGGTTTCCACTCTAAACGTTTTAAACCAATTGACAAAAAAATGACCAAAAAGAGATTACAATACAACAAAAATGTGATGTTTATACAAGTTTTGTATGACAATGTGAATTTAGCACCTGAATGAATAGAGTTGTGTGAATGGATAAATGACTAAGAGGCAAGAAAAGTATTTTGGATATTTTGAGAATCAGTGTTACAAACTATTCCAGCTACGTCAGCATTTAGAGATGAGAAACATGAAAACATGTTTTTTTGAGCTCAAGTGACCTCAACCTCCCATCCCCCATTCAGAGTATTCACATGCACACGCGCAAAAACACACCTTGGAACGTCCTCAGAAATGTTACACTCACCTAAACACGTGCGCACAGCTACCAACCCTGTCCATGAATCATTAACCATCTGCTGGTTAGAGAGAGAGAGAGAGAGAGAGAGAGAGAGAGAGAGAGAGCTCTGTCCTTGGAGCGGGACGGCCCATAGGATCGTGACTCTAATTGAGGCAGCTGGGGGGCAGATTGTAAAGAACCCAAAAGGCTGTTCAGCTGGAGGAAACCACAGAGCAGCTGCAGAGAGAGACATGCTGAGAGAAAGAGTTAGCAAAGAGCACAGACAGCCAGAGACAGAGTACTATTATTCTTTTAATTGATTAATAGTTTCTCCAAGTGGGTAAATCTTTCTGAAATAGGGTGGACTTACTCTATTCTCAAATTTCATCATGAGTAATATGACGTGTACCCCTATCCTTAGCCTTAAGCAATGTTACTTTAGTATCGTTGACATTAGCCGTTTGAATTAGTTTTCATTTCATATTTTGTTTCCATTGTAATGTGTTTGTTGTGTTTTTGCCATTTTTATTATTATTTTTTAAATGATTAATTTTTATTTCAGAGTTATTTTTGTTATATTAGTACATCGATTTCAACTAAAGGAAAATGTGAAATATTAGCAACAAGCTGAAATAAAATAATTATAAAAAATAAAATAACATGTTTTAGTAAATGGGCAGTTTGTGGATAATTTCTAAATATAGCTCACACCAAAATTAATATTTAATAGTAAACACGTTGAGGCTGTGAAGTGATCAGGTGTTTCCTCACAAAAGTCTGATTTCAGTGCTGAATTTGTTATAAAGCCTCTCCTCCTCTGGAATCCATTAAAATCCATTATCTGTACTGACATGGTCAAGTTCAGGGTAACAGTCCAAAACACTGAATCACTACTATACACGCAAAACTTTACTCTAGGAATGAACAAATTGGCATCAATGAGTTTGGTCAGCGTCGTTGTGCTATGGGCATCTTGAGTTCGAATCCCAGCTCAAGCACTTCAATCCCGCCCCCCTCTCTCTCCCACTTTGCTTTCTGTCAGTTCTGATCTTATTGCAATAAAGGCAAAAGTTCCAAAAAAAAAAAAAATAATAATTTAGGTGTTTGAAATAAACAGTGCAAATAAAAAGACATAAATCATATTTCATATGATGCATGCACTTTATCGAAGCCACAACACTGAAAAATGCACAGTACCCTAACTTCTAGTCAAGGGTAAAGTCAGTATGTACAAATATTTGTCCTAAATCGTAAAGTAACATGACTGAAAACTATAGGAACTAGAAATTGACATCCTGTAGAGCTGTAGTTGGACCCTGCTGACCAATAACGTGTGGCGCTGCTGTACAATAATAGAAAAGTTGTGTTTCTCGTTCAGTGTGCGACCCTCTTTACACTTTGTTTTTCTAATGTTAGAGGTTCCTTGTTGGAGGGCATAATTTGTGGATCATAGCCTAGGGTGACCATACGTGCCATTTTCCCCGGACGCGTCCTGGCCAGGATTTCTATATTGCTTTGATTCAAGGTACCTCGAGAGTGTTTCGAAAACATAAGGAACCGATGTCATACACCGATCGGTCTGCACACGCAAACAAAGCCAAATCCTAGATATTATAAGCACTATAGAAATTCTGGCCAGGGTGCGTCCAGGAAAAATGGCACGTATGGCCACCCTATCATAGCCCAAATTAGCTAGACTTGATATGTGTTGATTCCAAGTGTCAATTTCAAACCCTGAATGTATGATGTCCATGGTGGTGGACACAGGAATACAATTCCCAGCATGCATCACAGTAAAAATAAACAGGTTGAATTACTAATCTGTTGTTGAATGTTTAAGGTTGACATGACCTCAAAGTTGGTCCCACTTCTTTTCTTAATGCATGTTACAGGTATTATACATACATATTTTGATGTCGTAATCATTAATTAATAATCATGCATCATTGCGAAATAATGTCATAACTTAAACGCACGCAGCCACAATGTGTCATGTTCCCTGTGATTTTTTAATTGAAAGCAGTTGAATTCTAGCGATAGTGACCATTGGTGATAGGATGTAAGCATGTCTAGCAACGTGATAAAGTTGAGAAAAGCTTAACTTTATGCAATGAGCTGTGACTTTCAGGAGCAACTACCAATGGGAGTGAAATCAGTAAAGCGTAAGTGATCCACATCCTGTAAGATTATGTCAACAAGATGAACAAGTTAATAATATCAGTCAATGTTTACAGTTTTTAAACTAAGATCTTATATTAAATCAAGACCATTCACCATACATAAATTGCAAGCTTTACTTTGGGCAAATGGCTCTATGTTTGTCTTCTCTTTTGTGAGCAAACAGAGTTCACTTCAGCCAGAAGTACCGCTGGAAATTGACCTTATCCAACCCCAGCTCTCACACCAACCGGTGGTCTTCACCATGTGGGCTGTGAGCCTGAATGATTCTGTGAACCCAGATAGCCTGAGGCTTGTGCTCTGGCCACACAGAGATATTGTAGCCACAGTGGCATAGAGCATGCATTGTTTCTTTTTTTTTTTTTAAGCACTAATTCACTGTAAATACAATTTTTCCTTCCAGAATATTTTTAAGTGGAAAGTAAACTGATTCAGTGTCAACAACATGTAATGACACCCATGAATGTCATTCATAATATTGCTAGGGAACCACTAGAGTTTCTAGTGTCCTAATCAGGAGCCACTGGCGACTAACAGCTACAGATTCACTGGCAGTGGGAATGAGGCTTTACTTTTCATTTGATTTGCTCACCTGATGTCTTTGAATTATGAGATTTAAGCCATTAACATTGCGTACCTCCAATACTCACTTTTTACTGTGGGTAGTGACTCAAAAATTGTCTGTAGGTAAACAGAAGGGAAATGAAAATAAATAAAAATCTTCAGTAACACTTTAGTATAGGGACCAATTCTCACTGTTAACTAGTTGCTTATTAGCATGCCCATTATTAATTGGCTGTTTATTAGTACTTATTGTCAGGATTCCAGGTCCTGCGTTTCTCCCTCTCACCACCAGAGGTCACTGTCTCCCGGATTCAGTTCCCCAAACTCCACTCACCTCATTATTGATTAATTTTCCCCAGCTGTTTTCCTGATTGCCGTCCCTACTTAGGCTCCCTGTGTTTTCTGTTCGGTGCTCGTTTGTCTCACTTTTGTGCCAGGTATGCCTGTGTCTTATGTCTTCCCTGTGCCTCGTGTATGTCTTGTTTTCAGTGCTTGTGTTTACTCTGGCTTTTTTCCCTTCGGGGTGGTTTCATTTGTGTTTTGGTTTATTTTGTATTTGTAAATAAAGAAAATTCCTTTTGCCAGCATTTGAGTCTTTGTCTCTCCCGTCCCGTGACAGTACAAACGAGCCACTTGAAGACTCAGTGGCAATGGGAATTTTCTTGGACCTAGCTCCTGGTCGACAGAGGAACCAAGCCCAAGCCAATGGGCCGCATCCCTGCCCACAAAACAATCACCCCTTTGGGCGGTACGCCGAAGACCTCTTCGAGGCAGGCCTGGAGCTAGGGATTGGAGGGAGCACCCTCATCCATCTTTTTCTAGCGGGTCTGGATGAGCCTGTCAACCGGGAGGAGCTGGGGGAGCTAGATACGTGGTCCTATTGGGAGATGGTCGACCAAGTTATCTATTTGAAGGAGGTGGAGCTGCGGGAGGGTGCCCCCCTCCCAGTCTGGGCCGTTGCTCCAGAATCTCCTCGGATCGTGCCAGCCACTTCCAGAATCTCGGGGTCTTTCTTTGGGTGCCCCGGGCTGAGATGCAGCGTGGAGGATCCTCCGCTGATGTCGGTGAGGGGAGCGGCAGTTCCCGCTCACAAAACTCCCGAAGAGGCGGCGTCCACTCACAAAGCTCCCGCGCCCGCTCACAAAGCTCCTGAAGCGGTGATGTCTGCTGAGCTTTTCTCCGAGGGGGCGGGGCTTATCTCAGGCCTTCCCGAGGTGGCAGAGCCCGCTCGCGGAGCTCCTGAAGCGGCGGTTTCCCGCTCACGAAGTTCCCGAGGCGGCAGCACCCTTTCACAAATTTCCCGAAGCGGTGGCGTCCGCTCACAAAGCTCCCGCGCCCGCTCACAAAGCTCCTGAAGCGGTGATGTCTGCTGAGCTTTTCTCTGAGGGGGCGGGGCTTATCTCAGGCCTTCCCGAGGCGGCGGCACCCGCTCACAAAGCTCCCGAATCTCACGAAGCGGCGGTGGCCGCTCACGAGGTTCTCGAAGCGGCGGTGGGCACACGCAAAGCTCCCGAGGCGGTGGCGGTGGCCGCTCACAAGGTTCCCGAAGCAGCGGTGGCCGCTCACGATCGTCCCGAAGCGGCGATGGCCGCTCACGAGGTTCTCGAAGCGGCGGTGCCCGCACGCAAAGCTCCCGAGGCGGCGGTGGCCGCTCACGATCGGCCCGAAGCGGCGGTGGCCGCTCACGAGGTTCCTGAAGCGGCGGTGGCCGCTCAAGAGGTTCTCGAAGCGGCGGCGGTGCCCGCACGCAAAGCTCCCGAGACGGCGGTGTCCGCTTCCGATCCTTCCGAGGCGGCGGTGCCTGCTCACAAGGCTTCCAAAGCGGCGGAGCCAGCCATTGCCCGTTACGGGGTGGCAGCTCCACACACACTGCTGTGGTGGCCGCTGGTTCTGCCCTGGGTCCCCATCCCGCCGGCGCTGCCTCAGTCCCCAGGTCCCCCTGGCCATGGACCTGGAAACCCCCATCCTTCCCCTTCCCCTGCTCCGTTCCCGCCTGGCCATCCCCCTGGTTGGGTCCTTGGGAACATCTGGAAGCCTTTCCTTAGAGGGGGGGGGTCATGTCAGGAGTCCGGGTCCTGCGTTTCTCCCTCTCACCACCAGAGGTCACTGTCTCCCGGATTCAATTCCCCAAACTCCACTCACCTCATTATTGATTAATTTGGCCCAGCTGTTTTCCTGATTGCTGTCCCTACTTAGGCTCCCTGTGTTTTCTGTTTGGTGCTTGTTTGTCTCACTTTTGTGCCAGATATGACTCTGTCTTATGTCTGCCCTGTGCCTCGTGTATGTCTTGTTTTCAGTGCTTGTGTTACTTTTTCCCCTTCGGGGTGGTTTCATTTGTGTTTTGGTTTATTTTGTATTTGTAAATAAAGAAAATTCCTTTTGCCAGCATTTGAGTCTTCATCTCTCCCGTCCCGTGACACTTATAAAGCACATATTCTGCTTGACCATGTCCCAAATCCTAAATTTAACTACCTTACTATTAACAAGCAGCAAATTAAGAGTTTATTGGGGCAAAAGTCATAGTTAATGGTTTATCAATAGCGAGAACTGGACCTTAAAATAAAGTGTGAACAAATCTTCTAAGTTCTTAAACTAACAATGACTATGTTTACATGCATCCTCAGGATGTGATTACAATGGGATTTTGGCAATATTGCAACTAAACTTTACCTGATCCAAATAATACTTTGATCAAGCTGATGCGATTAAGCTCCTAATTATATTGAAATATATGGCGTATGCTGATTTTAATCACACTAAATAGGCAAGTAAACACCTTAATTGCATTATTTCTGACCAAAGTGCTCAGACGTACACAGATGACGTGTGTTGTTCACACTAATTCATGTATGAACTCTGTGACATACAGATGTTTTCCATCCACTCTGCATGGCTGAACTTTGTCAACACAATTCAACACAACTCACTGCCACCAGTCGCGAGGAACTATTCAGCACGGCTTCGAATAATTAACCAATATGTCCATAGAAATCTGTTTTGTACGGTAGCCGAGAGAGCTCAATGCGCTGCAACTTCAGAAAACACATGCAAGCACCAGCAAATCAAGAAAACATCAATTTGATAGCAGTTGCTGCAAATGCTCACAACACAAACAAATAAAAAAAAACGCATTGCAAATGCTCACAACACAACCAAATAAAGAATTTTATTTGCAGTGTGTTTTTTTTTGGTTGTGTTGTGAGCATTTGCAGTGCGTTTTTTTAATTTGTTTGTGTTGTGAGCATTTGCAGCACCTTTTGCAGGCGTTTTTTTTTTTTCTATTTGCAGTGCGTTTCTTTATTTGGTTGTGTTGTGAACATTTGCAGCGTGTGTTGTTAAATTGTGGAAGTTGTTTTCTTAATTTGCAGGCATTTTTTTCTGTTTGCAGTGAGTTTCTTTATTTGGTTGTGTTGTGAGCATTTGCAGCACGCGCATTGTAAAATTGAGGAAGTTGTTTTCTTAATTTGCAGGTGTTTTTTTTTTTTCTATTTGCAGCGTGTTGAGCTCTCTCGGCCACCGTAGTTTTGCATTTGACATAAGCAGATTAAAACAGTGGCCATAGTAACACTCCTACTGTATGTGACTATGTGCACTGAGGTATGTGACCAACAGCAGTAAAAATAACCACAGTTCTAAGCAAATAATTACAATTGAGTGAGGTTTGCCTCATGTCAAACATCTAATTGCAATTAAGTCCTTACTCTGATTATTGGAAATAATTGCATTATTGGGACACATGATAAACATAGTCTGGTGGTTTATTTCCTGTGGTATTCAACTGCATGCCACAAATGCTGTCCATGCATTTAACCTGTAATCTTCCTAAATGCACTACTGACTGAATTCTTGTTTTTAGTTATTTTTCACAGTGTCTTGTTGTTTTTGTCCTGTGGCATTGTGAGGAATGGGCCTATCAGATTAGAGCAGTGATGCAACAGAGATGTAACAGTTAGAGTATCAGTGAAAAAGGAAAGAAAGGGTAAAATTATGTGTGTGTGTGTGTGTGTGTGTGTGTGTGTGTGTGTGTGTGTGTGTGTGTGTGTGTGTGTGTGTGTGTGTGTGTGTGTGTGTGTGTGTGTGTGTGTGTGTGTGCGTGTGTGTGTGCGTGTGTGTGTGTGTGTAGTAGTAGTAGCATATAGAGTAAAGCCAGTGCAAGCTGTCACACTTTTGACTTGAAGAGGCAGCCTGCAGTCTGGAAACACAACACTCACTGGATAAAAGATCTATTGTAAGCTGCAGCAGTCTGTAGGAGACAAAGCAGCATTGTCTCTCTCTCTCTCTCTCTCTCTCTCTCACACACACACACACATGCACACACACACGCACACACACACACGCACACACACACACGCACACACACACACGCACACACACACACACACACACACACACACACACACACACACACACACACACATAGTCTAAGATGTGGTCCATCATTACAATGCTAAAGAACCGAAGAACAACAGGAGGTGTAGAGAGCTGTGGTGGAGTAAAGTGAAATAATGAATCAGACGCTTAAACAGAGAATACAAGAGACTAACCTTCTGCATTGCTCAATTCATGCTCCATAGCCATTGGCTATTCTGAGTGTTCTCCCAGCATGCTCTCTGATGTAGCCCAAATTTCACAGCCAGGATTCCCAATGGCATTACACAAGCAAAGACTGCAGTTCCAAAAGTAACCAGAGGCTAATTTCATCAGTTAGGAAACATGCATGTCCCTGGACAAATCTAATAATAATACAAAGACAGGGGCTGGGCGGCATGACAGTGTATAAATTTTTGATAGGGATTCTGCTATAGTGTTTAAACCACAATATATACAGCTTATTTATAAGGAAAACAATGATGTAGTAAATTAGCTCAATGTGAGATGAACATAATTAAGCATAATGGGTTATTATCAATTATATTAATCTTCAGGAATTAACTGTAGCATTGATAGTACAATAAAATGATTTGTTCGTCCGCAGTACGGACAGTTTTAATCGTCTATTGACTCTGGCCACGAGAAATAATTTCCTTACATTGCTCACAGAGCATGTAACAAAACCAGAACATTAAAGTGACCTCGTTCTGTGAGCAGCAGACAGACAACCAAGCATCAATACATATGGATGTTTATTAAACTACACTACAGGGGAACATGCAACATCTAAGTAGACACAAACTTACACAAATTAAACATAGATGCCAACGCAAGGAAAGCATGAAGGGGGTGTGGGCAGGGTGTGCAGTATTTACACATCAGCTAACCACAACCTGTTAAGAACCATCAGAGAATCACATCACCTTAATTAAAAGGGGTCGAAGCCTAGAAGTACATCTAAACAGTTAACAAGCAGTTACTTGCATTGGTTTTGTTGGTGCTGAGTAAAGTGTCCTGGTGCGTGTGTAATGTGTATATTCCTGATGAATTCTTAGGAGTGAAAGCACAGCAACACCCCCAGTGTTAATTTAACACTCTGAGTGTGGACTCACTGGACTCATATAAATACTCAGCACGTTTACATGGACATCAATACTCCAATTTTAATACGATTAAGACAATTCTCTGATTAAGAGTCTACCATGTAAACAGAGATTTTTGATGACCTTAATGCGGCTAAAGTCATAATCGAAGTACACACTAATCGAATTAAGACATGTGGAGTATTCCTATTTTAGTCGCATTATTGAAACGCAGTACAGACAAGTAAACACCTTAATCAAACTATTACTGTCATGTAGGACTTTTCGCTGCATTTTGCGACAGGATACACACACGGCAGCGATCAACCGTTTGACGGCAAATAAAAGAGTTTCTACACCGCCGTACAAATAATTAACTGCACTTGAATTGTTCATAAAATTAAAAATGAAACACCCAAAACTTTATATGGCATCAGCACGAAGACTAACTATATGTTTATACGTGGAATTCTGGAGGAATCGCTTGGTGACGTAATGACGCATGCCATTAATCGATCTATGTACTATAACATGTAAAACGGGAACATGAAATGATTATTCTAAAAGCAACTCATGTAAACACCTTAATAATAATATTGTCTTATTCAGAATAAGGTAAATAATTAGATTACTGATGTCCATGTAAACATAGTCACTGAAGCAGTGTTAAAGTGAATGAGATAATTAGGTGATTAACTGAGTGATGATTGACCATTATTGAAGACACCTGATGTTAACAAGCAGAATCACCAAAGGAGAAAACCAAAATTTGTATGTCACCATTATAGTGGTCTGTATTTGCATTAGTTGGGATCTTTCATTTTTTTCTCCTTTGGTGATTCTGCTTGTTAACATCAGGTGTCTTCAATAATGGTCAATCATCACTCAATTAATCACCTAATTATCTCATTCACTTTAAAACTGCTTCAGTGTTTATATGAGTCCAGTGACTCCACACTCAGAGTGTTAAATTAACACTGGGGATTTTGCTGTGCAGACTCCTCATCGGCATGTAAACACTAGAATGAGACGCTCTAGTAAGTGCGCGTGGCAACGTCACATATGTTCCCGCCCTTACCGTCACGGCACAAAAACACTAATAAAACTTAGTTTTGGAAAAAAAAACTTTGTATTACAAATCTTGGTCACACTTTATATTAGGTGGCCTTAACTACTATGTACTTACATCAAAAAATAAGTACAATGTACTTATTGTGTTCATATTGTATTGCAAAACACTATTGCTGCTATTGAGGTGTGATACGGGTAAGGTTAGGGACAGGTTTGGTGGTATGTGTAGGTTTAAGGGTGGGTTTAGGTGCAAGGGATGGGTCAACAGTGTAATTATAAATGTAATTACAGAAATTAATTACAGATGTAATTACATAAAGGTATTATTAACAATATAAGTACAATGTAAGAACATGTATGTACACAATAAGTGTATTGTACCAAATGATTAATTTAAATGTAAGTACATAGTAGTTAAGGCCACCTAATATAAAGTGGGACCCAAATCTTTATATTATTTGGCTTTCTATTAATGCAATACAATGAAAAACCACCGTCTATGATCTCCCTGTGGCATAAATTATTGGCAGTTTAGCGTTTAGTAAGTAATTTACACCAAAACAAAAGATAACATCTATCCTTTCATGTTCAAAAACATTATTTTTGTCTTAGATTTCATAATAAATTCAGACAAGCTCAGTACTGACTCGTTTTTCGTCAGTTTATTTTCATGAAATGGAATGGGTACAAAGCATTGTGGGTGATTGAAGGTCGCGGAGGATACATCCCATGCATCCTTCAAATTCAGCTGAAAGAAAAACGCGAAACGAAGGCCTTCCAAGGATCCTTCCGATTGAGATGGCCTTCAGCGATGTTTGATGACATGGCAGCCAAGATATGCAACCTTAGTAGGATGCAGCCTTCCATTTGAGAAACACCCTATAACTGCCAGAAGATCGGACTTGCCCCTGAAGGGGAGTTGCGAGATTTCCAAGGTAATATGTGTGTCTTGCGGGAACCAAAAGTAAAGAGCAGCCCTTTTGGGTGTGGGAGAAGTTTTAACTGGTTTTCTTGTAACACCCATTTTGGTTAGTCTGACCAATAACAAGGCACATAGTTTCAGTGGGAAAGTGTTTCTGTACATTATTGTTTGTGGAATAATTTGGAGTTTCTCTACGTCCAGCCCAAGGAGGGCGGTTGTGCTCACGTCCAGCCAAGAGAGGGCCTCAGATTCCGAGTCTAGCCCAGAAAGGGCTCCTGTTCTCCAGTCTAGCCCCAAGAGGGCTCCATTCCCCGGGCTCCAGTCCCCGAATCCAGCCCAGTGAGGGCTCCAGTCCCCGTATCTAGCCCAGAGAGGGCTCCTGTTCCTAAGTTTAGCCCAGAGAGGGCCCTTATTCCCACGTTCAACCCAGAGACTGCTGTTGTTCCCACGTCAGGCCCACGGAGGCCCTCAGAGACCTTGGTTTCCACCATGGATTTTTTTTGAGGGGGGGTTATAGGGCTCCAGCCGTAGAGACTGGGGCAATGGATCAAGCCAAGGCCACGGAGGCTCCCTGAACTGTCTGCTCCGCCATGGCCTCCTGAGCTCCCTGATCCGCCATGGTGCCCTGAACTCCCTGCTCTGCCATTGCACCCTGAACTGTCTGATCCGCCCTGGAGGCCTTCTGTCCTGTAAGCCTGTCCCTGTCCCCGTCCTGTAAAGACTGTCATTTTGAGATTATCCATGTTTCCTCGTTCCTCGTCTTGTCACAGTAGGCAACTTTTATCCACTAAATTAG
Organism: Acrossocheilus fasciatus; assembly: GCA_036784905.1. NCBI lineage: Eukaryota > Metazoa > Chordata > Actinopteri > Cypriniformes > Cyprinidae > Acrossocheilus > Acrossocheilus fasciatus. Next base: position 29,957,749 of record CM071956.1, read on the forward strand.
CTCATTTCAAATTTGATACCTGCTACAGGTCTCAAAAAAAGTTGGCATGGGGGCAACAAAGGGCTGAAAAAGCAAGACATTTTGAAAAGATTCAGCTGGGAGAACATCTAGCAACTAATTAAGTTAATTGACATCAGGTCTGTAACATGATTAGCTTTAAAAGGGTCTTAGAGAGGCAGAGTCTCTCAGAAGTAAAGATGGGCAGAGGCTCTCCAATCTGTGAAAGAGTGCATAAAAAGATTGTGGAATAATTTAAAAATAACGTTCCTCGACATCAAATTGCAAAGGCTTTGCAAATCGCATCATGTACAGTGCATAACATCATCAAAAGATTCAGAGAAACTGGAGAAATCTCTGTGCATAAGGGATAAGGCCGAAGACCTTTGTTAGGTGCCCGTGGTCTTCGGGCCCTCAGACGACACTGCATCACTCATCGGCATGATTCTGTCATTGACATTACTAAATGGGCCCAGGAATACTTCAAGAAACCACTGTCGGTAAACACAATCTGCCGTGCCATCTGCAGATGCCAACTAAAGCTCTGTCATGCAAAAAGGAAGCCATATGTGAACATGGTCCAGAAGCGCCGTCATGTCCTGTGGTTCAAGGCTCATTTAAAATGGACTGTTTCCAAAGTGGAAAAGTGTTCTATGGTCAGACGAGTCTAAATTTGACATTCTTGTTGGAAATCATGGACACCATGTCCTCCAGGCTAAAGAGGAGTGAGACCTTCCAGCGTGTTATCAGCATTCGGTTCAAAAGTCAGCATCTCTGATGGTATGGGGGTGCATAAGTGCATACGGTATGGGCAGATTACATGTTTTGGAAGGCACTATGAATGCTGAAAGGTATATAAAGGTTTTAAAGTAGCATACGCTCCCCTCCATACGACGTCTATTTCAGGAAGGCCTTGTGTATTTCAGCAGGACAATGCAAAACCGCATACTGCAGCTATTACAACATTATAACTTCGTAGTAGAAGAGTCCGGGTGCTGAATTGGCCTGCCTGCAGTCCAGATCTTTTACCTAGAGTGAACATTTGGTGCATCATTAAACGAAAAATACGTCAAAGACGACCAGACGTCTTCAAACTGTTTTGAAAAGAAGAGGAGATGCTACACCATGGTAAACATGCCCCCGTCCCAACTATTTTGAGACCTATATCAGGCATCAAAATTGAAATGAGCTCATTTTGTGCATAAAATTGTAAAATTTCTCAGTTTAAACATTTGTAATGTTATCTATGTTCTATTGTGAATAAAATATTGGCTCATGTGATTTGAAATGATTTTAGTTTTCATTTTATTTAAATATAAAAGAAATGTCCCAACATTTCTGGAATTCAGGTTGTACATTTGTTGATAAAGTGCTTTGTACTATAGAGAATGTTTCAAAACAGTTTCACACCAAACAGGGAAGTCACAAAATAACTGATGTCAAATTAATCAAATATTAGACAAATGCCAAATTAAAGTAGCTCTAAAAAGTCAATAGTGCCATTACTCAGCTCCAGTCAGTTCAGTATTAATTTAGTTCAGTTCAATAATTGTGTAAAGTTCATCCATTCAGTGACACACAGCTCAGCTGAAGGCAGTTATTTAGCTTGAGTCAGCATTTCATCAAGTCCATGAAAGGAGACCATCAATCCATCAACCACATAACTGGTTCCAGTGTGCAAGACATAGGCCCACATTATGCTGGTGACCAGCAATGCAGGATTTTACCCATTCTCAAACTCTCAGATGGAGTTGATGAAGCTGCTTCACTAGCATGATTTTTCTGGTGAAGGTGGTTGACAAAGATGGTCTTCCTGGGTTGAGTGAGCAGACCAGATGTTTTACCAGAAACAAGTTTTTTTGTAACCATACCAGCATCCAAAAGACAACGGATGCTGGTCCACCACCAATATAGCATACCATGAACACCAAACGATAAATGGAGAGCAGCAAACGATAAACCAGCATTGGTAGTAATATATACATATGCACATATGCAAAAGTAAATATGCACATGATGTAGTTATATTAATATATTTCAAATTATTATTTTGTAAATAAATTAACAAATAAAATCAAATGTACTAATGGCTTCCCCAATCTCATTTGCATAAGAAGTTCTCACGTGACAAATCTGTATTTTGTTGGTTAAAGGGATAGTTCACCCAAAAATGAAAATTAGCCAAAGATTTACTCACCCTCAGGTCATCTTAGGTGTGTCTGACATTCCTCTTCCAGATGAACACATTCGGAGTTATATTCAACATTGTGCTGTCTGTTCCAATCTGTATATTTGCAGTGAATGGTGCCCCTGTTTCTGAATCTGAAAAAAAAGTACCCATCCATCGCAAAACTACTCCACACGGCTCCGGGGTGTTAATAAAGGACTTCTGAAGCAAAACGATGTGTTAGTTTAAGAAAAATGTTGATTCTTAAAACTTTATAAACCGTTTAGTCCAACTTCCTGTCTCTCGAGCAGGCGCGTTCCCGACAAGGTGGTTGAGAGTATGACGTAGGAGCAGCGAAATGCGCAACGTAAGCTCCGGGGAGAAGTGCGCAAAAATCTCAGTCTCGTCTTGCCTTATATCGAAATACTCCGACATTTTTCACTTGAATCTTCATTTTAATAGTTAGTGACAGGTGTTTTGTTTTCCTTTCTCCTCTGTGCTTCCGTGTTCGTCACTCTCTCCCAGGAGCTTACTCTCGCGAGACTACGCGCTTCTCCCCGGAGCTTATGTTGCGCATTTCGCTGCACCTACATCATACACTCAACCGTCTTGTCGGGACCGCGCCTGCTCGAGAGACAGTAAGCTGGAGTAAACTGTTTATAAAGTTTGAAGAATCAAAATTTTTCTTATACTAACGCATCGTTTCGCTTCACAAGTCCTTTATTAACACCCCGGAGCTGTGTGGAGTAGTTTTGCAATGGATGGGTACTTTTTTTTCGGATTCAGAAACAGGGGCACCATTCACTGCAATTATACAGATTGTTCCAGACAGGATAATGTTGAATATAACTCCGAATGTGTTCATCTGAAAGAGCAATGTCAGACATGCCTAGGATGACCTGAGGGTGAGTACATCTTTGGCTAATTTTCATTTTTGGGTGAGCTATCCCTTTAATATCCTATGTTATATACTGCTTGCCTGTTGTGTATATGGATGAATCTAGACCTAACCAAAATAAAGTCAGATGCTTGATGACTATAGACCCGGACAATCTCATAAAGGTGATCCTCAAGATCCATTGTAGCAGCTACCTGAAAAAAACAATGTGCAAGTGCACCTAAGGCAAAAGCTGATTTAAACGCAAAGGATGCTCACAACAAATGGTTAATTTAGCTAATAGAAGTTAGTTAAAGAAAATCTATTTATGACATTATTTTTGACAGCATCCTTATGTTACAGCATTTTTACACAAGTGCCTTTTACAAAAGTGACAAAACAACAGTACTGTAGCTTTGCAGGTAGATTTCTTGAAGCATCTTGTAGATGTTGCCACAGTTCTTCTGGATTTATTTCTTAGAAAAAAAAATCTCAGTTTGTTCTGTTTCTTCATGTCATTCCAGACAAACTGGATGATGATCAGATCAGATCTCTGTGTGGAGCACTGGCTGTTGTCAGACAAAAATTTAATGGCATAATGAATATTTAGAGATGTAAACTGATATTTCCGACTAACACACTACAGCAAAAGAAAGTCACTGACTTGAAACTAGGGGTGTGCCCGAAGCCAAATACCTTATTCGGAAAGGCACGGATAATGGCTTCAAAAACGAATAACGGATAACGAATAATTTTGCCCGAATATTCGGCTGAGGCTGGCACACTGGTGTTTGCTAGATAACAGGTGAGCCAGGGGATCAGCTGATATTTTACACAAACCTCTAAAGGTGTGCAATAATGAGTGTGTGAAGTGAATGAATGTAAGTTTTATGAATAAAAAGAGCGCAATTCAAACACGTCATTGCAGTTGCCTCTCCATGCATCTCTCAGAAATCAGAGCTTGGCAAAAGTAATATCAACTAAAATAATACATAAACCTCTAAAATTACAATGCAGTAACAAGTGTGTGAATGTAACGAGGTGGACACAGAGTTAGAATCCATATGCGGTTGTTTATTAAACATCCACAGCAAACAAATCCAAATCGGTAGGCAGATAGAAATAAACGTAAGGCAGGCAAAGTTCAATTAAACAGAAGGCAATCCAATCCAAACGTCAAAACAAGGGACAATCCAAGACAGTAAACAGGAAGGTAGGCGATGGTCATACACTGGATAGAATAAGGCAATGATAGTAGATCGCTCAGTAAGGCAGGTAGACTGGCAATACTTCGCAAGGGCCTGGCGATCAGGTCTGGCTCGATGAAAATCCTCGAGTGATGGATCCAAGATGTCGGGAGCAGCTACCCAAGATCTCTCCTCAGGTCCGTACCCCTCCCAGTCCACCAAATATTGGAGCCGGCCCCCTCTCCTCCTGGAGTCCAACAACTCCTTTACTGCGTATGCAGGAGATCCATCAATGTCCAGCGGGGAAGGTGGCTTCTGATTCTTGGTGTTGGGGTCAGCACCCGGGTGAACCGGTTTGAGGAGGGAAACATGGAAGGATGGAGAGACGATAATTAGCAGGAAGCTCCAACTGGTATGTGACCTCATTAATCTGTCTTAAGATTTTAAATGGGCCTATATACATTGGGCTGAGCTTCCTGCTTGGTAGCCGCAGTTTGAGGTCCCGTGTAGAGAGCCAGACTCTCTGTCCAGGTTGGTAGGGAGGGTGTGGGTGACATCGCCTATTGGCCTGGATCTCCTGGTTCCTGACAGCCCTTTGCAGACGTACATGAGCACTGTCCCACACCCTCTCACTACGACGAATCCAGTCATCAACTGCAGGTACCATAGATGGGGGTTGGTATCCAAGAAATGGGGTGAGACCAGTTGAAGAAGGCCTTAACGAGTTCTGAGCATACTCTGCCCATGGTAGAAACTCTGACCAGCTCTGCTGTTCACGACCACAGTATGACCATAAATACCTGCCAATCTCTTGGTTCAGTCTCTCCACTTGTCCATTGGACTGAGGTTGATGTCCAGTTGTTTACAAAAGGCCTTCCATACTTGTGAGGTGAACTGTGTCCCTCTATCTGAAACAATATCTTCAGGTATGCCATAAACTCTGAAAACATGATGAAACAGTGCTAGAGCGGTTTCCATGGCAGTGGGAAGAGCTTTCAGGGGTATGAGACGGCAGGCTTTTGAGAAGTGATCAATGATAACTAGAATTGTAGTGAATTCATTTGATGGAGGTAAAGCAGTGACAAAATCTATTGAGAGGTGTGACCAAGGGTGCTGGGGAATGGCCAAAGGTTGTAGTAGACCTGAGGGTAGTTCCTTGGGTGTTTTGGACTGGGCACAGACTGAGCAAGACTTGACATAGTTAGCCACATCCTTAATCATTGATGGAGGGTTCTTGAGATACCTGGATGGCCTGAGCAGAGTGATGTATGGACCCATTGCATGACTCTCACACGAAGATTTCCAGGTACATAGTGCCTGTTGGGGGGACAACCTTGTGGTGCAGGTTCATTCAGTTGCTCTCTTTGAATCTCTTCCATTAGATCCCATGTAACAGATGCAATGATAACAGATGGTGGTAAGATGGGCTCTGGTTTGGATTCTGTTTGAGGATGGTCATGTCTCCTGGATAGTGCATCGGCCTTGCTGTTTTTGCTGCCAGGTCGGTAAGTTATGGTAAACCAGAATCGTGTGAAGAAAAGTGACCAGCACGCTTGACGAGGGTTTAATCTCTTGGCACTCTTGATGTACTCCAGATTCTTATGGTCTGTGATTACCTGGAATGGGTGAGTGGAACCCTCCAGCCAATGTCTCCATTATTCTATAGCTGCTTTCATGGATAGGAGTTCCTTATTGCCGACATCATAGTTACGTTCTGCATCTGTGAGTTTCCTTGAGAAATAGGCACATGGGTAGAGCTTGCCTGGCTGTCCATGGCGTTGCGAGAGCACTGCACCGATTCCTCTATCCGAAGTGTCAACTTCTACGACAAATGGCAGGTCGGGATCTGGGTGTTTGAGAATGGGCGCGGACGTGAAACTGTTCTTGAGTTTGGTAAAGGCTAGTGTGGCGTTTTCTGACCATTTTAATTTTGAAGGTTTACCTTTCAGCAGGGATGTCAGTGGTGAAGCAATCGAGCTATAATTACGGATGAAGCGTCGATAGAAGTTAGAAAATCCTAGGAAGCGTTGAAGTTCCTTGACTGTGGATGGTTGGGGCCATTCAGTGACTGCAGAAATCTTGGAACTGTCCATCTCCACGCCTTGGTGGCTGATGTTATACCCCAGGAATGACGTTTGCTTGACGTGAAATTCACACTTCTCTGCTTTTACATAAACTTTGAGTGGTGGATCACAGGGTTGCGTGGGGATGTCAAATTTTTTGATGAGGTCTTGATTGATCAGGTTCGATGCAGACCCGGAGTCAATTAACGCTGTGAAATCAATAGAATCATTTTCAGTAGTAATCTTGATACTGACAGCGAGAAATTTCGTAATTGGGAGAGAAAGACTGTCAACACTCACCCGGCTGGCAGTTGTGTTGATCCTCCGGGCTTTTAGTGGACACGCGGCGTTAACATGGCCTGCCTCTCCGCAGTAAAAACACAGGTTGTGTATCAGCCGGCATAATTTTTTCTCTGTGGAGAGTTTTGTAACTCCTAACTGCATGGGTTCTGGGTTGGATTGGACAGCAGATAGGGCTGGATTGGGTAAAGGAGAAGTTTGGTTGGCTGGAATGATTCTTGATGGTGGTGACTTAGCTTTAGTGGGGTTGCTGCGCCTGAGATTACCAATCTTGATAGCAAGTGTCACATATTCAGAGAATGAGTGGTTTTCTCCCTTGCACGCTAGCTCTGCCTGTAGTTCAACATTCAAACTCCTTTGAAACACGGCCTTGAGTGCAATGTCATTCCAACCGTTCTGAGCTGTGAGAGTTCTGAATTCTATGGCGTAATCAGCGGCTGATCAGCGGCCTTGAGATAGTTGTAAAAGTTGTGTAGAGACATCCCTGCCCCCTGCTGGATGCTCAGACACATCTTCGAGTTGTCGAACGAAATATGCGTAGGATCTTTGAAACAAACTGTCCATTTCCCAGACCGCCGCCACCAAATCGATCACTTTACCAGTTAACACTGACATGAGAAACGCACATTTCTTTTCTTCAGACTCGAAACCTTCCTTGTGGTGATTGAAGAAGATTTCTACTTGCCATAGGAATCCTTTACACTGCTCAGCTGTGCCATCAAATTTATCGGGTAAAGCAAAGCTTACCTTCTTGGGCATGGCGGGCGGTAGCGACCGGATATACTGCATCAGGTAGTCGTTAGCAGCTCACAGGTTAACCAGCTGTTCCTGGTATCCTTTGAGAATGTTGCTCTGGAACGCGAACGCCGCCTGTAGATTAGAAACTTCCGCTGGATCCCTCGGAGGTGAAGTATTATGTAACGAGGCGGACGCAGAGTTAGAATCCATATGCGGTTGTTTATTAAACATCCACAGCAAACAAATCCAAATCGGTAGGCAGATAGAAATAAACGTGAGGCAGGCAAATTTCATTTAAACAGAAGGCAATCCAAACGTCAACACAAGGGACAGTCCGAGGGACAGTCCCCAAGGGACAGTCCGAGACAGTAAACAGGAAGGCAGGCAATGGTCATACACTGGATAGAATATACATATATATATATATATATATATATATATATATATATATATATATATATATATATATATATATATATATAAGTTAAACACGGCATATTTGTTCAGTGATAACTCCGAAAAAAAGAAAGGCTGTAAAACCATAGACAGTTCTTATCAAGTATAACTGTACGAAGTTCAAGCTCTGCCTACTTACGGTTTTATCCGAATATAAATAAAGATGTGAATAATTTTGTGATTGTTACAGATACAAATACAGATACAAATACTGGCTTCACTGCACACCCATACTTAAAACCATTTTTAGCTGCTGTAAATACTAGTGTTCTAATAATTTTGTCCACAACTGTATATGTAAGGAATAATTGACGACGGGCCGTTGAATTCTTAGAAAATAATGCACAGCCAAGGTGGTGATGCGGCCACGAAGCGGAGTGGCCATTACACCTCGGGTGTGCATTATTTTCTAAGAATTCAAAGGCCTGAAGTCAATTATTCCACTTATAATATGGTTACCACACCTCAAGACATCGATTGGATGATATATTTCAAGGCATTTGTCTGGTTTTTCTACTCAAATCGCTATTGTGAGTAAGATTATTTCTTCTGCATCTCATCCAACGCCTCCGTTACTAATTCCAAAACGTTATTTTAAACTTAACAGAGGGATAGTAGACTAATGCAGTTAATACAGTTAATAACTAAGTTATGAGAGAGAGAGAGAGAGAGAGAGAGAGATTACCTCTGTAAATCTCTCAGTAGTGTGCGGCAGCAATGTCTCTGGTAATAGTGAAACTTTAAGTTAATTTTCTTCACGAACAGCGCCGTTGTTGTTACCTCGCTTGTGAGAAGTCATGTAGTTTTTAAGTTGTTAAATGGTTATTGACAAAATCATCAGAGTAGCGCTAACAACATTAGAGCTTATGTTAACGTGGGTGCAAACTATATGTGTGTGTCTGTGAGGGAGAGAGAGCGGGAGAGATAGAGTATGTGCTTTCCGTACATAATAAAACATAATTTTGTGGCAAAAACATGGATATGATCTGTCGTTTTTATCATTTTGTTTAATACAGAGATCTGGCATGAAACTCTAGATGGTGCAGTCCAATCTGTCTCAATCTGACCTAATGACATCATTATCACATGGCACGGCTGATTGGTTTTCTCCTGTATCAGTAGCCAATGAGCTCACTGCTCAGTATTCAAATACCTGGCTTTTGTTTATTGTAGCAGTTTGCAGCACACTTCAGAACAGCTGAAATCAGCATCGAAGGTAAGTGGATGCTCATTTAATCCATATTGCTGTGTATATTTGCATGGTCTGCCTAATTGAATACAAACATGAGCAACCACAAACAAGTTTAAACTAAGTGTTATATTAGCAGTTTGCACTGTATGCATCAGTGAAATATTAAGCATATTAGGAGCAGCATTTAGCATCTGTGTTTATACAGCTGGAGCAAAGGCAGTTTAGAGCAATATAATCGCTCTGAGGACACACCCATAGTAACAGACATGAAAACAGGTTAAGCAAAATAAGCATTCTTGTGTATGCATTTCAACTGGGGTTCACCATATACAGTCGTGGCCAAAAGTTTTGAGAATGTCATAAATATTAATTTTCACAAAGTCTGCTGCTTCAGGGTTTTTAGATATTTTTGTCAGATGTTACTATGGTATACTGAAGTAAAATTACAAGCATTTCATAAGTGCCAATGGCTTTCATTGACAATTACATTAAGTTTAAGCAAAGACTCAATATTTGCAGTGTTGACCCTTCTTTTTCAAGACCTCTGCAATTCGTCCTGGCATGCTGTCAATCAACTACTGGGCTACATCCTGACTGATGGCAGCCCATTCTTACATAATCAATGCTGGGAGTTTGTCAGAATTTGTGGGTTTGTCCACCCGCCTCTTGAGGATTGACTGCAAGTTCTCAATGGGATTAAGTTCTGGGGAGTTTCCTAGTCATGGACCCCAAATTTCAATGTTTTGTTCCCCAGGCCACTTACTTATCACTTTTGCCTTATGGAAAGGTGCTCCATCATGCTGGAAAAGGCATTGTTCGTCACCAAACTGTTCTTGGATGGTTGGGAGAAGTTGCTCTCGGAGGATGTTTTTGTGTCATTCTCAAAACTTTGGTCTCCTAAAGTTGATTCAGCTGTGGGATCAGGGCACCTCCAGTGCAGAGCTTGCTCAGGAATGGCAGCGGGCAGGTGTGAGTGCATCTGCACGCACAGTGAGGCCAAGACTTTTGGAGGATGGCCTGGTGTCAAGAAGGCCAGCAAAGAAGCCACTTCTCTCCAGGAAAAACATCAGGGAAAGACTGATATTCTGCAAAAGGGGCAGAGATTGCACTGCTGAGGACTGGGGTGAAGTCATTTTCTCTGATGAATCCCCTTTCCGATTGTTTGGGGCATCTGGAAAAAGGCTTGTCAGGAGAAGAAAAGGTGAGCGCTACTATCAGTCCTGTGTCATGCCAACAGTAAAGCATCCTGAGACCATTCATGTGTGGGGTTGCTTCTCATCCAAGGGAGTGGGCTCACTCACAATTCTGCCCAAAAACACAGCCATGAATAAAGAATGGTACCAAAACACCCTCCAACAGCAACTTCTTCCAACAATCCAACAACAGTTTGGTGAAGAACAATGCATTTTCCAGCACGATGGAGCACCTTGCCATAAGGCAAAAGTGATAACTAAGTGGCTCGGGGACCAGAACGTTGAAATTTTGGGTCCATGGCCTGGAAACTCCCCAGATCTTAATCCCATTGAGAACTTGTGGTCAATCCTCAAGAGGCGGGTGGACAAACAAAAACCCACTAATTCTGACAAACTCCAAGAAGTGATCATGAAAGAATGGGTTGCTATCAGTCAGGATTTGGCCCAGAAGTTGATTGAGAGCATGCCCAGTCGAATTGCAGAGGTCCTGAAAAAGAACGGCCAACACTGCAAATACTGACTCTTTGTATAAATGTCATGTAATTGTCGATACAAGCCTTTGAAACGTATGAAGTGCTTGTAATTATATTTCAGTACATCACAGAAACAACTGAAACAAATATCTAAAAGCAGTTTAGCAGCAAACTTTGTGAAAACTAATATTTATGTAATTCTCAAAACTTTTGGCCATGACTGTACATCGGCATAATCTCAATGTTGTAGCATTTGGACCAATCAGACACACAATTCTGCATTTGATTTAACAAATCAATTAGTTATTAGATTAACAAATGGTCACAGACCCCTCAGCCAATACACATACCCGGTGCTAGTAGGACTGTCAAGGACTTTGTCAAGGAGTTTTATTGCTCAAAGGAATGCAAATGGCCGAGCAACACACTTCATATCCCCTTTAGGAAAAATACATTATGCCATAAAATGGACTCTTCTCTAATTAATTCATAGAAAAACCTTTCTTTGAATGAGCACACATATCATTAGGTCATCGTGTATATTATTACTGTTATTGTATATGTTTTTGTGTATTGTATACTGTTCTATGCATGCTTATGATAGATCACTAGTTAATATCACTCTAACTGTAACATGTTTAAGTGAGAGTGAATATTACATGTTGATACCTATGCAACATTAATGTCCTAAGAATTTGTATAACAACTTCCAATCCAACCCCTTTGCAAATTAACATGCCCCCCCCCCCCCCCCCCCTCCCACTTGGAAATTCAGCCTTTCTCATTGGTCAAGCCCATCCTGAGAGGTGTGACTCTTCCAGGCCTTAAAGGGCTCACACACAGTTCCGCCTGCTCTTCTGCAAAAACTCTACTGCCAAATCTCCAAATTGCTGCCCGTGTGGAGAGCCTGGGCCGGTACCGGCGTGCCCGGTGGGCTCCTACCTATCTCAGTTTTGCGGTTCTGTTAGATCCTAGAAGGATGTGAGCTAGAACTCTTCTGAAACTAAGTTTTGCGCCAGGCATTGCGGCCTTGACTTTCCATTCAACCAAAGCTCCCCGGACCTCAGAACCAGAATAACCTCTTTGGAATTCATCACTCTTCAACCCGGAAGAACATGATCGTGAGTCCAAAACCTTTAAACCATCAAGACTTTTCATCTGAGACTGCATTCCAGACACATGCCAACAGCCGTGGAAGTGCAAGTATGATACATCTAACCAAACTAAACAGAGGTTTAGTATAAGCTATAGACCCCGTTAAAAACGGCGCTGATGGTTTTACTCAGGTGGTTAACTAACTCTTTCCATAACTGCATTCTGTTTTCTCTAATGGCTTCATTCATCCACTTTAGCTCCCCTTTTGTATATACGCGTGAGTGTGTGTATGTTTGTTTGTTTGTTTGTTTAGATTAGTTATGTGTGTTAGCGTTTAGTTAATAAAAGTTGTGTGCACAAATTACATGAGTTTCTGGTTGTGCCTTGCAAATTAATGTCCCTTTACGATTTTGACCCTCGCTACATGCTCTAATGCATTAATACTTAAGAAAGTATCTTCTATGGCCACGAAAATATCCTTTCTTAGAGTTGATATGAACTTACACTGAATGGTCGCTGGACGAACAGATCAGTTGATAGCAATTTAATTCTGCTACAGTTATTACTGTCAGCCGATATAAATAATTGTAATTAATCATAATTAATTGTAATTGTTTATATACAATTCCCTTTTAAGCTAATTTGCTACAATGTTCCTGTTCTTTATTTCTAAAGTCAGTGTTTTCATCATGATGAGTGTGTGGTTGATTTCAGCTGCACGCAGCGTCAGAGGCATAAGCTTATTGCAGTCATATCAATGACAGTGTTGCGGAAAGAATCAAATTAAGAGTTATCGCTTAAGATCACTATCTATGGTTGATGTAGTCCTGAATGAAATGTGTTATGGGTAGTGTAGTTCAGAGAAATGTGCTCATTGTGACGTGTGCTCTAGCTGTGCTGTGTAGTTCAGAAAATGGATAAAGAATGTTTATATTCTGTTTTCATTCAGTTCGAGTTCAGTCCACCCAGGAGTTTCGTGCACTGTAACCCTGATAACTTTTATCTACACGAGAGTAAATGGCATGCATCGGCTAACTTTGTCAGTCTCATCATTGCACAAACATGAATTAACTAGCTGTTTTTCTGCCGCTGGGACTGATGAAGTGTAGAAAATAACAGCGGATATCAAATGATTAAATTATGATATTTGCTCAGTTGGATGCTAGGGTCTTATCTATTGGATTGCAACATATATCCATTTTGTTAATTAACATTACACATAGTGCACGTCTAATTAGAGTTAAGTCAGTCGGCGTGGTATCCCAGGCACACATAGTTGTAGGTCACTATTGTTAAGCTGGTCGGCATGGTAGCCAAGGCTCACATAGTCATAGACCACTAGTGTTAAGCCGGTCGGCATGGTGGCCAAGGCTCACATAGTCATAGACCACTAGTGTTAAGCCGGTCGGCGTGGTAGCCCAGGAACACGTAGATAGTAATACATGCAGTTCACATGGCTCTCCGGATCAGCAGCAATACATATGTCTTGGCAATAGATCTGCTTTGTGGGCAGTGTTTTGTCTTTCTTTGTTTATGTGTGTGGATACATGCATATCCACTGATGCAGCAGTTTATCCTTATATTCAGCAATAAAATTCAGTTATATGTGCAGCAGTAGTATTTCCTACATGCTCACAGCAGCATGTTGTGGATATATTGGCAGTAGTAAGATGCAAGCGTTGCAGAGGTGGAGGGTGGAGCTTGAACCAGAACTTCCTACAGATATACTTCGTAAGACCGTTATATGTTCATGGTATTACAGCTTATCTTTTTTCGTAGTTATCACTGAACAAATATGCTGTGTTTAACTAAGATAATTATTTTTTTTATGATTATAACATTTATTTAAATATCTTCTAACAGTCGGAGCCGATACCCTTGTATTGTATAGGCAGTGCTTCGAGATGCAGTGCGGTTGTGCTTCAGGCAACGCGAGTTCGAGTCCCCGCTTGGGGTCATTTCGTGATCCGATAAATAAATAAATAAATAATTAAATATCTTCTAATTAAAACAGTAAGGGTTCCTATGCAGTTTAGAAATGTGAAAATTGATTTAAGTAATTTCCAGGAAATGCATGGAAGGCAACTGCAACACAGCTATTTTATTTGCACTTATTTAATTCATAGTATTTTAAACTAATTTACTTCACACACTTACTGCGTTGTAATTTTAGAGGTTTATGTAAAACAACATGATTTCCTTCGGCTCACCGGTTCCTGCGCAGAAGTATTTTACTTAAGTAATTTGCAGGTTAGTAGGCTAGGCTATGGAAAAAAGGGAACAGAGTCTGGAAAAATATTTGTTTCGACTATTTGCCCTGTTCAGTGTTCTAAAAATATAAAATTAAAAATGTCTAAAAATAAATGTGTCATACAAGTAGAGAGATTTCATGACAAATGTTTAGTGATCATTAGAACACGACTGAATTAATTAAAGGCGCACATTTTCATTGGACTCTTTAAAAAAAAAAAAAAAATTCTTCTTTTTTTGTTTGAACTTCACTAAACAAATGTGCATGTGCCATGCAAACCAGCAAAAGATAAAGAAACGAACATGTAGGCCTACTAGAAAATGTATCTGTATCAACGTTCATTATTAGCCTCTTGACCGAGAGCTTCTTTGGTTTTTGAAAGACGCGCAACGCGGATGTTTGATTGGTGATCGCACTGTGCTTATTCCATTCATTCGTGTAGCCTATCATATTGTAGCCTATACGGTTTAAATCATTGCCTTTTAAATATACAAAAATACTAGAACATGTATGATGTATTATTTTAGGTAATATTACTCTTGCCAAACTCTGATTTATGAGAGATGCACGAAGAGGCAACCGCAAGCTGTGTTTGATTTGCGCTCGATCTTTTCTTCCATAAAGTTTACATTCATTCACTTCACACACTCATCATTGCGTGAATTTAGAGGTTTGTGTAAAGTACCGCACTGATCCCCTGGCTCACCAGTGAATCTAGCAAACACGTGCTGCAGCCTCAGCCGAATATTCGGGCAGAATTATTCGTTATCCGTTATTCGTTTTAAAAGCCATTATCCGTGCCTTTCCGAATAAGGTATTCGGCTTCGGGCACACCCCTACTACGGACTCAGGTGACTCTACTTGGCTGGTAGTGGTTGGTTGTGGCTTCTCCTGGCTCTGCTTGCATCCCCAGCGCTTACAGCTCCTTTCGGTGCTCACTACGATTTATCTCTTCTGGTCTTGATTTCTCCAGCCACATCACGGATGATTTCTTGGTGCCAAGTTCTTCTCTTGCTCTGCATGGTCTAAAGTCAGAAGTACTAATCTAAAGGAAGATTGGTTGATTTTCAGACAATTGCGTAATATGTCCACTGCTGAAATTGGAAAAACTAAGGTAGATTATTTGAAGTTTCTAAAAGACACTAGTTAAAGTAATTTGAAAACTTTTTGGAAAAATATTAAAAGTCTCATTGGAAGTAATTCAAATTCAGATTTTCCACCATGTATTATTAAAGATTCATGTAAAATTGTGGATAATGCTAAAATAATAGATTGTTTAATAGATTGGTGGTCCAACTGTATTGAATAATTATAGGCCTATTTCGAAATTGTCTATTTTATCAAAGGTTTCAGAATCGCGTGTGAATGATCAATTAAAAGAGTTTCTATCTTCTAAAAATGCCTTATCAGAGTTCCAATTCGGTTTTAGGAAAAAAAAAAAACACAGTACATCCACAGCAATTATAAAAGTATTAAATGATTTAATGGTTTCATTGGATGATTAAAAACCATAGTGCTGCTCTTTTTATTGATTTATCTAAAGCTTTTGATTTCGTAGATCATAACATTTTGAAGCAGAGGCTATTTAGTGAAGGTTTATCAGTAAATACTGTTGGATGGTTTGTTAATTACTTATCGGATAGATCTTAATGTATAAATATGGAGGGACTCTGTTCTAGTACTTGGAATGTAAATATCGGTGTATGACAGGGATTGGTCCTTGGGCCATTATTATTTATTTTATATATTAATAATATTGGGAATAACATTGCACATTCAAGTTTTCACTTGTATGGTGATTTACTCTTCTGCAAAGGCATTGGATCAGGCTCTGAGTCATCTTCAATCTGATTTTGATGCAGTTCAGCATACACTGAGCAATTTAAAACTTGTTTTAAATGCAGAGAAATCTTATGATGTTTACAAAAATAAAGTCTGCACATTCAAACTCCTGCTCAATTACTACTCTTCAAGGTTTGGAGATTGAAATGGTATCTAAGTATAAATACCTGGGATTTTTAATTGATGATTCTTTCTTTTGGGCCTCATATTCAGTAAATTGTGAGAAAATTAAAGTCGAAATTGGACTTTTTTTTTAGAGTCAAGTATTGTCTTTCTTTTGCAGCAAGGAAGATAATTGGTAGCAGCTACATTTTTGTCAATGTTGTATTACGGTGATATCATATATATGCTGGCACCTAAGCATTGTTTACAGGTGTTGGATTCAGTTTATCATGGAGCATTAAGGTTCATAACAAATTCAAAAGCCCTTACTCATCATTGTTTGTTTATTGTACTCTCGGTTTCAATGACCTAAAATCATTTTAGGTTTACTTCCTTCTTAGTTACAGCAGAATATCTTTCAAAAAGGTGTAAAGAATTATGGGCTTCGCTCACAAGACTATCTCTTAAGTATTCCTAAAGTTCAAACTAATATGGGTAAACGGGCATTCAGTTACGCTGCTCCATTTGATTGGAATCAATTAAAAGATAAGTTATGCTTAAGAGTTGGTATCACTAAATGATTTTAGATGTATTTTAAAGGATCTAGTTGTAGAGTCAGATGATTGTAAATGTTTTGTGTGAATTGTGTATGTTTCTGTGTATGTAAACTAATGTATTTTGTTTTATGTGTAACTAAATGTGCTGCCTATCTTGGCCATGACCCTCTTGTAAATTTAGATTTTAAATCTCAAGAGTTTTTAATTCCTGGTTAAATAAAGGTTTAACAATAAAATAATAATGTTGCCCCTGTGGCTAGCGGCTAACAACAGCCCATGCGACTGGCATAATGAACTACTTGGCCACACAACTGATGGAATATAACGACTATATCACTCCATCACGTATATCAGTCATTAAAGAACTTGGACTCCTACGTCAGCCCCGCAACATCCAAAGAATCTTTCGCCAAGAGATTCTTTGGATGTTGCGGGGCTGACGTAGGAGTCCAAGTTGTTTAACACCATTCCCTCTGTTTGGACAGCTGTGCACCCTGTTGCATCTCTTCCATGTCATCAGAGCACTGATACTCTGTGGATTAGTACCACTGGAGAAACAGCGCCACACATGGAGTCAGACAGAAAGCTTGGAGTGGGTTTCAGCCTACTTCGGCCAGTAAAGAGACTCACTGTTTTATCCAAAATTAAAATTGAACTGTTTAATATACATTCCCTCATAAACAAATTCAGCTTCATGCATGATCACATTCGGTGCAAAGGTTTGGACATAATATGCCTCACAGAAACCTGGCATCAACTATATATACTTTTTTTGTTTGTTTGTTTTTTTCCTTGTTTTAAATGAGACCTGTCCTCCTGGCTACTGTTATTTCCAAAAAGCTCGTAGCACTGGCCATGGTGGTGGCCTGGCTGTCATCTACTGCAGTCACCTGGATTTGTTACCTCTGGCCCTCCCTGAGCCGACTTCCTTTGAATGTTTGGCATTTAATTGTAAGCCCCCTTTCACAATGACAGTACTATTAATCTACACCCAAACCAAACGCATGCTTAATCTCAGAGTTGTACAATCTTCTTTTAACTTTCTGCACAACCTCTTCCAATATAACAATACTTGGTGATTTTAACATTCATGTCAACAACCCCTCTTGTCATCTTGCTACAGAATTCTTGCACTTATTGGATTACTTAAACCTCAGACAACATGTTGATGTTCCCACACACACCAAGGGGAACATTCTTGATTTGGTCATTACTGAGTCTGCCCCTCTAAGTGCACCAATTGTGTATGATCTGGGTGTATCTGACCATAAGGTCATCTCCATGGAGCTGCCTTTTCTGTCTTCCCATATAAAGCCTAAATTTGAAATATGTTTTAGAACTCTGAAAAACATTAACACCGAAAAGTTCACCTTAAGTCTTCAACATCTTTATTCTGTAAATGTCTCATCAGTCACTGAATCTGTGGAATCTTATAGTAAGACACTGAGCAGCATTTGGATCTTCATTCACCTATCAAAGTTAGGACAATTATGTTTTCCCACTCAGCTCCTTGGTTCACAAGTGACCTACGGAAAATGAAGGCAGCTGGATGTGCCCTTAAGCGCCGGCTTCCGGACTTGGTGTCCACAAGCTGGCCTATCGGGACCACCAAAAAGCTTATTTGAAGTCCATCAAAGAAGCACGGTCACAGTATTATTCAAATATTACTCAAAATAGTTCTGGAAATTCCAAACAGTTGTTTTCCACCATAAAGCATCTCCTTAAACCTCAAATTGCTCCACTCACAGGAGCTACAGAAGAGCAATGCAATGATTTTATGACCTTTTTTAAAATCGAAATTTGCTCCTCTTTTCATGTTCCCTCCTTCTCATCTGCCCCAACTGCTGACCATGATAATAAACCAATCCTTTCAGGCTGGCCATGTACAGTCTGCTTTAAAAACAGCCATAATCAGACCACCATTTAAGAAACCCACACTTGATCCTCAAACCCTTGCTAACTCTAGGCCCATATCCAACCTGCCATTTCTCTCTAAGATTCAGGAGAAAGTACACTGAACAAAATTATAAACGCAACACTTTTGTTTTTGCCCCTATTTTTCATGAGCTGAACTCAAAGATCTAAGACTTTTTCTATGTACACAAAAGGCCTATTTCTCAAATATTTTTCACAAATCTGTCTAAATCTGTGTTAGTGAGCACTTCTCCTTTACCGAGATACTCCATCCACCTCACAGGTGTGACATATCAAGATACTGATTAGACAGCATGATTACACACAATAAAAGGCCACTCTAAAATGTGCAGTTTTACTGTATTGGGGGGGGGGGGGGGTCCAAAAATCAGTCAGTATCTGGCGTGACCACCATTTGCCTCACGCAGTGCAACACATCTCCTTCACATAGAGTTGATCAGGTTATTGATTGTTGCTGTGGAATGCTGGTCCACTCCTCTTCAATGGCTGTGCAAAGTTGCTGGATATTGGCAGGAACTGGAACACGCTGTCATATACACCGATCCAGAGCATCCCAAACATGCTCAATGGGTGACATGTCTGGTGAGTATGCTGGCCATGAAATAACTGGGATGTTTTCAGCTTCCAGGAATTGTGTGCAGATCCTTGCAACATGGGGCTGTGCATTATCATGATACCACATAAGGTGATGGTCGTGGATGAATGGCACAACAATGGGCCTCAGGATCTCGTCACGGTATCTTTGTGCATTCAAAATGCCATCAATAAAATGCATCTGTGTTCGTTGTCCATAACATACACCTTCCCATACCATAACCCCACCGTCACCATGGGCCACTCGATCCACAACCTTGACATCAGCAAACCGCTCACCCACATGACGCCATACACGTTGTCTGCCATCTGCCCTGTACAGTGAAAACCAGGATTCATCCGTGAAGAGAACACCTCTCCAAAGTGCCAGATGCCATTGAATGCGAGCATTCGCCCACTCAAGTCGGTTACGACGACGAACTGCAGTCAGGTCGAGACCCCGATGAGGATGACGAACATGCAGATGAGCTTCCCTGAGACGGTTTCTGACAGTTTGTGCACAAGTTCTTTGGTTCTGCAAACTGATTGTTGCAGCAGCTGTCCGGGTGGCAGGTCTTGGAGGTGAAGATGCTGGGCTGGTATGTTTACATGTGGTCTGCGGTTGTGAGGCCGGTTAGATGTACTGCCAAATTCTCTGAAACGCCTTTGGAGACGGCTTATGGTAGAGAAATGAGCATTCAGTTCATGGGCAACAGCTCCGGTGGACATTCCTGCAGTCAGCATGCCAATTGTACACTCCCTCACAAATTGTGACATCTGTGGCATTGTGCTGTGGGATAAAACTGCACATTTTAGAGTGGCCTTTTATTGTGGCCAGCCTAAGGCACACCTTTGCAATAATCATGCAGTCTAATCAGCATCTTGATATGCCACACCTGTGAGGTATTGCAATTTGTTTTGCATTTTTAATTTTACAAAGTCAAGCTTCAGCTCAATATTGTCAATAGTGTGCAGCACAGTAGGGTATTGTTTTCTGCTGAAAAAAACAATAGAAACTATCACAGAAATGCTTATGGTTTCCATTAAAACCATTACAAAATTCCTTTTTGTAGTGTGTTTTGGGCATTATTGCAATAGGAATTACTGTTGTTCTATTGGTCCACGTCCGCCAGATTACATCCCATCAATAGAATCCATCAAATGCCCGTAGACAGCATTAGCTATATTAAAACCAATACAATTCCCATTATAACCCTTAAATCCATTACATTTTCTATTGTGTTTTGGGAGGGGTTCTATTGTTTTTTTCAGCAGGGAAGATTATAATGGTATTACTACTTTTACAGAATTTACTTAATTACTGAATTTCCCCAGAAAGATTTGTTTATTTTGTGTAAATAAAGAATTGTATTACTTTAGTCTTACATAGGTTGATTTATTCATTTTTAAGTATTTGGGATTTTTAAGAAGTGGAAAATGTGCTTAATGTTTAATTTCATCCAAGTGAAATTAGCAAAGCAGTTAGACTGAATTTACATTTGTTTCAAACACGGAGACAGGTGTGAGTTGACAAAGGTTGCGCACATGTGTCAAGCCTTGTCCATACTGCCAGATGCGCTCATGCGGAGCCGGGCGCCAGTATAAACGAGCATTACGAAACAGGCTGCATGTGTGCGGCAAGTGTAAACAGCTCGTCCGTGAGACGCAGGATATGCACTGCATGGGGCAGAGAGGAGCGAGTATGAGAAGCATTCAGAGACGCAGGCTGTCTGTGCGCACTTCTGAATTGGGAATAGCAAACATGCATTATAAACTTATTTCAAATTAGAATCTGTTGGGGAGATAAACTGTGTAAGATAACATTCATGTACTAATAAAAACAAATAAGAAAATGTATATTTTATTCTCCAGTAACTTACTAAAAGCAGAACCGATAAGGGAGCTCTTTTGCAAATTAACCTTTTTTGTTCGGTGTCTGTCATTTCGAAGCAAAGTAATCGCATATTACATAAAATTTTCTTTACTATTACTTTGCCTGACTATTGATCTGACCTTGTGCCACAACCTTGTGACCTTGTGCTGACCTTGATGCCATAATCCCACTCGCAAGTGCTTTCTATTTTTTTTATTTTTTTTTGCCACTCAAGGCTGGCAGTCATGCATTTGCGCTTGATCTGGAACAGAGAATATCGCGTCCACATCGCAGGCTTTGCGATTAGTAAATCGCGACATCTCAAATCACGATTGCGGTTCGATTTCGATTAATCGCACAGCCCAGGTACTCCCAAGGGTTCTTTCTCCATTCTCACCGATGGAGTTTTGGTTCATTGCTGCTGTCGCCTCTGGCTTGCTTAGTTGGGACAGGGCTGTTTCTAGCAGTGTTGCCAACTAATTTTCAGAGAAAGTTGCTAAAGGAAGGTTGCTAAAAGTTGCTAAATGACATTATGATGTCATTGCGCCATGACGTCATTGCGTAATAACGACGGAAAAATTGTCACAACATCAAATCTCAGCAAAAAAAAATATATTTTATATATGTTAATTTAGAGCAGTTTGTAAAATAATATGCATAATATAATATTGAAATATAAATAACTATTTTTAAATTGAATTATTGAACACGTACACATTTTTGAATGATTACAATTTAAGTTTGTTTTTTTTTTTAATAGCTACTAAACTGCAAATAATACATAATTGAGAATGTGTAGTAGTGTATTAGTAGTTAGTTAGTATGCTACACTCTAAGAAAAGTCTGTAAAAATAGGTCACAATCTGTTAATATGAAAGAATTTTCCGTATTGTTTTTTTTACAAGCATTTTAAATTACACATTGTGTTTTCGGGTTACAAAGTTAATGGATAAAGTTACAATGGATAATGGATAATGTCCTGGAAAATTACTCTTTTCCATTTTTCTTACAGTGTACTAACTGATCAACAATCGTAGGGACAAGCTACTAACAAAGTGTATCATAAGTGAACAATTATTAAATTATTATTATTTTTATTATTATTAAATTGAATTACTGCAAATAGCAGCTAACTCAATTCATGTGATGTGTGTACTGCTAGGCATCTTTGGTGTCCTCTTTTTGTGTAATTTTTGGGAAATTTGTGCCTTTTTATTGTCCGAGTCACTTAAGTTGATAAAAGTTGCCAAATAAATTTAAAAAATTGCTAAATTTGTTGCTAGGTGCTTTTGGAAGAAAAAGTTGCTGGGGTAGTCTGAAAAGTTGCTAAATTTAGCAACAAAATTGCTAAGTTGGCAACACTGGTTTCTAGCCATTTTGATGCCCTAGTATATATATATATATATATATATATATATATATATATATATATATTTAATAATTATTATTATTAAATAAATATTTATTATTATTAAACGCATTAGGCCTATTTGTAAATTGACTGTTAATAAATTGTGCAAAATGTTTTATCTTATCTGTGATACCATTATAGCCAATGGATGCCTGTATGGCTCTATGTAACAATACCTAGTTGCTAAGAAATTGTCATCACACATAAATTAATTTTACTACGTTTGGATACATGTTTAGATATTATCAATGGCTACTTTTTTGACTTCATCTGTTTTTTTGGTTCAATTGTTTTGTTGTTGTTGTGTCAGTTATTGCAATATTATTTGTCAAACCTATAAAACCCTTTGTTACTCCAAACTACATAGGCCTATAAAAGCCTGATCAGTGTGATAAAGTAGCTGCATTCTGATTACTTTTTTCTTTTTTTTACTCATTGACGTATGAAATTCCCCTTTAAATAACATGACGCTCTGCCCACTATATGACGCTATACCCCCCTTAAGCGCTGTTGGAAGTTATTATTATAATTATTATAATAATGATTATTATTATTATTATTATTACATTTTTATTTTTTTTGGAAGTGAATTAATTGATTCAGCATTTCGACACTTCCATAATGCTTTAAATTTGACAAAGCGGTTTAAGTATGTATTGATCTTAATTGTATTGATTTTAATTGGCTGTAAAAGTTTTATAACAGACTGAACCTTTAACTATGTATTGGTGCAAAAACGCACCGCTTTTAGACCAGTTTCACATGATTTCTCGACTGCCACAAATGCTGCCTAAACAAAATACAGATTTGGTGCACTTTATGTACCAATATTTTAAATTGGCCTTTTAACTTGCATGGAAAAAAAAAAAAAGCCTTACCTTGCCAAAACACGGACAGAACCCATTGATCTAATGGCATTGTTGAGTGCTCCAAATCCAAATGAAAACTTCGCAGGCAACAATTAGAGGCACTCTGATTCAATGGCATACAGGCATCACCAGAATGACAGTCCTCTAGCCCAATGATGTTGGGGGATCCAGTGGGAATGGCAATCATATTTCAGGATGTCCGTGGCACTCTTGATCATAAGCCTGTTAAAATGTAGCGGCAGAACGTGCACTCATTGGCGCCCCCTCCAGCTGGTGGCGCTCTAGGCGACCGCCTAGCTTGCCTATGCCTTGAAACGGTACTGAGTTGGGACACTTAATTTCCAGCGATATCGTTGGCTTGATTGCACAGATACTATTTAAACTGAACTGAGGTGGACAATGACATCATTGAATTCAATAATGAAATGCCTTTAACTGAAAACTGAGTGTTTAATCTTGTCATTTTACACTATTGACACACTTTCCTATTTTGATATTAAAAAGTTGCTTTGATACAATCTGTATTGTTAAAAGCGCTATATAAATAAAGGTGACTTGATTTGACTTGACAAATATGAATCGCGAATTTCAATTTTTTTTGTTTTGTTTTTTTTTAATCACAAGAAAAAAAAATACACAACTTACTGGACGGGTGAATCATTGAGCATGTAATATAGTCATACAAGACAGTGACAGGAAAATATGAGTGTCCTAAATATGAGCGTTATTAACATTTGTGCTATTTACAGTTCCACACACAGTCTCTCTCTTTCCTCTCCCACGCACATACCCATATGCACACATATTCCCGGGATGCAACAGCAAGACCTGGCACGCTCAGGCTTCTGGGCTCAATCCACTTACGTAATATTCCTCTGCGCTGGAAAACAAGGGCCATCTGCACCTCAAGCTATTCTCCTGTCTACTCTCTCTTGATTACTTCTGAGTGTGCGTGATTCTCCCTCAGATGGCCAACACTGTAGCCATTCAAAAAGAAAGCTTCAGTGCTCACTTAACCAATGCTAAAGATCTACATCCCTCAGCTCACACTGTCCCTGTCCCAGCATGCATCATTAGCAGCTGATTGATTAAAGCTCTCATTGGCCGGGTTCTGCTCACCTGCTGTTCTAGCCTTAATGAGGTGATGATGGAGAATAACACACACACACACACACACACACAACAACAACACAGTCCTGTAGTAACATAGAAACTAGTGCTCAATAGAAGGTTTCTCGATATAAAATTTTCATTAAGTAGTATTAGCAATACCATATAACCTTTAAAGATAATCTAACAAGACTTTTGTAAATGCCTTCTGTAAATTGTAGTATGGCATGCCGTTCAGGAAATGATGGTATTTACAATATTAAGATTGAATATATTGAATGAAAGTCTGAATATATAGAATAAAAGTTTGAATATATGGAATGAATGTCTGAATATATTGATTGAAATTTGCAGTGTATGGAATTAAAATGCAGATTTGACAGTATTTAATGAATCATAATATACTGTAGTTAGTTATATCCTTGTTATGAGAATAATGGTTTTCTGAACTGAATGACTTTAAAAATATTATTTCCTCAAATTTTCCAATACTTTGTTGAACTAAAAATTTTGGCAACAGCTGATCATATACCAAACAAACAATACAAACAGTTTGGAGTGTACATCCCATCATCTCAGACATTTCTCACAGTGTTAATTCTGACAACATTTTTATTTATTTTTAGTCTTTTGACTACAATTCCATATAGTTTTAGTCATACTTTAGTCATTTAAATTGTTTGTTTTAGTCGACTAAAATCTACTGAGTTTGGTTAAACTATAATGCATTAATTAAGCATTTAAGTATCACACAACTGTTACTTGATTACATGACTAAACTGACAGTTTGACATGATTCAAGTGCAAAAATTCTGTGCACATCTGGGCCTAACGCATACTTTTTTATGGCTCTAGTTAACTATAATAATCCTAAAATCTATTTATTGAATAATATGTCAAATAATGTCCTTAGTCTTTCCTTCTTGTGACTGGAATCCCCGAAAAAAGACTGTAATACATCAGAATTCGCCGAATTTGCAGGCTGTTCGTTCAAGTTCATGAGGGAGAAAAAATATGCACTTACAACGGTCTAAAACACATTACCATATAAACATTGTAAAGTAAACATCGGCGTAATCAATCAGCATTAGTTCATAAGCAGTTGCCTGTCATAAATGTGTGCTATTCATTTATTGCAAACCGCTCTGAATCAGTTCGAAGCCCTGTACTGTAGTTCGAGCCTGTAGAACATGCAATAGCGCAGAGTTTTCCCGCAGTTAGATCAGAACCTTACAATTCATATGTGCACATCTGTCACACAGGACATCAGTTCTGACTGGGAATTTTCGTCTTGTTTTTTTTGTTTTTTTTTGTCGACAAAAATGGCATCTACACAACTACACAAACTACACACAAGCAAGTGTTCCTTTTTTTTTTCTTTTTTTTTTCCTTAACCAATAAGATACCATTCACTTGTTTCAAAATACATACTCTTTAAATGTCAATCATCCACCCAATTCAAGTTTCGTCCCATATATTCAAACTCTTATTCTATATATTCAAACTTTCATTTCATATATTCAAACTTTCATTCCATATACTCAAATTTTCCTGAATAGCATGCTATATTGTGTGCATGTGTGTGTGTGTGTGTGTGTGTGTGTGTGTGTATATATATATATATATATATATAGCCAAATTCACAATGAAATGATGCTACATCACCCTCCATATAATGGTGAAATTCATCTATGAAGTGAAATTGGATTGTGGCAAACTGCACAGTAATAATATCTGCAGGCAAATGCAGAACAGCCAACATTACCTAACCTTAACTATCTATGCTAGCTAGATAACAATGCACCTACCCAGTGTTAGTTACTGTGGGATGTCGAACAGTTACAATTAGTAACATTTTAATGCAGATCAAACCTCCCAGCGGGCATCTTGATGTCAATTTGATGTCAAATATTAGTCAAGATTTGATAAATGCTATATCATAACATCATTTTAAATTTAGTTTGGACAGCATTTTCTTCCAGTGGTAATTTGGTGAATATAGAAAGTTAATCCCACACAGAAATTGGTTTAATATATATATATATATATATATGTATATATAGGCCAATATGTTTGACGTTCAATTTACATCAAATTAACGTCATGTGAAATTTTTGACGTCAGTTTGATTTGCATATTTGACCTGTGTTTTCACATCGTTGTTTGATGTCTTTTCAACATCAATTGCCCACTGGGTCAGCCTTATTAAATTACACTATATAATTCTCAGTGCAGTACCAATTTATATTAGGTGGCCTTAACTACTATGTACTTGTTGTACTGTGTTCATATTATATTGAAAAACACTTCTGCTGCTATTGAGGTGGGATACATAAGGTTAGGGACAGGTTTGGTGGTATGAGGAGGTATAAGTGATGGGTCCACAGTGTATTTACAGAAATTAATTACAGATTTTATTACATTCAGGTATTTTTTTAAAATATGAGTACAATGTAAAAACATGTATGTACACGATATGTGTATTGTACCAAATGATGAATTTAAATGTAAGTAAGTAGTTAAGGACACTTGATATGAAGTGGGACCCACAATGCATTATGGGATGAGTAGTTCAATTATTCATAAATGATTATCTGATAATCACAGATGAAGTCAGTAGCCATGTTTACATGCACCCAAATAACTCAATCCAAATGAAACTTTGACTGGATTGAAATAAGGGACCTAAAATTACCTAAAATAATCCATTCAACAGAAAAACTCGACATGGACACAGACTCAGACTCGACAAGTTGGACTCAGACCCAACACTAGCATGAAGTGTATATTTATGTCTTACTTCTGAATGTTTTATGAACTGCTCAGTGGAGGCTTAATATTTACAACCCGATTTCCGGAAATGTTGGGATGATTTTTAAATTTGAATAAAATTAAAACTAAAAGACTTTAAAATCACATGAGCCAATATTTCATTAACAATAGAACATGGATAGCACAACAAATGTTTCACGAGTTCACACTTGCATATAATAAATAGAATAAAGTTTATGCGTATTTGGCGTGCTGTCCGAGGGGAGGGCTCTGAGCTCGGAATTTTGGCCCGAACCCAGATTACCCCCCTACAGGTTAGGACAGGAATAGTTGTAAGTGCGGAGAAGGGGTGGCGGAGGGATGCTGGAAAACTGCCAATGAACAGAGGCAAGTCTGCTGTGTAAATATACACATGCCTATTATCTTGTTAGCTGGGTTTATTACTGATTGTTCTCCTCTCGTGTTAATTAGGTTAATTATCTGAACGTGCTCCTCCCGAACTTTGTTAATAAAACATCATTTAAATGAAGAAATTTTACACTTATCCACTAAATGAGCTCATTTCAAATTTGATGCCTGCTACAGGTCTCAAAAAAGTTGTCACAGGAGCAACAGAGGGCTGAAAAAGCAAGACATTTAGAAAATATTCAGCTGGGAGAACATCTAGCAACTAATTAAGTTAATTGACATCAGGTCTGTAACATGATTAGCTTTAAAAGGGATGTCTTAGAGAGGCAGAGTCTCTCAGAAGTAAAGATGGGCAGAGGCTCTCCAATCTGTGAAAGAGTGTGTAAAAAGATTGTGGAATACTTTAAAAACAACATTCCTCAACATCAGATTGCAAAGGCTTTGCAAATCGCATCATGTACAGTGCATAACATCATCAAAAGATTCAGAGAAACTGGAGAAATCTCTGTGCGTAAGGGACAAGGCCGAAGACCTTTGTTGGATGCCCATGGTCTTCGGGCCCTCAGACGACACTGCATCACTCATCGGCATGATTCTGTCATTGACATTACTAAATGGGCCCAGGAATACTTCCAGAAACCACTGTTGGTAAACAGAATCTGCCGTGCAATCTGCAGATGCCAACTAAAGCTCTATCATGCAAAAAGGAAGCCATATGTGAACATGGTCCAGAAGCGCCGTCGTGTCCTGTGGGCCAAGGCTCATTTAAAATGGACTGTTTCAAAGTGAAAAAGTGTTCTATGTTCAGACAAGTCCAAATTTGACATTCTTGTTGGAAATCACAGACGCCGTGTCCTTCGGGCTAAAGAGGAGGGAAACCTTCAAGCGTGTTATCAGCGTTCAGTTCAAAAGCCAGCATTTCTAAAGGTATGGGGGTGCATAAGTGCATACGGTATGGGCACCTTGCATGTTTTGGAAGGCACTATGAGTGCTGAAAGGTATATAAAGGTTTTAGAGCAACATATGCTCCCCTAAAGACGACATCTATTTCAGGGAAAGCCTTGTGTATTTCAGCAGGACAATGCAAAACTACATACTGCAGCTATTATGCTGTCCTCCATTTTCTCCGCTCCCGAGCAACTGTAACATCAACAATGTCTCACAAGCAATCCCGGTGCTCTGTGTTTGGACATAAGAGTCTTCATTTTCTCCCAGCATCTGAGCCACTGTGGACGCAGTGGATTACTTTCATTTTTCAAGGTAATGTGCCTCAAAATCTACCTAAATACATGTATGTCTGTGCAAAATATTTCACTCCAGATTCCTTTGTGAATGTCATTTTGTTGTAGTGCTTAGCATTTTAACCGTATGTGTGTGTGTGTGTGTTATCGAAGGGGTCATATGATGCGATTTCAAGTTTTCCTTTCTCTTTGGAGTGTTACAAGCTGTTCATGCATAGATAAGATCCCTAAAGTTGCAAAGACTGAAGTCTCAAACCCAAAGGGATATTCTTTATAAAAGTTAAGACTCGTCCACGCACTCCTAAAACGGCTCATTTAAACAAGCCCCCACATGTCTATGTCAATGTGTGGGAAGATTTGCATAAAACTGCCCAAATGTATACACAAAGAAACCTGCCACCGGCGCCATGTCCTGGAGACACTGTGTTGCATTGTGAAAGCGAAACTACTTTGTTTGGACTTCCAAAAGAGGACACGACAAGAAATCAGTGGTTAAGTTGTATTTACAACACTGCTCCAGAACAGTTCAACCCAAATATTAGAGTGTGTGCAGCGCATTTTGCGGAGGACTGTTTTCTGAACCAGGGAGTATAGCCTACAATGCCAGCTGTGCACATTGGGCTGTTTCTATAAAGTGGGGCAATTCCAACTTTGCAAGGACAGTCTGGCGCTTATGACTCTCAGCCTGTAAGTATGCTTTCATATTTAAAGAATTTGCCACTGACTATTCAAACGCGAGTTTTGAGCTGTGTAGAGTAGCGTTTGTTGTTTGTTGTTTCTCCGGTCACAAATGCAGACATGGTAATGTTTACGCAGCGTGATGCAACGCAATGCATAAAAAACAGTGTAAGTCATTATAACCAGTAATTATGTCCCCACTGGATGCAAGAAATGCTTCGTTTATAATGGGTTTTATTGTTTTTGGACATGCCACGCCATCACAATACGGTAAAGGGCGTAACATTTCCGTCACACGCTTGAGGTATTCAGCCAATCACAATGCACTGAATAGCTGGCCAATCAGAGAATGCCTCTCTTCTCAAAATGATGAGATTTGTACAAAATCGACACGTTTCAGAAAGGCGGAGCATAGAGGAGCAACAATAATGTACAGTATGTGGAAAATAATGTGTGTTAATGACATTTTCCAGCTTTTATAATAAATGATCGGTGGGGTATTTTTAACTTCAAAGACACATTCTGGGGAAACCCAAGAACAATATTATATCTTGTAAAAAGGGGCATAATAGGTCCCCTTTAAAGTCAATGCAAAAACGTACTCAGTTTTGTTTGTCCAGTGTAATGGAGTGTTTTCATAAAGAGAACAGGAGTGTTCCTGACATTACATAACAAATTTAAGCCCAGGTGGAGGCAACCCTTATTTGACTACATTTGCGTGTGCTTAAATGGGTGTTGTGGAAGGATGTATTCAGACCCGGTTTGATGGGGGAACCTGCATGGAATTCCCTTTCCAGTGATAATTTGCCTGCCACCGTGCTGTGCTCCTGGGTTTGCTCAAGAGATAAATGAAAATGTAGCCAAATTCTGTCAGTGGAAGCCCAATCTGTAGAGACACCAACACACGACCTGAGGAGAACAAACATGGTAAGAACTGCTAAAGATTATAAGGGATATGAAAGCTGTTGATCAGGTCTACTGTCACTGCAAGCAGCAATACCCTCCAAAACACTTCAAACCAGTGCGTTGCATGTGGCGGTGTGCAGGTTTGATTTCTGAGAGGGTCGTGACCCTGTCTGGCTGCGTTCTGGCACTGCCACCGCAAGCTGCTGCGTCTGCCTCTGATGACAACAGAGCCGCCCGCTGTCTCTCCCAGCTGCTGCAGTCCCTATCAAAAGAGCACTGCACTCACCAAAAGAAACCAGAGGCACTAAACGGTCTCTTTTTTTTTTTTAGATAATGTCAAAAAATCAGAAAGTCACAAAAAGAACAGAAGAGCAATGTCTGTGTAACAATTTATTTTTGAGATAATATTAGTCCTTGATTCTGATTGGTCAGCAGCTTTGTTTTATTCACAATAA
Organism: Acrossocheilus fasciatus; assembly: GCA_036784905.1. Taxonomy (NCBI): domain Eukaryota; kingdom Metazoa; phylum Chordata; class Actinopteri; order Cypriniformes; family Cyprinidae; genus Acrossocheilus; species Acrossocheilus fasciatus. Next base: position 29,988,470 of record CM071956.1, read on the forward strand.
AGCACTGCTATGACCGCCTCACCCAGTGTATAAATGAGCAACACCCTTAACAACACAATCAATATAGCATCAAAACTGTTCCATGTCTTGTGTCTTTCAGCAAACTTAATTGTTTTATTAATGTATTGAATTGAGTTACCCCTGCTGGCATTATCCACTTACACATCTCCACTTCCTTCCACCATAGAAAAGTGAAGCTAAAATATCCAGAGCCAGAGTCTGTGCAGTACTGATTAATTTGGAGCAAGAATCTGTGCAGTAATGATTCATTTGGAGCCAGAGTATCTGCAGTAATGATTCATTTGGAGCCAGAGTCTGTGCAGTAATGATTCATTTGGAGCCAGAATTTGAGCCGTACTGATTCATTTGGAGCAAGAATCTGTGCAGTAATGATTCATTTGGAGCCAGAATTTGAGCCGTACTGATTCATTTGGAGCAAGAATCTGTGCAGTAATGATTCATTTGGAGCCAGAGTCTCTGCAGTAATGATTCATTTTGAGCCAGAGTCTGTGCAGTAATGATTCATTTGGAGCCAGAGTTTGAGCCGTACTGATTCATTTGGAGCAAGAATCTGTGCAGTAATGATTCATTTGGAGCCAGAGTCTGCGCAGTAATGATTCATTTGGAGCCAGAGTCTGCGCAGTAATGATTCATTTGGAGCCAGAGTCTCTGCAGTAATGATTCATTTGGAGCCAGAGTCTGCGCAGTAATGATTCATTTGGAGCCAGTGTCTGAGCAAGAATATGTGCAGTAATGATTAATTTGGAGCCAGAGTCTCTGCAGTAATGATTCATTTGGAGCCAGAGTCTGTGCATTAATGATTCATTTGAAGCCAGAATTTGAGCCGTACTGATTCATTTGGAGCAAGAATCTGTGCAGTAATGATTCATTTGAAACCATAGTCTGGGCAGTAATTATTTATTTGGAGCCAGATTCTGTGTAGTAATGATTCATTTGGAGCCAGAGTCTGCGCAGTAATGATTCATTAGGAGCCAGATTCTGCGCAGTAATGATTCATTTGGAGCCAGAGTCTGCACAGTAATGATTTATTTTGGAGCCAGAGTCTGTGCAGTAACAATTCATTTGAAGCAAGAGTCTGTGCAGTAATGATTCATTTGAAGCCAGTCTGTACAGTAATGATTAATTTGGAGCCAGATTCTGTGCAGTGATGATTCATTTGGAGCCAGAGTCTGCGCAGTAGTGATTCATTTGAAGCAAGAGTCTGTGCAGTAATGATTCATTTGAAGCCAGTCTGTACAGTAATGATTCATTTGGAGCCAGAGTCTGCGCAGTAGTGATTCATTTGGAGCCAGAGTCTGCGCAGTAATGATTCATCTGGGGCCGGATTCACAAAAATATTAAGGAAAAAGTTACGAATTTTTTTAAGATAAATTCCACGAAGTTCGTAAGAACGTTCTTAAGTTCTTAAGTTCTCAAACTCCTTCAGACCCAATAGCAAGCTCACAATCATGACACCACCCCAGCATCAAATAACTGGTCCCACTTTATATTAGGTGGCCTTAACTACTGTGTACTTACATTTACAATGCACTTATTGTGTACATACATGTTTTTACATTTTACTTATATTATTAAAAATACCTGTATGTAGTTGCATCTCTAATTAACTCCTTTAATTACATTTATAATTACACTGTTGAACCATCCTTTACACCTTAACCCACCCTTAAACCTACCCAAACCACCAAATCTGTACCTAACCTTACCTGTATCCCACCTCAGTAGCAGCAAATGAAGCCTCAATGTAAAGTGTGAATGTCACCGAACAATAAAGAATCAAAACATTTTAAAACAATATCAAGGACATGTTGTAGCCAGAGCCATTGAGAAACAACAGCTCTGGTTGTAGCATTGAAGAAAAGTTTGAAAATAAATGGCCTATGAAGTCTAAGTATTTAAGTATTCAAGGGCTCCTATGAACACCATTGCAAACACAAAAGACATTTGCTCTACAAATGGTTGTTTAAATAATTTAAAAATTATTCAGAAACAAAAAAAAGCATCTGCTTCATTTGCAGGGGTCTATTTCATTTACATTTACTAAAAATAGTAAAGTGAATAACAAGATAATGTTCCGGTGTAACATGCTTCATCTTATGGAACTCAAATAAAAACAGAGAGTAGGAAGCGTTCTCATCCGCCATGTCATTCATTAATTTATTTATCATATATGATCTTTTCTCAAATATCTTTTCTGCTTATCTCTCAGCATGAGAAAGTGTCCATCTTTTTGTTTAAAACAGACAGATTTGCGGCACAGCTTGAATTTGCAAGCGTCATTAAAGGAACACTCCACTTTTTTTGGAAATAGGCTCATTCTCCAACTCCTCCAGAGTTAATAAGTTGAGTTTTACCATTTTTGAATCCATTCAGCCAATCTCCGGGTCTGGCGATAGCACTTTTAGCATAGCTTAGCATAGATCATTGAATCCAATTAGACCAGTAGCATCGCGTTCAAAAACGATCAAAGAGTTTCGATATTTGTCCTATTTAAAACTCGACTCTTCTGTAGTTATATCGTGTACTAAGATCGGCGGAAAATGAAAAGTTGCGATTTTCTAGGCTGATATGATTAAGAACTACTCTCATTCCTGCGTAATAATCAAGGAACTTTGCTGCCATAACATGGCCGCAGCAGGCGTAGTGATATTACGCAGCGCAACTTATTAACTCTGGGGGAGTTGGAGAATGAGCCTATTTCCAAAAAAAGTGGAGTGTTCCTTTAAAGGTTAAACTGATGGACATACAGTAACACAACTGAAACAGAGTAATAAATAGAGTAATCTGTTTTTTTTTTTCTTCAAAGATGGTTTCAGTCTTTTTAGGTAGTTCTTATCATGCTGATTCATGTTCAAATGTTCGATTTTATAATAAGTTTACTTTTAGTTAGTTATTTGGTCCCACTTTATATCGTGTCCCTAATACCTGTGTACTTACATAGTAACTTGATGTGTACGTATATATGTAACAACAGTGTAAGTACACATTGGTACATAGTATCTACAGCTCTAATGTTTGTGTAACTAAACATATTACACATACAAATGTGTAACAGGACATTGGTAACAACACTTTTTGGTAATGAAAGTACAAATGTGTAACAGGACTAACAGCACTTTTTTTTTTGTAAAGAAAGTGTTACACTTTATATTAAGTAAACAATTCCTATGGATTTACCATGTAAGTACTTTGATGTTACACAGCAGCGGCCAGTAAGTTAGGCTTTACATATAAATTGTGGTTGTTGTCCAGAATGTTACACATTATATTAAGTGGACAGTTCCTGAGGAGTTACCATGTAAGTACACTGGTATTACAGTGGAGCACCAACTCTACCAACTCAAGCTCCAACTCCTCCCACTTTACAGATCCCTACACCTACCCGATTCCACCCCCTGGATCAAATTGCTCTAATTACTCTTATACATACTGTTGTTACAAAATATAGTTATATAATTCCTGTTACACAAAGTGAAAAGTGTCTGAAAAGTGAAAAGTTACCAATGCCCTGTTACATATTTGTACTTACACATACTATTTTGAGGGTTGTTAATTGTGTGTAGTTACAGAGATATTAGAGCTGTAGATACTATGTACCAATGTGTACTTACACTATGGTTACATACTACATACACATATAGTTACTATGTAATTACATGGGTATTAGGGACACTATAAAGTGGGACCTTCAATTATTTTTGTTTATAATAAAAATGTTATTAAACCTGTAATATTATGACAACCTATTCTAATATTGTGGTAATGCTGTATACTGTGATAAAAGCTTCAGCAATTATTGCAACATGAAAATGTGATACCGTCACATGCCTAGCCGTGGCTTATTGACAATACAGCACACCTCGAGTACCGCATTGCTTACTTGTGATGCTTGCTTTACCAAACACTACTTGACTGCTACTACTTTTGCTAAAACACTCCTAAGCACTTGACACATTCACACATCTCGAGTTTACGTTTCTGTTGATGTCAGATCGTTTTCTTTAGCAATGTCAGAACAGTCACAATATTTACTGAGGAATGTGTTTTCAGCTGGAATAATTGGTTTCATGGGAGCTTTCCCCATTGAGCTTGATATAGCTTGTCTCTTTCAATAAAATCAGCAGTCAGACATTCACACATTTAATCTCTATCACTTTCCAGGTTATTAAACATTAAAGCAGTACTGAAATTACATGGAAATGTAAATAACTGTAGTATTTGTGGTTCACTGAGCTTCTCTATATAACAGTCATAAAGTACATATCCCAGAGCAGCCGTTACTGTCACTGCATTATGGGACAACAGTACGAGAATGAAAGAGGTATTCAATGATTTTTGAATGCATATCGCTTTACAACCTCAGAGCTGTATAGCCTGTGCAATATGAGGCCAAGACAAATACACAAGACTGTGGACTGTCTTTTATGAGGAAATGAGTTACTTTTGTGATCTGTTCATTTGAAAGAACCATTCCAATAAAATTATTCACTAGAATGAATAACACTAAAGATGAGTCAATTTAAGATGAACAGATTCGCTAGAATGAATCAGGCTTCCCAAAGCTACATATGAGAGAGAGGGCCATTTAGGACAAACTTACTCACTATAATGAATCAAATTTTTCAAAGCTACTAGGACCATTTAGGACAAATTGATTAAAAAAGAATGACTCTGATTTACCAGCATCAGAAAGAGCCAATACTGTTTGAAATTTGTACAGCAAAAAAAGCAATACAAATGTGACATTACAAATATTGTTGCACTGCACCATAAATCTCTGGAAAAAGTAGCTTACATTATTCTGGAAGCAGCTGAGCTACTTATAATTTTAAGTGTCACCTTTATAGTGGTGTGTTGTTGGATGATAGTTGAGTTGCATGAGGGGCAAATATAGGTTACTTTATTGTAACACATTGTTTATGTAAAAAGCAGGTTGGGTAAGGCTAATTTATTCAGTTTATATGCTTTAGACATGTAAAAACATGGACATTTCATCATTACTAGGTGCTGTGCTAATAGCATGTGACTTCATTATGTGATGGTGTAACTTTGTTTTTTTGTTTGTTTGTTTTTGTTTTTTAAAACAAAGTGTTCAAAGGAACTTGCTTTGCAGAAAATATTCAGACTTCCCATCACTATCTGTGGGTAAATAATATTCTGTAAACAATATTCTGTGTTGAGTCAAGGCACAAACTGTTTCAGATGGTTTAGTCTGATTTTGGTGAACTGGTTCCCCTGGGTCAAAATAGTGATTTGTCACAGATCTCAAGACTTTGTTGTTGTTACTGTGGAATAAATAAGCATATTAAAGGTGCTCATATTAGCTAAATTTCAGTGAAATTTGAAATGTACTATTGTCAATAGTATAACAATGTTTGAAACACTGCTCACTGCTGAGTGATTACTTGGGTGTCGCTAATTCATGAAGAACTGAACCTGGACGAGAGAGGAGCAATGTTATCATCAATTAGAAAAAGAGACATTGCTATTGTTTTCAGTGCAGTAACATACTATTGATTCATGATATATTGAAGTAATATTGTCTGCATGTGCTTCATAACAGGCCCTCAACAGGGTGCTGGATTATTTTGCTGTCGGTATTAAATGTCCACAATTTCCACCGTCAAAACCAATTTCCACACACACATCTTAACTATATCACATGTTGAAAATACACCCAGATAAGAAAGAAAGACAAATACATAAATAAATAAATACACAATTACACAACTACAAGAGAAAACAAAATGAGCCTAAGTTTAAAATAAGTTTAATTATGGATAGTAAGAGTCATTTCCAAGCACGAACATGACAAAATATTACAAAGGTTGCAATTGTAATTGTAGGGTATAATTGGTTTGAAAATATGAAATGGAATTACATGTTAAAAATAAGTAAAGCTTTATTTTCTTTTTTTGGTTTTAGGTTTTAGGACAACTTTTATTAAGGTTTTGATCCACTTGAAATGGTGTGTGTGTGTGTGTATATGTATATGTATTATACTGTTTACTATTAACTGATTTTTAGAGAACTGTATTAAAACCAGACCCTAATAATCAAACTAAACATCATAACAACTGTGGGGATTTTGCTGCGATTCCTGTATTCATTGTAAAAGCGACTTTGATGTATTTTTTCTACAAATCTATCTTACAGAGATTTTTTACCTTGTGAGCCGCTGAGCTCTGTAGGCATTTGATGAAGCTCATCGGTAGATAAGAGAGAGACCAAATTAAAAGTGAATAAAACATGAATAAACGTATTTTCCTCAGGCTTTTGGCTCCGGCGATGAGGAGAAGAGTGACAGTAACACTCAGAGAGCAGGACAGATGATTATGTTTCCTGTTTTGTCAGTTCGAATCTGAACAGCTGTGTCTTCACTTTAATCATATTTCACCTGCAATCAGCGATGTGAAGAGAGAAAGAGAGAGAGCTGAAGAAAGAGGGAGGAGAGACACATTCACCAGGGATGAGCTCAATCAAGCTGCTAAGGATCAAACCCAATCATGCCACATCATTAGCATAATGAACTGAAAAACAGCGTGAGGAGAGGGAAGTCTGATAAAAGAGCCAAAATCTTCAGCTCCACATTAAAAAGTACATATTTTGAGGATTTAACAGCAGTTTTAGTCATTTTGTAGAATGAAATGCTATGTGAATTTTAGTTTAAAATCAATGCAGGCTATAGGTCCATTTCTATCATACAACAACACTCTAAAAAATAAAGGTTTCAAAGGGGAGTTTTACACAGTGATGCCGTAGAGGAACCATTTTTGATTCCACGAAGAACCTTTCAGAGAACAGTTCTCAGAAGATTGTTTGGTCACACTTTATATTAGGTGGCCTTAACTACTATGTACTTACATCAAAAAATAAGTACAATGTACTTACTGTGTTCATATTGTATTGCAAAACACTATTGCTGCTATTGAGGGGGGATACGGGTAAGGTTAGGTACAGATTTGGTGGTCTGGGTAGGTTTAAGTGTGGGTTAAGATATAAAGGATAGGTCAATGGTGTAATTATCAATTTAATTACAGGAATTAATTACAGATGTAATTACACATAGGTATTTTTAAAAACATAAGTACAATGTAAAAACATGTATGTACACAAAAAGTGCATTGCACCAAATGATTCATTCAAATGTAAGTACATAGTAGTTAAGGCCACCTAATATAAAGTGGGACTGATTTTTTTTTTTTTTTTTTTTTTTCTTAGTGTGAAGAACATTTTAAAGTCTAAATAAATAAATAAAAATGTTATATGTTTTTCATGGAACCATAGATGCCCTAAAAGTATCTTTATATTTAAGAGTGAAATTACTGTGTAAAAAGACAACATGAGCCAAGATTAGACCTGAATATTTGCTCACCCTGATGTCACTTTAAACCTGTATGCTGTCCATTCTTCTATGAAACACAAAAGAAGATATTTGGACAAATGTCAGTTACCAAAATGGTTACGAACATTCTTCAAATTACAAATACATTAAATGCACACCAGTTTGGAAAGACAGAATGACGGAATGACACATATGAGTGTGGGGAAACAAAAACACTTTACAATGAGGTTTCTTCTGTTAACACTGGTTGTCTACATTACTTAAGGCAAAAAAGCCATACACCTAGTTGCTAATTAGCATGCATATTAATAGAATATTAGCCATTTATTTGTCGCAGTTAAGCACATATTAATGCCTTATTCTACATGACCTTATTCTACATCCCTAATCCTACCCAATACCTAAGCTGAACAGCTACCTTACTAATTATTAATAATATATTTCTGAAGATTTACATAAAGGTGACAACAAAAACTAAAGTTCACAAACAAAAAAGTGACTGTGCATGCACAAAATAAGCAAATGTCATTTTATTTTATTTAATTGGCACAGAGGTTATATATATATATATATATATATATATAATTTATTTTTATTTTTTATTTTTTTTGGCCTATGTCAACATGATTTAACAATAAAAGATATATATTTTAATATGGTGTAATGGAGCTGAGCTAAGATGAAATAACAACAAACAATGACAATCATTATCAAATATTAATACATACTGTAACATATTGTTCATTGTTCCTTAATGTTAGTTAATGTATTAACTAAAGTAAGGTAATCAGATCTCATTGTATAGTGTTAGCAGGTAATCCCTTGTGCTCCCAACATTATCTTCAGCCTAATCACAGTGTTTTTCTGTGTCCTTTAAGGCACATTGTGTGTCTTTGTCTGTACTGTGTATAAGTGTGGCCTCCACACTGATAAAACCTATTCTTCTGGCATCTCTGTGTTTTCTCTTGCCCTGCCAGCGGAATGTCACAGGAAACAGCATTCTCAACATTCCACGTCGTCTGATTGGTTGATGCATGCGGCACCCATAGACACAGCCTCAGTTCATTGGCAGTGCCTAATCTTTAGTGCGTGCATCACACCGGAGGATCACTGGCTGTTCCTGCTGTGGCATATGCTAACCACACTCCCATATGGACCACAGAGACTGTTTTTGAGAGACTAGTTCCTGTTTTTGACTTGGTCGTTGGTGGCAGTGTAAGGATACCTTTAAAGGTGCATGAAGTAATATTTTCCACACTTTAAAAATATGGAGTGTCTATTTACACTAAGTGCTAATAGTCTGCCTTGTTGGCAGAGGCTATTTACACTAACTCCAACGTGTGATTGGGATAATCAACACTGAAAAAAGACGCTCATTAGCTATCAGTTTCAGTGGCGTAGATGGTAAGGTGTGTGCTTTTTAACGCAAGTTCGAACCCTTCTTTTTTTTCTCCCTTTTCAAATCTCATATCGCATCGGAAAGGCATTTATTTTCAATAAAAATGAAGGAAATAATCAAAAAGTTGAAAATAAAGTATCAGGTAGGGTTAGGGTAGGTGTAGGGAGGGTTATTGTCCCAATAAGGTGGCATCCATTTAATAATTTGAATTAAAATTATAATTTACACTCAATTCATTATTACTGCATACTGTTTTATAATGTACTACAATACCGAGGTGCAGATAAATGCCACTATTTGCAATAAGTAGTAAAAATAGCAGAAAATCTTGCTATTTTAACATAGTGTAAATAGAATCTATAGCTATTTGCAGTTAGTGTAAATAGCATATCGTTAAAAAATACTGCTATTTTCACTTAGTGTAAATACAATCCATCTATTGGTATTTGCACTTAGTGCAAATAGGTGCTGCCTTAAAAATATGCCCTTTCGGGGAGGCTGCTGTGATGTCTGGCTGTGTGTGTCATGAAATTCAAGTCAGTAAAAACCAACTTGAAAAGTGACATGACATGTGGCCAAGTGGTGACCCATACTCAGAATTAGTGCTCTGCATTTAACCCATCCTAAGTGCACACACACAGCAGTGGCCAGCAGCACCCAGGGAGCAGTTGGGGGTTCAGTGCCTTGCTCAAGGGCACCTCAGTCGTGGTACAATCCCTACAATAATCCAATAATCCTACAATCCCTGCCAGACCTGAGACTCAAACCTGCGACATTTGGGTTACGAGTCTGACTCTCTAACCATAAGGCCATGACTTCCCACAAAGGATGAATTGATCTCAAATTCCCATATTTTTCAGACAACACTCAAATAAATAAATAAATAAAGTGATGGGGGTACAAGCCTTTTCGAAGATTCAAATAAATTGAACCAATTGCTTCACAAAATGACTCACTGTTTTGAAGCACTCAAAACACTACATGCTCTTGGCCAAAACTGTGTAAATACAACAAAAACTCAGGCCAAAACAGCTGTTACAAATTCATTGAAAATGTTTCCTTGAAAGTATAATACATTATATGCATTAAAAAAAATAAATAAATAAAAATAACATTAAATATGAAGTGTCTGTATAATATACGTTAAATAATTGTTATTCATTTGCAGGACTTGTTTTGTTTGTATTATGGAGAGCTTGTCTAAACAGGTCAGAAAGAGGCTATTAACTATTGCTTATTTTTTAATTGCACAAAAGTCTCATTAAAAATGCCCAATCCCAACCTCCTCTTTCTCCCACTTTGCTTCCTGCCTTTGCTTCCGGTCTTCTACACTGTCCTATAATAATAAAAGTCAAAAAAAAAAAAAAAACTTGGTTCAATGGTTCACCGCTGGGGGGCAATCTCAATAAACTCGCATGATTCGTGGCTTTACAGAGATTATTACACCCCAAACGGCAAACCATAGAAATTTCCAAATGTTTCAAAACAATTGTGACATAATGAAGCCTCGTTTACTGAAATCTTGTGACCTTGGCAGTTTGAACCACTGTTTCGAAACAAATGATTCACAAAGGTTTCAAAGCTTCACGAAGCAGTGCTTCAAAAGCGCCCATCACTACTAATGGCTTTAAACGTATTTATCACACCAGATACTTCAACTGAAATTATAAATTGTCCCTTTTTTCAGTTAGTTTACCAGCTAACTGTTCAACCATCTGGATTTGTATACCACCAGCTGATTGGCCTGCTAGCTTAGCATATTTCTAATATTGCCCACATAAAGGGCTGCATTTTTATCCAACTGCTATCTAAATGCATGATATGAAAAGATGTACTGAAGCCACAGCTCAGCATTGTCACACCCCTGGATTTTCATTTGTGTTTTTATTCCTCGTGTGTGCGTCAGCCCGAGCCCACCGCGGACGGAGAGCCAGAGCCCAGAGCAACCTACGAGCCATCGCAAAGAGGAGCGACTGAGCTGGAGATTGCCCCGGAGCCAGAGCCACATGGACCGTCCGACCAGGTGCGAGAGCCGGCTACATCGCATGCGACAGTGGAAGTTACAGTGGAGCGTGAGGGTGCTGAAGGAAGCCCAGCCCACTGCACCGCCGCTGAGGGTGAGCAGTCGCAGGACTCTGGGGACTTAATAAATTGGGAAATTCATGCAGACATGCCTTCCATGCTCACGCCTTCATCTGAAGTCTCTAACTATCCGGAATTGCCCACCTACTTGGATTACCCACCCACCCTCCCTCTCCTGCCTCCTCCTATCATCCCAGCTACCTCAGCCCCGCCACCGCTGCATCCTGGCAGCCCCTCTGCTCACCCTCAGCCCACCATCTGTGCGGTGGGATTGCCGCGGGTCTGCCTGTCTCCATCGGCGTCGTGGCTGGGGGATCCCTCGTCTCTGCCTCCAGCCTCTGAGTCTTGGACTCCGCCTCGGCCCTCCGACCCGTCGGCTCCACCTCAGCTCCTAGCTCCCTCATCTCCACCGTCGCCCGTCGGCCCACCAGCTCCACCGGGCTCCTTCGTCCCTCCAGCTCCGCCTTGGTCGGTCGTCATCCCGCCATCGCCTCGGGACTCCACTCCTCCAGCTGTGCCTCGTCTCTCCGTCCCACCGGCTCCGCTGGGCTCCTCCCTCCCTCCGGCTCCACCTTGGCCCTCCGGATCCTCGGCTTCGCCCGGACTCATCTGCTCTCCGGCTCCGGCTCGGGCTCCTCATCCACCTGCTCTGCCGCCGTCGGTCGGCTCCATGGAGTCGGCGGCCATTCCTCCTCCATGGCTCCTCCCTCCGTTGGCTCCACTCTGGGCTGTCATCATGGCTGTGGCCTGGGTCCTACCAGGCTCTTCCTGCTCCAAGTCCCTCCTGTCTCCTCCCTGGCTCCTCCCTCCTTCATCACCTCCCTGGTCTCTGTCAGCCGGCCCCCTCCCGGTGGTCCGTCCTCCTCCTGAGCCTCCGCCTTTGTTCCCACCCGTTTCCCCCCCCTCTGTTGTTCCACAGTGCGAGGACGCACCTTCCGGGAGGGGGGAGTAATGTCACACCCCTGGACTTTCATTTGTGTTTTTATTCCTCGTGTGTGCCCTGTGACCTAGTTTCTGCCGTTGTCTAATTGTATCATTATGTTCAGGTGTGTCCCCTCCTTATCATTAATTACGTTCCCCTTATAAGTTGCATTCAGTTCTGTGTTCCTTTGTCCGATCTCGTCAATGTATGTTTGTGGTGTCTTCCCTTGTGTTTGGATTACCTGTGTTTGGATTATTAAAGACTGTTTATCACTATCCCCCTTCGTCGTCATCTCTCCTGCACCAAACCGTGACAAGCGCTCACAGATTTTGAACACCCATGGGATTTTGTTTGTGTAAAATATCACTAAAATATTCTTAAAATAGTACTCTGTACAACAACTCTTTTATGGAATATGATTAAAAAATAATAATAAAAAAAAAATCTGAAATATACTGATGGCAAAATCAAATAGTTTCAAACACCTTAACTAACTATCAGATGTGTGTAAAATTGCGATGAAGTCATATAACAACAATGTGTACACTATCATTGCATTTAGCTCCTGACATGCTAGAATGAATGCTTATAAATACTGCATGTTTCACATATGTGACCCTGGACCACAAAACCAGTCTTTTTTTTTTTTTAATTGAGATTTATAAATAAGCTTTCCATTGATGTCCAGTGATCTTTCCATTTTTGTTATGATAGGACAATACTCGGCAGAGATACAACTATTGGAAAATCTGGAATCTGAGGGTGCAAAAAAATCTAAATATTGAGAAAATCGCCTTTAACGTTGTCCAAATATTATATATACCAAATTAATTTGTAAGGAGATTGACAAACTTGAACAAAAATGATTTGAAATTCTGATGTAACATAAAAACTGATCCATGCAAAAATGTAAGAATGTGTCGTTACCTTTGCTGAGATGCCTTGACTTTGTGAACATGAGCGCTCTGCAAAAAGAGCATGTGCTGTAATTAGCGTAGCTGTGGACGAGAGATTCTCTGACACCGTTACAGAATCACTATCAAGAGATTTCGGATGCACAATTTTTGTAAGTTGAGGCAACTATTGACCAGCGTTCTAAGCGCCTCATCCTATATATATATATATATAAAGACATAGAAATATTTAATATTTCTAATTAAAAAAGCGAAGCAATTCAGAATTTTTTACCTTTCGAATAAGTTGTTTTGCAAAATAGTTCATTGTAGAAACTACACACACTGGTGACGCCTGCTGGTCAAAACTGTTCTGCAACGAAAACTCAGACCAAACATGAATAAAAAAGCTTATACAAATACATTGCAATTGTTTTATCAAAAGTATGTCTCATTAAAATGTGTACAAATTGATTAAACTAGAACCATAGATACTGATTCATGGTTTACTTCCGGTAGGAGGTGACTCAGAGCACTCGCATGATTAAGGGGTTCACATAGGTTTGTTTACAATATCTTCTAGTACATTACAAACATAATGTTCTGTTTATTATAAGCATGTGCGTTTAATATTTTGTTTATGATATTTTGTTTTCGTTTATACGTTTTTATACGTATACGTTGACTTTTAACATCCAGAGAGGACCTACATGACATTTCCACAGCAATTATTAAAACAAGGTATGTAGCAAGCTTTATTCATACATTTGTTACAATAAATGTTATTGGCTTTATATATGCAAATAAGAATGGTAACCTAAAAATTACAAATGTGTGAAATCTCTAAACTTAATTCTTCATTCAGTGAAACAAAATCAATGTTCTTCTTGTCTTCACAGTCATTTCTCACTTGGCATGACGCATTTATGCATAAAAGACCAGTGAGAGATTCATAATAGGAGTATTTAACCTGCAAGAGAAAGGAGAGGGAGAGACTGATTCATGTTTCTCTGTGTCTAAGCTCTAGGAAAAGCACCAGCTGCCTCTAAAATGCTGTGGAGAGAGAGAGAGAGAGAGAGAGAGAGAGAGAGAGAGAGAGAGAGAGAGAGAGAGAGAGAGAGAGAGAGCAAATGCAATTAGCTGATGTCTGAGTGGAAGAGAGGACTCTGTGCCCAGCGAGACGCCCAGATAACATGAAGATAGCTCACAGTGTAACGCCTGCTCAAATGTCATCTGTTCTACATAATGAGATACATGACAGCGATGGAGTGCAGGCAAGAGAGCAATAAATGTACTAAAGACAAACAGTGTACAAAGCGCAATCATGCATTTGAGCTAATGAAATTCTCTAGAGTGCACATGCAGTTAAAAAAACACTGAAAATTACAGTACTGTAGCCTTATTTCAGCTAACAAAAAAATAAAAAATAAGAATAAAAAAGAAAGAAAGGATACCATTTTTTGCCTGATTTTGTTGGTTCATTTTTAATCAAGTTAAGTCACCTTTATCTATATACCGCTTTATACAATACAGATTGTGTCAAAGCAACTTTACGGTGTCAAACAGGAAAATAGTTTGTCAATAATGCAAGAGGACAATAACAAAGAGTCATTTTTCCAGCTAAAGTCAATTCATTGACGATACAGTGATGTCATCATCCAGCTCAGCTCTCTTCCAATAGTGTCTGTGCAATCAATCAACTGAGCAAGCCAAAGGTGACAGCGGCAAGGAACCAACACTCCATCAGTGACAAGAATGAAGAAAAAAACCTTGGTAGAAAACAGGTTCAGTTGGGGGGCCAGTTCTCCTCTGGCAAGGGGGCAGGTGATCATTTTTTTAATGCATTTTTGAAACTTAAACTTTGGTCTTTCCACATTCAAGTAGATTGTAATTGCATTTGCATGACTAGACTATAGCTCAAGTGTTACAAAGACGGCCACCAAGTAAACTGGCACATCTTGAAGTCAGAAAAATTCACCTGGAAATTTTCCTACCACAATGTGACAGTGAAGTGAAGTGTTTTTAGAAAAGGCAAGTTTACATTTTTGTGCAGTCTGGAAGAATGGATTTACTTCAAACTGAATTTCCCAGCATTACCTGACAGTGAGGACCCATGTGACTCTGCTAACTCAACAGCAGCTTTACTCACTGAATTAATGGCATAAGCATGGAAAATAAGACAAAAATCTGTTTTTGTGGGCTATATTCTCTTTACATTGTTTACCGAAAACTATATTTTGTTACTGGAAAGTGGTTAAACTTTATTTTGATAGTCTACTTTAGACATAAATCCACGGTAACACTAGATTTTGAGCATACAATATTCCTTAATATGATGTCACGCTCTATTTACAAACAAATCACAGAAATGTAAAAATAAATGAATACAATCTACTCCTGCATTGCTGCAGTTTTAATCTTATGTTCTTTTAATTCAGGTATGAAGTCATGCCGTGATGTATCGATCTTCAATTGGTCACCAAACTTGAACTCTGGAGCACAGTAAAATGCAAAAATTCTTCGCATGAGCTTGCGTTTCCACTCTCCCGCATTTGCATGCATATGAATGAAAGTCATGTGTTACTTATGTGCTCAGTTGGGGACACTTAATTTCTAGTGATTATCGTCGATTTGATTGCACAGATACTATTTAAACTAAACTGAGCTAGACAATGACATCTCTGAAATGCCTTTAACTGAAAATTGAGTGTTTAATCTTATCATTATACATTACTGACACTCTATCCTCCAGTTTGATACTGTTAAGTGCTTTGACACAATCTGTATTGTTAAAAGCGCTATATAAATAAAGGTGACTTGACTTGACTTACCCTTAACCATGCAACTACATGTCAGCTAACTCTAACTAGAGTATTAGATTTGGTTATGGTTAAGGTTAGTAGGATAAGTTGACATACTTGCAAAGTTAGTCAGTGGAATATCTGTTGTCCATTAAAAAAAAATATTAGCAAATATTAAACAAACATATTGATGTTTGCATCACATAACCAGCTACACATGTTGCAGTAAACTTGCTCAGTAGCGCACCCGGTGCAGTGTTTCACTTATGATGTGGAGCGTCTCAAGTCATGACACATTTTCTTATGTTAACGCTTTTGATCAGGTTTATTGTAGGTTTAGATTTAGTCTAGTCGCTACGTTATTTTCAAATGCAATACAGCATTCGGTCCCACTTTATATTAGGTGGCCTTAACTACTATGTACTTACATTTAAATTAATTATTTGGTACAATGCACTTATTGTGTACATACATGTTCTTACATTGTACTTATATTTTTTAAAATACCTATATGTAGTTACATCTGTAATTAATTTCTGTAATTACATTTATAATTACACTGTTGACCCATCCTTTACACCTTAACCCACCCTTAAACCTACCCATACACCAAACCTGTCCCTAACCTTACCTGTATCCCCCTCAATAGCAGAAAAAGTGTTTTGCAATACAATATGAACACAATAAGTACATTGTACTTATTTTTTGATGTAAGTAAATAGTAGTTAAGGCCACCTAATATAAAGTGTGACCCAGCATTCAAATTTTAGCACCACTCACTTGACATTTAATTACTGAACTTCTGCAATATGTACAACCATCAGCAAAATGAAACATTTGCAGATTTACATCCATTTGGTTTGGATATAACTGAACATGCCTTTAGTGTCACTCACTGGATATTTCACTTTGAAAGTTTTCAGTGTTGAAACGTAAAAGGAGCAATGTGATATCATTTTGAAGAAATGTCACCTCAGGCATGTTTTTCCACTGAGCTTGGGCTGCTATTTTTATTGGATCTAACTATTTTTATCAGTAATTTTCAGCACTGAATAAATATTAGTGTATTTGAAATTTCTCTCATCTTATTCAACCAATTTTTTTTTTTTTTTTTTTCAGTGAGTGTTTATCTGTGAAGGCCTTTGAAGTTAGAACTCAGCCAAAATGGTATATCTTAAAAGAAGGCATCATTGTGTTCATCAGTGTTTGGAACAGGCTTTGCATAAAGAGCATGCCTATGATGCCTTAAAATGCTGTTAATGTAGGCAGCTCACTATGTGGAATATTATGAGTGTGTGCATGACTGATCTAGTGTGGCAGATCTGTCTGACTGTACCTCTCCAAATATGGTTCCTCTGGTTGGGTTTTAATTAGAGGAAATGACTAGAGAGCTGCTGGTAGAGAGGCTTGAACCACAGAGGGGGAGGGGAGAGTTAATTAAATCAGCCTTGTTGTCAGAGATGAACTAAAAGAGTCTTATCGCTTACTCTGACCGTGTTGGGTGACCATTTTCCACACGTACAGTTAAGAGCCCAACCTCGGGCTGAGATCAAGAGATCAATTTTAGCACATGAACTATCTGTTGTCGCTCTGCTGTATTTCTCTACATTTGACTTCCACCACCGCTAGAGTGCAAGTGGGAGATCAGAGCCTGTATAAATGAGTGAACCATCTGATGAGGGTTAAAGAGGACAATGTGTCCTCTGAGCTACTGAGAAAATGAGCTCTATAATAGTAGGTTGAGTTCAGTTACACTGTTACGTATGACAGAAGATGATCTGTCTATGTCCTCCAGTGATCTCACTCTCTGCTGTTTGTGCAAAGATGGGTTGAAGTCAATATAAAAACTGGCCTTTCTTATTAATACATATTTCTCATCTTATTATGCAAAATAAAATTAATTTGTGGCATTTCTCCTCACTGAATTTTTGTTTTATTCAGAATTGTTTTACATTATGGAAGTAAATATGCCATTTCAGGTTAACTTTCAGCTATTTTTATTCCATCTATAGAAATCCAGGCAATCAAACTCGAACACTGCCCTTACCATGTCTTGAAGAGCCAGTTTTAACTTTAATTGTGGACCTTTAGTTGTTATAAATTGAATGGTTGCTCACAGTAAAGTAATGTGAAGATGTTTTTAGGTTGTCAGCTTAAGTCTTATTAGCTGGGTTTGTGTGAAGTTTACTTAGCTGAATATGAGAAATGTGCAGGCAGCACGTCTCAAGGTCAGTGGCATAGATATAGAACTACTGTTATAATATGGTGAACACTGCCACCTGCCTATACACTGGAAAACAACATTACATCAAATATATGAAGGAAAAAATCAACAAATCTCATAGTTCTTTAATTCTTAAACTAATGGAGAAATGTAGATCATTTAGATCTTCTTTTTTTCTTTCTTTTAAGGATTGAATTCTAGGAATTACTTAAGTCCAACATTCAAAGGCATCATATAGAAAATTGTAGGTAAAGTTTTGAGGTTTAGTCGACCTCTGCTGGTTTAACAAGAAACTGCAGACTGTTAGATTATGAAAGTGCTGTGGATTCCATGAAATATTAATGTTCAGTTGAAGTTAAGTAATTATTGTGGTAATAAAAACCAAACAAATCGGTTATGCCATACATATAAGCTCATACTTGTAATTTAAGTAATTTAAGAGAAAACATAAAATAATATATATGGATAGTTGACAAATAGGCAGTAATTTCTTTTTTTTTTTTTTTTTGTAAAAACACCTTTTTTGAAAAAGAAATGCATATATTTATGTAGTGTGAAGTCTGATATTTGAGAAAATATAAAGGGTCACTAACTTCGTCAATTCTTTCACTACTTTTTTAAACATTTTTACTGAACTCTACCATAAATTTGTCCTATGGTGTGAAATAGCAAAAATCAAGAAAATAAAATAAAATAAAAAAACACTCTTAATAATACATAAATAGCAAGAGTAAGATTTATCGTCATTGTTAGACACTTATTTTCATATAGTGCTATTTATTTAATATGACATTATAATTAACATATTTTTTTCCCCATGACTTGTTGGACAATTTCAAGACAGATTTTGATAACAAGATACACTTTACTGTCATTTGTTCAAACCTGCTGAAAATTATACCATTTTAAGTTGAGTGATATATGTATCTCTGCTATTGCAATACTCAACTGTTTTTTAAGATATTTTGAGATAAAAACAAATCTTTTATGTGTGACACACCATTGGACATTATGTCACACTAAAGGATAGAAATAGTAGTTATTCAATTATTTCTATTTAATTTTGAACGTCAAAGGAGAAAGAAAGTTTAATTTTGATACAAACAATATCAACATGTATTTTAAACAAAGCAAAAAAATAATTTTCATCAACAAAATTCAGTCTCTTAGTCAATCAGTATGTTACTGAAACTCTTCTAGTCCCCCACAGCTAAATATGATTGATATTCAAACTATATTCATTAAGATGAGAATTAATTTTTTAAAACTATATGGCTATTCTTTTTAAGGCATCATTTTATTGTATTTACTTTCTGCATTGTTCGGATCTCCTCCCTTCTGCGTGGATACCTGTTCATTTTCTGTCTATATTTCCGTGTCCTCTCTCTTCCACTAATTTCTCTCCTTCGATTCTTTCTGTTTCGAAAACAAAGCATAACATTTTATGCTTATTTTCATGACACTTTATAACAAATGTTTTCTGTAAAAACATCAGAAAATAGTTTAATTAATGTAATTAATTAAAAAAATATATAATTTAGGGGTGTCACACCAAAGGACAACAAAACATAATACTTTTGTAGTGGTTCCAAAAAAGTTAAATAATTGAACAATTCTGAGACAAAATTTGACCATGTGCACATGTCGGGGGCTTCAGTAACACGGCCATGAATGGGGTCCTTCAACTAATTACAGTTTTCTCTGGAATTGGCAGATTTAAAATCAGGATATGGTGTCACACCAGAGGACATGGTTTTCAGAGACAAAATGTATAAAGTTCATACACTTTCAGAAATATGTGACCCTGGACCACAAAACCAGTCTTAAGTGTCAATTTTTCAAAATTGAGATTTATACATCATTTGAAAGCTGAATAAATAAGCTTTCCATTGATGTATGGTTTGTGAGGACAATATTTGGCTGAGATACAACTATTTGAAAATCTGGAATCTGAGGGTGCAAAAAAATCTAAATATCGAGAAAATCGCCTTTAAAGTTGTCCAAATGAAGTTCTTAGCAATGCATATTACTAATCAAAAATTACGTTTTGATATATTTACGGTAATAAATTTACAAAATATCTTCATGGAACATGATCTTTACTTAATATCCTAATGATTTTTAGCATAAAAGGAAAACTGAAAAATTTGACTCATACAATGTTTTACTGTTGCTACAAATATACCCCAGCGACTTAAGACTGGTTTTATGGTCAAGGGTCACATATATGGATGAAAAAAATGATTGCCATTTACTAAAATAGACACTTGTACAATTATGCCGGAAGTATTTAGTAACATTTTTATACTTTTCTTTTTCATTTATAAAAGTTGTAATTTACTGAACCATGCTTGGGACAGTCACACCATAGGATAATTTTGACATTTTTGCTCAAAAATGTAAAAAAAAAAATCGAATAACACTGAAGCTTTGGTGACACTTTATTTTGATGGTCCCTTTTGAACATTCTGGTGACACTAAGTAATGTTGCAACTACATGTCAACAAACTCTCATAAGAGTATTAGTAGACTGTCTGCTTCATATCTACTAACTCCTTATTGTGTTGGTCTCCCAACAGATATTCTACTGACTATAAGTAACTTTGCAAGAACGTGTCAACTTAATCTAACCCTAACCCTACCAGTCAACTAATACACTACTAACAATCTAATGAGAGTCAGTAGAAATGTAGGTGCAACATTACTTATAGTCAATAGAATGTGTTAAAGGGACCATCAAAATAAAGTGAAACCGAAGCTTTTATAACAAAAGGTCCATTTAAGAAAAATATATGTTCGACCATTTACTGCATTTTAAATAACGACAATATTAATTATATTAATTTCTTATCTTGTGGGACAGTGAAAGTGCCATGTCATGTCAACAACTATATATATATATATATATATATATATATATATATATATATATATATATATATATATATATATATGGTAACCAGGGCTGGATTTGTGCATAGGCATTCTAGGCACGTTCCTATGCTCGCTCGTCCAAGGGGGCCCAAACACAATGAAGATATATAATATTTATGTTATACTATCTACAACAGTACAAGAACCAAAACCCCAGAAGACATTGAGCAAATAAACAAGCAATATGGTAAAACATGTACATCTTTGTATGTACGGAAATTATGCTTTCTTTCTCCAATTCTCACAGTTGCACACACAGACACGCACTCGCGCACACACGGAGATGCGGACAAAAACTTGTTGTCAGCCCAGCCCTGCCCAGATCTCGCTTCTATACAATGACACTATCGAAAATCTTTGTGCAGATTCTGATGGGGATGTCTATGTTGAATAATTTGGTTCGTATGGCATGCAGTGCCCTGTGGGCTTATATAAGTAATGTTTTTATTGCCAAATTGAAATTTCCAGTGGGAGTTAAAATCAGAGCAATATAATTATATTGTAAAGCATGCTGAAGTGTGGTGTTGTTTAAATTAAATATATGTTTATGTACTAGATTTCTGTTTTTTTTTTTTCTGAAATACCATAATCTTAGTTTTTTGGATGTTGACTTCAGTCATGGCAGTATTTAGTTAAAATGTCAAGGTTGTTCTGGAGACCTTCTGGTGTTTTAGATAGAATTAGCAAGTCATCTGCTTACAGTAAGTATTTGACTTCATTGTTGAATAATTGTAGTGCTGGACTGTCTGATTGGTCCAGTAGATCTGCCAATTCATTAATATATATGTTAAATAAAGTCATGCTGAGGCAGCAGCCCTTCTGTCCTTTGCGGTCCAATTTTTTACTGCACATTTATTTTGTTTATACACGTTTTTAATTAATAATATATTTTACCTGCTATGCCACTTTGAAGGATTTTATAAAACAATCCATTATGCCAAATGGAGTCAAAAGCCTTCTTAAAATCTATGAAGCATGGAAATATTTTCCCCTCTTTCTTTAGGTGTACATGTTAATTTATTAATGTGTGTAGTGTGTGAATATGGTCAGTGGTTCGATGTTTAGGGAGGAAGCCAATTTGAGATCTGCTAATGATATTGTGCTGCTTTAAGAAAGATGAAATCCGAGAGTTGATTATAGAGCAAAATACTTTTGCCAAATTACTGGTTACACATATCCCTCTGTAGTTATCAGGATCTGTTTTGTCTCCTCTTTTAAAGATAGGAGAGATGAGTCCTGTGTTCCAGACCTCAGGAAAAACGCCTGAACTCAAAGTCAAATTAAAAAGTTTGAGTAGTGCGCTCTGAAGTTCAGGAGAGCTGTTTTTAAGCATCTCATTTTTTATGTTGTGAGGGCCACAGGATTTCTTACATTGCAGTTTTCCACTAAGTTCTTGTTGGGTTATTGGGTAATCTAGTGGATTTTGGTTGTTTTTGATACATGATTCAAGAGCATTCAGTTTTTCAAGTACTTTTAACTGGTTGGGATTATTCAGACGGTCAGTTTGATGTGTAAAGAGCTTCTGAAAATAATCTTTCCAAATTTTACCATCTTGTATGGCTAGTTCTTGTGGCTTTGTATTGTTTAGACTGTTCCAAGTGCTCCAGAACAATCAATTGTGTTTTCCATCTTCTGAAGTGTATTGTTATAATAATCCAGTTTCTTCTGTCTCAGTGTGTTTTTGTATTGTTTCAGAAGTTCTGAGTGCTTTAAGCATAATTCTGAGTGTTTTTGATTTGAAATTAATCATAGCTCTTGTCTTATTGTTTTAGTCATGGTCAAACCACTTTTCAGAAGGTTTTTGTTTAGCTCTGTTTTTGTGTTTATGTGTGATAGTTTTATTTAAATTAGACTTTTTTGCTATATTTTCAAAAATGTCATTAATATGTTTAATTGCTAAATTTATTCCTTTCCGATTATTATCATATGCTGAATTGTTAAACAGTGTTATGGAATTGACTATTTCATTAGACTTCAATACTTTTAATATATGTTTCAGCTGCATTACGAGTCCATCTATATGGTGTTTTGAGCTTATGTAGATGAATTGGCTTTTTATGAATTTCTCTTGATTTGATATTTTCACCTTTAATGCAAAGATTGATCTGGCTGTGATCAGACCGGGGTGACTGAGCTTTGACGGTAAGTGCACTGAGTTTGATATTGATTAATTTCTCCCTGTAAAGTGTAAAATACTTCGTTGTCGTAGTATGGGGAATCTGATGGAGGAATATAAATTCCACAAATAAAAAGGTATTTTTCTAGAATTCCAAAGCTTTTATCCAATTTTAACCAAATGTGATTTTTGCCTTGCTGCACTGATGATGTAAAAGGGACAAGGTCGTTTTTCATCCATATGACTAAACCTCCAGAATCTCTACCACGATGTACTGAGCTGAGTTTCCAGGAGGGCACTATGATTTCAGAGTAACTTGCAGGACACTGAGTGGACACATCTGATCTACACCATGTTTCTGTTAGAATTAGGATGTCAACATTTGTGATGCTATTTAAAAAATCTGTGTTTGTGCTTTTTAATCCAAATGTTTTAGAGCACGAACCCTGAATCTTCCAAAAGCTAATATTTAACATTTGTATATGATCGGTGATTAAGTATTACTGCTGTTTATCTGGAGCCCCCCCCAAAAAAAAAAAAAATTATAGATAAATTTAAGTTAAAAATTAAATTAAAACAAAATAACAAAGTAATAATAATAATAGAGCAAGTAAAAAGGTATTCAAACTGATTAAAATAAATCATTGTGAATAATGACTTAAATTAGTAATAATATTATTGTAAAAAACAATAACAACAATCGATAATAAAAATAATCAGAATGACAATAATCATTGTGTTGTGATCAATCATTGCAGTGGTTTAATTTCTCCCACATCAGTAATGGAAAGTTCCTGAGCCGCTGCTGCTGAAGGTGTCTGCTGTGATAGTACTTGAGCGTAGCTGGGTCTCTGCTGGGACGGGCCTTCAGTGTTCGGCTGCCTCTCTTGCTGTCTGTGAGACCAACCTGAAGTCATGGGTTGTCTGTGAAGGTCTTGTGGTGGTCTTGAGCGAGAGGAAGGTCCAGATGGCTCAAACGGTCGCATTCTCACATTTCTTTTTGCTCCTTTATAGCCGGTTGTTGGGAAGCGTCCAAGAGCAACATCTTTGATAGCTTTGGCAAAAATCCTGACTCCATCCTGATTCAGGTGGAGCCCGTCATACAGGTGCCATGGTCTGGTGCACGTTGGGGAGACTGGAACAGGAGTGAGGGACCTCTTCGTTGATCTTGTCAATCACAGAGGGTGGGACGTCTCTCTCTCTCTCTCTCTCTCTCTCTCTCTCTAATAAGTGCGTTAGACTGCATTAATAACTGCATTAGCCTGCATATCAATGGCGCAATCCTCTGTTATTAGCTCTAAAATGACGTTTTGGAATTTGCAAAGGAAGGTTTATGATTATGTTTATTATCTCTGTTCTCAAATAAATTAAGAACTTCAATTGATCTTTATTGACTGAATGCAAGCACTTATTGCGATAGAAAACAACGTAACGGTTTCCACTGATTACAAAATATTTTTGTTTGCTGGGGTGGTAATATTATATACAGAGGTGTAAAAAGTACTCAAAAAATTTAACTCAAGTGAAAGTACAGATACTGTGAATATTTTACTCAATTAAAAGTACAAGTATCTGGCCAAAAACATACTTGAGTAAAAGTAAAAAAGTACAACTTTAAATTGTACTCAAGTATTAAAAAAGTAGAAGTGCTTTTTTTTCAAACAGATTTACAGAAATCTGGCATGTTCTATCCTAAACTCTATCCTTTCCACCCTCATGCCATCCTATATATATATGACTTTCATTTATCAGATGAACACAAACTAAGAGTTTTAGAAAAAAAATAAAATAAAATCATCTCTTTGTATAATGCAAGTGTATGGGACGTCCAAAAACGAATATGACAGTAACTCACACAAACCCTGTTAATGAATCAGTGTCTTCTTAAGTGAAACGATAAATGTGTTCACTACAGTGTGGTTTCTGAAGTGGTCCTGTCCCCTCACATTATACAGACTAAAAATATTTTCTTGTGTTCATCTGAAGAAAGAAAGTCATAAACATCTGGGACGACACGAGGGTGAGTAAATTATGAGAGAATTTTCATTTTTGGGTGAACTATTCCTTTGAAGAGCAAGATGTGATGCAGAGGCTAAAAACATATTCCAGACAGAATACAAGAATGTGTTGAATTAATGAAGAGAGTCATATAATTAAAACATACAACATTAATGTTTTGAAAGGCCACTTTTTTGTGTTGTCTGTTCAACATCACTGTCTAAAACAGGGATGGGGAGCGTTGATCCTGGAGGGCCGGTGTCCCTGCAGAGTTTAGCTCCAGCCTTAATGAAACACATTCCCCACCCCTGCTCTAAAACGATTATTAAACTTTTAATTGTTTATTTGGGACATTTAGAGTTTTTTTTTTTTTTTTCTCAGCAAATATTGATATATAAATATTTGTGAAAAATTTGATTAATTAATGAACAAATAATGTAATTATTAAGATTAAAAAATATTCATTGACAGTTCTAATTGCTACTCAATGTGTCATATAATGACATATTAAATGTATATAATTACATACAAATGTATGTATGTATATGTATATATATATACACATATATATATGTGTGTGTGTGTGTGTGTGTGTGTATAAAGCTATTCTTTACAGCTCAAATAACTGCCTTCTTATGTTCATTAGCATTAAATACTTGGACTCTTAAGCCACAAGTAAAATTGTATAAATGCATTTATGTTACCATTCACAAGTTTGCAGTTACATTGCTATTGTTGTTGTTGTTGTTAACAATTTTATTCAGCAATGACTCATTGAACTGTTAAAAATGACAGTAACAGAAAATAGAGTAACACTTTATTTTAAGGTGTCCTTACTACACGTTACATGTTCTTACTGTTATAATAACAATAACAATATAATAAATTATGCATAATTACATGCAAATAAACCTAGGCCAACCCCTAATCCTAACCCTAACCATATGTACATGTACTTACATATAGTAAGTACATGTACTTAGTTAATATTACTCATTACTTAAATGTATAATCACACTGTAACAAGGACACCTTAATATAAAGTGTAACTGAAAACAGTGGCAGAAATTAACACAACCATTGTGATGCATACTTGCCAACTTAATTTAAGCTTGCTGTGTAATACATGTCTCGTCTGCTGGTGGAAATCAGCGTAATCTATGTGTAATAATTCTAATGAAACCTTACCTGTTTGATTTATTTAACTGAATTAGTATCAGCACTGCTTTGTTCAGCAGACCACACTGACCATTCTGATAATATTTGCTGCTCCGAAGCAAAAGACATCAAATGATTCTGAGAATCGTGTTTTGAGAGACGAGAACCCCCACATCCTCTCCCTGATGTCGTTCCCAACATTGTTCCTGGAGCCCCCCAATACTGCACATTTTGCATCTCTGTTCCCAGGGTTTGTCAGTGTCTCAGTGCCAATACTTTGTGGTCTGCTAAACAACCATATGTGGCTATATTTTGTGCTCTGTGGCACAACATGGCATTCTGGGAAATGAGCATCCACACACCCTCCCTCAGTCCTTGTGGTTCCTGGGGGGACACCAGGGCTCTTACACCCAATCCCAATTTGTTGTAGAGTAATGTGCATCCATACACCCTCCTCTTAACTTCATGTGATTCCCAAAGGTAGTCACCAGTGCTCTTACACCCATGCAAAAGTGGGTACAGTGTATCTACGTGTAAAGCCAAGTGCCAATCCATTTCATCATTCTTTCTGAGAATCATGCACCCACAGTCACCAAAGGTGATTTAGCTCATATCCCTAGAGTATGCATGTGGGAAGCCAGGTACCAATCCATTGTGGTCAGCTGGTAAATAACTGTATCTGACAGTACTTATTGTTCTGCGGCACAACAGAGCCTTAGTGATTTGGGTTCCCTAAGTAAACTCAAGGTGTGGTTCCCCACC
Source organism: Acrossocheilus fasciatus (assembly GCA_036784905.1). Classification (NCBI taxonomy): domain Eukaryota; kingdom Metazoa; phylum Chordata; class Actinopteri; order Cypriniformes; family Cyprinidae; genus Acrossocheilus; species Acrossocheilus fasciatus. The sequence goes on from CM071956.1 coordinate 30,015,125, forward strand.
ACATCAGCTATGTGCATTTTTACTTTTATAACTCTTATTTTGCTGTCTCTCTCTCTCATAATTTGGAGCTTATTTACTCCTTTACAACTTGTCTATGGGATAGTGCATCTAAATTCAGTTAATAATTAGTGAAGCTTATATTGTTCTAAAGCCATGTGACCTATTTTTCATTACAAAAGAAGAAATTACAAAGAAAGAAAGTCATGCTAGCACTTGTCCATTCAATGCTAGAGAATTGTGACCTTTAAAAAGGGTTCATACATGTCTTCAAGTGTTCTTGAACCATATTCCAAGTGTTCTGAAGGCATACTGTAAGGTTTTGCTGATAAACAAATCAAAAATGTAGATCTAATCTATTATTAAGCCAAAATCGTTGCACTTCTGTGTACATTCATGCCAGTGCACAGAAATTTTCGCCAGCGAGCACACCAAAAAAAGGCACCACTGTAAGCAAATAATTTGGTTTCACTTGATTGTCCCTTTAACACATTCTGTTGACTATAAGTAACATTGCACCTACATTTCTACCAACTCTCATTAGATTGTTAGCTGAGCGACCTCCTAAAAAAAAAAGGTGCGCTCGTGGTGTTTGTTCCAAAAAAAGTTACATTCGATCCTTCGCTGGCTGTGCTAATTTTAAATCTAGCGGGTCTGGTGTCTCACAAGTTTAATGACGCGGGTAGTGACGATTCTCACCGGCTAAGCAGTGATCAGCAGGGTTTACACGTCACATTTTGGTAACGATACTGTTGAGAATTCTGATGAGGTCGCATGACATAACCAGCCATGAGTGGAGCTAAGCCTCCTCAGGTGCACTGAATGAATAATTAGCTGCCTTTGTTTGGTGTGTGTGTACCACACTGTTAGACATTTCAAAGGGTTTTTACAGTAACCTACTGGCAACACTGTCAATAGAATAGAATGGTGCCAAAGAGACTGTTACAGCAAATACAGTAGTATACAGCAATTTTAAAAAAATACAGTAAGTCTCTGTATGTGGGGTCTGACGTCACAGAAAATTCCCATGATGCAAAGGGTATTACAGTTATGTACTGTAAAGGGAATTTGCAGTATTATACTGGGTGATATACATTAAATAACTGTGGAAATTACAGAAATGTCTAACAGTGCACTGAAGCATTCTTTCCCTTTCCAACTCTCATGGGCTGCATCCGAAACTGCCTACTTCTCTACTATATAGTAGGGTAAAAGCAGTAGGTGAGCGAATAAGTATGTCCGAAACCTCAGTATTCATAAAAGAGTAGGCGAGAAGTTCCCAAATGTCCTACTGCTTCCGCCCAGATTCTTGAGAGCTCATCCGATGGATACTTTTCTATCCCAGGAGGCCACGGGAGATCAATACGTCATCATCGTATGTGATGGAATACAGCGACAAGGCTGTTTACAAATGTGAGTATTATAAATCAAAAACACGGTTCCCTGTGTTAAAATTGCATTTGTTGAGCTACTGTATAGTAAACTGTTGATTTGCTTAAGGTGTACAGATGCTAGACAGTAACGTTACAGTATGTGATTTTGCTGTAAAAACATGTCTTATAAAGTATAGCGAACAGGGGAGCTCCAGTAAACACATGCACAAAGGGCATTTACATAAACCATATACATCTTAAAGACGATTACTAATTGTCTAATTAACATTAGACAGGAAAATGTTCTAAAATAATTGCATATGAGCACATCACAACATGAAACAGATATCTGAGTGAGTGCTGAAAAAAAGTATACTTCCATAATGTACATAAAAAGTGCTCTATTTTCGCGCACTAATTTTATACTTAAGGTCAGCTTAAGATCATCTAAGTGTACTCAACTGTGCTATTTTGAGACACCATGAATATGAACTAAAACGCACTTTTAACATACTATCTCTGTATTTAAAAAATGTATTTAGCTACCACTTGTAGTACACTTGAGTGTACCAGTGAATGAAAGATGGGTTCAAGTGTTTCAGGTCAGCATTTATCATTATTATTGTTCATAAGTGTTGGGCTACCAATGCATTCTGGGGTAATCTTAATTTCTGAGTAGTACATTTTTCGAGTGTAAAATCTCCAAAGATATTACAAACAATGCAAACATGGAGGAAAACGTACTAGGTAAGGTTGTGGGTTTATCGATGCAATGAGGTGTTTGTGCACCTGTCGCTCTTATTTTATTTGATTATTATTACTGCAGAACTTATAATTACATACAAGCTCAGGGAAAGATGGTAGTATCTTTAACAATGCACAATCATAATGACAAAAAAAATAAAAAATAACTACGTATAATGGGTTTGCGTACAGCATAGCACAAGATTATATACACAGAGAAAAAAAAGATTAAATATCTTTGAAAAATCATGAAATTAATATAATCATAATGCATTAAAATTGCATTTGTTTTTGTTATTTATAAGCCTCAGGGATGAAACGAGAGAGACATTCAACAAGAAAAAGCAATGGGTTACGTAGGTAACCTAGCTCTGTGAATGAAGTCAACACGCCACAGTATGGGTCAGCCTCGCTAAGGATGAGCTGTCAGGAGACGATATATCAAATTAACCACGCCCCGCTTGCAATCATGGTCTATAAATACAGGTCCGAAGCAGTCGGCGCGTTCTCTTTTGCCGACTAGTGACAAATGCTCCCTGAGTGACCACGCCATGTGGCGTGTTGACTTTATTCACAGAACTAGGTTACCTACGTAACCCATTGTTCTATTTCATCTCAGTCAACACGTCATAGTATGGGTCAACTGTGTACCAGATAAGGTCAGGAAGGGAGAAAAGCGGGGCAATAAACTTCAATTCAATTCATGCTAACAGAACATTTATTAATATTCCTGTCATTTACATTTTAAATCAGAGGGTTTTCAGCACCTTGATATTGTCAGGTGGACTATATTAGTAAACTCATGTAGGGAATAGTGAATGAGGGTGTAGGGTGTGAAAACACAGCCTCTGAGAATCGACTCTGAATGCTGTTAATTCACGATATATAGCAGCAAGCTACTTTCTCGAAAATGACAAATATTACCCAGAATGCATGGAAAACAGCATGTTACTGTCAAAATTTGGTCGTTTTTTACAGCGATTTTTAACAGTGTACTATTTTGGCTGAATGCACAACACTGACTACAAATAAAATCAGTGATAAGAATTTAAATACAATTCATGTTTTAGTGAGCATGATTACTTTTTAATTAAATGTTACAAATCAAATGTTATCTCCAAAAAGTGTGTAAATGAACGTATGTTAAACTAATTGTAAATCATGTATAGTGATGTTCTTACCTGGGAGTCGATAAGTTGTATTATAATGATATATTGAGTAACATTTAGGACTGTCAATGTCTGTCATTATTATTTAATCTAAATAATTACATGATTTAATTAATTAATCTAATTGTTCGTAAATAATTATTAATATTTGCTGAGAAAAAAACAAAAACAAAAAAACTAAAAAATGCCCCAAATAAACAATTAAAATAATTATTGTTACAAACAGTGGCATTAAGTAGACAACACAAAAAATAAAAATAAATAAAAAAGGTTTCAAAAAGTCAGTATTGTATGATTTAATTCTATGTCACTCATCATGAATTCAACACAAGTTTTTATATTCTCTCTGGAATATACTTCTGCCCTCTGCGACACATTAGAGAGGTACACCACACCAAAATTCTCTCATCATTTACTCACCCTCATGCCATCCCAGATGTATATGACTTTCTTCAGATGAACACAAACAAAGATTGTTAGTGCATGGAATGCAAGTGTATGGGACCACACAAAGTGAATACAACTGTAAATTAAAAAAATAATAATAATTTGGCTCGTAGACACGCAGTCGTTCAAGCTTTTCAGTTTGACCCAGAATCTGATCCGGATGAAGAAGCACCGGATGAAGAAGTTGCAGCTCAGCGGCTACAGCAGGACGTCTCTGAATGGTTAGTTTAAAATATTGTGTCTGGATACGGTGCTTTAGTTGGTTTGTTTATGTATGCTGTTACAGTTATTATCGGAAGAAGGAACTAAAAAAAATACTTCAGTGTTCATTTGTACATCCACACACTGAGCAACTGCCATGCCATGCCAAGCCATGATGTCTCTCGAGGAAAAAAAAATATTGTGCTCGCCTCGCACGGTCGTAGCTCATTTTCTCATGAGCGGGCAAAGCACAGAAAGGGGAGGTAACCTTTCCTCGTATGACGACATAAAGGGAAGATTCCAGACTGGGCATCTGAGCTTTCATTTCCTCAAAGGCGAAGCAGGATACCCAGGGCTCGGTTTACACCTATCACCATTTCTAGCCACTGGGGGACCATAGGCAAGCTAGGGGAACTCATATTAATGTTAAAAAAAAACTCATAAAGTGAAATTTTCATGCCATGGGACCTTTAAGAATAAATTAACAGGGATTGTGTGGGTTACTGTTGTTTTTAGTTTTTTGAAGCATCATCTTTGTACATGTCGTACACTTGGATTGTATGCAGAATGAATATTTTTCCTAAAACTCTTAGTACATGTCCAACTGAAGAAAGTCATTATACTGATAGCTAACATTACAAGCGAGGCATGCAAGCCAGAACCAGCCAGGGCAAGTGGATTTGGAAGCGATAGCTCAGGGAGACAGCAGGGAGACACAAGCCCCATCCCATATCCACCCACCCATATCACAACTCCACCACACAGACACAGACCTGGATGTCACAGCCTACAGGGGACCAGAGGCCAAACAAAACAAGAAGATGAAGAAGAAGAAGAGAAAGAAAGAAAGAAAACACACACACACACATACACATATTGTGACGAGTATCCCGGTCTCTTATCAGCGTTGCCCTGGAGACGAAGGCAGAACACCTGCACCGCCTCATCAGGGCTGGGCCGGTCGCACCTGAAGCTAATCAGGTCCAACTATATAAGCCGGACGCGGCTGGGTGAGAGACAGAGACGACGGACTTCCGTCCGATGAAGGCTTAATGTGCGCATTCTCTCTCTCTTTGCAGAAGCCAGCGACTGACCGACCGACCGACTGACCCAGCCCCGAAGAACGGAGCCCAGGATTGTCACCGCACGGCAGGATTCACGCACGGAGAGCACCGCACCACAGCCACCAACCACTTTGCACCTTTCACGCCACCTTATTGTCAATAAATCCGCCCTCCGGGGTATTTATTTGAGCTCTCCTTGTTGCGTGATTCTTCCACCCCGTCACAGTGGTGGAGAATGCGGGCATGAACGGAAGATTTCACCGGCAAGTGAACTCCACCTTCTAATCAGCGTGTTTTTTTTTGTGCACTTTAGGACGGTTGGTACTCCTCCCCCAGGATGGAAGACCTATTGCGGCAATTGACCGACGTCAGCCTGCTCCAGCAGCAAGTTGTCGAACACCTGGCACGCGCCAAGGCCAGGTTGACCAAGAAATCGCCGCCCTTCGCACGGCCGCCCGCCAGCGCGTTCTGTTACCCGACCCGCGCGTGCAGGCCACTCAGCTACTGCCGAAGATGACAGTGCACGATGACGTCGAAGCCTACCTACAAATGTTTGAGACTACGGCTGTCACAGAGAGATGGGACCCTGACGACTGGGCACGAGCATTGGCCCCCCTCCTCACCGGTGAACCTCAACGCACCTTCTTCAGCCTACCAGCAGAAACGGCGGAAAATTGAGGAAGTGAAGAAAGAGATTCTCGCCCACGTGGGGCTCTCCCCGACGTGTGCGGCCCAGGCTTTCTTCGAGTGGTCTTACCAACCTCGCCGGCCTGCGCGGGTCCAAGTAGCCGAACTCTCACGTCTAGCCCAACATTGGCTTATGGTAGGCAACCCCACCGCCGCCCAGGTAACGGAACGCGTGGTCGTCGATCGCCTCCTCCGAGCCCTGCCCCGAAGTGTTCGCCCCGCCGTAGGCATGAGGAACCCGACCACCACCGCAGAATTAGTGGAGGCGATCGAGCTGGCGGAGGCGGCCCAACGACGCGAGGCAGGGGAGCGAGTACCACCATTCCCCCGGAGGGAGGCTCCAGAGCAGCGCGCACCGGAGGGCATCTCGCGGCCAGTTGACAGGACGGCGGCCCCCGAGCCACAGGATGAGTCAATGCCCACGGCTCCCTCTTCTCCCAAAGCTCGAACCTGGTGGGCAGGCTGTGTGGTCCACTGAGAACTGCCAAAAGGAGCTCCGACGGCCACGGTTAGGATTGGCTACCGGCATTATAAAGCAGTTCTGGACTCCGGAAGTGCTGTCAGCCTCGTCCAGACAGGCATAGTGCCCCCACCGCATGAAGCCAAAGCCACAGTACCTATTACATGTGTTCACGGGGACACACGGGAGGTTCCCGTCCGCCGCATTACCATCGCTGCGGCCCCAGGGGCGTGGCCAGTGGAGGTTGGATTGGTCAAAGACTTACCCGTGACGGTCCTGCTGGGTCGAGACTGGCCGGGGTTCGAGGCCCTGCTCCACACCGCTACACAGCCTGCCTGCCCATCCGGGGGTCTCCGTGGACGGCACGCTACCAAGGCCGCCCCGTTCTCCTGGCCTCCGACAGTGGGCGAGATGGTGAGTCCCCCTCCCTTAATACTAACCTCTTTTATGATGTCTTCCAGCAGGTTACGGGAGGGGGCTCGTTTGGCCGGGCCCAACGAGAGGATGAGAGGCTAAAACACTGTTGGACCCAAGTACGTGTCTTGGAGGGGAAGGACACCCGGCCCAAGCCCCATCCTCTCCCCCACTTCCTTGTGGAGAACGGCCTGCTCTATTGTGTCGCCGAGCAGAGGGGGAGACAAAAAGACTCCTTGTGGTCCCCAGATCGAAGACAGAAGCGGTCCTGCATCTGGCTTACGCCCACCCACTAGCCGGCCATCTCGGGGCAGGCAACACCATCCAAAGGATCCGAGACCGGTTCCACTGGCCTGGCCTGGAGGCCGAGGTCCGCCGATATTGTCAAGCCTGCCAAAAGACGTCGCCGCACCACCCTCCCCCCTCACCGCTCATTCCGCTGCCCATGATAGAGGTGCCCTTCGAGCGCATCGGGATGGATCTGGTGGGGCCGTTGCCAAAGTCGGCCTGGGGACACGAACACATCCTAGTCATTGTGGATTATGCCACCCGGTATCCCGAAGCCATCCCTCTCAGGAAAGCCACCTCCAAGGCCATAGCACAGGAACTCTTCTTGTTGTTCAGCCGGGTTGGCATCCCTTCGGAGATCCTGACCGACCAGGGAACACCGCTTATGTCCCGGCTAATGGCTGACCTGTGCCGCCTGCTCCGGGTGAAGCAGGTGCGGACGACTGTGTACCACCCCCAGACAGATGGCCTAGTAGAGCGGTTTAACCAAACCCTAAAACAAATGCTGCGACGGGTTGCCGCCGACGACAGACGAGACTGGGACCAAATGCTGCCCTACGTCCTCTTCGGAATTCGGGAAGTTCCGCAGGCGTCCACCGGCTTCACTCCGTTCGAGCTCCTCTTCGGAAGGCAACCTCGGGGACTGCTCGACGTCACTAAGAAGGCTTGGGAACGACAACAACCCACCCCGCACAGGGTCCCTGGTCGAGCACGTCTCCAAGATGAGGCACCGGATAGACCGTGTCATGCCATTAGTCCGGGAGCACCTGGCCAAAGCCCAACAGGCCCAAGCTCGCCATTACAACCGGCCAGCTCAGCCCAGGGAGTTCCAGACGGGCGACCGGGTTATGGTACTGGTCCCCACCTCAGCCTGCAAGTTCCTGGCCACCTGGCAAGGGCCCTACACAATAACGGAAAAAGTCGGACCAGTGACCTATCGGGTACAACAGCCCGGGAAACGAAGTCCCCAACAGTTGTACCACATCAATTTACTGAAAAAATGGGTGGAGACCAGAGAAGAAACCGTAGCCCTGGCCACCGTAACACCCGTCTTGGTAGACACCAACCCCGACCTGTCGGCGACCCAGAAGGCTGAGCTGCAGCACCTGGTCGGTCAGTTTTCGGATGTGTTCTCCTCAGTCCCCGGGAAAACCCAGCTGGTCCAGCATGACATCCGCACACCACCAGGAGTGATAAAGCAACAGCCCTATCGGATCCCAGAGGCTCGTCGGCAGGCTATCGAGGAGGAAATCCAACAAATGCTAAAGTTGGGGGTGATTGAACCATCACGCAGCCCATGGTCCAGCCCCATCGTCCTGGTCCCAAAGACCGATGGCACCCTCCGCTTCTGCAACGACTTCAGACGCCTCAACGAAGTATCGGAGTTTGACGGCTACCCAATGCCCCGAGTGGATGAATTACTGGACCGCTTGGGAAGGGCCCGGTATATATCCACCCTGGACCTGACTAAGGGCTATTGGCAAGTTCCCCTCTCCGCCGAAGCCAAGCCAAAGACGGCCTTCTCCACTCCATCGGGGCACTGGCAGTACCGGACCCTTCCCTTCGGCCTTCACGGGGCCCCCGCAACATTCCAGCGGCTTATGGACATCGTTCTCCGGCCACACCAGCAATATGCAGCCGCGTACTTAGACGATGTGGTAATCCACTCGGAGCGTTGGGAGGACCATCTAGACCGTCTGCGGAGGGTGCTGGCGGAACTACGAAGGGCTGGACTCACCGCCAACCCGGTAAAATGTCACCTAGCACTCTCCGAGGCCAAGTACCTGGGCTTCAGAGTCGGACAGGGCCTGATCAGACCCCAGGAAAGGAAGGTGGAGGCGGTCCGCGATGCCCCGCGGCCCATCACGAAGACCCAGGTACGAGCGTTCCTGGGATTGGCGGGCTACTACTGCTGCTTCATCTCCAGTTTTTCCTCCATAGCCGCCCCCTTGACAGACCTGACCAAGAAGGGGCAGCCTGAGCGTGTCATCTGGAGCCCCGCGACAGAACAAGCCTTCCAGCAAATTAAACACGCTCTGTTGGAGGGACCCGTCCTGCGAGCACCGGACTTTGGCTGCCCCTTCTTGCTGCAGATGGACGCGTCAGAGACAGGGTTGGGAGCCATCCTGTCCCAAGTCCAGGAAGGCGAGGAACACCCTGTCCTCTACATCAGCAGGAAGCTGACCAAGGCCGAGAGAAACTATGCGACCGTCGAAAGAGAGGCTCTGGCCATTAAATGGGCAGTCCTGGAGCTGTGTTATTACCTGTTGGGCAGAAGATTCACCTTGCTCACGGACCACGCTCCCCTACAATGGATGGCGAAAGCAAAGGACACCAATGCCAGGGTGACGCGGTGGTTCCTCGCGCTCCAGGACTTTTGCTTCACCATCTGTCACCGGGCCAGAGCCTCCAACGCCAACGCTGACGGACTCTCCCGGATCTGGTCAGCCTATGCAGGTCTGTCAAGGGTCACTCCCCGCCCACCCCCATGTTCCCCCTTACTGTTATGTCATTTTTCCTCCAGGACCAGGACGATGAAGGCTTAATGTGCGCATTCTCTCTCTCTCTTTGCAGAAGCCAGCGACTGACCGACCGACCCAGCCCCGAAGAACGGAGCCCAGGATTGTCACCGCACGGCAGGATTCACGCACGGAGAGCACCGCACCACAGCCACCAACCACTTTGCACCTTTCACGCCACCTTATTGTCAATAAATCCGCCCTCCGGGGTATTTATTTGAGCTCTCCTTGTCGCGTGATTCTTCCACCCCGCCACAATATGTATACATTTATACATGTATACATCCATACATACACAAATATATAAAATATAAAACATATAAAAACATATAACATATATGTGACCCTGGACCACAAAAGTGGTCTTAAGTGTCAATTTTTCGAAATTGAGATTTATACAACATCTGAAATCTGAACAAATAACAACTGAATAAATACGCTTTCCATTGATGTATGGTTTGTTAGGATCAGACAATATTTGGCTGAGATACAACTATTTCAAAATCTGGAATCTGAGGGTGCAAAAAAATCAAAATACTGAGAAAATCGCCTTTAAAGTTGTCCAAATTAAGTTCTTAGCAATGCATGTTACTAATTGAAAATTAAGTTTTGATACATTTACAGTAAGAAATATACAAAATATCTTCATGGAACATGATCTTTACTTAATATCCTAATGATTTTTTGCATAAAAGAAAAATTGATCATTTTGACCCATACAATGTATTTTTGGCTATTTCTACAAATTTACCCCAGCGAATTAAGACTGGTTTTGTGGTCCAGGGTCACATATTTTCTTAAACTCTTTCTCACCAGTGTTTTCTTATCAGTGTTGTCCTCCACCCCTCCACAAAACTCTCAAAGATTAATATTCAAATTAAGTACAAATAGTAGTGTAGGTGGAGATGTGGTGTTGTGATTGGTCTCAGACAAAGAAGGTCAACAGATTTATGACTGCTGGAGGGTAATGAGAGATGGCCAGAAGGGGTGTAATTCTACTGTATTATGAGATGAACTGGATAGATTTCCCATTGATATATAATCAATTAGTAGTTTTTTCCAGGATGCAATATGTATGGAATTTCTTGATTTCCAATTCATGAGGATAGTTTTCTTGACGATAGCTAGCGCCACCAGGAGTAACTGACTGTTTATATTGTCTAAATTGATTGTGGATATATCGTCTAGTAAACAAACTGATGGAGAATTTGGGATGTGACATCCCATAGTGACGGATAGTGATTCTATGACCTTTTGCCAAAACGTTTTATTTGGGGTACAATACCAAAGAGCGTGAACATATGTATCTGGGTTATTTTGGGTGCAATGCGAACATGTTTCTGAAGTGAATCCCATTTTAAACAATTTCTGTCCGGTTAAGTGAAATCTGTGAAGTACCTTATACTGAATAAGTTGCAAGTTGGCATTTTTTGTCATAAAGTAGATATTTTTGCAGATTTGTGTCCGGAAATCGGCATCAAGAGCAATAGATAGGTCTGATTCCCACTTAGCATGTGGTAAACTTATATCATGTGATATTATCTTATATATTTTGGAGAGAAGTTTTTTTGAGGACGATATATTAATTAACTCTGAGATTAAAGGTGAGTGTTCTAGATTAACGGTTTGAATGTTGATTCTTGATTGGATAGATGATTTGATTTGTAGATATTCCAAAAATTATTACTCCCGATACCGTATTTCTGGACCAAATATGAAAATGAGGCCAGATTATTTCTATGAAAGATATATTGGAGTTACCTTTTCTGCCCATGTGTGTAAATTAAGTGGCTTGTTATTAACTGTATAATCTGGATTATTCCAAATGGAGGTGTATTTAGATGGAGCAAGAGGAGTCTTTGTTATTTGGTGAAATTTCCACCAGGCTGTCAGAGCTGCTTACAAATTGTTTGCTCAATATCTAGCCATATGTTTTCTGATGGGTTTGGGTGAATCCATTTGTGTATCTGTTGAAGCTGATTATCCAGAGAGTAATTGTAGAAATGTGGTGCTTCCAGTCCTCCTTGTGCTTTTGGTTTCTGTAGAGTAGATAGTTTATTGGGGTCTTATTTTTCCAGTATAATTTGGTAATAATTGAGTCTAAAAATTTAAATCAGGTGAGGGTGGGTTGTGTTGGGATCATTGAGAATAAATAGTTTAGTTTAGGGAGTATAGTAATTTTGATTACTGATATTCTGCCCATAATGGATAGTGGTAAATTCATCCAGTGTTGAAGACCATCATTTATTGTTTTGAGTAATGGGGTGAAATTGATACTAACCAGCTCTGACAGCCTGGGGGAAATATTAATGCCTAAATATGTGATGTGATTGGTGCATAGAGGGATAGGTGATGTCTGGGATGTCACATCCAAGCTATTGTGATTTAATGAAAGGATAGAAGATTTACTCCAGTTGACTTCTCACATTTCTGAACGTTATTCAGAAATGTGAGCAAATAAATCAATACGTTTAATTGTTTCTTGTAATGGTGATGAGGGATCTTGTAAATATAGTAATATGTCATCTGCATAAAGACTGATTTTGTGCTGCATGTTTAATGTTTGAACTCCTTTAATGTAGCTGTTTTGGCGGATGGCTGCTGCTAATGGTTCAATGAAAATGGTGAATAATGAGGGAGAGAGTGGGCATCCCTGTCTAGTTCCCCTGTTCAGTGTGAAGCTGTGATGTTAGTCCATTAATGATGACAGTGGCTGAAGGTGATGTATATAGAATTTTAATCCAATTAATGAATGACTCCCCAAAACCAAACCTCTCTAATGTGGAAAACAGGAATTTCCAGTTGACCCTGTCAAAAGCTTTTTCTACGTCCAGAGTGACTATGGTGGCTTTTTCTTTTTGAATTGATGAATAATACATTAAGTTGTATAGTCTGCGTGTATTGGTGGATGCTAGTCTACCTTTAATGGAACCGGTTTGATCTGGGTGTATTATAGATGGTGTGACCTTTTCTATTCTATGAGATAATACTTTGCCGATGATTTTGATGTCAGCATTGATCAGAGAAATAGGACGGTAGCTTGATGGTAACTTTGGATCTTTATTGGGTTTGAGAAGAAGTGAAATTGTGGCTGTATTCATATTAGCTGGGAGTTTTAATTTTTGTTGTGACTCACTTAACATTCTGATGAAGAGTGGTGATAAAGTGGACCAAAAGTGTTTGTAAAACTCAGCGGGGAATCCATCAGGACCTGGTACTTTATAATTAGGCATGAGTTGTAGTGCAGAAATTCGGGCTGTGTGATGGGTGATTCAAGGCTGTTTCTTTGGTGTTCATTCAGTTGTGGCAGATTGATAGTGTTGAGAAATGAGTTCATGTCATTTTGATTTGGGTCCTTTTCAGATGATTATAATTTGCAATAAAACATTTGAATAATTTCTTCTGGTGAGTTGGTGGATTTTCCTGCTGGGTCTGTAATAACTGAAATCGTTGCTTTTTCCTTGTTTCGTTTGATTTGATTTGCCAAACATTTACCAGATTTATTACTATGATGAAATTCTTCTTGTCTGAGCCTATGAATCAGGAATTGAGTATTGTTTATTAATTATTGCACTGATGGCTCAAGGCCACCCTCCGATGCTGCGAGAGACAGCTCATCCTTTTTGCGGGCACCAAATAAGAGATCTAACTCACATGATGCAAGCTCTCAAACTCACTCGGCAGCTCGGACACGATGCCTGAGAGAGAGGTCTGCGGGGATTCACCTGGCAGAATTACTCTCGTCTCCGCATGCTCTCCTGCAATGCACATTGCTGCGGCCTCATACATGGAGGTAGAAGGACCAGAGAGGAAAGCAGTCGGGGTGATTCACGGTCTTTTGGAAAAGAATGTGATGCGTGAGTGCAACGTGCCTATGGTAATGTCCTCACATGCGGGACGCTCTTAAAGATCACCGTTGAAGCACCCAGGGGTGATCTCGCAACACTTATTTGTGTATGGGAAGGGAGAGACCACTGCCAGTGCCGTCGATCCATGAATCAAGCTGCTTCTCACATAGAGACGCTGCATTCAGCTCAGAAAAACAGAACAAGTGAGCAGATGCTGCGCTGGCCTATTTATACCCGGATGTCTGGGGCATGGCCAGCTATGCAAATTCTGCACACCCAGTTTCACTGGCCTTTTCTCAATGATGTCAGAGGTGTTTGGGCTCCCAAGAGTTTTACTAGTGTCGTACACTCGACACAACATCGAAGTGAATGACTAAAAGGAAACTAAAGTGAAAAAGGTTCAATTGTAATCAATGACCCCTTTAAATAAAGCCTGTACGTGGATTCTCAACTCGGTTGTGTCGCTCCACATTACACAACAGGATAATTTAAAGGTGAACAAAAAAATTCTTAAAATTCAGATTTTTAATTTATTTCAAAGTTAATTCCAACCTATTAAAGGTCCTCAATGTGTAATGGGAGCACAGCTGTATGACCTCTGTAGGACAACAGTATCTTGCCAAATTTCTCCCCAAAAAATTATGAAAGTAGAAACTCAATCTGCCTCTTTCCAATCTTTTTGCCAAGATTTTTTGATGTATCAAAATCTCACTGTTAAATTGTGTCAATTTAATTTGGGTGATAAGATTCAGACTTTATTTTTGGGACTCCTGAATGTTTAAAATTGTCACTGGTTATGGAATGAGATTTTAACCATTTTTTCCCCAGAGACAAACAGTGTAGTTTCCCAATTTTACAATCAATTTTAGATTAATCTGATGAAAATATATTTGTTCAGTTTTATTGTTTAATATATGCTATTGTCAGTGACAGACGTTCAGCTGCAGTTGTGTTCTAAAGATTAAAAAACAGAAGACCTACAACATCTTACTGTTTCTCATTTGTGAGTCACTTTGGAAAAAAGTGCCTGGTAAATAAATACGCATAAAACACAAATATTCTGATGTTTTATACAGCTCAGAGTTGGCATGTAACAATACAATGTTTAAAATCTCTCTACAATTTACATACTTATAATAGTTTTGCTAATGATTGACGACCATAAACATTCAACCCAGGATAGAGTGGTTCAGTGAATGTGGTCTGGACTGTGTGGATGAGGTTCATTGTGTCAGAGACGCTGTAGAAGGACAGAGTTCCTGCACTGTGATCCACATACACTCCTATTCTCCTGTAGCTGGAGGGAACAGGGAGTTTAGTCTGATTGTTATTGTGCCAGAATGAGAAACTGGAGGAAGAACAGGACAAACTCCAGGACTGATCATTAAATCCAAAGAAACACTCATAACCAGATCCCTTCCTGCTGATGCTCTTATATGACACTGAAATACCAACACCATATACAGATCCACTCCACTCAAGCTCCCAGTAACAGCGTCCACAAACACTCTCTTTACACAGCACCTGAGGGTATCCATCAAATCTGTCTGGATGATCAGGACACAGCTGGAGTGTGCCAGTGCAAGTCACCACTCTGTTCCCTTCAGACAGACGGAGGCGTTTATGTGCAGTGTTTGGATCCAGAGTGAACTGATGAGAATCTGATGGAGAAAAAAAAAACACTGGAATCAGGAGTTGTACATTTTAATTTAATTCTTTTTTCTTTCTTTTTTTTATAAATATAAACAATTTTTGACATCTTTGCTTTTATTAGGATAGGACAGTATTTATATAGGAAGTGATGTAGGAGAGAGAGAGAGAGAGAGAGGGACAGGATCAGCAAAGGTCCGCAAGCACAAAGCTATTGGCACCGACGATTTTTATTATATTTTCCTTTTTTTTAGAGATTGGTATGATCTATTCTCTTGATCTGTCTAAATCAGTTATTCTCACACTGAAAGTTTGTATCTCGAAAGTTTCATGTCCAGATTTCCCTTCTCACATGTCTGTCTCAACTTTCTTTAAAAATTAAGCCAAAATCCCTTTTTTATATTTTCTTTACATAAACACAAATACAAACTCATACAAATACTTCACATATACTGTAGGCCTATAATTCACACACGAGCACAGGCACCTATAGATGTAGACAAATGGACAGACCAGACAGATACATCAAGTTGAATTGTTAGAAATGTACTGGATTTATTGCTGTAATGTTTCTGTGGTGATCAGTCAGTATTAAATGTAGCAAATTAGGGGGAATATTAATAACTAATCATAACTCGTTATAATTAATTATAATATTTGGATAAGTTAGTAGAATTAGCTTGATAAAGCAGAATTTACAGTCCAATCAATTGACCAGCTCGTCTAGCGAATGCTCAGTATTGATTATTTATTAATTCAAAGAAATGGTCATTTCCAGGGTAAGGGAAATACCCTTTTTAAGGTACAATACTACTCAGAGCATGTAACAAGATCAAAATCATTAAATTGTCTTTGTTGCAAGCAGAACCAAATATTCATATGTATTGTGCACAAAGTTTTAATAACTAAATAAGTCACCTTTATTTATATAGCGCTTTTACCAATACAGATTGTGTCAAAGCACTTAACAGTATCAAATTGGAGGACAGAGTGTCAGTAATATATAATAAGATTAAACATTCAATTTTCAGTCAAAGGCATTTCATTATTGAATTCAGAGATGTCATTGTCTAGCTCAGTTTAGTTTAAATAGTATATGAGCAATCAAATCGGCGATAATCGCTAGAAATTAGGTGTCCCCATCAATAACTAAAATCAATAACACATAACTAGTCTAGACAAACACACACACACACACACACACACACACACAAATCACGCACATGTGGTACATGGGAATGGTAAGTTGCAATCTCTTGAAACATTGAGGTCATGGTTGAGAGAGTACTCTCTCTTGAGTAAGCACCTGACTGGGTGTAAAATGGGGCCTGCTGGCCCTGTGGGCCGCTGTGGAACTGCAGGCTGCAATCCAGAGATGAAGATGCAGAGACTGCCGGGAGAAAAGAGAGAGAAATGCCTGATCAAGGGCATTTCCATGATGGTAAATTCCAGGGTTGAGTGAAGACGAACTCCAGTGGTATAAGTCTGACTATTTGTGGTCCAGAGCCATCTCCCTAGGCTCTCCGTGAGTCGCTTCACACTGGCAGCAATCAGAAGATTTAGCAGAAGACAGAGGTGCAGAAGTGTGTGTGAGCCCTTTAAAGTATGGGAAGAGTCACGCCTCTCAGGATGGGCTTGACTAATGAGAAAGGCTGAATTTCCAATCTGGAGGTTGGAAATATTGGGGGGTTCTATGACACCTTTGTCTGAGAGCATGGTTCGAATGGCTCTGGCATTCTATACTCTGATTAAATTACAAGCACACATGGCATTCTATGAGGAGGTGGTGTACACCAAAGTTTGTGTCATTAAATGAGCATTAATTTGGTAGGAGACCCGATATAGGTAGGGTACATCAACTAGTACTTCACTCATAAAGCATGCATACAACAAAAATACAATGTAAGAGACACTATACAAGACAGTTAAAATCATACACACAATGTCATGGGATGCATGTTTATTTGTAGAAGGGTTTGTCTGTGAGTGAAGAGGAGGAAAGTTCCCTTTTATGGGCATTATGGGTATTATGGGTCTTTCCTATGGAGAAAGGGAGTGAGTTGGGTGAGAAAGGGAGTTGCTCTGCCCGCATTCCTTTGAGCAATAAAACTAGTGTTGATGGTTGCCCTGGTAACTGAGTGCACACAATTATTTGTGCACACAAATAAAAGTAGACCCTTAACAGTTCCAAATGATATAACAGTGGAAACAAACGTCATTTTTGCTCATAAAGGTAAGACTAAAGCTGCTTCCAGAAGTCATAGATCCTCTTTTGGCTATTATTAATTCATCATTGTCATTAGGATATGTCCCCAAAACCTTCAAATTGGCTGTTATTAAGCCTCTCATTAAAAAAACACAACTTGACCCCAAAGACCTAGTTAATTATAGACCGATCTCAAATCTCCCTTTTCTGTCAAAGATACTAGAAAAGGTAGTATCCTCACAATTATATTCCTTCCTAGAGAAAAATGATATCTGTGAGGAATTCCAGTCAGGATTTAGATCATATCATAGTACTGAGACTGCTCTCATTAGAGTTACAAATGACTTGCTTCTATCATCTGATCGTGGTTGTATCTCTTTATTAGTTCTACTGGATCTTAGCGCTGCGTTCGATACTATCGACCACAACATTCTTTTAAATAGACTACAAAACTTTGTTGGCATTAGTGGAAGCGCCTTAGCATGGTTCAAATCATACTTATCTGACCGCCATCAGTTCGTAGCAGTGAATGAAGAGGTATCATATCGATCACAAGTACAGTATGGAGTACCTCAAGGCTCAGTACTAGGGCCGTTACTTTTCACGCTTTACATGTTACCCTTGGGAGATATTATCAGGAGACATGGTGTTAGCTTTCACTGTTATGCTGATGATACTCAGCTCTATATTTCTTTGCGGCCCGGTGAAACATACCAAATTGAGAAACTAACGAAATGCATAGTCGATATAAAAAACTGGATGACGAGTAATTTTTTACTGCTAAATTCTGAAAAAAACAGAGGTGTTAGTTATCGGACCTAAAAACCCCACATGTAACAACCTAGAACATTATCTAACACTTGATGGCTGCTCTGTAAATTCTTCTTCATCAGTCAGGAACCTAGGTGTGCTGTTCGATAGCAATCTTTCATTTGAAAGCCATGTTTCTAGCATCTGTAAAACTGCGTTTTTTCATCTCAAAAACATATCTAAATTACGACCTATGCTCTCAACGTCAAATGCAGAAATGTTAGTTCATGCGTTTATGACCTCAAGGCTAGACTACTGTAATGTTTTATTGGGTGGTTGTTCTGCACGCTTGATCAACAAACTACAGTTAGTCCAAAATGCAGCAGCTAGAGTCCTTACTAGAACCAGGAAATATGATCATATTATCCGGTCCTGTCAACACTGCACTGGCTCCCTATCAAACATCGGATAGATTTTAAAATCTTGTTAATTACTTATAAAGCCCTGAATGGTTTAGCTCCTCAGTATTTGAGCGAGCTCTTATCGCATTATAGTCCTCCACGTCCGCTGCGTTCTCAAAACTCTGGCCGTTTGGTAATACCTAGAATATCAAAATCGACTGCGGGCGGCAGATCCTTTTCCTATTTAGCACCCAAACTCTGGAACAATCTACCTAACACTGTTCGGGAGGCAGACACACTCTGTCAGTTTAAATCTAGATTAAAGACCCATCTCTTTACCCTGGCGTACACATAACACACTAATACGCTTCTATTATTCAAATCCGTTAAAGGATTGTTAGGCTGCATTAATTAGATCAACCGGAACCGGGAACACTTCCCACAACACACGGTGTACTCGTTACATCGTAAGTAGAATGGCATCTACGCTAATATTTGTCTGTTTCTTTCCTATGATCAGATGGTGGATCAGCACCAAGAGATGATGTCTGCAGCCCTGATCATCAGCGGAGACCAGGACACCCAGATGACCCCCGGAGACCTCGATTAAAATACATTAAAACTAAAAAATATAACTAAAAATATAATAAAATACCTAACTACATAATACTACTATCGTTAGAACCTGAAACTTTTGAACTGTGGGTGTCGTCTGGTCAGAGGAGAACTGGCCCCCCGACTGAGCCTGGTTTCTCCCAAGGTTTTTTTCTCCATTCTGTCTCAGAGGGAGTTTTGGTTCCTTGCCACTGTCGCCTCTGGCTTGCTCAGTTGGGGACACCTAATTTCTAGCGATTATCGCCGATTTGATTGCTCATATACCATTTAAACTAAACTGAGCTAGACAATGACATCTCTGAATTCAATAATGAAATGCCTTTGACTGAAAATTGAATGTTTAATCTTATCATTATATATTACTGACACTCTGTCCTCCAATTTGATACTGTTAAGTGCTTTGACACAATCTGTATTGGTAAAAGCGCTATATAAATAAAGGTGACTTATGACTTATGACTAATACAAGGGGGAAAAAAATACAAGTGATCACTCTGGCGACTCCAAGTCCCGCAGAGCACGCTTTAGCTTCCACTCTCCGCACAAACGATTGGATACGCGCCTAGCACAAAAGTTTAAACTAACATTGTGATGTGCTTTTTAAAGTATTTAATATAGATTTTATTTTAAGTGGCGATGATTTGAGAAGGCTAAATTGATCAAATATATAGGCTAACTATATGTTTGTAGCTGGTCACTTGGTCGTTAGGCTACTTTAAAAACAAAAACTTGAATTTAACAAACAAAAAACTGTTCCAAAACACATTCATACCAGCAAACTCACAAGAGGTCAAAAAGGTGCCATAGTTCGGAATGTGACCCTTATAGGGGGGTCTGGGGACATACCCCCTTGGAGAAATTTTTTGAGAATTTAACGTAAATTAAGCATTCTGGTGCACTTTGACAACAAAATAAAGGAAAAAGACAACATATGCTTCAAGTAAAAAAAAAAAAGCTAATTTATACCACAAACTTTTTGGAAGGAGCAACTCTGTTGTCATCAGTGTCCTTACTTCTCTTCGTGAGTCATTAGTCATTCATTCAAAAATTAGGCAAGTGACTACTGTCTTTATGAATGGCTTACTGAATCATTGACTCACTTGATTCGTTCAAAAAACGTGGATTCATTCATTATCGAAACACTGCTGTATTGTGATATTGTATTACAAACTGTGAACTTTGTGTCTGCTTCACTCACAATGAAGAACTTCCATGCCGACGACATGTTTAAATGTAAGTGTGCTGTCAAAACGGACCGGCTCGGAGGATCAGCTCATGAGATGAGGTGTGTTGCGATTTGAAGCAGGGGTGTGCAGACCGATGGGACATCAAAGTACCGCGAGAGCATTTCGAAAGCATGTGGAGCCATCTGTCCTCTGTAGCTCTTGGGGTGCTTTGATGTCATACAGCTATCGGTCTGTGCGGTGCTGCTACAAGTCGAACCGAGAAAGGGTCTTTGGTCAAACACACTCCAGTCTATGAGCTTGCTAGACAATTGACCAGAGGTAGGTAGTCCAGGGGCCAAAGAGTAAAAGTCCTGCCATATTTTTGTTCCACCCTTGAACTCAGCAACTGATTTCACCAGAGGAGGAACCAAGTCATTCATTTCAAGTCACAAGTAAGTCTTCAAGTTATATCCCAAGTCATCAAAGAGTTAAAGTTAATGAGATAATTAAGTGACTAATTAAATGATGATTGTGCATTAGTGATGAACACCTGTTGTTAACAATCAACATCACTGAAGAAAAGAGAAACACAAGAATTACAACTGACTTCAGCCACAGCCTTGGATGAAATTAACTGAAAAAAACAAAACAAACAACAACAACAACAAAAAACATTGCCACCATAATTGTGGTCAGTATTTGCTTTAGTTAGGCACTTGAGCCTTTTAATAATTCAAAGAAATTTATTTCTAAGCAATTACAAAATTGTTTCACAGCAAGCACTTAAATAGCAGATTAGCTTATGCTTTCTGCTTATAACTTCTGAAGAACATTCTTGTTTTCAATCTTTCTGGTTTTAGAATTTCTCTTTTTGTTTTATTAACTACATTTGACTATTACAGATCTGAAAAAAAGTCTTAAGCAAATGCCACCATAACGCTTTGATATTGAGAGAAAAAAAATCCTGTATAGGCTCGAGTTTTTAGACATGAACATTTATCATATGATCCTCAACAGTGGTGACAATAATTATTCATATTGCAGTGCATGATGAGAGTTTTTCATGCATTTTGTTGATTGTCACCATTGTTGAGATTCATATGCTGGTTCTTGATGTCGGTGTATGTCTAAATGTTACTGAAGTTCAAATTTTTATATGCGTTACATAGATTTAAAATTCATTCTGTATAACTTCTAGGGAATCACTTTGCTTGCATGCTATAGTTTCACAGAGTTGATTATGCAAAATCTAAACGTATAAATGAAACAAAGGTTATTTTGGATATAATCAAACCAGATCATGGTAACTATCTGATCACTGTAGAGCACTGATCTCTCTGCTTTACAACAGCACATGCATTGTTACTGAGAGGGATCTAACACCGGAGTCAAGGGTCAAGAGCCCAACTAAAGCAAACACTGATCTCCATGATGGTGGCATAATTTTAACCAATAAAACATCAACATTGGATCCTCTGTAATTGTAAATAGCAGCAGGTGCCCATCCCTAATGAACAGTCATCATTTAATTACTTTGACTCTTTGAGGACTTGCTTGTGACTTGAAAGGAATGACTTGGTTCCTCCTCTGGTGAAATCAGCTGCTGAGTTCATGGGTGGAACAAAAATATGGCATAACTTTTACTCTTTGGCCCCTGGACTACCCACCTCTGCATACGGATTACTTTATCACAGAATAGTTATTACTTAATTTAAAAGTAGACATTTCAAGCTTTCTATACATATATTTCTTATGTATTTGAGGCGAGTATTCACGGAAATTCATGTTGTTTCATTTACGTGTCTGTGAAGAGAGGAGACGGAGCCGGCAGAGAACGCACCCTGTTTATTTTCTTTATTTTAGAAAAACACATTGTTTCGATGTTATTATGACTATACAGGAATAAAAGTAGACCCTTTGCAGTTTCAAATGATACCTCATTCTTATCTGTACAATCAAAACTATTTTTAGTTCTTTTCGCGGTCATAAAGAAAATACGAGACAGGGGGTTAACTTAAAATTATCATACTGTAACGATCATACATCCTCCTCACAGTTTTGCCTTGTGGTCAAAGCCACAAAGGAAAAACACATACATGCATCCACACAAAATTGACTAAACCTTCCTCATATTAATTTACAGAACTTTATATACTTAATGAGTGCTGAGTGTGATACAACAAGGTATGCAACATTACCTATTAATGTATATTCTGTATATATGAATGCAGGGGTCAATGCTCAGCATTACCCATTGGTATTTGGTCTTCATATTTTCAGCACAATGTGTAGGTTAATCTGGAATTGGCTTGGAAAGTAAATAATGCATAGGAAAAACATTAAAGACATTGTTGCAAACGTGGACTTTAACTATGCAAATAGACCTCATACCAGAGAGAGGCCATACCATGGCCACCTCTGACAGCATCAGCCAATCAGAATGCTGGATCTGAAAGGTGCCAACTTGCAAATTCCGCCTTCTCAGGGAATGAATAAAAGGTTCTCTCCAAGACAAAGAAGTGTGCTAAGTTAGACTGCTAAGTGGTGTGGTTGACTTTGTGTAAGCTACTAAGCTAAGTTGTTCCAAGGAGAAACAAGGAAGTTCTGCAAGAAGTGAGTTCGGAAACTGCCACAGCAACAACGACCATGAGCTTGGTGCCCCCCATCTTCTGCGACGACTTCAGAATCTTCTCTTCAGCAATCCTCTGCTTGCACGTTCCAAGCTGCCAGGACCTTCTCCAACGACCATAGAATCGTCTCTTCAGCGATCCTACGTTTGTGAGTAACTACCAGGATATTCTCCAACAACTTCAGAACATCAGCATCAGCGATTCTCCCTCCTGCGTGTTCCAGGTAGTCCGGATCTTCTGTACAGACTTCAGAACCTTCACCGTCAAGGCCCTGGTTTGCGTGTTCCAGACCAAAGGACCTTCTCGATGCTCAGGAGTTCAGTGTTCACCAGTGCTTTGCGTTCAAGACAGTGAAACGGATCCAACTCCTCTCTTCCCACTGTAACGTGGCCCAGGTCAACAAGTGGAAGATGTCTCCACCCAGACATGGAACGTAAGTATCACTCTTTCCAAACCTCTTTCCAGAGACCATTGGCATTAGTTTATTGTCAGGTTATGATTATCTAATTTGCATTAGATTCTGTATAACTGACGTCAAGTTAATAACAAATAATCTCTCGATTTATTTGTTGAACCTAGAATAAGGCTTGCCTTATCACTTCCAGGAAACTTTAGTTTATCTTCCAAGATTGTTCTTTATTGTCAAGGTGCAATTCCTTTGCTGGTGCCCCGTAAAATCCCAGCCAGCAGACTTATGTGGGGCCCAGATGGGTGGCACCTGGGCTATCTAACTGGGGCCCAGCCAGTTTTGTCCTCAGTTTCCATGAGGGCCCCACATGGGTCAGCCCAGATGAAACAACGAAATGAACACTGCTCAGTATGCATACTACAGAGTTCTAAAATAAGACTGAAGCAGCACTGCAGTTCATTAGATAATTAAGTGATTAATCTAGTACTGATTGAGCATTAGTGACAAACACCTGCTTAAGAAAAAAGAGACAAGCAGAAACACAACAGCTACTATTGACTTCCAGCCACAGCCTGCAAAACAAATGCAAATAAAAGACATTAAATCTCTGAAGATCTCAGCAGAGGAGGATTAAACAGCTCCACAAACACCATCACTCATTATTAACCAGACTAACTTTATTTCTGTCAGATGTCTAGAGAAGCTCTTATTGAGAAATACAGCGGTTCAGATGTTGATGTTTTATTGAAAAGTATATATGTCACCATTATGGAGAATAGTGTTTGTTTTAGTTGGGGGGTTGGACCTTAAATTTTTAACACTATTTTTTTCACTGGCTGCTTTAAGTGTGTTTGTTATGGCAAGACAAGCAAGAAAAAAAAAAAACTGTGAGGATATAATCATCATGTAATGGCCTGATTCTTGACACTGATATCTAATGTTGATGTGATAATTTCACATTAGTAACACTTGACATGTGAAGCCACATCAGCAGTACAGACAAATATTAAAATATATTTTTCACAAAATGCTTTGAACTCCTGCGTCACAAACACACCCAGACATCAAGAACCAATGTATGAATCTCAACAACGGTGACATGATTCATGCTGCAATGCATTCTGGGTGCACCACACAAAAGTCATCCATGCATTATGTCACCATTGTTGAGATTCATACACTGATTCTTGATGCCGGTGTGTCTGAAAGAGTTGACAGCTAAAAATCCAAATTTAGAATATCCAATCTATTTTGGGGGATATCCTATTGATAAATTAGTTTTCACAAAGAACCCAATTGTTCACTTTTAAGACGTTACTGTTGTGATTAGTAATTAATTGGTTATTCTTTATTAACTGGTCATAGTTCACAAGTAGTTCTCAATGAGGAGATTTTTATTTAATAAGTATAAAATATCTCATCTAAATATCTAATGTATGCGTTTATGACCTTAAGGTTAGATTATTGTAATGCTTTATTGGGTGGTTGTTCTGCACACTTAACAAACTACAGTTGGTCCAAAATGCAGCAGCTAGAGTTCTTACTAGAACCAGAAAGTATGACCATATTAGCCCGGTTCTGTCAACACTGCACTGGCTCCCTATTAAACATCGTATAGATTTTAAAATCTTGTTAATTACTTATAAAGCCCTGAATGGTTTAGCTTTTCAGTACCTGAGCGAGCTCTTATCGCATTATAGTCCTCCACGTCCACCATGTTCTCAAAACTCTGGCCATTTGAATTCCTAGAATATCAATATCAACTGCGGGCAGCAGATCCTTTTCCTATTTAGCGCCAAAACTCTGGAATAATCTACCTAACACTGTTCAGGAGGCAGACACACTCTGTCAGTTTAAATCTAGATTAAAGACCCATCTCTTTAACCTGGCTTACACATAATATAGAAATACGCTTCTAATATTCAAATCTGTTAAAGGATTGTTAGGCGGGAGATGACATGACCCTTCGACGGCAGCGCACACACAGTCCTTCGCTCTGCTCACTCTGTCAAATATTCTACAATCGGTTACACTTTATTTTGATAGTCCACTTTAGACATTCTACTAACTATAAGTAACTTTGTAACTACATGTCAACTACATATCAACTAATTCTCATTCATTTGTAACTACATGTTTACTAACTCTCAGTAGGGTAGGTTTAGGGTTAGTAGAATAAGTTGACATGTATTTGCAAAGTTTCTGATAGTCAGTATGTTGTATGTTGTGGACCCATAAAAATAAAGTGTTAGAAGATATCAAGCTGTCAGTCTACTAATACTCTAATGACTGCTAGTTGACATGTAGTTGCAAAGTTACTTACTGTTAGAAGAATGTCTAAAGTGGACTATGGAAATAAAGTGTTACCCTACAATCCTCTCCAAACCACTCTCTATCTATTCCATCATGAATACTTCAAAGGTCGAGGAAAATCAGAAAAACGTGATTGAGCAATCGTCAATAAAGAAAAAATTCAAAGATTCCACCATCACCAAAGAGGATATCGAAGGCACCACTGCTAATAGTATCAAGCTAATACTTAAAGAGAAGCAAAGTACTTTGGATTCGGTTGTGGCCTCGACAGTAAGAGATGGGATAGACTCTGTACTGACCCCAGCATTGCCCGACCTACATTTGGACATACAAGCGACCAACAATTCTGTAAAAGAGCTAAAAGCAGAAGTTGAAAAGCTTCATGGCGAAACAGACACGGGACCGGGTCGATTCCGTTCAAGCAGCTGCACGTGAGGATAGGAGGACAGTCACAAACCTGAGAAAGCAGCTAGAACAACTAACCGATAAAGTGACGAACATGGAAGATAGGAGCAGGAGAAATAACGTACAACTGGTGGGGTTGCCGGAGGGCGCGGAAGGCTCCGATGCAGCCGGCTTCCTCAGAGCTAATCTTTCCAAGTGGATTCCTGCACTGAAAGTCCGTGATATTGAGATTGAGTGTCATTGCGTCTATGATGGAAGAAAAAGTCATTTTGAGCGGCCGCGTACTCTTATCTTTCGTGTGCTGAGATGGCAGGACAGATCCGCGATCCTGAGGGGTGCACAGCAGGCTTACCCACTGAAGTGTATGCAGGATAATATCATGTTGCTGTTTTTTCCTGACTTCAGTCCAGCCATGTCTGCCAGGAGAAGGAACTTCAACCCAGTCCTTAGAAGGATGACAGCACTGGGTCTGCAGCCGTTTCTCATCTATCCGGCGATAATTAAACTACGGCACAACGGTGAGCAGATGATATTCGACTCTTCTCAGAAAGCGGAGGATTTTATCAGTTCACTGCCACAGAAGAAGGCATCTTAACTGCCCTGGAGAGGAGAATAACAAGGTGGACATGGACATTTAAGTTTCTGCTGTAATCTTTTATCCTGCAAACTTGTCTAGTGACTGGTAAACCTTGAAATCTTTTCTTGGAACTAATGGAGAGAAGGTTTGATTACTAGTTCTTGACACTGAGGGCTTTTTGGGGACATGTTTTGCATTGGGGTGGATCGGTCACATATCCAAACATTTCTGTTCTTTTTTTATTTTTTTTAGGCAGACCTATATCCTCGGTAATGTGCGGTCTGTTTTGGTTCTTGTTCAAAGTTGTTTGTCGTTCCCTTTTTTGTGCTACTTTTATTATATACATTAATATATTTTCTTATTTTGTTTGATTTTTAAAAGGATTGCGCACTCGGGCGGTTTGGCATATAGAGTTACTTTAAGGAGATCTCGTCCTGTGCGGGATTGGATTGCACCATCTTCTGGTCGACCATTTGTTTCCTTGGTGTGTGATGGAATTTTTGATCGCATTACAGTGTCTTTTTCTGTCAAATCTGTTTGGAATCGGGAATTATCTTACCTTAATTTATCTGTCGACTTGGGAGAGAGTGTGATCTAACCTCAGTTTAACCTCTAAAAGCTTGGCTCATCGTCTTATACATTTCAAAGTTATTCTTAGGGCATGTATAATAACTCCTTGCAAAAGATTCAAAATGAAACTATAACCAAATTGCAACTGCTATTTCTGTAATACTGCATTAGCAGGTACTTTTCATATGTTTGAGGAGTGTCCTATTCTGTTAATAATCTATGGACACATGTAAACTTGTTCTTTTTCTAAAGTACTGGATTATATAGAGGATGTCTGTTGCTGTTGTTTTTGTGTTTTGTCATAAATGGATGTTTGTTGTGTGTATAAAAACAATAAAAAGTTGCTAACAAAAAAAATAAAGGATTGTTCGGATTGTTCTGCATTAATTAGGTCAACCAGAACCGGGAACACTTCCCATAAAACCCGATGTACTTGTTACATCGTAAGAAGAATTGCATCTATGCTGATATTAGTCTGTTTCTTTCTTATTCCGAGATCACCATAGCCACCCGATCCAGTCCGTATCCAGATCAGATGGTCACTGCAGTCACCCGGATCCAGTCCGTATCCAGATCAGATGGTCACTGCAGTCACCCGGATCCAGTCCGTATCCAGATCAGATGGTCAGTGCAGTCACCCGGATCCAGTCTGTATCCAGATCAGATGGTCACTGCAGTCACCCAGATTCAGTCCGTATCCAGATCAGATGGTGGATCAGCACCTAGAGACGACCTCTACAGCCCTGAACGTCAGTGGAGATAAGGACACCTAGATGAACCGCAGAGACAGATCCCCAGTGAGGACCTCATCACCTAGACAGCCATCGGGACAAGATCTCGGAAACCAAATGAGTCCTTTACACAATCTGACTTTGCTGCAGATGGAATTGAATTGCTGGTTTCTCAGCAGTTTCTCTACTCTGAGCCTGGTTTCTCCCAAGGTTTTTATCCCCATTCTGTCACCGATGGAGTTTTGGTTCCTTGCCACTGTCGCCTCTGGCTTGTTCAGTTGGGGACACTTATTTTCCAGCGATGTTGTCGACTTGATTGCACAGATACTATTTAAACTGAACTGAGCTGGATGATGACATCATTGAATTCAATAATGAAATGCCTTTAACTGAATATTGAGTGTTTAATCTTGTCATTTTACATTATTGACCCTATTTTCCTATTTTGATATCGAAAAGTTGCTTTGACACAACTGTATTGTTAAAAGCGCTGTATAAATAAAGGTGACTTGATATACAGTATGGGCAGCTTGCATGTTTTGGAAGGCACTATGAATGCTGAAAGGTATATGAAGGTTTTAGAGCAATTAACCCATGAGTAGTTAACCCATGAGGAAGAGGCTGAAAAGGTGACTGCTGGCGGCCCTACCCACAGTCTTGTCGCCGACTCTAACCTTATACAAGCTATGAAGAGCATGACGGACAACATAGTCACAGTGATCAATGCTAAGATATCGATGGTTCTCGAAGCGATAGACAACCAGTCATCTAAAATTCAAAGTATTGTACAGCGAGTCCAAGAAGCAGAGGACAGAATCGAAATGACTGAAACTACAAGCACTGCCAATGAAACCAAGATTCAACATTTGGAAAAACATAAACGTGATTTGACGGAGCAAGCAGACGACTTGGAAAATCGCGGAAGGAGATGTAATGTACGCATTGTCGGCTTACCAGAGGATATGGAGGGATCCAATCCGCTCAAGTTCTTTGAAAAATAGATCCCGTATTACCTTCACCTGGACACGAAGGCAGGTAAATAGAAGCTAGAAAGAGCCCACCACTCCCTCGCTCCAAAGTCGGTTCAGGGCAACCGTCCTCGACCTGTCATCGGTAGATTTCATAACTTCCAAGACAAACAACGAGTGATGGCAGCCGCCACTAAGCGCTTCACACCCAACAGTAAGCAGGCATCATAGCAGGATGCAGATACCCCGATAATCTCCTTTTTCAACGATTACTCAGTGGCTGTGGTGCAGAAAAGAAGATCGTTCAACGAAGTCAAAGTATGTCTTTGAGAGCTGCAGATGAATTATGCGTTGCTCTACCCGGCCACACTTAGCATCAAAGTAGGCCGAGAAGTGTGTTTCTCCGGAGGACGTGACTTCTTTTCTTGATTCTCGACAAGTGCTGGCATAGATGTGGTGTAATTTTTCAGTGGACTCAGTTTAGACTTTTGAGTTATATTTCTAATGTCTTATTACTGTATTGAGAAGAGACTGACTGCGCAGTTCTACAGATGACAGATTTCTGGTGCACTGACTTTTGGTGAAGGTGAAGATGGTGTTTTGAGAGGTTTGTATCTCTCTTCACAACAAGGTTCGTTTGGAAGCCCTTGTGAGATGGATGCAAGGATGGTTTCCCCTGTTTTTTTTTCTGTTATTTGTTTTTGATCTGTATTATAGTTTTGGTAAATGTTTTCGGCTCTTGTTTAACTCGGCATATTTCTGTTTTTGGTCACTGTATATATTACTTAAAGATGTTCAGGTACAACTGTTTCTTGATTGAGGTTTATGACAATGGATAACGCACTTTGTGTTTGTACTTGGAATGTTAAGGGAATTCACAATCCTATAAAGAGGAAGAAGGTCCTGACTTATATTAGAAAAGAGAAGATTGGTATAGCTGTACTACAAGAAACACATTTAGATAAACAGGAACATTTAAAGTTAAAACAGGGGGGATAAAATCAAGTATATTCCTCATCTTTTTCGTCAAAAAGTAGAGGGGTAGCAGTGCTGATCAGAAAAGACATCCCACTGAATGTTGTTAAACTGACAGAAGATGAAAGACGTTGTTTTGTTATTATAAATGGCACTTCATATGGCAAGTCTATTTCCTTGTTTAATATGTATTATCCTCCAGGGCACCCCTCTAATTTCCTTATCAAGGCCTTTGCTGACTTTCATGATTTGAGATCGGATTATATGATTGCTGCAGGTGATTTGAACTGTATGTTAAATCCTCTCATTGACCGATTTCCCCATAAAATAATGGCCCCATCTAAGATAGCTAAACAAATGAATGCCATTTGTGAAGACCTAGATTTTATAGACGTTTGGAGAGCTCTACACCCATCTGGTAAAGAATACAGTTTTTTATCCCCACCACATCCATGTTATACAAGGATTGATTATTTGTTTATACCTAAGCTCATTTAGATGTAGCATGTTGTATTAATAATATTGTAATTTCACATCATGCTATGGTTGTTTTAGACATAAAGGCATCAAATAGAGATAATTTTCGGCAATGGAGATTAAACACTAATATACTCAAAGATCAGTTATTTAACCCTTTTTTCTCTGAGGAATTTACATCTTTCTATACTATTAATGCTCAAACTATGCAAGACTCTTCTCTCTAATGGGAGACTAGTAAAGCTTAAATAAGAGGATTAATTTTGTCCTTTTCTACTTTTAAGAAACGTTAAAAAAAAATGAGACCCAAAGATTATTAGAGGTGGCCTTGAAGAGTAAAGAGGAAAAATATATTAAGACTGCAGATAAGATGCTACTCAAAGAAATATCAGCACTGAGGTGCTCTATAGATTCACTGCTTACCCAGATGCAGAATACAAATTGAGGTTTGTGAAACAGAAATTCTATGAGCACGGAGATAAACCGGGTAAATTTTCGGCAGAACAGTGATTCGCGTTCAATCATATCCAGGGGTGCACATAAGTGTGCATGTGCGCATACGCGACCAAAATTAAAAATGCGCTGTGTAAATAAGTTCTGACAGCGTACCGACATGATTGACAGCTCTTAATGCATAATTACCATTTTAGATCGACAAACTGTACTGTATAAGATTTCTACTCAAACTGAAATCATAATCTGGGCTACCCGCTGGCCGCTGCCGTTTTCAAAGCAAAACTGTCTGTGACATTTCATTCACTGACACAATTTCATCAGCAGCGCTAAATCCGGAAGCGCATAATACTTACTTGCCGGCAACCCGCCAATATAAAAGCTCTTTTACGTTTGAAAATGATGAAAATAAAAATAAAAATAATGATAATAATAAAAATATTAACATTTTATTTTTAGTTTTACTATAAAATAATTGCATTTGTATGTAATACTGCCTTTTTATTTTAAAATAAAATAGTATTATTACACTTGATTATTTAGTTTATTATTTTTAGTTATTAAAATAATCGGGTGCCTATTATTATATATATATATATATATATATATATATATATATATATATATATATATATATATATAAACGAAATAAAGTGCAATAATATTATTTATTTTTTTTATAGTTATATTTTATGGGTCACACTACATGCCGTGGCCCGTGTGAGGACCAAACCACTCATCTTTTAATAATATGCGACGTCTTCTTAATGTTATACAAGTCTTTAAACAGCGTGAGACTGATGCTATTAGAAATGAACCTTCGATTGAAGGTTTACAGACTGAGGAAAAGCATCATAAATTAATCCTTTATGCAGATGATGTGCTCATCTTCATTTCAAATCCTGACTCTTCAGTACCATCTCTTCTTAACACCATTAATACATTCAGTACTTTCTCAGGACACAAAATCATTTTCAGTAAGTCAGAGGCTATGCCTGTTGGTTCCATGAAAACAATTCCAAATATTAGCCCCTCATTTCCATTTAAGTGGTCCCCTGGAGGATTTATATACTTAGGTATTTTTGTGAGCCCTGTATTAAAAAATTTATTCGAAGACAATTTTACACCGTTGCTTAGTAAAATTAGAGATGATTTAAACCGATGGCACACTCTACCTATTTTGTGGTTGGGTAGAATGGCCCTTATAAAAATGACTGTCCTTCCCAAACTTTTGTACCCAATTCAAATTATCCCTATTCTGTTCTCTAAAAAGGGTTTAAAAGATGAGAATGGCTGGCTTTCCTCCTTTATTTGGAGCAAGCGCAAACCAAGGTTAAAGTTTTCTGCACTGCAAATACCAGGCTCAATTGGAGGATTGGATTTACCTAATATTAAGCTATATCAATGGTCTGCACATTTAAGATATATTCTCTGATTGGGTTGTTCTCGATAATTCTTCTATTTAGTTGGACCTTGAGCAGTCATTGTCAAAAATGTCCCTTATGGATCTGTTGTTTCTCAAAAAAATGATATTCTTATTGGAGAACAGTGATAACCCTGTAACTGTAAATACACTTAAGGCATGGAGGGCTGTTTGTCGTTTTGAGGGAAGAACTAAAGTAACCTCTGCTCTTACACGAATTGTGAATAACCCGTACTTCCCTCCAGGCAGATTTGATGGGAGGTATAAATTTTGGGAGAATCGGGGTATCAATTGGTTTAAGGATGTGTTTGATGAAGAAGGCCTTATGTCCTTTGAGGATTTGAGACAGAAATACCAATTACTAATACAGGACTTTTTTTAGTTTGTTTACAGATTCGAAACTATATTTTGAAGGATACCTTATGTACTAATAGAAGTCTGTCTCCTACAGAAAAATTACTTTTTCAAACACCCGGAAAGAAGTCAGTGAGTTTGTTATATAAGTTTCTTACTGTTACAATTGAGGGACAAGTAGTTTTGAATACTAGACTCGCTTGGGAGAGGGAACTTTCTATCTCTATAAGTGAAGAAGAATGGGATGATATTTGGAAATATTCCAAATCTATTTCGGTATGTAATCATGCCAAAGCGATACAATTTAAAATTGTACATAGATTGCATATTTCACCAAACTGTAGACATGCATTTAACAATACACTTTCACCTCTATGCCTTAAGTGAAAAACACAAATTGGCCCTCTCACTCACTGCCTCTGGTCATGTAATCAGTTACAAATATATTGGGTCAAGATTGTATCTGAAATGAGTAATCTTTTTGATAAGGAGTTAGTTGTGGATCCTTTATTTTTGATCCTTGGTCTGCCGTATAAACCTTTGATTTTATCAAATGAAAAGAGACTTCACAATCTTGTCACATTCGCAGCCAGGAAAAATATATTAATGAGATGGATAAGTGATAAGTCTCCGAGTATTTCTGGATGGTACAAGATTTTAATGGAACTAATTCCGCTGGAATATGTATCATGTTTAGTTAATGGTCAGCCAGATCAGTTTTATAATGTCTGAAAACCTTATATCAGTAATTTAGGGATTGATTTGTCAACTATTCGGTGGAAGAGTTTTCCCATTCATGTACCCCAAGTGAGTGCATAAGATTTTGAACTTGCATTGTTCTGCCACTATGTATTTAGTGTTGTTATCCACTTAATTTTTGAGCATCTAATTTTTATTTTCCTTTTTAGTGGCCTAGGTTAAATCTTTTCTCCTATAATGCCTGATGAGGTTAGAGAACACCTGACAAGAGATCAGAGACCATTCCTTCATCCAGAATCAATCCAGACCCTTTAGATTCCCAGCTCCATGTTGGTGCTTCTCTTCAGTTCACTCCCCTCATCTATATTTCTATAGGGTTCAGGTCAGAGGACTGGAATGGCCAGCAGAGGCTTAGTTTTGTGCTCAGTGACCCATTTTTGTGTTGTTTTTGAGGTTTGTGTTTGGATTATTGTACGGTTGGAAGATCCAAACATGGCCCATTATAAGATTTCTAACAAAGTCATTGACATTGATTTTTTATCTGTTGGGATTTGATAGAATCCATGATGCCATGTATCTAAACAAGATGTCCAGGACCTCCAGCAGAAATATAGGCCCACAACATCAAAAATACAGCAGTATATTTAATTGTACACATGGGGTACTTTTTATCCCTGTGTTCACCAAACCCATCTTGAGTGTTTGCTGCTAAAAAGCTCATTTTTTAGTTTCATCTGACCATAGAAGCCAGTCTATTGAAGTTCCAGTCGTGTCTAACAACTGAATATGCTGGAGTTTGTTTTCAGATGAGCTAGGAGAATTTTTCTTGAACCCCTTCTAAACAACGTGTGGTGATAGGTGCTGTATGACAATTTTTTTTAAGGTTTTCTGACCCCGAGACTCAACTATTTTCTGCAATTATCCAGCTGTGGTCCTTGGAGAGTCTTTAGCCACTCAAACTCTCCTTCTCACTGTGCATTAGGACGATATAGACACACGTCTTCTTCCAGGCAGTTTCGTAACATTTTATGTTAATTGGAAATTCTTAATTATTGCCCTGATGGTGTAAATGGGAAATTCCTTTATTTGCACAGGTTTTGCATTACATCCCGAAAGGCGTTCCGCTGAGACATCACCTCGCTAGTATAGGAAAGATCAGGATCCTTTTCCCTTTGTATTCCAACGGTTGAAATCTCCTACTGTGCAGAATCAGCTCCTTCTCTTGAAAATGATAGATATGCGCTAGGATTGTGTGCGGCTTTTCACCCGCAGCTGAAGAGAACAATGCACTCGATCCACTTAAACCAGATGAAGGAAATGCTCTTCCCCAAGCAATTGGGGTATCAGCCTTGAAACAAATTCAGTAGGTTTACGCTCCTTTTCTCCCTCTTGTATCCCCACGATCTTAATATTGTGTCTTCTAGACCAAGCTTCTAGATCCAGGACTTTAGCACGGAGCTTACTGTTTTGTTTAGACAGCTCTGAATACTTAGTTTCCAACGTCTTAAGAGTTTGTGCTAAGTGAAATGAGTAGACACACTTTAAAAGCAAAAAACTAAATAAAACACGGTAAGATAACAACTTTGTCGAGACCACGGAGAGGAGCTATACCTCACACATGCGCACTAGTGCCCCAAAATCCATTGATGAACTTATGTACTGTTTGTAGGAAAGTGCATTCAAGCTATATCTGATTTTGATCAGAAACTGGTACATGCACGTATAAGAAGTTAATAAAACTTATGAGACAAATACATACGATTGATTAATGGGTCTGCTTGCAAAAAATGTTTAAAACGATGCCACTGTTCTCCACCAAAATATGTAGAAAATTAGCTTAAAGGGGGAATATTAATAATTAATCATGACTCGTTATAATTAATTAGAATATTTGGGTAAGTTAGTAGAATTAGCTTGATAAAGCAGAATTTACAGTACAATCAATTGACCAGTTCGTCTAGCTCCATATAGATTAATTATTAATTAAAAGAAACTTTAATTTCCAGGATAAGGGAAATACCCTTTTTAAGGTACAGTACTCAGAGCATGTAAAAAGATCAAAATCATTAAATTGACTTTGTTGCAAGCAGGGAATCAGAACCAAATACTCATATGTATTGTGTACAAAGTTTTATTAACTAAATCACAAACACACAACTAGTCTATACAAACATACACACACAAATCATGCATACATGCTCCATGGGAAGGGTAAGTGAGACTGGATGAATGAAGCCAGACAGAAGCAGGGGGAAGGAGGCCAAGTTGACCATCTGAAAGAACCATCGGTCTCTAATTCAAAGCACAGTATACGATAGCATACATCAAACCTCTGTCTGGTGAAAGGAACAATACTTGCATTTGACTTGGCTGTGTTACGAGAGTCTCGTCAAGCCTCTGAAGAAGGTCGGGATGGTTCCGTTCGATGGCCAAAGTTGCAACCTCTTAAAACTCTGAGGTTGTTCTTGACTCTGTTGTGGTTGAGAGAGTCCTCTCTCAAGTAAGCACCTGGCTGGGTGTAAAATGAGGCCTGCTGGCCCAGTGGGCCACAGTGGAACTGCAGGCTGCGATCCAGAGATGAAGATGCAGAGACTGCTGGGAGCGAAAAGAGAGAAATGTCTGTTCGAGGGCATTTCCATGATGGTGAATTCCAGGGTTGAGTGAAGATGAACTCCAGTGGTATTAGAATAGACGCGGGAACATATTTTATCTGGGGGGTGCTGGGGGATGGGGCTTGATGTTGCAGGTCATGGTCAGGGATTTTTGACAAAATCCTAATATAAAACAGTCCAAACTCTTATATATTAACATACAAATGAATAAAGACTGAGTTATATGCGAACCAATATATATTTGTGCTTTTGTGATTGTCAATCATTTTTTTTTTTATTTAATATTTCTATTATTTAAGGAGATTTGACTAAATATTAACATTGCTGGTACACACAAGTTTTGGTCAGTGCACTCTCAAATTCTCTCATCAGAAACAACAAAGTGTAGATGTACATGCGATGTAAAAGATTAATTCATCATATACACTGCAGACAACATCACTGATCATAGCTTATAGCTATTAGAGTGCTTACACTCACGCTCGACTGAATTATTATATTATTTGATAATGTAAATGTTCTTTGCTCACTGTATAATTGTCATGCGGCGTTATAATTAAACTTAAAATGTCTTTTTATTAAACATGATCAGGTTAAATACAAATCCAGTCTTATTAAAATATTTTGTCATAATATGGATAGCCTACTTGCCAAAAACGTTAAGATGTGCATAGTTAATAGATTACATTAAGCTACAGATTAGTGTTTTGAGCTTGTTTGACCAGAGACTAGAGCGCAATTAAAGAGCTCTGCTTACGTGATTGACAGTGGCCGTCTTGAGAAGCGGAGAAGCTTCAGAAAAAGGCTCATAAAAAGGACAAGGACGTGAATGGTTTTTACAAGTAGGAATGTAAAATTATGGTAATATCGCGTGAACATTTCACATGAAATTCTGTCAGTATGAGGGTGAGATGTAGGGATGCGCGCTGCGAGGCGCGCAAGAAAAATACAACCGCACTAGGCTATACATATATTTTAGGTCAGTTTAGATCATATTTATTATAGAATTTAGGTCAATATTAATTGTTAACTTAAAGGGGTGGTTTACTGCGATTTCACTTTTTTCATTTTAAACAGTGTGTAATGTTGCTGTTGGTGCATGAACAGTATCTGCAAAGTTGCTGCGCTGAAAGTTCAACGTAAGCGGAGATATCGTCTTTTAAAAATCAGGAAGTTTAATGCCTACAAAAACGACTCATATGGGACTACAACGAACTACTTCCCGGGTTGCATACGAAATAAACCCATCAACCCCTCCCTCCGGAACATGCAGAAAAGGGGGCAAGGCCATGTTCTGCGGCTTTGTCGCAGATGAAGAGTTATAGTAGCCATGCCGTCGAAACGGTGTTATTTTCACCCAGCTGTCAGGTCATCTGTGTTCGGGGCTTCCTACAGACGCTGTAGTTCGTCAACAACGGTTAAAATTTATGTTTGATTATGTTCCTAACAATTACAATCCTAATTCAGCTCTCTGTGCTGCGCATTTTACGGAAGACAGCTTCCAAAATCTACACGAGTTCAATGCCGGATTCACACAGAATCTATTACTAAAACATGGAGCAGTTACAGCTTTAAAACCAGAGGCAGCAGTTGTTGGGCCACAAACTGTAAGTAATATTTCATAATTTTAAATGTATTTGCATGTATAATTTCAGACGTAATGTTTTAGTTTTATCAAGGTCGTAAACAAATGCCAACGCTGGCTTTAGTAGCCAGTTAGTTAAATGCTATTTTGTGTGTCTATGACAAACGCGTACAAACATTTTGGACCCGAATTTGTAATTATGTACTAATTTTGTAAATGTATTTTCCATGTATACTTTATGACTTAATTTTTTCGATTTGATCAAGAACGTAAACACAAGCCAGCGCTGTTTGGTTAGTAGCCAGTTAGTTCGATGCTGTTTTGTGTGTATAAGACAAACGTGTTCAAACTTCAAAAAAATGATATGTAATCACAACAGCAAACTTCCATTCAGAAACGTTTGTAAGAGCCGTGCTTGCAGAAGCTCTGCTTGACTCTCTTCATTACCGCTTTCTGGGTCTGATTCTGGCTCAAACTGATACGGCAATATTGACACCGTTATTTACATTTGACCGGAGCGCATGCAGCTGTCGCTCGTGAAGGTAATGGGCGTGAAGTTTCCGGACAACGTGCAGTACGCAGTTTAGCCAATCACAACACACCGGCCCAACTAACCAATCTGAGCCCATCGCCTGTTTCTGAGGGAGTGGTTTCAGAGAATCAGGAAGTCAACCGGTCGTTCAAATGACAGAGGAGAAAGCGGCTTACAATAAAGGTGAAAAATATGAAAAATAATGCGTTTTTTAACAAATGAAACACGAAGACATGTTATATTGCACCCCATAAACACAATCAAGCAAAGAAAAAAAGCAGTAAACCACCCCTTTAATTAATTGTTAAATTAATGAATTGTTGCACTTAAAAATGGCCGACTCCCTGATCAGTGCCCTGACTACTGAACTAGGGAGCTGACTGATTGACTTATATTGTAGGAATGTAAGCAGGAATGTAAGTTACCCAGTAACTTACATTGTAGGAAGTCATCTCTGGTCCTGAGAACAATGTTACTGTAAGAGACTGTGAAAATAACAGATATAAACACTCAGTACAGACAGAAAATTATTCCTGTATTCATTTTTAGTAGAGATGCACCGATTGCAACTTTCTTAGCTGATTCCGAGTTTTTCTTTTTTTTTGTAAGTGTGACCTGCCAATACCGATTTTTTTTTCTAATAATTATAATTGACAGCATATATATATATATATACACACACACACACACATGCAAAATGTTTTTTATTTTTTTATTTTTAAAAAGCCACTATTATGTGGGACATTGAAACTGCTTCTGAATGCACGATCACTTTTTACTTTCACTTTCGTGATTTACGATCACACGTACTCTCTGTATATACTAGAGTGACAGTTCTTACCATTTTACAAGATTAGGTTCTTGTAAGTGGTGCTCAGGATCTGCAAATAATTCGTCCCCTCAGTCATCCATTATCGGCTAACCATGTTCCTTAAGTAGCTCGCAATATTTGTTAGAACACATTATTTGTTTTCCGTGCCTTTCTGGATACAGATTGCGATTTGGGCACCAAAGGTAGACGCGAGGAGATATTCTCGTTCCCTCTCAGGGAAGCATAGCTACATGCATAACCCGAGACGTTCCCCTCAGGGGACACCCTGGGGAATGAAATGCCAACTATGCCATGCCGAGGCGCATGCCTGTCCACCTGGTGAAAGGGCACCAAGGAGGTGACAGACATACACCAAGCCTTTTCTCAGAAAGGGGCCAAGCCACTGACACCTCGGGCAACTCACATAAACTGGCAGTAATGAGGGAACCCGATTTCAAATAAAGGGGAACATCCCAACCAAGTTAAGAACACAGCGATCCTCAGATAGCTATGATATGTGAGCAATACTAGCCTGGATAAACAAGATCTCTGAAGAAGCTAAACTAGAAAGCCTCTAAATGAGTTCAAAGAGATTGCTACTTAAATCCTAGGTAGCTGCTGAGCTTGAACACTGCTGTCCTCAGATAGCTATATTGAATGATTGCTTCTGTGGACAGGTTGTCTTTTATACAGGTAAGGAGCTGAGATTAGGAGCACTCAAGAGAGTGCTCCTAATCTCAGCTTGTTACCTGTATAAAAGACAACCTGTCCACAGAAGCAATCAGTCAATCAGATTCCAAACTCTCCACCATGGCCAAGACCAAAGAGTTGTCCAAGGATGACAGGGACAAGATTGTAGACCTACACAAGGCTGGAATGGGCTACAAGACCATCGCCAAGCAGCTTGGTGAGAAGGTGACAACAGTTGGTGTGATTTATTCGCAAATGGAAGAAACAAAAAATAACTGTCAATCTCCCTCGGTCTGGGGCTCCATGCAAGATCTCACCTTGTGGAGTTTCAATGATCATAAGAACGGTGAGGAATCAGTCCAGAACTACACAGGAGGATCTTGTCAATGATCTCAATGCAGCTGGGAAACATAGTCACCAAGAAAACAATTGGTAACACACTACGCCATGAAGAACTGAAATCCTACAGCACCCGCAAGGTCCCCCTGCTCAAGAAAGCACATGTACATGCCCATCTGAAGTTTGCCAATGATTCAGAGGAGAACTGGGTGAAAGTGTGGTCAGATGAGACCAAAATCAAGTTATTTGGCATCAACTCAACTTGCCGTGTTTAGAGGAGGAGGAATGCTGCCTATGACCCCAAGAACACATCCTCACCATCAAACATGGAGGTGGAAACTTTATACTTTGAGAGTGTTTTTCTGCTAAGGGGACAGGACAACTGCACTGCATCAAAGGGAATGATGGACGGGGCCATGTACCGTCAAGGCCAGGGCATTGAAAATGGGTCGCGAATGGGTATTCCAGCATGACAATGACCCATAGAAAGTCTGTGGAGGGAGCTGAAGGTTCGAGTTGTCAAACGTCAGCCAGGGCTGTCGCGGTAACCGCAATATCGCAGTACCGCGCTATTGACGAGCATAACCGCAGAGGAATGCAACAACCACAGCAACCGCGATATTTCAGTATTTTCTTTCTTGTAAGGTTACGCCCTTCTTGTTTTACACTTTGTGCATGGGTACTGAATATTAGTAATGATAACAATGTGAACTATGCTGATTTGCACAGAGGCTCAGTAAATTTGCACTTAACAAGCCTAAACAGAGAGCGAGTGTGTGAGAGAGATCGACTGATCGCGTGCGATCACCTGCGTCTGTCCTTTAGGCCGAGTCATGTATTTGTGAAAACAGGTTGTCATGTCCAAGGAAAGCGAAATCTGTCTTAGCATCGACGCTCTGCTGGTCAGCTGAGCCTTTAAAAGTGGCGCTCAAAGTTAAAATGATTTAAACAGCGTGTTTCATTACAAATCTCTGAATAAATCAGCGCTTTTGAACGTGTAGTTGAATGAACGGTTTAAAGACTCACTCAAAGACAGTTCCTTGACGCCACCTTGTGGCGTAAAAATGAAATTGCACTGACTGACAGCCCGTCTAGAACACGCAGGTGAAATATCAACAGAAAAAGTATCTTGTCAGTCGGATTCAAGGATCAGAACTAATTGTATGTATATAGGCTAACAATGTACTAATGTTTTGCGAATGTACTAATGATCTTATTGTCAGGTTTATGTTTTGTTATGTGGACCGTTATTTTGTCATTCTCTTCTGTTTACTTCACTTCCTGTTTCAACGCGATTTAGTTTCGGTTTGATTGGTTTCTGAATATGTCCTCCTTACCAAGTACCAAGTACTAAGTCATGTTTTGCGAAGGGGTCAAATACTTATTTGACTCATTAAAATGCAAATCAATTTATAACTTTTTTGAAATGCATTTTTCTGGATTTTTTTGTTGTTATTCTGTCTCTCACTGTTAAAATAAACATACCATTAAAATTATAGACTGATCATTTCTTTGTCAGTGGGCAAACATACAAAATCAGCAGGAGATCAAATATATCTATTTTTTCCCACTGTAGCACCGTCTAGGCAAGGGCTCAAGGAGACTGCTACATAAAGACCTAAAGTCACTGAGCTAGCACATAGCTATCCTCAGATAGCTTTGAACCTAGGAAGGGGCTACCAAAAGGGGGACCGACTGAAACTACCCAGACCGCAGAGAGTGGGTACTTACAACCCAAAGAGGGTAGAAAGTGTAGGGGCTCAAGGAGATTTAAAAAAAAAAAACCTAAGCAAGGGAGCAATCACTGAGGTAGCACATAGCTATCCTCAGATAGCAAGGCTCTAGGAAAGGGGACCACTGCAATTGCCAAGGCCACCAGCAGTGGGGCTGTCTAATTTTAAACCCTGTAAGGATACTATCAGACAGCACTATCTAGTCAGCGCTCAAGGAGACCTCTACTTAAAAACCCCATGCAGGGAGCAATCACCGAGCTAGCACAGAGCTATCCAGACAGCTACATTTCCAGGAGAGGGCTTACTGCAACTGCCAGTTAAAAAGCTAGCCTCAGATAGCTGTTTTCAAGTAAGCCCATCCTGCCATAACAATGGCTGGAATATAAACACCCTCAGATGGCTATACTAAGGAGGTGCCCAATCTGTGCCAGTCCTACAATAGGCTAGCAAAGCACTGTGTTTTTGACCAGAAGTTTACTAGAAGGAGATCCGGATCATCAGGAAATAATTTGCTAAAGAGCGAACACATAAATCATCATTAATCCAAGACCAAAACCTGACGTAAGCAGTGGCCACAAGACTACAGGGCTGGATACTCCTATCCTCAAATACTGTAGCAGTTCCCTCAGATAAGGCTGAAGACTGCCCAGACCATGGAAATGGGACATCTACTTAAAACCCAGAAAGGGGAGACAGCACAGTCTGAGCAGGGGCTATTCACTAAAAGCCCTGAACAGGGGGAACAGTCTACTCTGCCTAGAATTGATAAGTGGGATTCAGAGGCAGCCCACTACTAAACCCATCCGGCTTAACACAGGAAGGAACACTCCCGATAACCACTTTAGGTATTGAAAC
The DNA here is from genome assembly GCA_036784905.1 of Acrossocheilus fasciatus. Classification (NCBI taxonomy): domain Eukaryota; kingdom Metazoa; phylum Chordata; class Actinopteri; order Cypriniformes; family Cyprinidae; genus Acrossocheilus; species Acrossocheilus fasciatus. Next base: position 30,057,265 of record CM071956.1, read on the forward strand.
ACCCTGGAAGTGAAAGCTCGCAATCATCTCTCCACAGAGTATTTAAATACACTGCTCAAAAAAATTAAAAGGAACACTTTGAAAACACATATCATGCTGGATATCTATACTGATATGGACTGGTTAATGTGTTAGGAACGAAAGGATGCCACATCGTTTGATGTTTGAAAATTATCAATCTACGGAGGGCTGAATTCAGTTTCCTCCTAGATCTGGACCAGGGCATCACTGAGCTCCTGGTCACATGAGGCTGGGCATTGTTGTGTACAAGGAGGAACCCAGGACCCACTGCGCCAGCGTAGGGTCTGAAAATGGGTCCAAGGATTTCATTCCGATACCTAATGGCAGTCAGGGTGCCATTGTCTAGCCTATAGAGGTCTGTGCGTCCCTCCATGGATATGCCTCCCCAGACCATCACTGACCCACCACCAAACCGGTCATGCTGAATGATGTTACAGGCAGCATAACATTCTCCATGGCTTCTCCAGACCCTTTCACGTCTGTCACATGTGCTCAGGATGAACCTGCTCTCATCTGTCAAAAGCACAGGGCATCACTGGAGTACCTGCCAATTCTGGTGTTCATTGGCAAATGCCAATCAAACTCCATGGTGCTGGGCAGTGAGCACAGGACCCACTAGAAGATGTCAGGCCCTCAGGCCACCCTCATGAAGTCTGTTTCTGATTGTTTGGTCAGAGACATTCACACAAGTGGCATGCTGGAGGTCATATTGTAGGGCTCTGGCAGTGCTAATCTTGTTCCTCCTTGCACAAAGTAGCAGATACCGGTCCTGCTAATGGGTTAAGGACCTTCTACGGGCCTGCCCAGCTCTCCTAGAGTAACTGCCTGTCTCCTGGAATCTCCTCCATACTCTTGAGACTGGGCTAAGAGACACAGCAAACCTTCTGGCAATGGTACGTATTGATGTGCCACCCTAGAGGAGTTGGACTGCCAGTGCAACCTCTGTAGGATCCAGGTATTGCCTCATGCTACCAGTAGTTTGCCAAATGCCAAAAATAGTGAAAAACAGTCAAAAAAGATGAGTAGGGGAAAAAAATATCAGTTTTGAAGGTTGTCTCATTGTTGCCCATCTAGTGCACCTGTTGTTAATTTAATTAACACCAACGCAGCTGAAACTGATTAACAGCTCCCTCTGCTACTTAACTGACCAGATCAATATCGCAGGGGTTTAATTGACTTGATGCTATACTCTAAATAAAAAGTGTTCCTCTAATTTTTTTGAGCAGTGTATATCCAAGCACAGCGAAACTCTCCACACACTATGACATGCATATTAGAGAGGAACAGCCAAACTGAATATAGCTCTGCCTGCGATTTCCCAAGATCAGAGCTGAAACGACTCTGTGCTCACATTTCTTCGTCATAACAACCCGAATACTGTCTGCAGCATCTGACAACCTGTTTAAAGAGGGCGTGTGGATCCCACAGATCAAAGCAATCCCCGGGAGCTGAGATAAACTGTGCCATGGCAACAGTAGAACCGGGCACTTTGCCCACATAAGGCAGCAATCCCCAATGTGCCCCCTAGGGGATGCAGCACAAGTTCCCTAGAAAGGGAATCAGAATCATTCTCACACAAAAAAATTTGGTGGCCGAGCTACAGTGCTTTCCTAGTTATTTTTGTTATTGACGTTTTAATCAGGCTTCTTGTCCGGTCGGGCAAGTAATTCTCTCTTACTTGCCCCTTTAAAAAATCGTAAACAAGCGTGAATCGAGCCCTGTGGTTCCCCCACAGTTTACTTTGGCCCTACCTGTATTACAAATTGTGAACTTTGAGTCTTCTTCACTCAGAGTGAAGAACTTGCACACCTACAACATGTTTAGACATGCAGGTGTGAGCGTAAGTGTGACATCAAAACGGACTGGCTCAGAATCGGCAGACTGACCAGCCGGTCACAGGTTGGACGATCACGTGGAAAATCGGCCCCTGGCCGGTCAATCGGTGCATCTCTATTCCTTAGACAGTTCTAGCATGCTCTAAGATTTATTATATAATATTAGATTATGTTTTGCTCATTAAAAAGAGCAGATGAAAATGTAATATTTTACCAGATATATTTTTCATCTCCTCCTTGCAGAAATCCTCCAGTTTCTGTCTCAGCTGAGAGATAAATTCTCTCACACCATCAAAAGAAACGAGGAAATTGACAGAGATGTTTTCTGTAGATTCAGGAGGAGCTGAGTGAGACTGAAGAAGAAGACTCTGCAGGAATAAAAATGGATAAACAAGAAATAAATCTAAGAAGAACATAACTGTAAATACAAAGATGCTGTATCCTACTAATATACATATTGATTAATAGTTTCCACAGTTACCTTTTAAAGTTTAAGCAAACATGACATGGATGACAATAAAAAAAAAAAAAAAAAACCTTTTTACTAATGAAACATGTTAAGCTACCCTCTTTAAATGAAATAAATAATGATATATGAAAGATTTACTCTCTCGTGATTCATCGTTAAGAGGATACGTTTAAACATACAGGTGCTGGTCATATAATTAGAATATCATCAAAAAGTTTATTTATTTCACTAATTCCATTCAAAAAGTGAAACTAGTATATTATATTCATTCATTACACACAGACATAAATTTCAAATGTTTATTTCTTTTAATTTTGATGATTAGAGCTTACAGCTCATGAAAGTCAAAAATCAGTATCTCAAAATATTAGAATATTTACATTTGAGTTTAAATAAATGACCATCCCTACAGTACAAATTCTGGGTATCTCTTGTTCTTTGAAACCACAATAATGGGGAAGACTGCTGACTTGGCAATGATCCAGAAGACGAACATTGACACCCTCCACAAAGAGGGTAAGTCACAGAGGGTCATTACTGAAAGGTGTGGCTGTTTACAGAGTGCTGTATCAAAGCTTATTAAATGCAAAGTTGACTGGAAGGAAGAATTTGGGTAGGAAAATGTGCACAAGCAACAAGGATGACTGCAATCTTGAGAATACTGTCAAGCAAAGCTGATTCAAACACTTGTGAAAGCTTCACATGGTGAGAACTGAAGCAGGAGTCAGTGCATCAAGAGTCACCACGCTCAGACATCTTCAGGAAAAGGGCTACCAAGCCACTTCTGAACCAGAGACAACGTCAGAAGCATCTTAACTGGGCTGTGGAGAAAAAGAACTGGACTGTTGCTCAGTGGTCCAAAGTCCTCTTTTCAGATGAAAGTAAATTTTACATTTCATTTGGAAATAAAGGTCCCAGAGTCTGAAGGAAGAGTGGAGAGGCACAGAATCCATGTTGCTTGAAGTCCAGTGTGAAGTTTCCACAGTCTGTGATGATTTGGGCTGCCATGTCATCTGCTGGTGTTGGTTCACTGTGTTTTCTGAAGTCCACAGTCAACACAGCCATCTACCAGAAAATTTTAGAGCACTTCATGCTTCCTTCTGTTGACAAGCTTTATGGAGATGCTGATTTCATTTTCCAGCAGGACTTGGCACCTGCCCACACTACCAAAGGTACCAAAAGCTGGTTCAATGACCATAGTGTTACTGTGCTTCAGTGGCCAGCAAACTCGCCAGACCTGAACCCCATAGAGAATCTATGGGCTATTGTGAAGAGGGAGATGAGAGACACCAGACCCAATGCAGATGAGCTGAAGGCCACTATCAGAGCAACCTGGGCTCTCATAACACCTGAGCAGTGCCACAGACTGATCGACTCCATGCCACGCCGCATTGCTGCAGTAATTCAGGCAAAAGGAGCCCCAACTAAGTATTGAGTGCTGTACATGCTCATACTTTTCATTTTCATACTTTTCAGTTGGCCAAGATTTCTAAAAATCCTTTCTTTGTATTGGTCTTAAGTAATATTCTAATTTTCTGAGATACTGAATTTGGGATTTTCCTTAGTTATCAGTTATAATCATCAAAATTAAAAGAAATAAACATTTGAAATATATCAGTTTGTGTGTAATGAATGAATATAATATACAAGTTTCACTTTTTGAATGGAATTAGTGAAATGAATCAACTTTTTGATGATATTCTAATTATATAACCAGCACCTGTATTTAAGACGATGATATTAATAATTAATAATTTGGTAAATAAAATTGTGAATGTTATAATGGATAATAGTCTCTATTAGTAGCATGTTTCATTACATTTAGCAGTCATTTAGCAGATGCTTTTATCCAAAGTGACTTACAAATGAGGACAATGGAAGCAATCAAAATCCAGGCATGTGATCAGCTAGAGACAAAAAAGGAAAATCTGACCACGCCCCAAGTCACACCCCCAGCACTTATTATTCAAAATATATATTTTAGCTCATTAAAAGATATATTTTATATTGTAATAATGCATACTAGTTTCCTGTAAAAAAAATAATAAAAAGCAGCATTTAATGATCATGATAACAATATAATATAATATATTATAGCAAATTATTATAATATATTATAGTAAAGTATACAAAATTGTTATTATTATTCATGTACCTGCCAAACGTTTGGAAACATTACCATTATTAATGCTTTTGAAATAAATATCTTCTGCTCATCAAGGCTGAATTTATTTGATCAAAATAAAAGTAAAAAATAAAAACAAACAATGACAACAACAAAAACAGCAATATTGTGAAATATTATTACAAATTTAAAAAAAAAAAAAAATCAATTGTAATATAATGTAAAGTTATTCCTGTGATGCAAAGCAAAATTTTCTTCATCATTACTCCAGTTTTCAGTGTCGCATGATCTTTTAGAAATCATTACAATTTATTTGACTCTCAAGAAACATTTCTGATTAGTATCAATGTTAAAAACAATTTTGCTGCTTCGTATTTTGTGTGGAAATGGTGATACACTTCATTTTTCAGGACTTTTTGATAAATATAAGTTTAATGAACAGCATTTATTTGCTTTTATCAAATATATTAATTAAATTTGTCAATGCATTTATTAAATAGAAATCATTTTAATTGTCTTCACTCACTTTTTATCACATTCATGCATGATGAATCCAATTACAATTTTTTTCTCTTTTTTGAAAAAAAAAAAAAATCTTATACAAATATTTTAGTGGTATCATTGTTTCCACAAAAATATTAAGCAGCAAAACTGTTTTTAACATTGATAATAATCAGAAATGTTTTTTTGAGCAGCAAATCAGCATAGATTAGAATGATTTCTGAAAGATCATGTCACACTGAAACTGTTCATTGTAAACAACAACAGATTTATAAACGTTTCTAATAACAAACGTTGTGTTCCCAAATGCAAATTAAAGCAGCTCAAACCAAGTGCACTCAGCGCAGCTAGCACTAAAGGCCATTGCACACTGAGTCCGAAATTTTCGCGCATTAAAGAATAAATACGACCTCACGTTGTGTCAATCACGTTTACACACTGCCGCCAAAACTTTCGTTCCTCATAAAAAATTCAGATCAGGTTCGATTTTCTGCATTTTCGCATCTGTAGCATGCATTATGATAGGAAAGGATGACGAATATGAAAAAACAGAAAAATGCATGCAAAAATGTTGGACTCAGTGTGCAATGGCCTTAACAGGGAATCCAAACTAAAAACAGTACTGTAATAGCAGACATGTAGCGTGTCAGACTACAGCCTGTTATATAATTACATCACAACCGTTGCGAATTTTATTACAGCACTAGCAATCTCAAATTATCACCGCCATTCGTTAAAAGTCACACATTTCAGTGTTGATTCTGCTCCCTTTTGGCGCTTTTAATCATTTGAATGCGTTTAACTGTCCTGCAGATGAAGCTGCGAGCTCGTGCAGCGCTCTCAGGGCCATTCCGTCCATGATGTTTTAGAAAACAATCTCTTCTCTGTTTATTTAGGTGACTTAATAGCTTAAGTACATTTGCGTGATTTCAATCATCATGATTTCTGAAAGATCATGTCACACTGAAACTGTTCATTGTAAACAACAACAGATTTATAAACGTTTCTAATAACAAACGTTGTGTTCCCAAATGCAAATTAAAGCAGCTCAAACCAAGTGCACTCAGCGCAGCTAGCACTAAAGGCCATTGCACACTGAGACCGAAATTTTCGCGCATTAAAGAATAAATACGACCTCACGTTGTGTCAATCACGTCTACACACTGCCGCCAAAACTTTCGTTCCTCATAAAAAATTCAGATCAGGTTCGATTTTCTGCATTTTCGCATCTGTAGCATGCATTATGATAGGAAAGGATGACGAATATGAAAAAACAGAAAAACGCATGCAAAAATGTTGGACTCAGTGTGCAATGGCCTTAACAGGGAATCAAAACTAAAAACAGTACTGTAATAGCAGACATGTAGCGTGTCAGACTACAGCCTGTTATATAATTACATCACAACCGTTGCGAATTTTATTACAGCACTAGCAATCTCAAATTATCACCGCCATTCGTTAAAAGTCACACATTTCAGTGTTGATTCTGCTCCCTTTTGGCGCTTTTAATCATTTGAATGCGTTTAACTGTCCTGCAGATGAAGCTGCGAGCTCGTGCAGCGCTCTCAGGGCCATTCCGTCCATGATGTTTTAGAAAACAATCTCTTCTCTGTTTATTTAGGTAACTTAAGTACATTTGCGTGATTTCAATCATCATGCAACCCCCCCCCCCCCCCCCCCCCCCCCCTAATGGACTTGCGCGAATCACATGGGTCATCCAGAGGTCGGAAAATACGGAAATATGTATTTATACGGAAAAATCACAACCCTAACAATCAACAAGAGAACATTGATATGTAAGTGCCTTGATAAGTCTCAGTTAATGCAGTACACAAAGCAAGGTGTGTTTTTTTTTTCTTAAATTACATAATAAATAAAAATAAAACCAATACAATAGAAAAAGAATATAGCAAGTTAGTGTTAGAGGCCTTTTTTGTTAATTGTATAATAAATAAAAATAAAACAAATATATAAAGATGAAGAGATGTGTTTTAGCCGATCCTTGAAGATAGCTAAGGACTCAGCTGTTTGGATTGAGTTGGGCAGGTCAATCCACCAGGAGGGAACATTTAATGTAAAAGTCAGTGAAAGTGATTTTGTGCCTCTTTAGGATGGCAAAATAATGTGCCGTTCACTTGCAGAACAAGCTTCTAGAGGCACATAAGTCTGAAGTAATGAATTTAGGTAAAGGGGTGCAGAGACAGTGGTGGTTTTGTAGGCAAACATTAATGCCTTGAATCTTATGCGAGCAGCTATTGGTAGCCAGTGCAAATTGATAAACAGAGGTGTGACGTTATTTTTGGCTCATTAAAAATTTATCTTGCATTGTATATATTTTGAATAATAAGTGCTTATCAGTCTATTTATTTAATTTTAATAGGGTAGCTTAACATGTTTCATTAGTAAAAATGAGTGTTTTTTTTTTTATTTATCTGTATTGTCATCCATGTCATGTTTGCATTGAATCGTTCTGGATTCATTGTAAAGGTTTGATAGAACTGGCTGGAAGATCTGCCAAGAGAGCATTGCAATAGTCCAGCCTGGACAGAACAAGAGCTTGAACAAGGAGTTGTGAAGCATGTTCCTAAAGAAAGGGACCGGGCAGTTTTAGCAATGATCTGAGTCAGCTGATCATCAGTCATAAGAGTCCTTACTAGAACCAGGAAATATGATCATATTAGCCCGGTTCTGTCAACACTGCACTGGCTCCCTATCAAACATCGGATAGATTTTAAAATCTTGTTAATTACTTATAAAGCCCTGAATGGCTTAGCTCCTCAGTACTTGAGCGAGCTCTTATCGCATTATAGTCCTCCACGTACACTGCGTTCTCAAAACTCTGGCCGTTTGATAATACCTAGAATATCAAAATCGACTGCGGGCGGCAGATCCTTTTCCTATTTAGCACTCAAACTCTGGAACAATCTACCTAACACTGTTCGGGAGGCAGACACACTCTGTCAGTTTAAATCTAGATTAAAGACCCATCTCTTTACCCTGGCGTACACATAACACACTAATACGCTTCTATTATTCAAATCCGTTAAAGGATTGTTAGGCTGCATTAATTAGATCAACCGGAACCGGGAACACTTCCCATAACACACGGTGTAATCATTACATCGTAAGAAGAATGGCATCTATGCTAATATTTGTCTGTTTCTCAGTCCGTATCCGATCAGATGGTGGATCAGCACCTAGAAATGACCTCTACAGCCCTGATCATCAGCGGAGACCAGGACACCCAGATGAGCCCCAGAGACATATCCCCAGTGAAGGCCTCAACTAAAATACAATAAAACTAAAAATATAACAAAATAACTAAAAATATAATAAAATACCGAACTACATAATACTATTATTGTTAGAAACTGCAACAATATAAAAATAGAAATATAATACATTTATATATTTAAAATTTTAATTAAAACATAATATACGAATATGAAAAAATGAATAAATACATTCTAAAATAATAAATAGTATATATAAAAACTAAATAAATAAATAAAATAATATATATATATATATATATATATATATATATATATATATATCTACAGGTGCATCTCAATAAATTAGAATGTCGTGGAAAAGTTCATTTATTTCAGTAATTCAACTCAAATTGTGAAACTTGTGTATTAAATAAATTCAATGCACACAGACTGAAGTAGTTTAAGTCTTTGGTTTCACTACTTATTGTAAAATTAAGAGATTAATGTTCAGACTTTTGCATATTATAACCTGGAACTTAGATGTGGGAAATAATTGCATTAGATCCAAAAGATAGTTTAACAGCATAGCGTATATACAGAACACAGTTAGCTGACTAGCTGTATAAGATTGTGTGCTACGCTAACATATTACTTCACAGGCATTACTGGCTTGTACTTTTGTATCCATAATATTATAAATTGACAGTTTATTTGTTGGTTTATTGATGGTCTGTCATTTTACAGTGCTGTAATTTTTAAAGGTTTCATATTATTGTAAGGTGAGCTTAAAGGGTGCACCACTATGAAAATCACACAGCTTCAGTGTGACATCAATAAGAAAAAGTATAATTTCATAGATATTGTTAATAATAGTTGTTCATATTAAATGATGTATGAACTTAGTACATGACCTAGACCAGGGGTGTCATGCACTCATGATTTTTGAGGGGGCACAAAGCACAAAGTGATGGGCAAAGTTGACTAACAGTCTGAGTCAGCTGATCATGATCATATCTTTTAAAATTCTGGAAATTTAATGCCTACAAAAACGGCTGGTAAGGGACTACAACGAGTTACTTCCCGGGTCTGATACGTCACAGACCCAGATAAACCCCACCCTCGGGAACATGTAAGGAAGGGGGCGGGGCCATGCTGCGCTGCTTTAGAGAAGAGGAAGAGAAAACTAGGGGTGCAGGTAAAAATCTATTCATATATGAATCGCGATTCTGTCTTCTACCGATTCTAATGGATTCACAAGTTTGAAAATTAATATTCTAAAACAGCGGTTCTTAATACTGTTCCTCGCGTCGCCCTGCTCTGCATCTCTCTCTCTCTCTCTCTCTCATTCAGATCGTCAGATCAGCTCCAACAAACTGTTCCAATTATACATTTTCACATAACAATGAGAAGCATTATACATGAACACGTGTGCGGTTGCCGTACTGTATTAAAGCTTTAATCAGAATAAATCCATATATTAAAAGCTAACATAAGCAGTAGCATAATAACAGCGTATCTAAAAGTATGGGACAACAAACAAACAAACATACTATTAAGAGCCGTGCTTGCACAGGTTCTGCGCGATCCTCTTCACTATTATCCTCTGCGTCTCAATCGGGCTCAAATTGATAAGCAATATAGATGACGCCATTGTTTACAATAGGACCGGAGCACATGCCGCTGAGCTGAGGGGCGGGACATTTAGACGCACGCTCGGCGGTTTAGTGAATCACAACACACTGAGCCAGCTAACCAATCAGAGCCCATCACGTATTTCTGAGGGAGGGGCTTCATAAAAACAGGAAATAATCGAAGCGTTTGTCAGAGAAGGCACAGAGCTGTGTGGAATAAAGGTAAATTATATGAAAAATATTACGTTTAAAAAAAAAACGAAGCATGAACACATGTTAGACTGCACCCCATAAACACAATCAAGCCTAGAAAAAAAACAGTAAACCACCCCTTTAAGTACTAGATATGGGTGTCATGCCATACAATGTTTTTAATACAACTGACTTTGTATTTAATGTGAATTCAATATTGTAAGTTACTAATAACACTTTCATTTTACAGAGATTAAAGAACATTTGCATTTAAGATTTTCATTCAGTCTAGCTAGAGTTCAAGCACTCTCAAAAACTCCCATTAAAATCACTGAAGCTGTTTACACTGTGAAATGAATATCTTACTTGCATTCGTAAGCGATCAAGTTAAGAAAACACTGTGTTTCAGTGATGACTCATCTGAACGTCTCTGATTGGCCATTGCATTCATAAGCTCAACAGAATCATGTGTGATTGGTTATAACACAGCGATTTACAAATGCATCTGTCTCTGGCTCAGAGCCAGCCAAAGCGTGAGCGTGAATTTGAATTTAGCAGCTGATGCTGTGCCGCACTGAACAATCTAATCACACCATTGTGATTGTATCAAATATAAAAAAATATATTATTTGGCTATTTTTTGTCTTTAGGAAGCTGCATTCAAAATCTACTTGGCTCAGAAATCTGAGGGGGCACGTGCCCCCTCACTTTGAATGGGCATGACACCTCTGACCTAGACCAGGGGTAGGCAACATCGGTCCTGGATTGCCGATGTCCTGCAGAGTTTAGCTCCAACCCTGAAAAAAATCCTCACCTGCCTGTAGTCCTAATAATTCTGACGAACTTGATTAGCTTGTTCAGGTGTGTTTGATTAGGGTTGGAGCTAAACTCTACAGCAGTGATACTCAAATCTGGCTCGTGAGATCCACTTTCCTGCAGAGTTTAGCTCCAACCCTGATCAAACTCACCTACCTGTGATTTTCTAAATATCTTGAAGACACTGATTAGCATGCTCAGGTGTGTTTGATTAGGGTTAGAGCTAAACTCTGCAGGAAAGTGGATCTCGCGAGCCTGATTTGAGTATCCCTGCTCTACAGCGGCACTCCAGGACCGATGTTGCCTACCCCTGACCTAGACTATTTATTTAGCTAAATCCTGTCATTTTAATAAATATTACATGGAATTTATTAAAAATTGTTGCTGCTTCAGTTAAGCTCAGAATACTCTTCCACATTGAAAGTTTATGTAAATACTTCATAAACAGACTTTAAATATAAACTGATGGTTGTCACTTTAATTTAAGTTAATCAATTTTCTATGGATTCTGTCAACTCAAATCTGCAGACTGGCTCTGATCTTTGGCAACTAGCATCAACTTTTCCAGATTGTAAATCTGTGGAATATTGTGGCAAAAATTGTGTAGTGTTCTCCAGCCATAGGAGACTATAGATAAGTTGACATCCATTTAAAAAGACGTTTCATAATGAGTCTAGTTTATGTGTTCATCCCCATGAATGAAATGTTTTATTGGTTTGTTTTATTTGATTTTTGAATGTGTTACTTAGAACGTGGACTAGTATAGATGTTGCAATGTGCTTAAATGACACTTCATTAAGAATATATAACTGACCGACTTGAATGCTTTGTTGCTTGATTTTAGTGTTCTGTTTTTGTGTGATTGACTTAGTACCTTCAAAATATATATATATATATATACAATTACTCTTTAAAAAATTTCCTTAAAATAAAAAAGAGTATTATTTTTTAATAAAACATGATGTGAGCTTAATGGGAACAGGGGTGTGCTTAAAGGGTACAAAAATATACCCATTAAGCACAGCCAGACTTTTTTTTAATTTAATGATGTATATCTTAATTGAAATGCTTTTGTCATTTAAAATAAAATTAAATATTTTTGTGTGAGAGATTAATATTTTATTTTAACATAACTCTTTGTACTGAAACCTATATCTTGTGCACTAAAAATGTCTTAATGTAGATTTTGGTGAGCTTAATAGGTACGTTTACCCTATCTTATGAGTTTTTTAAATACCTTCATATAAAGCTTGTCACATGTTTAGAACAAATTGCATTATGCAGTTTCTCTGCAGCAGCTCAGTCTGTGTCCTCCCTTGATATTTTTTCAGATGCGCTCGTATCAAACTACTGTTTATTGATGTATTGCTTCATACTGTATCGCTTATAAAAAATATATCGATATATCGTACAAACTCGATATACCGCCCAGCCCTACTGGAGACAACAACTTGTGGATATCCTGAGTGAGCCACTGGACCCTATCATATCAGTCTATCATAACTGACACTACAGCACAAGTAAGTGAATAGTACTCTAATGCCTTACAGGGGAGATGTTCAGCATTACAGATGTAAACTTGCACTTATCCTAAAGGCAACAGAACACCATATGGCTCAGACATCTTTGACCAACACTCTGACGTATGAAAGTTTTTTGCTTAAAGTGTCAGCAACCACATTTCTGCTGCCGGTTATGTATTGAATGCTAAAGTTATAGGGGGCCAGCTTAGACACCCACCTTTGCTCGCATGCATCTATTTTTAGCTTTGTCAAGATATACGTTAATGGATTGTTGTCCATCCAGACATTGAAGTTGTGTCCTTTCAGCCAGTGACTGAACTTGTCACAGACGGACCACTTCAAAGCCAGATATTCCAGATGATGGGCAGGGTACTTGGTTTGTGCACGGGTGAGGGCTTTGCTGGCAAAGTCGATGGGGCGTGCCTTTGTTTCACCTTCTGGCACTTGCGAAAGTACGGCCCCCAAACCATCCATGAACGCATCTGTAGATAAGATGAATGGTCGGCTGAAATCAGGGTGAGCCAGCACAGCAGATTCTAACAGGGCCGACTTCAACTTCTGCAACGCTTCACTATGTTCTTGCTTCCAATCACCGGAGTTCAGCTCCTTAAAATTTACAATCACCACTTAGAGAGACTTTCTTCCCTTTTGGTGCAGCTGTTAGATTAAACAAGGGCTTTGCAACACTGGAACAGTTTGGAATAAACTTCTGATAATATATCACCATCCCCAGAAATGTTTTTTTTTTTTTTTTTTTTTCTGCGAGGGTGTCACTCCATCAGGAATCATAAGGTCTGCTTTGTACACAGCTGATTTGACCTTTTCTGGTTCCGTTGCCACTCCAGTCTTGTCAATAATGTGGCCCAGAAATTTCATGCTCCTCCTGAGAAAATGGCATTTCTTAGGGGCCAACTTCAGTCCATGTACCCTGAGCCTAGTAAACAAGCTCGAGCTACTTGATGGCTTCCTCTTCATTGGGAGCATACACCAGGATGTTGGTCATGAGTCGCATGAAGCTGGCTGGACTGTTACAGAGCCCTTGTGGCAGACGATTGAATTCATACATGCCATAAAGGCATTAAACTTCTTGTAAAGTCGTAAAGAGTCATAAAGGCAGTGAACTTCTTGTCTTCCTCAGACACAACGATGTTATAAATTCGGAGGTCAAGTCCATTGCACTGAAGACAGCATTGCCTCCCAAAGCTGCTAAGCAGTCGGCCTGATGAGGCAAGGGGTGAGCATCATTAACAGTTTGAGTGTTCAGCCAACGGTAGTCCATACACACACCCTAATATCTCGTATATTCTTCCATACTTGCAGAAGTGGTGAAACCCACTCACTACAAGACTTATGTATAATCTCCTGTTCCTCCATCTCTAAGAGCACACTCCTCAGCTTTTGATACTGAGCTGAAGGAACACAGCGGCATGGAAGCCTGAACAGGATCATCTGATAAATTAATATGATGGACAAACACCTTGGCCTTCACACAATCCAACTTATGCTTTGAAAAAAACATCCTCATTCTTCTTAATGAGCTGCACCAGCCGACTGGTGCAGCTAGAACCTAGATCACCAAGATTGAGCTTCTGCAAGCTTTCATGAAGTTTGAAGACAGGGCAACCTTCCTCATCACTGACGATGCCTTCAACAGTGCTCTGGTTCTTTACACTCTACATCTCATTAGTGTTGTGATCGGAATGTGCGCCAAGGTCCTCAACCGCCACAACAGGGAAGATATTGGCTATTTTGGAGTTCCTTTTCAGTGTTATGGGCTTATCAAGAGGATTTATTATCCTAACTGGGACCCATCCATCACCAGACATGGAGGCTATAACTCTTGCCAACATGATGCTTTTCTTGAGGGTATGTGCCTTGGCTGGCTCAATCATAGTACTATCCATAAAAAAACAGGAGCGTTCAATGGAAGCTTGCCCCACACAAGGTTTGCTTGTTTGGACAACAGAGTGACAGCCTGGGTCAGTTTTGCAATGCCCACAATATCAGGGATTTTTTCTTCCTTCCACCTGTTAATGCCTGACAGCATGTTCAAGAACTCGATTTCAGATTCTCCAGTTGTCTCAGGAAGGTTCATGACATTCCAATAGCCAGAGTCTTGCTTGAGCTTGGTAAGTAAGAACTTAATGACATTAGTTCCCATAATTAACTGATCCCTCTGTTCTGGCATAGCTAGCGTAGGCACGCTCACTAACTTGCCATACACGTCCATCTTCAACTGGTACAGTCCACTTGGTTTGACTTTAACACCGCCACAACTAAAGAGAATAATGTCCAAATATGACTGGTTAACCTGTGCAGGCATCACTTCACTCAACAATTTACACTCTGTTTCTTCATTAATCGTGCACGCCATGGATCCACTATCTAGTAAAGCTTGAACTGTGACTTTATCATTTAATAACACTTATGTAAATAACAGACTATCTTATTTATTCAACTTGGTGATGATCTTGGTTGATCTTGTACACTCACAAAGTCCCCTCCCAAATGTGAGTGCATCAGTTTCCCTGAGCATACGGATCGGAAGCAGGTGGTCCAGCAGGGTTGACAACTTTGGGACATTCCTTCTGTTGGTGTCCAATCTCCAGGCATGACAAGCATCTCCTTTCTCTCATACAATGTGAAGGAGTGGAATGATTCCTGTCACCACAGACTCTGCATGGAGAGATGCTGCGTCATGGAGTTGCTCTTGGCTGTGAAACAGGAGCAGTTTGACTTGTACGCTCCAATATCCTTTCCAGCATACTCAAGACACGCTCCAAAGTGCCAGCTTCTGAAGTTGCAGGTTCAGCAGCCTTCGAAGGACTTTCAGGGACATAAGCTGGTGCAGCAACATTCAAACTCTCTCCCTTGGGGCCAGGGTGAGGGTAGGATAATACTTTAGCTGCAGCGACTTGGACAGAGTTAACTTCATGTGTGACAGGCAGTTTCTTAGACTGCACATCCCTCTGGTGCTCATCAATGGCTTCCTGGATTTCTGTGACTGTCCATTTACTGATAGGTTTACACCTAAACACACTAGAGAGAAGGGCTGCCTTCGACTAAGGATTTTTCTGGTCAACTAGTAATTGTTCATTTTAAGCATTAGTCGACTAAATCATTATTATGAGCCTTTAATTGTCCACATAGCTTAATGCTCAAGCACATGCATAAAGCTTGCCACAGCGCACCGGCAGAAGTAATGATTATGAATGTGTCAGTGAAAAACAGTAAGAAGACTGCATTAACATTTTAATAATCCTTTTTACTTTGATTATTTTACAAAAGTGCGAACACTTTTACGGGAACACCTCCCATAACACACGATGTACTCGTTACATCGTAATAAGAATGGCATCTACGCTAATATTAGTCTGTTTCTTTCTTATTCCGAGTTCACTGTAGCTGCCCGATACAGTCCGTATCCAGATCAGATGGTGGATCAGCACCTAGAGATGACCTCTACAGCCCTGAACGTCAGCGGAGATAAGGACACCTAGATGAACCGCAGAGACAGATCCCCAGTGAAGACCTTGTCACCTAGACAGCCATCGGGACAAAACCACGGTAACCAAATGAGTCCTTTACACAATCTGACTTTGCTGCAGTTGGAATTGAACTACTGGTTTGTCTGGTCAGAGGAGAACTGACCCCCCGACTGAGTCTGGTTTTTCCCAAGGTTTGTTTCTCCATTCTGTCACCGATGGAGTTTTGGTTCCTTGCCGCTGTCGCCTCTGGCTTGCTTAGTTGGGGGCACTTAACTTCCAGCTATATCGTCGACTTGATTACACAGATACTATTTAAACTGAACTGAGCTGGACGATGACATCACTGAATTCAATAATGAAATGTCTTTAAAACCCCTTAGCATTCCTGAGGCCTCTTTTTTGAATGGGATTTGTACCTCAGGAGGGACATTGGGATGCTAAGGGGTTTAACTGAAAAATTGAGTGTTTAATCTTGTCATTTTACATTATTGACACTATTTTCCTAATTTGACATTGTAAAGTTGCTTTGACACAATCTGTATTGTTAAAAGGGCTATACAAATAAAGGTGACTTGACTTTACTTGACATGATCCAGGACTTTCACTGAAGTAACACCTTAACACATCATAGATGATCCCAGAGGAGATGGCTTCATTAGGCCTGCTCTTAAGTCTGACCTTAACAATACTCTTGGCCCTGCCTAGCAGGTGGCTCTGTATCTCATCTATTTGATCTGTGTTAGAGCAATCCGCTTTGTGGAGTAGGCAAAATTTCAAAATCCCTGGTAGCCCTTCGGGCAGGTACTCTTCAGATTTTGGTAGCTTGAAAATTAATTTAACTAGCCCAAATAAAAAATACCTTTTTTTAAATATAGAAAATCAGATAAATGTAAATGTCAATCAAAAACATTTACAATACACAAATATCAACGAAATAATTTTATTTCACTATATACAGGGTATCTGCAGAATTTTTAAAAATCAATTTAAGGCAATTTATTAACCTTTTTAAGAGCTGAACAAGTAAAATGAACACTGTATGAGTGGGGCTGGACAATGTCTATGGTAACAATGACATGATTTACAGTTTAGATACAAGTTTTCACACAAAAACAAATCTTATAAAATGGCATTTCAGATTTTAAACCATTTTTATTAAAATGGACAAGTCAACCATATTATTATATTCATTTAAAACATAAATAATACTGTCTTAATTGTTTAGATTTTTAGAAGGCACATTAACTGCTTTCACATTTACAACTCTGTTTGCTGCATAAAAACATGGGTCGATATTCACATTGATCACGAGGTGGCGGTAATGGCTGTACACAAAGCAGTACTGCGCTCATATACGCTGCTTTATGAGGCATTTTATAGGCAAGATGAAATGAAAATGCCAACAACACGTTTCTAAAGATAGACGGTTCCCTTCAGAGACACATTCACATAAAGACATCTGCGCCGCGTTTTGACTTTGAAATGCTCATTTATTAAATTACATCATTGCCTTTTGAAGTTTAATCCAGCTGTATCGTGGTTCTTGTCTTTCCATCCCCAACTGTAAGACCTCTTGAAATTGTAATTAAGACTTTTCTTATGCCATTTAACGTATTTAAAAGTTTTTATGGCCTTATTTTCTACAAGTAAATTGAGAGTTTTTAAGGACCCACAGGAGCCCTGTATTTAAGGTAGCCCGTCGGGCAGGGCAGTGATACATTTTGTTAGCCATTTTGTCTGTTCCATCTCCTCTGAACACTGGAGGTTCTCTGACATCTGGCTTGACAATCAGGCCGACACTGGTAAGACTTCAGGCTGCGTCGGAAGGTTCAGGCACAACAGCACTGAATGGAACTGAACTGGAGGGGGCAATTGGGGTTTGACTAGCCAACAGCCGAGTGACGATGGAATCCCCTATCTGACTGCCTAATTCACAATTAAGACCAGGTAATTGCTGTGCAACGTTATCATTAGCATTACTAGGAGTAGAGGCAGTCGGACCAGCAGATTGATTTTTTGGTGTATCAGGTGTTTGGGGACTATAAACTCTAGTGACGCATTTCCACTGAGTGGTACGACTTGGCTCGGCACAGTTCAGAACGGCACACAGCATGGCTCAGTTCGGCTCAGTTCGCGTTTCCACTGGAGTTAAGTACCGCTTTAGAGTGGGTGGGATTATTCACGTGTCCTTATAGTTGCGCCGCCTGTACTACCGTGACTCCTGAAAAACTTTTTAATTCCGCACCGCTCCATCAGGCTCTCGCTGGATCCGCTCCTCGGCTATCAACGAGAGGAATGTCTGTACTTCCTCAACAGACAACAAAACAGCCATTTTTTTGGTTGTTAAAAGAAAGGTGCACTCATTCAAACCAGTTGTGTTTGATCCTTTGCTGGCTGTGCTGATTTAAATCTAGCAGGTCTGTTGTGTCTCATGCCGCAAGTTCAATGACGCAGGCAGTGACTATTTTCTCTGGCCAATCAGTGATTAGCAGAATTTACACGTCACGTTTTGGTAACGGTATGGTTTGCTTGGAACCTCGGCCGAGGTGGTACTGAAAAAAGTACCAGGTACTGTACTCAGTGGAAAACACCCCCCAAAAGTGAGCCATACTAAACCATACCGTGCTGTACCATGTAGTGGAAAAGCGCCATATGTTTACCAATGGCAGGCTCTTCCACCCCCAACAACCCTCTACCTCTCCCAAGGTACAGTTTCATCATTTCAGAGTCTTTCCTTACCCCAGCCATAGTATGATCTCACAACAATAACAGAATAAACACAAAGGAGAACTGACCTCAGATAACGTCAGACAGGTATGATGAGGAGAAACCAACAGTTCGTCAGTATCAGTCTCTTCTCCTGTTACAGCTACTGGAGCAATGATGAAACCAATTCCTCAGCCTCCACGTTCAGCACCCAGACATCGTGAACACATAGCACAACTCTGGCGGTCGGCTGCGGCTGATCCAGTTGATCCAGTAGGTCACGGCACCATTTTTATGTAGCAGTTTTACTCTGGTTGTGGTTTTATTCAATAAAGACAATGTTGATGATGGAGGTCTCGAGGTTTTTTTATTCACACATTTTAGACACACGTCTCTCCCCTTCACTCAGGCTCTCATCAGCAGAGTGAGAGAGAATACATCTCCTCGTCAGTGGCAAATTTTACTCTAAAGATGGCACTGTCAGTACGCAGCACGAGGTATCATGTGCAACACTAAATTCTGCATATATGGTTCCGTGTAGAATAAATTATGTCCATTGTATGGTACAATGTCCATCGTTGTACAATTTGTACCTTATAACTCAGAACACATTAAATGTAAAACACAAAATAAATAAGTTTTGTTGAAGTTCACTCACATTTAACATTTTATAATTATTAGCCCAGCTACACAAGCAAGCACACAACACTAACAAGGTATGCAATACAGTACGAGACCAAACACAACTTCAGCACATCTCAACACAGTAAACAAAACAAGCCTTTCCTAGCAACGACAACTGTGCTAAACACTAATGAGACAGGAAATAAATACACTTACGAGCTGCTTTTAACTTCCGCTGATTGACTGCTTCTCTCAAAGAGCCTCTTTACTCTGTCTGTGATAGGTATGCAATACAGATAGGTCACTAGGTCACCTCAATACTGCAGTGTACATTGAGTTAAACCAATAAAGATTACAACATCATCAGACATGATGCTCATTGCATCAAGCCCCTGCCCCTTTGAGGTTCGACGCTAAAGTGCCCTTGCGGTTCAGTCCTACGTGGCCCCGGTCCGTGATTTCTGCCGAGCGGGACCAAAAACCCCCCACCACCACCCGGTCTGCGATTTTGCCCTCATAATGCCATTTTGCTCTTGCCCCTCCGGAGGTCTGTGCATGCCACTGGCTCATTGTATCCTCAAACAAACTGTGTGGCTCAAGTAATCACTGAAAATCAAATACTGAGTAAATACCTGTAACATCATATCTTAATAAAATCCACTGTTTTTTTTTTTTTTTTTCTAGATCTGTTACCTGCAGGAAATGGATGTGATCGTCTGTGTGTGAAAGCTGCTCCAGCTCAGTGTTTCTCTTCTTCAGATCATCAATCTCCTGCTCCAGTTGCTCCATTTGTCCTTCAGCTCGACTCACTGCAGTCTTTTCCTGATCTCTGATCCGCTGTGTCACCTCAGAGCGGCTTCTCTCAATGGAGCGGATGAGCTCAGTAAAGATCCTCTCACTGTCCTCCACTGCTGTCTGTGCAGAGCGCTGTTAGACACACATCACAATCAGCTCTTACTGCTTCCTCACAGCCTGAGAGCCACAGCGGCTTCAGTGGGACTGAAAGAGGAGTCAAACTGAGTCTCAAAGTTCTCTTCTTCTCCAAACTCACCTTATGAGACGCCACAGCCGCTCGCAGCTGCTCCAGATCTTTCTGTCTCTGCTGGATTCTCTGCTGGAGTTCACTCTGAGTCTCCTTCAAGTGTTTCTTTAGGAGAAACAAAAAACAGTAAACCTGACACTTACAGTAGTAAGATTATTAAGTATTAAGACTATTAAGTTTTAAGATTATTATTTGAATCTAGTTTCCATGAAGTCCTCACATATGACAGAGGTATATACAGGTGCTGGTCATATAATTAGAATATCATCAAAAAGTTTATTTATTTCACTAATTCCATTCAAAAAGTGAAACTTGTATATTATATTCATTCATTACACACAGACTGATATATTTCAAATGTTTATTTCTTTTAATTTTGATGATTATAACTGACAACTAAGGAAAATCCCAAATTCAGTATCTCAGAAAATTAGAATATTACTTAAGACCAATACAAAGAAAGGATTTTTAGAAATCTTGGCCAACTGAAAAGTATGAAAATGAAAAGTATGAGCATGTACAGCACTCAATACTTAGTTGGGGCTCCTTTGCCTAAATTACTGCAGCAATTCGGTGTGGCATGGAGGTGATCAGTTTGTGGCACTGCTGAGATGGTATGGAAGCCCAGGTTGCTCTGATAGTGGCCTTCAGCTCATCTGCATTGTTGGGTCTGGTGTCTGTCATCTTCCTCTTGACAATACCCCATAGATTCTCTCTGGGGTTCAGGTCAGGCGAGTTTGCTGGCCAATCAAGCACAGTAACACTATGGTCATTGAACCAGCTTTTGGTACCTTTGGCAGTGTGGGCAGGTGCCAAGTCCTGCTGGAAAATGAAATCAGCATCTCCATAAAGCTTGTCAACAAAAGGAAGCATGAAGGGCTCTAAAATCTCCTGGTAGATGGCTGCGTTGACTGTGGACATCAGAAAACACAGTGGACCAACACCAGCAGATGACATGGCAGCCCAAATCATCACTGACTGTGGAAACTTCACACTGGACTTCAAGCAGCATGGATTCTGTGCCTCTCCACTCTTCCTTCAGACTCTGGGACCTTGATTTCCAAATGAAATGCAAAATTTACTTTCATCTGAAAAGAGGACTTTGGACCACTGAGCAACAGTCCAGTTCTTTTTCTCCACAGCCCAGGAAAGACGCTTCTGACGTTGTCTCTGGTTCATAAGTGGCTTGGTAGCCCTTTTCCTGAAGACGTCTGAGCGTGGTGACTCTTGATGCACTGACTCCAGCTTCAGTTCTCTCCTTGTGAAGCTCTCACAAGTGTTTGAATCGGCTTTGCTTGACTGTATTCTCAAGCTTGCGGTCATCCCTGTTGCTTGTGCACCTTTTCCTACCCAAATTCTTCCTTCCAGTCAACTTTGCATTTAATATGCTTTGATACAGCACTCTGTACACAGCCACACCTTTCAGTAATGACCTTCTGTGACTTACCCTCTTTGTGGAGGGTGTCAGTGTTCGTCTTCTGGATCATTGCCAAGTCAGCAGTCTTCTCCATTATTGTGGTTTCAAAGAACAAGAGATACCCAGAATTTATACTGTAGGGATGGTGATTTATTTAACTCAAATGTAAATATTCTAATATTTTGAGATACTGATTTTTGACTTTCATGAGCTGTAAGCTCTAATCATCAAAATGAAAAGAAATAAACATTTGAAATATATCAGTCTGTGTGTAATGAATGAATATAATATACAGGTTTCACTTTTTGAATGGAATTAATATTTTGATATAGATATTTTTTGCATAAATAGTATGCAGGATTTGTTCTTTTTTTTCAGTTTTTGACCTGGCTGGTCTTTGTTTCCTACGCACCTATTTATTGCCGTCAGGTGTGCGGAGTTTTTTGTTAATTGAATGGAATTACTGAAATAAATCAACTTTTTGATGATATTCTAATTATATGACCAGCACCTGTATAATTATACTGTCATCAATGATCGTCTCTCCCGACTCATCATTATTCTGCAACCATGAATTAATGTTAAGCAGAAATGGACATTCAAACTGAGTGTAATTTGCAGCAAAAACAGTAACTATGATGCATGTTCAGTTATAGTAGAAACCTTGAGTGATGTTACAAATGTGAGCAAAGTTCATGTTGTGCTCAAATGCACAGAGCCGTCATGTAGATCACATGATGCACCATGATACAGCTGAATACTGCAGTGAGGAGAAACACTTGAAGTGTCAGCATTAATACATCAATGAGTCGTTCCAGTTCATACCTCTTTCTCTGTCCTCTCTGCTGCAGTTGATACAGTCTCGTGGTTTTTATGTTCATCCGTAATACAAAGTACACAAACACATTGCTGGTCAGTACGACAGAAAACCTCCAGAAGCTTATCATGTTTCCTGCAGATCATCTGCTGCAGTCGTCCAGTGGCATCAGTCACTTTGTGTTGTTTTCCTGAGCGAAACTCCTCATGATGTTCGAAATGAGTTTGACAGTAAGACTCCAGACACACCAGACAGGACTTGACAGCTTTGTGTTTTCTTCCAGTACAGATGTCACACTCCACGTCTCCAGGTCCAGCAGGAACATCAGCTGTTAGTTTGGTCTTCTTCAGTTTCTCCACCACTTCAGCCAGCATGGTGTTTTTAGCTAAAGCAGGTCTTGGACCGAAGGTCTGTCTGCACTGAGGGCAGCTGTAGACTCTCTTCTGATCCTCTTGATCCCAGCAGTCTGTAATGCAGCTCATACAGTAATTATGTTCACAGGGAATGGTCACTGGATCCTTCAGGAGATCCAGACACACCGGACACAAGAACTGCTCCACTGAAAAAACACTGGCTTCAGCCATTTCACTGTCTACAGCAATACAGACACACAAACAACAGCTCAACAGTAGATCATTGACAGTTTCTGTTAACTGAGTTTCCTGGTTCTGTGTTTGAGAGACGTGTGCAAAACAAGCCTGTCTGTAAACTCACATACTGAAATGTCCACTAGGTGTCAGTCTCACACTGACATGCAATGTGTTATTTTTATAAGTTACCCTTACAAAAAAAGAAGTTTATTTAAATGTGCTATTAGTATACTTATAATAAAGTAAGAAAGTATACTTTAAGTATACCTCATATTTACTATTCAAATATATATTTAAAAATAATACTTATGTATTCTTCAGTAAGTATACAGACAAGCGCAAGTATGGTCTTGTTCAAATTCCCACACTTGTTGTCTTGGGACTTGAGAGTATCTGCGCATGGTAATAAGTGTGCAAAACTGTCCCAGGTCTGAAAAGTGGCAAAGCTCATGGCTGTAAACGCACATTAAATCCACGTTTCCGAATGGTATTTCAGACTTAAGTGTATCTCATCATTCATCATGTTCAGGAACTCACATGCACTGAAATTGCGAGATGTTGTGTAAGTTAATTATGTTACAATAATTTGTGTAAAACATAGCGTGTTGCACATTATTGATACTGTATGAGTACGTACATTTTGTAAAACTATTTCATTTAATCTTGTTTTTTACATAATTAGAAGCACCACAATTTATTTTAAAGTGCAAAATATTAAATGTACAAAGGATATACGTCATACAAGTTGCCAAGTACAAAAAAAACACAAGTGTGGGTACTGGGACAGGCTTAATATTTGACCTATACTTATATTTAATATTTTGATCAAGATATACTTAATAAAAAGTAAGTAGTAAAGCAGGGATCCTCAAATCTGGCCCACAAGATCCACTTTCCTGCAGAGTTTAGCTCTAACCCTAATCAAACACACCTGAGCATGTTAGAAAATCACAGGTAGGTGAGTTTGATCAGGGTTGGAGCTAAACTCTGCAGCAGATTGGCCCTCCAGGGAAAGATTTGGGGAACCCTGGTGTAAAATAAGTACTTGGCTTAGTTTTGTTTACTCTTTTGATACTCTTTATATTTATCGTAACAAGTCAGCTTTACATAAGTAAAATTCAAGTATATCCAAGTATACTTTGCAGTAAGGATGCTACACTAACATCAATGCACTAGTATAGTATACTTGTATGTGTACTATTTTA
Source organism: Acrossocheilus fasciatus (assembly GCA_036784905.1). NCBI lineage: Eukaryota > Metazoa > Chordata > Actinopteri > Cypriniformes > Cyprinidae > Acrossocheilus > Acrossocheilus fasciatus. The sequence continues at coordinate 30,081,482 of CM071956.1, forward strand.
ATGGATCTTGAGTAAACTTGCTCAGTTTTTAGTTGATAAAATTGTATTTTTAACCATTACAGAAGTTAACATGGAGTAGCTTATGCAACTAGTTCACATTTAACTTTTTTCTGTACTATTGCAATTATATTACTAATACAACCAGGTTGTGAATTATGGGGGAGGGAGGTGGGTGGTCTGTTGACCTCCCTAAAGAAGGCTTGATCCCCCCTGATGGACGTCAAAACTAGATGTAGGGGGTCAGACAGAAAGTAGGCTAGCCTATGCATAATATGGAGGTTAACTTGTAAATATTAATTTGCATTTCTATAGTCCTTACTTATTTTAAAATATAATTTTGGCAGCCCCTGAAATGGGTTGCATTACATGAGCTGCTGAAGAATACGATACAGTGCTCATTCAAAGACGTGCATTTATTGCTTGAACGGAGCAAGAACACCTAAAATGCACAGATTGTATATAATATAAATAAGTTGAAGAATCAATAGATAACGCTTTAAAAATGACTGTGACCTTACATGTTCAAGTCTCTATCACTGTATATTTCCAACAATATAAACTAACTTAAGTTTCACTTCTGACTGCACTGATAAAGCAGATGATTTATTTTATTTGTACTCCTTCATGAACAAGTACTTTTTCATAGTAAATGCATTTAAATTCATCATATTCTTCAATATCTTAACCTTTAGCAAAACCTTTAAATGTTAACCAAGTCTTGTGATTGGCTGTTAGCCAGTGATGTCACATTCATGTGCATATGCTCCACAAACTCAGGATCAAAAAAGGAGCAAAAGTCGGGCCATTTTGTCTAAAATTCTGACTGTAAACTGCTTTAATTTGACGTGAGAGATACAGGGGAGTGGCTTCATCAGATATATGTCACTTTGCTCACAGCTGATTGGTCGAGTTTGGGTTTTTGCGATCTCTAACCCAGAATAAAGCTGCAGTGTAGCTGTGTAGCATAGGTTACCATGGCGAAGAAACCAGCTAAAAACCAAACCACCTTCTTGAGGCCGAAAACTCAGAGTTTAACTAAATGTGAACTGTCTGGGTAAAAACTGAAACCGGCTTTGTGCTACAGGCCACTGTTGTGCATCTCTGATCAACACACAGCAGTGTTTCATTAATGAATCCACATTTTTAAACAAATCAAGTGAATCAATGATTCAGTGAACCATTCATAAAAAGAGTCACATGATTTGTTTCTGAATGAATCAGTCATTTAAATGAATTGATTGATTGAATGACTCACTTATTAAGACAGGAGGTGCGTTTGACTTAACACAGCGCTGTGCAGATTGATCAAATTCTGACTTACTGTCACATGTGGCATAAAGTACCTTAAGTCAGCAGCCGCAGTTTCTTCAGAGCGACTGCAGAAGCTCTGATCACAACACAGCTGTTTCACCATTGGCCAGATATGACAACGTGTGCTTTATTCTAACCTTTTCGATTCCAATAATGGCCACAAATCTGTGTTTTTAGAACAATAAGAAGCTTTTTTACTGTAGTCACAATGTTATATTGCATCACATTTATCATAAAACACAGATAAAGCATATATACCCCCACTTTATTGGTATTTAAATAGTATATGATTATTCTTGAACAGATCTAACTTTATTCTTGAACAGATGACGCTGTATTAAGCAGTATATAAAAAGTGTTTCTGTTGTTTCTGAAACGTCTGTGTATTTGACAAATATTGCATTTTATTCACTCTGCGATATGAGTACGTAAACACCGCATGACCGTCACTAACGGGAGCTGAAAATGTCCGGCTGGACGGCTTTACCACCGTAGCCGTGGTTCAAGTTGAATGCACCTATATGGATTTTCCAACACCTACTGGCTGTTCAGCTCGAGTGCGCAGTCCACCATCACTCTGTTTGGAAACAAAACAAAATGCTGCTAAGTGTTCACCACTTTCACATGCTCATAGAAGACGTAAACATGTAACAACATAATGTCATCACTTCCGTACAGTAATACCTTCAACTAAAACAATTGGTAATTTAACTGATACCATAATGCAATGTGTAAGAGCGCAAATATCTTAACACCCCACTGGCTCTTAGCTCATTGTATTACCAGAAAACAACAAAAACAAATAAGACTTCTCTTTTACATAAATAATTTAAACATGTTTGGCACTTAAGAGTGTATACATGTCTCCAACAAATCTCTTCAGTGTTTGTTTAGTGGCTTTGTCATAATGTCAGTAACCATTTTCTGAGTGGGACAATACTCCAAGATTACCTTGCCATCATTTACAGTTTCCCTTATAAAATGGTACTTGATGTCAATGTGTTTGCCCCTTTGCCTACAGATTGGGTTTCTGGCTAGTGCTATGGTACCTTGGTTGTCTTCGTACACCTTTTGTTTGTGCATATTGTATGTGTCCATACCGCATGTCCTGATATTGCCAAGTGCGACGTGTCCCTGGAACAACATTTTAATCCAAAAATATAATCTTAACCATATTCCTAAACCTAACCTTACCCATGAGTAATCCCTAAAATCAGAGGAACTGATAGATGAATTACACTGATGTACAGGCACCAAACACTGATTGTAATCCTAAACTTCACAAAAATTATAAACTGGTTCTTGAAATCTGATTGGTTAATCACAATGTTGTTCCAGGGTCAACAAAGATGTTGACCCAGTAACACGTTGCACTTGGCAATATCAGGTTGTGCATCCATACCCCTGAGAAGCTGCTCCAAGTAGATACATACCTGCATGGTTGATGCTAAGGACGCGTATTCTGCTTCACATGTTGACAATGCCACTGTTGATTGTCTTCTGGTTTTCCATGAAATCAAAGAACTTCCTTCACTCAGACTGACACAGTAAACTGAAGTACTACATCTGTCTTTTGTGTCTGATGCCCAGGCAGCATCTCTTAGACCTAGTTTTTCCTGTCATTTCTTCTGAAGCATAATTCCTGCTCTGCTGTACCTTTAAAGTATCTGAACACATGTTTTACTGTGTTCCAGTGTTGTTCTGTTGGTTCAGCAAAACGCCTGCAGGGGGCGCCAACAGCCTTGCGATTGTTTCACACTTTACTAATCCTAATTGACTCAACAACCTTTTATTCAAATGTTTACTTAATCTTTAATATTTGACCATTTCTTCAAGAAAGAAATGCTACAGCCACTGTCATTTCTGAATATGTGGACATCAAAATGTGTAAACTCAGAGTGAGAGTTTGCGCTTTTATTTTGAAATCACGATGAACAGTTAGCACATTGAGAAAGGTATCATTGTATTCTCCTGTGTTTGCGTAGGTTTATAAATGGTTTACCTTACAAATCTGATGAAATGGCACACGTTGAGTTCCCTATCCCACTTTCTGTTCTCACTAACTCTGAGTTTCTGTATGAGACTGACAAGTAGACATTTCAGTATGTGAGTTTACAGACACACTTGTTTTGCACACGTCTCTCAAACACAGAACCAGGAACTCAGTTAGAAACTGAAGCTGATCTGCTGTTGAGCTGTTGTTTCTGTGTCTGTATTGCTGTAGACAGTGAAATGGCTGAAGCCAGTGTTTTTTCAGTGGAGCAGTTCTTGTGTCCGGTGTGTCTGGATCTCCTGAAGGATCCAGTGACCATTCCCTGTGGACACAGTTACTGTATGAGCTGCATTACAGACTGCTGGGATCAAGAGGATCAGAAGAGAGTCTACAGCTGCCCTCAGTGCAGACAGACCTTCAGTCCAAGACCTGCTTTAGCTAAAAACACCATGCTGGCTGAAGTGGTGGAGAAACTGAAGAAGACCAAACTAACAGCTGCTGTTCCTGCTGGACCTGGAGACGTGGAGTGTGACATCTGTACTGGAAGAAAACACAAAGCTGTCAAGTCCTGTCTGGTGTGTCTGGAGTCTTACTGTCAAACTCATTTTGAGCGTCATGAGGAGTTTCACTCAGGAAAGAGACACAAAGTGACTGATGCCACTGGACGACTGCAGCAGATGATCTGCAGGAAACATGATAAGCTTCTGGAGGTTTTCTGTCGTACTGACCAGCAGTGTGTTTGTATGCTGTGTGCAATGGATGAACATAAAAACCATGAGACTGTATCAACTGCAGCAGAGAGGACAGAGAAAGAGGTATGAACTGAAACGACTCATTGATGTGTTAATGCTGATACTTCAAGTGTTTCTCTTCACTGCAGTATTCAGCTGTATCATGGTGCATCATGTGATCTACTCTTCCATTCAGAGTTACTACATGATAGCTCTGTATTTGTGCACAAGCTGAAACTTGCTTACTTTTGTCACATTATTCATGATTTCTGCTATAAATGTATATGCATCAGAGTTATTGTTTTTGCTGCAAATTGCACTCAATTTGAATGTCCATTTCTTCACATTAATTCATGATTGCAGAATAAGGATGACAATAAACATATATGCCATCCTTCATATGTGAGGACTTCATGGAAACTAAATTCAATTAATGATCTTAAAACTCTGAGAAACACTGAAAATAATTTTTTAATCAAACAGGCAACATTTTACATGATTTTTTGATAGCTTTATGTAATATGTGAGGTTTGTTGTTTTTAATTTCTCCTGCAGAAACACTTGAAGGAGACTCAGAGTGAACACCAGCAGAGAATCCAGCAGAGACAGAAAGATCTGGAGCAGCTGCGAGCGGCTGTGGTGTCTCATAAGGTGAGTTTGGAGAAGAAGAGAAGTTTGAGACTCAGTTTGACTCCTCTTTCAGTCCCACTGAAGCCGCTGTGTCTCTCAGGCTGTGAGGAAGCAGAAAGAGCTGATTGTGATGTGTGTCTAACAGCGCTCTGCACAGACAGCAGTGGAGGACAGTGAGAGGATCTTTACTGAGCTCATCCGCTCCATTGAGAGAAGCCGCTCTGAGGTGACACAGCGGATCAGAGATCAGGAAAAGACTGCAGTGAGTCGAGCTGAAGGACAAATGGAGCGACTGGAGCAGGAGATTGATGATCTGAAGAAGAGAAACACTGAGCTGGAGCAGCTTTCACACACAGACGATCACATCCTTTTCCTGCAGGTAACAGAGATCTAGAAAATAAAAATAAAATAAAAAAATAAAACTGCTGTTAAAGGGGATTAAATTTACAGTCTTTAATAAATTTACAGATTATTTGAACCACACTGTTTTAGTTTTTGTTTTTGTTTTAAATTTTACTTTAATATACAGGTCATGTTTGGAACTTCAAAAGAGACTGTGGCAACTATTATTAAATATATATATTTTACTGTATGTAGTATACAGAATATTTGCATTTACAGTTCTTAGCAGATTTTTTGTTTCTGATTTGTTGATTTTTGTTCCTGTAGAGTCTTCAGTCTCTCTCAGCTCCTCCTGAATCTACAGAAAACATCTCTGTCAGTTTCCTCTCTTCTTTTGATGTTGTGAGAGAATCTGTCTGTCAGCTGAGACACAAACTGGAGGATTTCTGCAAAGAGGAGATGAAAAAGATATCTGGTAAAATATTAGAGATTCATCTGCTCTCTGTAATGAGACAAACATCATCTAATAACATGTAGCAAAACTTTGAGTGTGTTTGAAATGCAGGTAGACTATAATGTATCTCTTTAAATGAGATCTACATTCTTCATATCTGTTATTCCCACAGTCACTCACAGTGACATTGTTCCCAGAACCAGAGAGGACTTCCTACAGTGTAAGTCACTAACAAACACAATTACACACATTAAGTTACTTCATCTAGAACGTTTATTTCTTGGAAGTTGAAAAAACATGATCAGTGTTGACATTCATTATTATTAATAGGTTATTAAAAAAGTAATCCTGTGGTCAGAGCAATAGCCTGACATAGAGCAGGGATGGGCAACTTTGATAGTGACGAGGGCCCAAATTTTTTCTCACTTATACCAAGGGGCCAGATTACTAATCCACGTCTACACACCTTTTACATCGTCTTACTCAATTTCCTTTTTATTGAAGGAAATCAAAGTATAATTAATGTAATATGTTTTTAAAGATATATAACTATAAAACTTGTGCGGTTATGCTAATTCAGAAGGGAAACTCAGTTAACAGAAATATTACTCCAACAAGCCAATGTAAACATCTTAATTGCATTGAGAAAAGCTAATTTGTTCTCTGTCAGCAGATTTTGCTTTCGGAACTGCGGTATGCATTTTCACTCAACGGGAAAGACCGTTCGAAAGGGAATGCTCCGGTTACTGACGTAACCTCGGTTCCCTGAGATTTAAGGGAACGTGCATTGCATCACTTGCGCGCTATAAGCTGCACGCAAAAGAATGATTGCCACTTCAGTCGAATGATCTGATGAATGGCGCTCCATGCCAACTTATATAGTGGTCGGCTCCGCCCCTTTCTGGCAGGCTAAAGCGCCATTGGTTTGTGCAGCTGCACAAACTCGAACAAATCAGGCTTCAGTACAGAGTAAAACAGGAGTTTGCCCCAGATGCCTTTTCACACAACGCTCATTCCCTTATCTCAGGGAACCAAGGTTACGTCAGTAACCAGAGTGCTTCCCCGGTAACCGCGGTTCACAAAGCAGTGCAGCTCCTGACTTTGAAACATGCAGAGCTCATATTTATTCAGTGAAATTATTCAAAGCCTTTTGCAGTTTAATCGACATATCTGTCCCCAAATTTAAGCTCATTTATAAATCTAGCTGCAGGCAGCAATTACGGGGCCAAGCACTACAGAAGCAAGCATCAGACCAAATGCAGCAATGAGTAGTTAAAACCTTTTTAAGATGATTTTAGGCAAAATGGCTGAAAAATCATATAAAACTATTAGTAATATGATTGAATGACTTGTCACTTTTGACCAACAGGTGCTGCTGTTATCAAATATATGTGGTGTGTTCTGTGTGAGGTGATCATGTCAAAGCCTTGCAGAGATACAGCCTCAGAGTCAGTTTGGCATCATGCCTCAAATTTGTAACAGCGCTATACAAAAATGGTTTTGTCTATCGACACGAAATCCACAAATTTTTGCCAGCATGGTCTGATGATGATCCGAGTCAAATTTGGTGAAAATCAGACTAACGGTCTCAGAGAAGTTTGAAAAAGTAGGTTTTCAACATGAATCAAAATGGTGGACAGGACGTTCGGCCAATTTTTGCATAATTGGCATCGATGTTCTCAGCATGACCCAAAGAATATATATAGTTTTATTACAATAGCCCAATTTTTTCAAATGTTATTAGCATTTTTGTAAATTTCTTTATAACTGTTGGCCACAAACTCAGCTTCAATATATTCCGTGCTCAATCACACGTAGCCTATAAAGTTTGCCACCAAGCACAGGCAAAAGTCGCCTAATGATTATGAATGTGTTGGAAAAAAGGAGATATTTTAATTATTTATTAATTTTCTCTCATCTCCAGAGTAGCCTACTGGACATGCCTTTAGAGAAAAATGCAACCTTCATACAGATTATAATAATCAGGAATTATTTGTTTTTGAATTGGTTCATTTAAAAGTAGACATTTTAAACTTTCTATACATATAGCCTATTTCACATGTCTGTCAGGCAGCCGTACGCTGAGTTTAAATATAGCTGCAAGCAACAATTGCAAACTAAATCACAACAATAAAAACAAGAAATTAGAAAAATAATAAAAACAAGATATAAAAATTGATTTAAAAAGAATTTAAAACAGTTAAGAATAGAAAATGATTATACATAGTGCAATCAGTTCGGACGTAGCACAGTGTTCATTTGACAAATGCACAGCTAAACAGATGAGTTTTTAGTCTGGATTTAGGAGTCTTTGGGAGGCCGGTGAGGAGACCATTACAATAATCCACCCTGCTGGTGATGAAGGCATGAACAAGTTTCTCCAAGTCTTGACTGGAAACAAAACATCTAATTCTTCCAATGTTTTTGAAATGATAGTATGCTGATTTAGTTAGACTACTAAAACTAAGGTCTGTCTCCAGAATCACCCCAAGATTTTTGACTTTGTTAGTTGTTTTATTTATAACTTGTGACCACAAGGTGGTGCTGTCCCAGAACTTTTTGAGTACCATCAGGGCATAGTGCCGAAAAAGCCAAAATGGCTGACATAGGGATATTGGATATCATTCGACTCGGCATGCTGCACCAAATCTAAAGAGAATTCAAACGATTCAGAAGTTATAAGCAAAAATATGCTTTTTTTTTCATATCTCCTGACCGCTAGGTGGCAGAGCGCCGAAACACAGCAGGTAGCCTCAGGTCATGCTTGTTATAACACACACCAAGTTTGCTCTCAATATGCCAAAGCGTTACAGAGATATAGCCTCAGATAAATTTTTGTGTGCTTATCATTAGACTTCTTTCATCTGTTATTTGAGAATGGTGAAAATCAGACAAACCGTCTAGGACGAATTCAAAAAAGTAGGTTTTTCGAAAGAGTTCGAAAAAGTAGGTTTTTCGAACTACTAAAAATGGCAAAAAAAACTAAACCTTACAATTTGGTGAGCCTGTGTGAAATGTAGCCTCAGTTTACTGTTCTTAGGTGACAGGAGTAGCACCCAGTGTGGTCTTCTGCTGCTGTAGCTCATCTGCTTCAAGATTCAACATGTACTTTCAGAGATGCTCTTCTGCAAACAAGTGGTTATTTGAGTTACTGTTGACTTTCTATCAACTCAAACCACTCCATCCATTCTCCTCTGACCTCTAGCATATTTGCGCACAGAACTGCCACTCACTGGATATGTCTTCTTTTTTTCTTTTTTTTTCTTTTTGGACCATTCTCCGTAAACCCTATGGTTGTGCATGAAAATCCCAGTAGTAAGCAGTTTTTCTGAAACACTTAAGACCACCAACAACAAGAGTTGGGTCAAGAGCCCAACTAAAGCAGACACTGATCTCTAACATGGTTACTTCAATTGAAACAATAAATCAACATCTAAACCTTAGTTAATTCTCAATAAGATCTTCTGTAGATGTCTGACAGAAATAAAGTCAGTCTGGTTATTCATAAGTGGAGCTGGTGATGCTGTTTCTGGGGTTGTTTAATCAGATTTTGAGAGATTTAATGCATTTTATTTTTAAGGCAATAGGTTTTCTCAAACGGTTAGAGTTACCGTGACTTGTCGGGCATATATCTTATTTAGTGAACTCAACTGAAATAAGTTCAGAGTACTCATAACTGTTAGTTTTAAGAAACTTAAATGTTTTAAGGCAATCAGTTGCCTCAAACGGTTTGGTACAGTCTTTTTTTTGTAGGCATTAAACTGCCAGAATTTTAAAAGATGATATCTCCGTTTGCATTGAACTTTCATCATCGTAACTTTGCAGATATTGTTTATGCTCAAACAGCAACATTACACACTAACTAACATTAAAAAAGTGAAATCACAATCAACCACCCTTTTTAAGTTTTTTTTTTCCAGAGGAATTTGAGGAAAGAAACGTCTTTTCATACTTTCATTTATAAAAATGTGTATATTTCCTGAGCTGGCCTTGGACGATCGAATGGCGAGCCAGTAGTGTATACTTAAAGGAACACTCCACCTTTTTTGGAAATAGGCTCATTCTCCAACTCCCCCAGAGTTAATAAGTTGAGTTTTACTGTTTTTGAATCCATTCAGCCGATCTCCGAGTCTGGCGATAGCACTTTTAGCATAGCTTAGCATAGATCATTGAATCCGATTAGACCAGTAGTATCGTGTTCAAAAATGACCAAAGAGTTTTGATAGTTTTCCTATTTAAAACTTGACTCTTCTGTAGTTATATCGTGTACTAAGACCGGCGGAAAATGAAAAGTTGCGATTTTCTAGGCTGATATGATTAGGAACTACTCTCATTCCGGCGTAATAATCAAGGAACTTTGCTGCCGTAACATGGCCGCAGCAGGAGTAGTGATATTACGCAGCGCCTGAAAGTAGTCCCCAGCTAGGTAACTAGTTATAATATAGCTGGGGACTACTTTCAGGCGCTGCGTAATATCACTGCGCCTGCTGCGGCCATGTTACGGCAGCAAAGTTCCTTGATTATTACGCCGGAATGAGAGTATAGTTCCTAATCATATCAGCCTAGAAAATCGCAACTTTTCATTTTCCGCCGGTCTTAGTACACGATATAACTACAGAAGAGTCAAGTTTTAAATAGGAAAACTATCGAAACTCTTTGGTCATTTTTGAACGCGATGCTCTTTGGTCATTTTTGAACGTGTTTGTTCTTCTGCTATATCAATATCCAGTAAAAGAAGAAACACTTGGGGCCGATTTCATAAAACAAGTTTACCAAATAAGCCAGGTTTATTTCAGTTAGTCTGACTTATTGTCAGCTGATTTGGTTCAAAATAAATCAGACTAAATGAAATAAGCCTGGTTTATTTGGTAAACTTGTTTTATGAAACAGGCCCCAGATTAAATCAAGAGCAAGAGAACGATTGTTCTTATCAATCTATAAACAACAGCAGTTACCATAACAAAATGTTTCAAAAACACAGCAGCCAAAGAAAAGTTAAGGTTCAAGAGCCCAACTAAAGTAAACGCTTATCTCATCACGTATCTCCAAAAAAACACACATCTAAACCTCTATAACTCTTAATAAGATCTTATGTAGTGTCTGACAGAAATAAAGTCAGTCTGGTAATAATTGAAGCTGGTAATGTTGCTTTAGGAGTTGTTTAATCAGATCTTGAGAGATTTAATGTCTTTTATTTCAGTTGATTTCATCTAAGGCTGTGGCTGAAGTTAGTTGTAGTTCTTGCGTTTCTCTTTTCTTCAGTGATTCTGTTTGTTAACAGCAGGTGTTCATCACTAATGCACAATCAGCACTTAATTAATCACTTAATTATCTCATTAACTTCACTGAGTCTGTGATACTCTAACACTCTGTAGTGTGCACACATTATAAGTGTTCACTTAATACTGAGGATTTTGTTGTGGGGTTTAAAGGGTTAAAAATGCAAGATAAAAAACAGCATGAAATGTAATTTAACAGGAATATACTGTAATTAATTTACAACAGCAAACTGTAGAAAAACAGTTATTTACTGGCAACCGTGCTGCCAGTAGGTTACTGTAAAATCAAGGAAAAACAGTTGTATTCTGTAAAACGTAACAGTCAGATTTACTAAATGAAACAAGTTAATTTGACTGAAATGTTAGTGAAATTTCATAGAAAAAAACAGTTATGCAAATTCATGAACTGATAATGAGAGTATATACACTGCACAAAATTATAAACGCAACACTTTTGTTTTTGGCCCCATTTTTCATGAGCTGAACTCAAAGATCTAAGACTTTTTCTGTGTACACAAAAGGCCTATTTCTCTCAAATATTGTTCACAAATCTGTCTAAATCTGTGTTAGTGAGCACTTCTCCTTTGCCGAAATACTCCATCCACCTCATAGGTGTGGCATATTAAGATGCTGATTAGACAGCATGATTATTGCACAGGTGTGCCTAGGCATGGGCCGGTATGAGATTCTGACGGTATGACAACCTTAGATAAAAATATCACGGTTTCACGGTATTGCGGTTACAGCTCTAAAATATGTTATTTTTAAATGTCTGGGTAAAAAAAACAACGTTTTTTCCACTGAACACAATATATTTTATTTTTAAGAAACATATAGAACATTTTGGAACAGTAAACATGTCAGGCTAAATAATTAAAATAAATAATTATTTAGATTATTTATTATTTAAATAATTACTGTAAAAAAAGGAGAGCTATAAATTAACAGTACACTACTGGAACTGGAACCACAGCTGCCAGTATTTTACCGTTATTTTACAGCGCTATTTATTTATTTATTTATTTATTTAGGGATGTAATGATGCACCACAAGCTGGTTGAAAATCGATTCAAATGAAAGTGTGGACACTGCTGGAAAATTGTGAATTTTCCATTGGGATGAATCAAGTATCTATCTAATCTACTTTCTAATCTAATCAAATATGTGACAATTCAAATATATATATATATATATATATATATATATATATATATGGAGAGATTTCTTTTATTTGTGTTATTTGATTATTTTTTTCATTTCAGTTTAGTTTTGTTATTTGCCGCATTTCAATTTCACAAAGAAGTGTGCAGCATTGTGTCCAAACAATAATAAAAGGACACCTTTTCATTTATAATTTGTCTTAAATCTCAGTTTGAATGCAAGAAAATCGTGTCGTGAAATCAATATTGTGAATCGTATCGCATTGTGAGTACAGTGAATCATTACATCCCTACTTAGTAGTGGCTGTTTCTGTGGGCTGTTATACGTTAGCCGTCTGCCATATTGAAATGTTCAAAGCCAGTCCATGAAGACTTGAGAGCAAGTTTTGCACCCATAGTTATACACATGTATATCTATATCTGCAATAGACTTCAGCAGATGGTTTTGCCAAACAAACACAAGATAAAAGCCAATAACCTATCACAACATTAAAAAGTTGCCATAGTTTAAAAACCTGTAATACTGAGTTAATACATTACAGAAACGCAACCCTGTTGAAAAATCAGCATATGCTGGTTAGGTTTTGAAGCATGACAGCTGGTTTAAGCTGGTCATGTGCTGGTCCTAAGCTGGTCCAAAGCGACTAGCTCCTGCTCAGGACCAGCTCATAACCAGTTTATAACCAGCTCAGGACAGGCTTTAACCAGCTCATGACTAACTAAGGACCTTCTTAAACCAGCTGGCATGCTTCATAACATACCTAACCAGCATATGCTGTTTTTTCAAGAGGGAAACCAACACATTCTCACCTGTGAAAGTGTATTCCATTTCTTTTGGAATTAAAATTTACAACCAGAGGCTGCGCTTACTGTGAGTGACGACACTTTGACCGTTCCAAGCTGGCGGACACATTGGTGTGTCTGGTGTGGTCAAATGTGGAATCTACCTATGCATATCTATGACAGGAACTAAACAGAGAGGAAACACAGGAACCAAAGAAAACAGAAGTATACATTAACATAAAGGCCTCAGAACATAAACATGGCATTCTCCACGCTTTTGAATTTATTTTTTGGGCTTTTGTCTTCAATATACATGAAAGTTGGGACAGGAAAGTTGGTAGAGAAAACCTTAGAATCAGGACAATTTAAATTCACAAACCTGTGTCCAGTTTAAAATTCATAACTCCTTTTTTTCTGCATCAGATTCCCATTGGCTCACTCTGGATCCAAACACAGTGAATGAACTCCTCCGTCTGTCTGAAGGGAACAGAGCGGTGACTTTCACTATCAAACGCCAGCCGTATCCTGATCATCCAGACAGATTTGATGGATGTCTTCAGGTGTTGTGTAGAGAGAGTGTGAGCGGACGCTGTTACTGGGAGCTTGAGTGGAGTGGGAGTGATGGTGTGGATATATCAGTGTCATATAAGAGCATCAGCAGAAAGGGATCTAGTTGTGAGTGTCTGTTTGGATGTAAAGATGAGTCCTGGAGTTTGTTCTGCTGTTCCTCCAGTTTCGCTTTCTGTCACAATAACACAAGGATTGAACTCCCTGTTCCCCCCAGTTTCCGTAGAATAGGAGTGTATGTGGATCTCAGTGCAGGAACTCTGTCCTTCTACAGCGTCTCTGACACAATGAACCTCATCCACACAGTCCAGACCAAATTCACTCAGCCGCTCTATCCTGGGTTTAATGTTTGGGGATCAGTGAAGCTCTCTGATTTATCAAAATAATGGATACTATGGTTCTATACTAATAATGTGATATTGCGTCTTTGAGCTGCATGATAAATCAGCAACAGTGAAATGTAACAGTATCTCAAGTTAATAAAAAATTTAATTGAGTCCGATCTTCGGGTTCTTCTTCCCAAATACTGAGTGTGTGCATGTAGCCATAGACAATAATACAAATCACATCAGTATAATGCATGTGAGTTTGAGTGAGTGCATAATTCTGTGGATTTGTGTCACTGTTGATATAATCATATCAATTAATAAAAAATATATTGTTAAACAAGGTTTAACTGTTGTATCACTGTATCAGAATGACTTGAGAATACTCATCAGTTGTTGGGAAATTATTGCTTTTAATGACTTCAACTATATGTATGTGTTTAGATACTCTTGATTGTCAGTAGATACTCACATCAGGGGCCGTATTCACAAAACATTTTATCTTAGTGCTAATAGGTTACCTAAATAGCAGTAAAAATTCTTAGGTACGAGTTTCTTCTTAAATCATATTCACAAAGCTGCTAAGAGCAACTTTTACTAAGGAACTGGAAGCTAAGAGAAGCTTAAAGGAATAGTTCACAAAATAAGATATTTTGAAGAATGCTGTTAATCAAACCGTCATTGGTGCCCAATAACTTCCATAGTATGTTTTCCCTTCTATGGAAGTCAACTGGGACTAACAACTGTTTGATTAACAGCAATCTTCAAAATATCTTATTTTGTGTTTAACACAAGAAAGAAATTCATACAGGTTTAGAATGAAATGAGGATGAGTAAAGGATGACAGAATGTTCATTTTGGGGTGAACTTTTCCTTCAAGCTACGAGGAAGGGAGGGGTTGAGCTAGTTGTTATGGATGATGTCATTAAGCTTATTAACTATGCCTACAGTGATTGGCTGAGAGGGGAGGGGTCTCTGTCAGTCATTTAATCATAGAACTATTGTAGAATAAGGTATCATGTTGCCATATTCAAATAAAGATTTTAAAATAAAAATGTTGCCATATTCAAATATTTATTTTAAAATGTAGGCTAAGTGTTGCTAATTAAACAAGTATATGCTAATTGCCAGCTTCATACATGTCTGCATCTCGTAAACAATTAGCGGATGTGCATATACAGTTTTTCTCAATTAATTTGACACATTTCTCAAGTCACTGTTCTCAAAACATTTAACACAGTGATTTGAACACTTTGTCCTAAACAGATTGTAAGTTTTCATTCAGTTAATACAAATAACAAATTATGTGAATAATTATCTAAAAACACTGCACAACATTTTCAGATGTTTTCATAAATAATTCATACAGCCAACCAAAACTTTAATAAATCAGAAAAAACAAATGCAGCTGCTTTAGTTGGTTTTACACAAATCATGAGCATTTATGTACGATTTTTCCAAACACAACAAACAAAATTCTGTTATTTGTCATATTATGAAATGCACGCGGTATATCTTCAGCTGGCCCCAAACTGTTTGGTTAATTTTGGTTAATAACACTTTGTGGACTGGTGTAATAATAACCATCTGAGGCATAATATCTCCAAGACCAAAGAAATGGTCATTGATTTTAGGAGGAAGAGGCCCAAACCAGATCCAGTCTCTATTTTGGGAACAGAAGTGGACCTGGTCTCCAACTATACCTTGGGGTACAGCTGGATAATAAACTGGACTGGTCCAGCCACATGGAAGCTTTATACAAAAAAGGTCAAAGCAGGTTGTATTTTTTAAGAAGGCTGCGATCTTTTAATATTTGCCAACCTTTACTGTGTACTTTCTATAAGACTGTTGTGGCCAGTGTTCTCTTTTTTGGGGTGGTGTGCTGGGGGTTGGTGCACGCACATCTGACAGGAACAGACTGAATAAATTGATAAAAAAGGCAAACTCTATTATTGCCATCAAACAGGACTTGGTTGAGCAGGTTGTGGAGATGAGGATGCTGAGAAAAATAAATGTTATTATGAACAATGACTCGTACCCATGAGAGGTGTTTCGAAAGAGTACATTTAGTGGCAGAGTGATCCCTCCGATATGTAAGACTGAACAGCATCATAAATCTGCTGCTATCAGGCTTTTTAATGTGCAACAATTGTAAAGTATTTTTATTGGGTGATGTGTAATTGTTTTTTTGTTTTTCGTTTTCTTTTAGGTGTTTACCTAGTTAGATATGTCTGTGTGCATGATTGAATTGTGGTTGCTGCTGTAAGAATATAATTTCCTGTGAAGGATTAATAAATTATTTAATAATAATAATAATAGTAATAATAATAATAATATGTGACCCTGGACCACAAAACCAGTCATAAGGGTACATTTTTCAAAATTGAGATTTATACTTTATATGAAAGGTTTGTTAATATCCTAATGATTTTTGGCATAAAAGAAAAATCAATAATTGTGACCCATACAGTGTATTTTTGGCTATTGCTACAAATATACCCCAGCGACTCCAGACTGGTTTTGTGTTCCAGGGTCACATATAGAAGAAGTGGATGGCACGGTGAAAAGGGTGAGAGGGAGATAGAAGGTACAGATGAATTTCAAATTAAATCAGTTACCCTAATTGACCATGTAAGAAATCATGGCCTCTCCTTTAGAGAAGTTGGGAAACAGATCTAATAATACAGTGTCAATAATAGAAGCGTATTAGTGTGTTGTGTGTACGCCAGGATAAAGAGATGGGTCTTTAATCTAGATTTAAACTGACAGAGTGTGTCTGCCTCCCGAACAGTGTTAGGTAGATTGTTCCAGAGTTTGGGTGCTAAATAGGAAAAGGATCTGGCGCCCGCAGTCGATTTTGATATTCTAGGTATTATCAAACGGCCAGAGTTTTGAGAATGTAGTGGACGTGGAGGACTATAATGTGATAAGAGCTCGCTCAAGTACTGAGGAGCTAAACCATTCAGGGCTTTATAAGTAATTAACAAGATATTAAAATCCATTCGATGTTTGATAGGGAGCCAGTGCAGTGTTGACAGAACCGGGCTAATATGGTCATATTTCCTGGTTCTAGTAAGGACTCTAGCTGCTGCATTTTGGACTAACTGTAGTTTGCTGATCAAGCGTGCAGAACAACCACCCAATAAAGCATTGCAATAATCTAACCTTGAGGTCATAAACGCATGAATTAGCATTTCTGCATTTGACATTGAGAGCATAGGTCGCAATTTAGATATGTTTTTGAGATGGAAAAACAGTTTCACAGATGCTAGAAACATGGCTTTCAAATGAAAGATTGCTATCGAACAGCACACCTAGGTTCCTGACTGATGAAGAAGAATTGACAGAGCAGCCATCAAGTGTTAGATAATGTTCTATAAGAGATATCATCACTTTGCTGCAGAATTTCAACGCCACTGACATCAATTCCATGTGACAGTATTAAATCTAGAGTATGATTTTGATAATGAGTAGGTCCTGACACGTGTTGTCTAACCCCAATAGAGTTCAGAATGTCTATGAATGCTGATCCTAATGCATCTTTTTCATTATCGACATTGATATTAAAATCGCCAACAATTAAGACTTTATCTGCAGCCAGTACTAACTAGATAGAAAATCAGCAAATTCTTTAATAAAGTCTGTATGGTGTCCTGGTGGCCTGTATACAGTAGCCAGTACAAACATCACAGGGGATTTATCACTAACACGTGTTTCTCTAGATAATGCTATATAAAGCACCATAACTTCAAACGAGTTATACTTAAACCCTGCCCTCTGAGAAGTACTGAGAATATTGCTATAAATTGTAGCAACACCTCCGCCTTTACCTTTTGGACGTGGCTAATTTTTATAGCAGTAATCTTGGGTGGTAGACTCATTTAAAGTAATGTATTCATCTGGTTTTAGCCATGTTTCTGTCAAACAGAGCAAATCTAGGATATGATCATTAATTAAATTGTTTACAAAAAGTGTTTTTGTAGAAAGGGACCTGATATTCAGTAAGCCAAGTTTTATCAATTGTTTCTCTGTATTGTAAACATTTTTGATTTGTTGAACATCAATTAAATTGTTACTCTTCATTTGGTTTGGACGTTTTCCATATTTTCTAGTTCAGGTACAGACACAGTCTCTACAGTGTGATATCTAGGTGAAGGAGTCTCTATGTGCTGAGAATTAACTGACTTCTGTGACGAAGAAGAAGAGAAGGAGAAGCCATTACTCACTGTGATGAATGATTCACTTACCACTGTTTGATGAACTCGTGAGGGATACACTCATTAAGTTACAATTTTCATCTGCTCAAGCAGAACGTTAATGTTATCTTGTGCTTTAGCAAGGTATCTCTGGCTAAAACTAGCTAACGTTAAAGTTAATGAGTCCATGCTAATGTACAAACCTAAATAGCGGACTGTTTTCACGTCTTGTACAGTGTAGGCCAAAAACACATAAACGAAGGTCTACATTTCAGTGCCTCTCCATATTAAACTGATAAAAATGTGCATTAATTTAATCGTACCCTGCGATCCTGCATGTTGTCATCGTGATGCCCGACTTCTCTCGCTTGCATTGTGATCTGTAAACCCTCGCTTTGAGTTACCCACCGTATTTATTTTTAAATATTTTATAAATCCCTCCATGGAATATTTAATTCCCATTTGGTGGCCTTCTGTGTTTAAAATTGTGCAAAAATATTGTGGGACAAGGTTTTCACACTGTAGCTGTCTTTGAAAGACAGTGAGCAACTCCGTTTGTTTGTCTGAGGGAGCAACAGTAACTAAGGGGGTTTTGACCCGCGATAGGTCAATTATACACTTATTTTCACATAGCTATGAGAGGCTTTATACCTGGACGCTTATGCGGTTGCCGTACTGTATTAAAGCTTTAATCAGGATAAAACTGTTTATTAAAAGCTAACATAAGCAGTAGCATTTACAAATAACAGCGTATCTAAAAGTATGAACCAACAACAAACAAAAAACATACCTTAAGAGCCGTGTGCTTGCACAGGTTCTGCGCGATCCTCTTCACTAATATTCTCTGGGTCTCAGTCGAGCTCAAATTGATAAGCGATATTGCTGATGTTATTGTTTACTACAACCGGAGTGCATTCTGAGGTGAGGAGCGTGACGTTTAGTCGCACACTGGCGGTTTAGCAAATCACAACACTGGGCCAGCCCACCAATCTGAGCCCATTGCATATTTCTGAGGGAGCGGCTTCATAAAACCAGGAAATAATCAGCGTGTTTATAGAAGAAGGGACAGAGCTGTGTGGAATAAAGGTAAATTGTGTGATAAATAATTTAAAATAATAATAAATAATATAATAAAATAAAATAAATTTTATATATATATAATTTTTTTTTTTTTTTTTTTTTTTTTTAACAAAACCATTAACACGTTAGACTGCATCCCATAAACACAATCAAGCCTAGAAAAAAAAAAAAAAGTCAACCACCCCTTTAACCTTCAAATAGTCCTCATTTCCTGTTTACACTTTTGGTCTTAATATGACCTCAAAATTGATAGAGTAATTGTAAAGAATATATAAATTTTGAATCATACAAATAATATATATCTTTTTTTTTTTTTTTACTTTTCATCTATACATTAAATCTGTGTTTTGGGAGATATTAAGTACTTTCGTACCTATTTATAACACAATTCCTCAACTACACCATTAGCTTGCATGTGAAATATTACATTTTCATGAAAAAAATCACTTAAATGATGATCTAAATTTGATTTAAAGGGGTCATATGACATTGCTAAAAAGAACATTATTTGGTGTAATGCAATGTGTTTATGCGGTTTAAGGTAAAAAAAAAAAAAAAAAAAAAAAAAAAACATTATTTTCCACATGCTGTACATTATTATTATGGAAGCATATGTGTAGCAAAATTCAATTTGCAATGTAATATGCAAAATGGCAAAGCAATATTCAAACTGGCAATGCAATATTCAAAATGGCAATGTATTTCTGTATTTAAATTTACATTTTCCATTACCCCACAAGTGCAAAGTTTGGTGCAGAAGGAAAATGAAAATGAAATTATAGTATTTACATTTGCCATTTTCAACAGTAGTCTGAATATGTAAAGTGCATACCATTTTAACGCTTTATAAGTAGCGAAATTAAAATGAAAATATATAACCCGAATTGATTTGATATGTGTAACATGTCCAAGCAGAAATGGTAGCAAAATGATCATTTAAATGTTATTTGTCCTAAATGCATTTAGACTAACAGTTAGGACACTTACGATTGCATTTTCATCATAACGTCGTGGGATATTTGTAGCAAAATTCAATGCTGCTTTGAAAATGCATTCCGAGCTAACCACGCCCACCCTCCGTCAATCATTGCGTCAAGGTGGGGATTGGCGGAAGCGTGTTACGTTTAGATCGCTCGAAACGATCTAAACGTAACACTTGCTCATACACGATTTTGGTATTCTTGTAATGATTACAAATTAATGGTATGATCGCCTGGAAAATGTACCATGTTTTTACTATAGTAAATATAGTTTAACTATATCGTTTGTAATTAAACCACAGTAGCCCCAAATTTAGGCTAGTTGTCTGAGACTCAATGAAATGTACTTTAACATCACAAACCATAAAATGCAATCTACTTTTACTATAATATTCATTTTCATAAGTAAACAGAGGTCACAAATTAACACAGGCACATTTCCTTGATTCAGCTATGCTGCATAATTTCACGCCGAGAGTAAAATCCTATTTAAATCGAAAAATCTGCGATTGCTTCAGTGCAGCTCGGTAGCTCATTGCGCTCATTACTGGCGTCACATAGTGCGACTGTTTTTAGCGCGTGTTCGAAACCCGTGCCAAACAGACATCTTTTTTTTTTTTTTCATTTTTTCTGTAATTCAGCCTCTACGGGCGATCATACCATTAATTTGTAATCATTACAAGAATACCAAAATCGTGTAATGAGCAAGTGTGCGTTTATTAGACAGTTTAATATCACGGCAGTTTGAGCTTGCAGAATCGGCGAATCTGCTGCGGTCGTTCCATCACATCTGGAGCGGAGACCTGAACCAGGACGCTCCAATATTGATCTAGTTCTGTCACCTACATACGCGTAAAAATCTTCTGAAACACCACTATTTCTCTGTTCACGCTCCACTTCATCTGCCAGTGAATTCAACGATCTCATCAGATCTCCAGCCGCCATGTTTCGAGCGATCTAAACGTAACACGCTTCCGCCAATCCCCACCTTGACGCAATGATTGACGGAGGGTGGGCGTGGTTAGCTCGGAATGCATTTTCAAAGCCGCATTGAATTTTGCTACAAATATCCCACGACATTATATTGAAAATGCAATCGTAAGTGTCCTAACTGTTAGTCTAAATGCATTTAGGACAAATAACATTTAAATGATCATTTTGCTACCATTTCTGCTTGGACATGTTACACATATCAAATCAATTTGGGTTATATATTTTCATTTTAATTTCGCTACTTATAAAGCGTTAAAATGGTATGCACTTTACATATTCAGACTACTGTTGGAAATGGCAAATGTAAATACTATAATTTCATTTTCATTTTCCTTCTGCACCAAACTTTGCACATGTGGGGTAATGGAAAATGTAAATTTAAATACAGAAATACATTGCCATTTTGAATATTGCATTGCCATTTTGCATATTACATTACAAATTGAATTTTGCTACACATATGCTTCCATATATTGTTGCTCCTCAATGCTCCGCCTTTCTGAAACGATTTTTACAGAGCTCATCGTTCTGAGAAGCAAAGCATGCTCTGATTGGCCAGCTATCCAGTGCGTTGTGATTGGCCGAATATCTCAAGCGTGAGACGGAAATGTTACGCCCCTTACAGTATTGTGATGCTGTATCCTGGCGCTAAGAGACTAAAACAATAAAACCCATTATAAACGAGGCATTTGTTGCATCCAGTGGGGACATAATTGCTGATTATAATGACTTGTACTGTCTTATTACTCATCGCGTTGCATCACGCCGCGTAAACATTACCATGTCTGCATTTGTGACCGAAGAAACGCCAAACAAGCACTACTCTACACTGCTCAAAACTCACGTTTGGATAGTCAGTGGCAAATTCTTTAAATAAGAAAACGTACTTACCGGCTGTGAGACAGTGCCAGACTGTCCTTGCAAATTTGGAATTGCCCCACTTTATAGAAACAGTCTTTGAGCAGCTGGCAGGCTACTCCCAGGTTCAGGAAATAGTCCTCTGTAAAATGCGCTGCACATACTCTAATATTTGGGTTGAACTGTTCTGGAACAGTGTTGTAAACACAACTTAACCACTGATTTCTAGTTGTACCCTCTTTTGGAAGCCCAGACAAAGTACTTTCGCTTTCACAACAAAACACAGCGTCTCCAGGACATGGCTCCAGCGGCAGCAACAATACTACAGTGGGTAACTTCAGGGATCTTATCTATGCACAAACAGCTTGTAACACTCCAAAAAGAAAGGAAAACTTGAAATCGCGTCATATCACCACTTTAAGTTGTTTCTGGGTATTGATCTAGGTGTTAGGTGTAGAATTCTGCCATCTGCTGTGTAATGAGTGTAATGACCACATATACCCAGCAGAGGCCCATAGAGATTAATTCATTTTTCTGGAAGTGGCCAACTGCTCCTCTCACAACTTTTCTGATATACAGGTGCATCTCAATAAATTAGAATGTCGTGGAAAAGTTCATTTATTTCAGTAATTCCACTCAAATTGTGATACTCATGTATTACCGTATTGACCCGGATATAAGATGATGTTTTTTTTTCTTGGAAATACATCTGAAAAAACACGGTCGTCTTATATTCAGGGTCTAGACTTTGACATGTCAATAATACACCCACAACAATAGGTGGCGCCAAACACGCTTAAAACGAGTGTGCCATGAAATATGTAATGTAATGTGTGTTGTAAAGATCGCGAGTGAAAACAAAAGAAAAAGAAAAGCTTACAGCGGCACGAGTCGTGACTGTCATGTTAGTCTGATGGGACCAAACTTCCTCTGTAAGTGATTTTAAAACACAGTACCCAGATTTGAAGGCTACAATAAGATTTCACTTCTATTGTTAATACAATTTTGGTAGGCTACTATGAGATGGATAGCCTAAATGTTATATAATTCAGATGGGCTACTTGTTATATTTATGGTAGCCTATTTCAAAAAGTGTCTATTTTTCAATGTCATTGTTTGTACAATTTACCAGTATTTACCATACTTTCAAAACAAAAATTAAAATAGGAAAAATATGCAATATGAAAATAATTTAAGAAAAAAAAATTGTTTTACAGAGAGAGAGAGTGAGAGAGAGAAAAAAAATCTGGAACATCTGGAAAGGGGGGGGGGGGTCATCTTATATTCGGGTCAATACAGTAAATAAATTAAATGCACACAGACTGAAGTAGTTTAAGTCTTTGGTTCTTTTAATTGTGATGATTTTGGCTCACATTTAACAAAAACCCACACATTTGGTATATAAAAATATGTATGATGGTATATAAGAAAAATACCTGAAAATCTACAGAAACAAATATTAGACATTTTGTCATTTTGGACGATTGGATGCCTTGTTAGTCATGGCAACATGGTGGGTGAAAAATAGGATTTGACATTCATAACATAGTACATGTTTTATGTACTATGAATGAATACAAATACATGGACATGTATGACAATATATATTTTCCTCATAACTGAGTACAAATAATTGTACATGTGCCCAAATGTGAATATATATGGTACATCTACACACACACACAATACCATATTTTATTACATGTACATCTATATTTTATGAATAATATTATTGAATATAAAATTGCATAGTTATATTACTATAAGTAAGCATTGTCACATATTTTCAGTATATGAAAAGTAGCAAATTCTTATGTATTACTCTATTGGAACATATTAACACAATATAATATATAATAATATTATCATTCAGTACATTTTCTATATACAACAAATAATTTAATATATTGTTTGTTAATATATGATTTTTTTTTTCTTTGCGTAAGGGTAAAATGTTCTGTTTAATGCAGTTTACAGTAGAGTCATACCAACGATCTACTGTGAATAAAAGTGACACTAATAGAAATAACTTAGTAATTTTAACTTTAACCACAGTTTATTCAGTATCTTCAGCATATATAATCTTTGAATGTGTTTAAAGATGATATATGGTGAAGATACTGCATAAAAACAGAGGATCTCAAAAGGATGGTCAGATGTTCAGCTGGCATCTTGGCATTGTTGTTTCCACCAATAAAGTCTGATTTTTTTCATCTGAAACTCTGTGACTCAAGTGATTTGTGCAAAGAAGAGAAGACTTTTCTTCACAACAGGATCAGTTCTTTGAAAGCCGTTGATTGTTCTCAGTCTCCTAGAAGCTATTAACTGTGTCGCTGAATGAGCCGAGAGGAGAAATAGCGGCGACCAAAAGAAAGGCTTTGCCCTTCCCTTGATTCCTGTGAGCCACAGATGCCTCTCTGTAACAACCAGGGCAGCCATCGAATGACTGATAGCATGAGCCGTTTGTTTGGTGGAGCAGAGGGTGAGATCTGTCTCTGGATCTAATCTCTCATCATGGTCCAGGTGTTTTAGGAGGTCAGGCTGGTGTGTCCCTGCACCCCATGGTTCTGACCTGCCTCTGTATATGCCTTGCCAACCAACACAGATGTAACTCTACAGGGCTTGAAAGAAAAGGCCTCTTCAACCCTGGACATCGTCTCATAACCTGCTCATGAAGAATCACAATCATCTAATAACTAGACATAGCTGGGTTATGAGCACGAGCCAAATAAGGGTTCCTCCAGGATCTCATAACATCAGCGTCCATTCAATTCCACTCCTAAAGGAACTTATTTAATAGATAAACTGGCTAGTGAAAAAGTTAGTTTCAAACCCTGTGGTGTATAATGTTCATGTACAAGTTACACTTGTGTATAACTGTAGTTTTATTTACTTAACTCATAACAGCTTTCTGTTCTCACTAACTATGAGTTTCTGAATGAGACTGACACCTAGTGGACATTTCAGTATGTAAGTTTACAGACAAACTAGTTTTGCACACGTCTCTCAAACACAGAACCAGGAAACTCAGTTAGAAACTGAAGCTGATCTGCTGTTGAGCTGTTGTTTGTGTGTCTGTATTGCTGTAGACAGTGAAATGGCTGAAGCCAGTGTTTTTTCAGTGGAGCAGTTCTTGTGTCCGGTGTGTCTGGATCTCCTGAAGGATCCAGTGACCATTCCCTGTGGACACAGTTACTGTATGAGCTGCATTACAGACTGCTGGGATCAAGAGGATCAGAAGAGAGTCTACAGCTGCCCTCAGTGCAGACAGACCTTCAGTCCAAGACCCGCTTTAGCTAAAAACACCATGCTGGCTGAAGTGGTGGAGAAACTGAAGAAGACCAAACTAACAGCTGCTGTTCCTGCTGGACCTGGAGACGTGGAGTGTGACATCTGTACTGGAAGAAAACACAAAGCTGTCAAGTCCTGTCTGGTGTGTCTGGAGTCGTACTGTCAAACTCATTTTGAGCGTCATGAGGAGTTTCGCTCAGGAAAGAGACACAAAGTAATTGATGCCACTGGACGACTGCAGCAGATGATCTGCAGGAAACATGATTTGCCTCTATTGGTTTTCTGTCGTACTGACCAGCAGTGTGTTTGCATGCTGTGTGCAATGGATGAACATAAAAACCATGAGACTGTATCAACTGCAGCAGAGAGGACAGAGAAAGAGGTATGAACTGAAACGACTCATTGATGTGTTAATGCTGATACTTCAAGTGTTTCTCTTCACTGCAGTATTCAGCTGTATCATGAGTGCATCATGTGATCTACTCTTCCATTCAGAGTTACTACGTGATAGCTCTGTATTTGACCACAAGCTGAACTTAGCTCATCTTTTTAACATCACTCAAGTTCTCACTAATTCAACATGCATCAAGTTGCTGTTTTTTATTGTGAATTGCAGTCAGTTACAGGTGCTGGTTATATATTTAGAATATCATCAAAAAGTTGATTTATTTCACTAGTTCCATTCAAAAAGTGAAACTTGTATATTATATTCATTCATTACACACAGACTGATATATTTCAAATGTTTATTTCTTTTAATTTTGATGATTATAACTGACAACTAAGGAAAATCCCAAATTCAGTATCTCAGAAAATTAGAATATTACTTAAGACCAATACAAAGAAAGGATTTTTAGAAATCTTGGCCAACTGAAAAGTATGAACATGAAAAGTATGAGCATGTACAGCACTCAATACTTAGGGCCTTCAGCTCTTCTGCATTGTTGGGTCTGGCATATCGCATCTTCCTCTTGACAATACCCCATAGATTCTCTATGGGGTTCAGGTCAGGCGAGTTTGCTGGCCAATCAAGCACAGTAACACTATGGTCATTAAACCAGCTTTTGGTACCTTTGGCAGTGTGGGCAGGTGCCAAGTCCTGCTGGAAAATGAAATCAGCATCTCCATAAAGCTTGTCAACAGAAGGAAGCATGAAGTGCTGTAAAACTTCCTGGTAGATGGCTGCGTTGACTGTGGACTTCAGAAAACACAGTGAACCAACACCAGCAGATGACATGGCAGCCCAAATCATCACAGACTGTGGAAACTTCACACTGGACTTCAAGCAGCATGGATTCTGTGCCTCTCCACTCTTCCTTCAGACTCTGGGACCTTGATTTCCAAATGAAATGCAAAATTTACTTTCATCTGAAAAGAGGACTTTGGACCACTGAGCAACAGTCCAGTTCTTTTTCTCCACAGCCCAGGTAAGATGCTTCTGACGTTGTCTCTGGTTCAGAAGTGGCTTGGTAGCCCTTTTCCTGAAGACGTCTGAGCGTGGTGACTCTTGATGCACTGACTCCAGCTTCAGTTCTCTCCTTGTGAAGCTCTCCCAAGTGTTTGAATCGGCTTTGCTTGACTGTATTCTCAAGCTTGCGGTCATCCCTGTTGCTTGTGCACCTTTTCCTACCCAGATTCTTCCTTCTAGTCAATTTTGCATTTAATATGCTTTGATACAGCACTCTGTAAACAGGCACCCCTTTCAGTAATGACCCTCTGTGACTTACCCTCTTTGTGGAGGGTGTCAGTGTTCGTCTTCTGGATCATTGCCAAGTCAGCAGTCTTCTCCATTATTGTGATTTCAAAGAACAAGAGATACCCAGAATTTATATTGTAGGGATGGTCATTTATTCAAACTCAAATGTAAATATTCTAATTTTCTGAGATACTGAATTTGGGATTTTCCTTAGTTGTCAGTTATAATCATCAAAATTAAAAGAAATAAACATTTGAAATATATCAGTCTGTGTGTAATGAATGAATAATATACAAGTTTCACGTTTTGAATGGAATTAGTGAAATAAATCAACTTTTTGATGATATTCTAATTATATGACCAGCACCTGTAAAGTGTCCATGTCTGCTTCACATTAATTCATGATTACAGAATAATGATGACAATAAGCATATATGCCATCCTTCATATGTGAGGACTTCATGTAAACTAAATTATGGCAACATTTTACAAGATTTGTTGATAGCTTTATGTAATATGTGAGATTATTTGCTTTTAATTTCTCCTCCAGAAACACTTGAAGGAGACTCAGAGTGAACTCCAGCAGAGAATCCAGCAGAGACAGAAAGATCTGGAGCAGCTGCGAGCGGCTGTGGCGTCTCATAAGGTGAGTTTGGAGAAGAAGAGAAGTTTGAGACTCAGTTTGACTCCTCTTTCAGTCCCACTGAAGCCGCTGTGGCTCTCAGGCTGTGAGGAAGCAGAAAGAGCTGATTGTGATGTGTGT
Organism: Acrossocheilus fasciatus; assembly: GCA_036784905.1. Classification (NCBI taxonomy): domain Eukaryota; kingdom Metazoa; phylum Chordata; class Actinopteri; order Cypriniformes; family Cyprinidae; genus Acrossocheilus; species Acrossocheilus fasciatus. Next base: position 30,108,915 of record CM071956.1, read on the forward strand.
CTAACAGCGCTCTGCACAGACAGCAGTGGAGGACAGTGAGAGGATCTTTACTGAGCTCATCCGCTCCATTGAGAGAAGCCGCTCTGAGGTGACACAGCGGATCAGAGATCAGGAAAAGACTGCAGTGAGTCGAGCTGAAGGACAAATGGAGCGACTGGAGCAGGAGATTTATGATCTGAAGAAGAGAAACACTGAGCTGGAGCAGCTTTCACACACAGACGATCACATCCTTTTCCTGCAGGTAACAGATCTAGAAAATAAAACAGAGTAGACTTTAATTTCTGCTGTTACAGAAATTGAAGTCTTTAATTAACATTGATTGTTTCAGCCACACAGTTTGACTGAGGATGAAAGTAGCGATTCTGTTCATGGAAATGTTATCAGGAATGTTATTTTGTGATGTTGTGGTCTTTCTCATGCAGAAACACTTATCTTGTTAAGTGATGCATGACAAATAAAAACTATGTTTTCTAAAATCGGCATATCTTTATATCGACTTGGATTTTTATGTCCACTGACTGGATGAAATCATAGTCTGAAGCTTAAAAACAGGATTCATCATAGACAATGTGATTTTCTGTGAAATCTGTCAACTCTGAGTGCCCAAAATCTGCAGACTGGCTCTGATTTTTTAGCAACTAGCATCAACTCCTCCAGATTGCAGTCAGGAAATATCTAGGCAAAAGTATAGTGTATTCCAGCCTGAAGCATCATTCTGCTGATGGGAATGTTGTCTGGTGATGTTGGGGGTTTTATCATGAAAAACTGGTTTCACTGTGGAGCACTGCAGCAGTGAGGTGACCTGATGAAACATATACTAATAACAGAGACCATTACCTATAGACCATAACCAGGTTAGAGGTCATATTGAATTTAACACAGATGAAATCAAGGCTGTGAGGGATAGACTTAAAGCCTTTACAACAGTACAATCTTTGGATTGGATTGTACTTCAACAACATTATACAGTACATTTAATGCACTGTACTTTTATCTCTCACAGCCTTGTTTTCATTCCTGTCAAAAAATAAATATGGCAGTATCCTGAGTAACGTCTATTATATATGAGCATTTGTATTGATCGAAGATTATAAAATCATAGAACTGTAAATTCAGCATCTGTAGCATCAATGTGAATATATTATGTTGGGAAGAAGTACAACAAACACTTTTATGTGAAGAAAAGGGTATTTTTACATTATATTCAGGTCATGTTTGGAACTTCAAATAAAAGACATTAGAAACTCTAATTAAACATCTCTTATGTATTATATTATATTTTTCTGGTTTATTGATTTTTGTTCCTGTAGAGTCTTCAGTCTCTCTCAGCTCCTCCTGAATCTACAGAAAACATCTCTGTCAGTTTCCTCTCTTCTTTTGATGTTGTGAGAGAATCTGTCTGTCAGCTGAGACACAAACTGGAGGATTTCTGCAAAGAGGAGATGAAAAAGATATCTGGTAAAATATTAGAGATTCATCTGCTGTAACAAACTAAACAATCTAATGTGTGGAATATATAAGAGCATGTTAAGAATAGGAATGGATACAGGAATAATTTCCCTCTCTAAATGATATTTACACTGTTTATGTTGATTTTCTCAGTCACTCACAGTAACATTGTTCCCAGAACCAGAGATGACTTCCTACAGTGTAAGTCACTAACAAACACAATGACACTCATTAACATACTTCATCCAGAAAGTGCATTTCTTAGAAGTCGAAAAACATAGCAGAAAACATGATCAGTGTTCATATTCATTATTAATAATGTGCATTGCAGGCAAAGTTATTAAAAATAATCTACTGCAGATTACTGAATTCTCTTAACTTGTAATCAGATTCCTTTATATTAATTTACTGTAACTAATTTGATACTGTTACTTTCTTAAAACCACTGCAAACCAACATGCGAATACAAATTTGACAGCCAATAACTTTAAATATTAATATAATACTTTAATACCTTATCTCATGTATTAATAATGCTGATTGATCAACATGGCAACATTACAGAGGAATCCAGTACATCTATGAGAACTCAGCTTCATGTTGATGTCTGTTTTGTACATATAAACTCAGCAAAAAAAGAAATGTGCTCCCACATTCAGCTGCTTAATATCTGTTTGAACATAAAAAGTTCAACAACTTCAACAAACAGAAATGAAATAATGAATCCATGAACAAAATGGGTGTATAAGTCGAACACAGTGAGTATCTTGTGTGTCCAGTACTACAGAGCATCTTGTCCTCATGACCGCACCACCCGTACAGAAATATGATATATGACATATATTGCCCTACATCAAGAGTGATGTTGCTATATATGTTACCTATAAGGCCACATATACACTGCCTGGCCCAAAAAAAAAAAAAAAAAAACATTTGGCTTTAAATAAGCAAATACTGAAGAGGATTGGATCATTATTGCAGTGATTAATATGTTTCTTGCATGTTATATGTTTTGCAACAATTAAATTTAACCCTAACTGATGCGGTGTGTGGCTTTCATATTTAAAACAACCATGTTGAAAGATGTATCATATGCTCAAATTGTTAAAGGAACACTCCACTTTTTTTGGAAATAGGCTCATTCTCCAACTCCCCCAGAGTTAATAAGTTGAGTTTTACCGTTTTTGAATCCATTCAGCCGATCTCCGGGTCTGGCGATAGCACTTTTAGCATAGCTTAGCATAGATCATTGAATCCAATTAGACCAGTAGCATCGCGTTCAAAAATGACCAAAGAGTTTCGATATTTGTCCTATTTAAAACTCGACTCTTCTGTAGTTATATCGTGTACTAAGATCGGCGGAAAATGAAAAGTTGCGATTTTCTAGTCCGATTTGGCTAGGAACTATACTCTCATTCCGGTGTAATAATCAAGGAACTTTGCTGCCGTAACATGGCCGCAGCAGGCGCAGTGATATTACGCAGCGCCTGAAAGTAGTCCCCAGCTAGGTAACTAGTTATAATATAGCTGGGGACTACTTTCAGGCGCTGCATAATATCACTGCGCCTGCTGCCGCAGCAAAGTTCCTTGATTATTACGCCGGACTGGGAGTATAGTCAAAAACGGTAAAACTCAACTTATTAACTCTGGGGGAGTTGGAGAATGAGCCTATTTCCAAAAAAAAGTGGAGTGTTCCTATAAATAGTGGTTCACTGAGCATGAGGAATCATTTTCACTTATGAATTATCCACCGCAGAGTCCTGAGCTTGACCTTATTACATTGCATATGAGCATAGTTGCCAGTTCGTGCTGTTCTTCAACACATTTGTGGCGACACATGGTTTTTCCACTGCAAGGATGATCAGCTGTCCTTCTGTCTCCCTGTAGCTCTGTCCCAGGCGTCTTAAATGACATAAATTGTAGTTTGTCGCTCTGTCCACATCTGCAGCTCTCATGCCTCCCTGCAGCAGGACTATCGCATGTTCATGCAGGTGATCAGAGACCCTGGACATCTTTCTTCTAGTGTTTTTCAGAGTCAGTAGAAAGGTCTCTGTACTGTCTTTTATAAGTTATCATTATAAGTTATATATTATTATATAATTATAATAATGATAATATATATGGTAACACTTTATTTTAGTGTCTCTTTACTAGTTGCTTATTAGCATGCATGTTACTAGAATATTAGCCATTTATTAGTAGTAATTAAGCACATATTAATGCCTTATTCTACAAGACCTTATTCTACGTACCCAATACCTAAACTTAACAACTACCTTACTAACTATTAATAAGCAGCAAATTAGGAATTTATTGAGGGAAAAGTTGTAGTTAATAGTGAATAAGTGTACCCTATTCTAAAGTGTTACCATATATATATATGCACACATACAGTATATACTGTATATTACTATTATTATATATATTATTGTAAGTTATTATAACTGGCATTAATGTTCTTCTGCCTGTAATCTGTTAGTGTCTGAAGGACTGTTCTACAGGTGCATGTGCGATAATTGTTTTTGGTTCATTGAACGCACATGAAAAAGCAGTATCCTGAAAAAGGGACATTTCTTTTTTGCTGATTATATGTTTCTGTGTGTGTGTATAAATTGTAGGCTTATTTGTGAATGTGTTTGTATTTGCGTTTATGTAAAAGAAGAGAGAGAGTTGAGATATACACAGAAGTAAGTAGAGAGAGGGGTAGTGGGAATCTGGACATAAAATTATGTATTTATTTTTTTAAAGATTGGTATGAATGTTTTATTATTTTCCTTATGCCAGTGTTTTTTTTTTTTTTTTTTCTTCATCAGATTCCTATCAGTTCACTCTGGATCCAAACACTGCACATAAACTCCTCCGTCTGTCTGAAGGGAACAGAGTGGTGACTTACACTGACACACACCAGCCGTATCCTGATCATCCAGACAGATTTGATGTTTATCTTCAGATGTTGTGTAGAGAGATTGTGACTGGACGCTGTTACTGGGAGCTTGAGTGGAGTGGGAGTAATGTGCATATATCAGTGTCATATAAGAGCATCAGCAGGAAGAGACCTGTTTATAAGTGTTTCTTTGGATATAATGATCAGTCCTGGAGTTTGTTCTGCTCTCCCTCCAGTTTCTCATTCTGGCACAATATCAAAGAGACTAAACTCCCTGTTCCCTCCAGCTGCGGGAGAATAGGAGTGTATGTGGATCTCAGTGCAGGAACTCTGTCCTTCTACAGCGTCTCTGACACAATGAACCTCATCCACACAGTCCAGACCACATTCACTCAGCCGCTCTATCCTGGGTTTGTGGTCTATAGTCAATCATCAGCAAAACTGTGTTGAACTATCTAGATTACAGAGATTTTACACATTGTATTGTTATATGCCAACTCTGAGCTATTTGATCAATCAGAATATTTATATTTTATTTTTTTATTAATTTAGCAGATGCGTTTATCCAGAGAAACTTACAAATGATATGTTGAAGGTCTTCTATTTTCTAATCTTTAAACAAAACTACTGCTGAATTTCTCACTCACAAATTGTCAGAATAACATGCTATCCAGGGCTCCTCAAATCTTACCCTGGAGGTCCAATCCACTGCAGAGTTTAGCTCCAACCCTGATCAAACTCACCTGTCTGTGATTTTCTAATGATCCTGAAGACATTTCATTAGCATGCTCAGGTGTGTTTGATTAGGGTTACAGCTAAACTCTGCAGGAAAATGGATCTCGAGGTCCAGATTTGAGGAGCCCTGTGCTATACAATATTATAATGGAGTAAATACTGTACATATATATATATATATATATATATATATATTTGTATCAGATTAATCTAATATTGATTGGTAAAGACATTACACACACATTGTACACTTCAACACGTATATTAGTATTGTGAATTACTAATGTAACGGGACTGACGAGTCGTGAGACGTGCGGATCCATATGCAAGCTTTTATTTACAATAGACGTGGTCATAACATGCAGGGTCAAACGGTGGCAAACAGGTATAACATGGGCGAGACAAAGAGTAAACAGAGACAAGCGTGGGTTGACGATCAGTAAACAGTATCCAAAGGGGCGAGACAGGAGAGGTAATCCAAAATGTTAGCAATAGTCCAGGCAGGGGAAACAATCCGAACAAGGCAGGGCAAGACTATGGAAACTAACTAGGCTCTGTAGGGCAGCAATAATGCATACAATACTCGCCGCTGATGCAGAGAAAGTCCATGGCTTAAGTAGGGGGTGAAATGGGAATCAGCTGTGTGCGTGTGATCAGGTGATCAGGTGAGCATGTAATTAGTGAGATGGCTGATGGGAAATGCAGTCCATTGTGTTGTGTGGTGTGCAAGTCAATGTGCTGGGTGAGTGACCTCTGGTGGTGAATGAATGGAAGTGCACAGACCAGATTTGTTCCAGAGTTTGGGTGCTAAATAGGAAAAGGATCTGCCGCCCGCAGTCGATTTTGATATTCTAGGTATTATCAAACGGCCAGAGTTTTGAGAACGCAGCGGACGTGGAGGACTATAATGCGATAAGAGCTCGCTCAAGTACTGAGGAGCTAAACCATTCAGGGCTTTATAAGTAATTAACAAGATTTTAAAATCTATCCGATGTTTGATAGGGAGCCAGTGCAGTGTTGACAGGACCGGGCTAATATGATCATATTTCCTGGTTCTAGTAAGAACTCTAGCTGCTGCATTTTGGACTAACTGTAGTTTGTTGATCAAGCGTGCAGAACAACCACCCAATAAAACATTACAGTAGTCTAGCCTTGAGGTCATAAACGCATGAACTAACATTTCTGCATTTGACGTTGAGAGCATAGGTCGTAATTTAGATATGTTTTTGAGATGAAAAAACACAGTTTTACAGATGCTAGAAACATGGCTTTCAAATGAAAGATTGCTATCGAACAGCACACCTAGGTTCCTGACTGATGAAGAAGAATTTACAGAGCAGCCATCAAGTGTTAGATAATGTTCTAGGTTGTTACATGTGGGGTTTTTAGGTCCGATAACTAACACCTCTGTTTTTTCAGAATTTAGCAGTAAAAAATTACTCGTCATCCAGTTTTTTATATCGACTATGCATTCCGTTAGTATCTCAATTTGGTATGTTTCACCGGGCCGCGAAGAAATATAGAGCTGAGTATCATCAGCATAACAGTGAAAGCTAACACCATGTCTCCTGATAATATCTCCCAAGGGTAACATGTAAAGCGTGAAAAGTAACGGCCCTAGTACTGAGCCTTGAGGTACTCCATACTGTACTTGTGATCGATATGATACCTCTTCATTCACTGCTACGAACGGATGGCGGTCAGATAAGTATGATTTGAACCATGCTAAGGCGCTTCCACTAATGCCAACAAAGTTTTGTAGTCTATTTAAAAGAATGTTGTGGTCGATAGTGTCGAACGCAGCGCTAAGATCCAGTAGAACTAATAAAGAGATACAACCACGATCAGATGATAGAAGCAGGTCATTTGTAACTCTAATGAGAGCAGTCTCAGTACTATGATATGATCTAAATCCTGACTGGAATTCCTCACAGATATCATTTTTCTCTAGGAAGGAATATAATTGTGAGGATACTACCTTTTCTAGTATCTTTGACAGAAAAGGGAGATTTGAGATCGGTCTATAATTAACTAGGTCTTTGGGGTCAAGTTGTGGTTTTTTAATGAGAGGCTTAATAACAGCCAATTTGAAGGTTTTGGGGACATATCCTAATGACAATGATGAATTAATAATAGCCAAAAGAGGATCTATGACTTCTGGAAGCAGCTCTTTTAGTAGTTTCGATGGAATCGGGTCTAACATACATGTTGTTGGTTTAGATGATTTAACAAGTTTATACAATTCTTCCTCTCCTACAGTAGAGAATGAACGGAATTGTTCCTCAGGGGATCTATAGTGTGCTATCTGATGCGATACTGTAGCTGACGGCTGCAAGGATACAATTTTATCTCTGATAGTATCGATCTTGGAAGTAAAATAGTTCATAAAGTCATTACTGCTATGCTCTTGGGAAATGCCAACACCTGTTGATGCTTTATTTTTCGTTAATTTAGTCACTGTATTGAATAAATACCGAGGGTTATGTTTGTTTACTTCTAGAAGAGACGAAAAGTAATCAGATCTAGCAGTTTTTAATGCTTTTCTGTAGGATAGGGTACTTTCCCGCCAAGCTAAACGAAATACCTCTAATTTAGTTTTCCTCCAGCTGCGCTCCATTTTCCGGGCTGCTCTCTTTAGGGCGCGAGTGTGCTCATTATACCACGGTGTTGGACTCTTATCCTTAATCTTCCTTAAGCGTAAAGGAGCAACCGCATCTAAAGTGCTAGAAAAGAGAGAGTCCATAGTTCCTGTTACATGATCTAGTTGTTCTGAGCTATTGGATAAACTGAGGAACTGAGATAAGTCAGGAAGATTATTTATAAAGCAATCTTTTGTGGTGGAGGTAATGGTTCTACCATATTTGTAACAAGAAGTTGGCTTTACAGCTTTAGCTATATGGAATATACAGGAGACTAGATAATGATCTGAGATATCATCGCTCTGCTGCAAAATTTCAACCCCACTAACATCAATTCCATGTGACAGTATTAAATCTAGGGTATGATTTCGACAATGAGTAGGTCCTAACACATGTTGTTTAACACCAATAGAGTTTAAAATGTCTATAAATGCTGATCTCAACGAATCTTTTTCATTATCAACATGGATATTAAAATCACCAACAATTAGGACTTTATCTGCAGTCAGCACTAACTCCGACAGAAAATCAGAAAATTCTTTAATAAAGTCTGTATGGTGCCCTGGTGGCCTGTATACAGTAGCCAGTACAAACATCACAGAGGATTTATCATTAACGCTTGTTTCTTTGGATAACGTTATATGGAGCACCATTACTTCAAACGAATTATACTTGAAGCCCGACCTTTGAGAGATACTGAAAATATTTCTATAAATTGTAGCAACACCTCCCCCTTTACCTTTTGGACGCGGTTCATGTTTGTAACAGTAATCTTGGGGTGTAGACTCGTTTAAAGTAATGTAATCATCTTGTTTTAGCCAGGTTTCTGTCAGACAAAGCACATCTAGTTTATGGTCAGTGAACATATCATTTACAAAAAGTGCTTTTGAAGAAAGGGATCTAATATTCAATAAGCCAAGCTTTATCAAGTCTTTATCTGTATTATATTGTTTTTTTATTTGTTGAACATCAATTAAATTGTTACTATTACATTGGTTTGGATGTTTTCTGTATTTTCTAGTTCTTTTTCTAGTTCGGGGAACAGACACAGTCTCTATAGAGTGATATCTAGGTGAAAAAGTTTCTATGTGCTGAGAGTTAACTGACTTCTGTGACGTGAGGCGGCTAGCAGACGATCGGTTTAGCCAGTCTGTCTGCTTCCTGACCTGGGCTCCAGTTAGTCAAGTACAAACTCTAAGACTATGTGCCATATTTCTAGAGAGAAGAGCGGCACCACCCCAGGAGGGATGAACACCATCTCTTTTCAACAGGTCAGGTCTGCCCCAAAAACTCATCCAATTGTCTATAAAGCCTATGTTATTTTGCGGGCACCACTTAGACATCCAGCCATTAAGTGACGACAGTCTGCTATGAATCTCATCGCCCCGGTAAGCAGGGAGGGGACCAGAGCATATTACAGTGTCTGACATCGTACTTGCAAGTTCACACACCTCTTTAACATTATTTTTAGTGATCTCCGACTGGCGAAGTCGAATATCATTAGCGCCGACGTGGATAACAATCTTACTGAATTTACGTTTAGCATTAGCCAGCACTTTTAAATTTGCCAAGATGTCAGGCGCTCTGGCTCCTGGTAAACAATGGACTATGGTGGCTGGTGTCTCTATTTTCACGTTCCGTACAATAGAATCGCCAATAACTAGAGCACTTTCATCAGGTTTCTCAGTGGGTGCTTCACTGAGTGGGGAGAACCTGTTTGATGTTCTGATCGGAACGGAAGAGTGGTGTTTTGACCCGCGACTATGCTGCCTCAATGTCACCCAGCTGCCCTGCTGCACGGGCTCAACCGAAACCGAACAATGTACAGAACTCCCTGAACTAGTCGCATCCAAAGCAGTATCTACAGCCCTCACATTCTTACTATCCTCAATTAAAGTTTGGATGCGTGTCTCTAATTCTAAAACCTTCTCTGTCAGCCTAACTATTTCCCTGCATTTATCACATGTGAATCCCTCGCTGCTGACAGAGACAGATAAACTATACATGTGGCAGACAGTGCAAACAACAATAGCAGGAGAACAAGCCATTACTCACCGTGATTGATGAATGACACCAACTTAACTTACCACTTACCACTGTTGTTTGATGAGCTTGTGAAAAACGGAGCGAGGAAAAAATAAAAATAAATAAATAATAGGCGCGAAATGCAAATGGATTTAAATCCGGTTTTAAAAGCGAACGATCAAATTATTTAGATTAGTTTGAAGGATAGCACCTGAAATATGGTGGGAATTAAATTATATGTTATCACTTTAGAAAAAAAAAAAGGAGTGAAAGTAAGGTAGAGATTCAATAAAAAGCGAAGCTACACGGAGCTACAATCACAAACCTCTCAGCAGCGTGCAACAGACTGAAGCAATCGATCTCAGAGAGCAGGGCAGGACCAGACGGGACCTGAGCCCACCAGGGCGGACCAAACGGGACTTGAGCCCACCAGGGCGGACCAGACGGGACAGAAGATTTCCACGGCGGTGCAGAAGACCACCAGAGCCAGACAGCAGACCACCATGGCGGCACAGATAGAGCAGGAGCCCACCACGACGGATCAGGAACCCACAGCAGAGCCTGGGAACTAGGGAGAATGGAGACACAAGGAGAAGACAGAACATGCACAGACACAAGGATAGAGGCAGGGAACACAGAAAGCTCATAATAGGTCTCCATAACTGTGACAGGACAGAACAAGAGTTCATTGTTGGCCTCCCTAGCCGTGACAGGACAGAACGAGAGTTCATTGTCGGCCTCCCTAGCCGTGACAGGACAGAACGAGAGTTCATTGACGGCCTCCCTAGCCGTGACAGGACAGAACGAGAGTTCATTGTCGCCCTCCCTAGCCGTGACAGGACAGAACGAGAGTTCATTGACGGCCTCCATAGCCGTGACAGGACAGAACGAGAGTTCATTGACAGATACCGCTGACACCTCTGAAGGTTCTGCGGCGGTTGTCGCCACCTCTGGAGGTTCTACAGTGGTAAACACAGGACACAGGGAGAGTTCAGTAATGGTCTCTTCGACCGCAACACAACAGGTTGAGAGTATATTACTGGGCGCTACCACCATACAAGGAGCTGAAGTGAGCACCGCTGCCTCGGGAGTCTCTGCAGCATGCACTGCCACCTCTGGAGAAACTGCAGCGGGCACCATAACTTCGGGGAACACAGCAGCGAGCGCCACTACCTCAGGAGGTTCTGCAGCGTCAGCCGCCACCTCTAGAGACATCATAGTGGACGTCGCCACCTCTGGGAGTTCTGTGGTGGTGTATGCAGCCCAAACACACCAAAATGTGATCCCCATCATGGGAAGCACTTCAGACAGGGGAATCAGTTCAGGAACAGGAGGGCTAGAGTGAGTGGGTTTGGGGATACCAGCTGTGCGTGCAGACACCAGCGGTGAATCCCTCAGACTGGATATCAGACTGGAATAATGAAAGACTGACCTTGATGATCTGGGTGTGTCAGCGGAGACGTAACCCGACTCTGGAAGGTCAGCGGAGACGTGACGCTGTGACTCTGGAAGGTCAGCGGAGACGTGACGCTGTGACTCTGGACGAGCAGCTGTGACGTGACTTGACTTTAGGAGATCAGCTGAGACGTGTTGCTGTGACCCTGGACGTACAGCCGTGACGTGTTGCTGTGACTCTGGACGAGCAGCCGTGACGTGCTGCTGTGACTCTGGACGAACAGCCGGGACGTGATTTGACTTTAGGAGATCAGCTGAGACGTGTTGCTGTGACCCTGGACGTACAGCCGTGACGTGTTGCTGTGACTCTGGACGAGCAGCCGTGACATGCTGCTGTGACTCTGGACGAACAGCCGGGACGTGCTGCTGTGACTCTGGATGATCAGCTGAGACGTGACTCGGTTGATGACGACCAACTGTGACTTGGCTTGACTCTCTGACATCAACCGTGACTTGACTTGGTTCTTGAAGATCAGCTTTGACTTTACTTGATTCGTGACGATCTACGGTGACTTGACTTAGCTTGTGAAGACCAGCTGTGACTTGTCTTGGCTCATGAAAATCAGCTTTGACTTGACTTAGCTTGGGAAGATCAGCTTTGACTTGGCTTGGTTCGTGACGATCAATGATGACTTGACTTAGTTTGTGAAGACCAGCTGTGACTTGTCTTGGCTCATGAAAATCAGCTTTGACTTGACTTAGCTTGTGAAGATCAGCTGTGTCTTGGCTTGATTCACGAAGAGAAGCTGTGACTTGGCTTGACTCATGACCAGAGGCGGGCAGTAACGAAGTAAATTTACTTGAGTATTGTACTTAAGTACACTTTTTGAGTATCTGTACTTTACTCATGTATTATTTTTTCTGGAAACTTGCGACTTTAACTTCACTACATTTAAAAGACAAATATCGTACTTTTTACTCAACTACATTTATATCAAGGTCCCCAAGTAGAAAGTCGTTATATGTAACAGTTTTACATATAAGTGCATTTTCAGATTCACTGAATCCTTTTTTTCTGCGAAAATCCGGCCTGCGATCTGTCGGGACCTTCCTGTGTTGCCAAGTCTTACAGTATAGCCTGCAGTTTTCCGCCTAGCTTTGAATGGACATTTGGCTGATTTTTTTTACGCAAATCTGGCAACCTCGGGATCTTCCCCGCTAAACTAATGTAAACGTCCGTGCTCCTGCACAGCTATTGCGCTCTAAAAAGGCATGTGTTAACACATTAAAGCCCTTTGGAAAATTAACCATGTTTTTTACTATAGTAACCATAACTATGGTATTTGCAGTAAAATCACAGTATCCACAAATTTACTATTATCTCACTATAGTAACCTATAGTTTGTTTTCTTTTCAATGTTTGCTTTGTTTGCCTAAAATGAACCATATCATAGACTTCAATATCTCTTTGAAAAAGAACTTTGTATCTTTTAAACAAGTATTAAATGAGTTCAATGTAGCTGTAGGAGTGTTAACTGAATTAACGTGTTGTGAATCAGTCTGTAGGCTATATAGCGCACATAGCCCCTAAATTTAGCGATACAACATTTTGTCTTTGTTACTCTTAGTTATAAAGGATGGTAGCACATCGTTTTTGAATGACTGTCTTCATAAGTTTGTCTGCATCCATATTGTATGTTTCCTCTCACATGTAAAGTATGGTAGCAGTTATTTCTTCTAGTTGTTTCAAAGCAGTTCTTTCTGCGTTTCCGCTCTCGTTTTTAAATCTGTTTCATTGAGGTTCCAAATAATGGCTCATTGGCTTAGACATAACACATAGAAGCATATATTCTTATGCACATATGCAAAGTATTGCAGCTGTTATTTCTATGAAATTATGTTGTCTTTGCTATTCTGTTACTAATAAAATAGTTTTTTTTCACTGCTTGTATTTTGGCACAATCCCTAGATATAACTTGAGTAGTTTTACTAAGGGCACCCATCTCACATGAAATTAAACTAGCCTATGTAAAACACATTCTACCCGACATCCTGATATAAATTACTATAAATTTGATGTGGTAATTAATACTGAGACACTAATTTGGGCAAAGAGCACTAATGACTTGTTTAAGACTTGAAGATAAAGGTTGAGGAATTGCAACTCGACTTGGACTTGCCTATCTTGACTCGAGACTTGAATGCAAAGACTCGAGATTTAATTGTGACTTGACAAACAATGACTTGGTCCCACCTATGTATATTACATTAGTGAATACTGACACATCTTGAGTGGAAACAGGGAGTTTACTTTTTAATCTGAATTTTTTAAAAGTTTTTGGAGGGATTACGTGTACAATCCATCTGATATGAAACTGTTCTGTGGAAACAGGGAGTTTCCTTTTTAGAGCTATCCAAAATCGCAGGCAAAACAGGTAGAACATGAGATTTTGAGGGCTTTTATTAATGCAATGCAACATGAGATCGTCTTGAAACTGGTTGAGTGATACATTGTGGACTGTCAATCTGGATTGAAACTGGTGTGTGGAAACAGGGAGTTTTTTTTTTTTATAACTATGTGAATTTACAAATAAATGTTGCAAGTTTTGAAAGGCTTTTATTTTGTTATGTCTCATCAGACAGGTATTTTTTACACGCTATTACTGCAATGTCTTTGGCATGTTGTAAGGTTAGTCCACTTCCTAGATCCGATGCTGTATGGCGTTTGTTTGTTCAGAGGCATTCTATGACGTTGCGCCGGTTGTCAGTATATGAGCGCAACACTAAATAATGTGGCGGCTAGAATGACCGTGTTTTTCAAAGTGGATGCTGTAAAAATCAGGATATTTGATACATAATTAAAAGTTTTCCAGCCATGGGCACAGCTGTCGCGACCATGAGTTTTGCTCTGCTCTGTTTTTTTCTTCTCTGTGTGCCCTCACTTCAGACAGGTAACCAACCTTAAACGATCACATTTTGCTCTTTTTGTCAGAGAAAGAAAGTTAAAGTAACTCTACTCTTCCTGGTCTAAAACGGCTTTGTCACGACATAATTTAAATTTAATTACAAATTAAAGCTAACATCATACATTTAAAAGTGTATCTACTCATAAAAATAATTATATAAGAGTTTTGTCAACTTAAAAGCAATTATACACGAACTTGTGTCCTAAAGGTCGATTAACATGAGACCTTACCAACACCTTTACTGATCATAAGATCGAGACCAGGATTAGACATAAGTACAGGTTCAGCTGGATTCTGTTTTATGAAAAAAAAAAAAAAAAAATACTATAAATACTATAGTGTTTTTGAACTATAACATAAAGTATTCGAATTAATTTGTTGTGGTAATTCTATAGTTGCTGTGGTAATATAAATAACACATACTGTACTAAGTACTAACAACCGGTGCAACGTCATAGAATGCCACTGAACAGGTTCACGCCCACTTTTAGGGGAAAACAAACCGCCATACAGCATCGGATCGAGGAAGTGGACTAACCTTACAACATGCCAAAGACGTTGTTGTGTGGTTGAGTGCACCAATAATGTTTGTAAAAACCCAAATTTAGACCAGGCCATCATCATCCATATCTTACTGTTATGGAAATATCATGAATTTCGGATGATGCTATCGAAAGCTAAGCCAGGCTAGTTGTATGGCTGGACAGAAAAGTGCACTCATTACTCTAAATATAAGGACATAATATATACATTTAAAGATATTTACTTTCAAATACGAAGTAAAATCATTCACTGGTTTACCTGGTGATTAGATTAGGTAATGTACGAGTAAATGTCCGGTAAGACACCTCTGGCCACTGGGGTTGTTACACCAATTTGACGCTGGGAGAATGAGTTTTTAAATTGACCAAATTAAGTTCGTGGATGTATCTTTCACGCTCTATGGCAGGCAGGGTGGACATATAATTACTTGACATGTTTAATCCTAGTGATTTCTTAAGTTATTCATGCCTGCCGGCTGTGTACGGACGTTGCTTTGTGCCGCTATTTTGTATTGAAGTCTATGGGAAGCCTAGTTTATTTTCCCCTAAAAAGGGGCGGTGACGAAATTGACAGTTAAGTTCCCGGATGTGCCGGTAGTACGTGTAGGGTATATTATACTACAATGCACTACAGTTTACTGTAGTAAAAACTAAAGTATAATACACTATTTATTACAATTTATCAGGTCACTATAGTTAATACTACAGTATGCTGTAGCATTCATTAGCAAATTGTTGTAAATACTATAATGTATACAGTATCATACACTTTACTATAGTATATGGTTCAAAAACACTATTTACTATAAATTACTATAGTATTTTCTTCATTATGTTAAAAAGAATACAATCCTTCTGGATAAACTGAAATTCTGACATAATTAAATAAAATATGAATTTCACTTTAGCCTTATCCTTTGTCTCTCAGTGAATTATAGGTCTGGATTTATATGTTATATTATATTATATTATATTATATTATGTCTGTTCAGTTTTTTTTTACAGTTCTTTTACATTTACTTCAATAGTTGATATAATTCATATTATATTTCTCTTTATAGCAGAGAAACACTCCCTGTATTACATTTACACGGCTTTGTCCAAACCTGTTGATCCGCCGGGCATCTATCAGTTCACTGCTATGGGTTTGCTAGATGACAGAGAGATCGACTATTACAACAGCGAGGAACAGAGAAAGATTCCCAAACAGACCTGGATGAAGGAGAAAATGAAGGAGGATTACTGGGAAAAAGGCACCCAGTCCAGAAAGAGCAAAGAACAGTGGTTTAATGTGAACGTCGACATTCTGATGAAACGCATGAGACAAAATGAATCCGGTGAGGAAGACTGATACAAATTAACAAGCCATCACATTTTATTTTATTTTATTATTATCTGACTCACAAACATTTTAATTTGTGTCTACATCAGATGTGCATGTTCTTCAGTGGAGAGTTGGTTGTGAAATTGAGAAACAGGGAGATAAAGTGAAGTTTTCCAAAGGCATTGATGAGTACGGCTACGATGGAGAGAACTTTCTGTCTTTTGATGATAAGGAGTCTCAGTGGGTCGCTCCTGTTGATGCAGCATTCGAAACCAAGAGAAAATGGGATAATGTGCCCATCCTAAACCAGTACACCAAGGGTTACCTGGAGAAAGAGTGTGTGGACTGGCTGAACAAGTTCAGAGTATATGGAGATAAGGAGCTCAGCGAGCACTGTGAGTAAATGTACAGTATTTGTATTTGTTGATGATCTGCAGCTGTCATACAGATATAACTCACTGATAAACTGTTCCCTGTGTCTTCAGCTCCTCCAGAAGTTGATGTGTCTGCAAAAAAGTATACCAGTAACAAAATCAAGCTCAAAATCACCTGTTTTGCCACTGGTTTCTACCCCAAAGATGTGACGCTGCAAATTAGGAAATATCGCTTACCCCTGCCTGAAGATGAGATTGAATTCTCAGGAATCAGACCAAACCATGATGGATCCTACCAGCTGAAGTACAGTGTGGTTATCTCAGAGGATGAAAAAGCAGATTATGATTGTTTTGTGAACCACAGAACCCTCAAAGAGCCAGTTATCAGCAGATGGGGTAATTAACACGTATAGACAGAAATATCACGATATTCAAAGTTTATTTCTATAGCACGTTTAAAAGCAACAGAGCTGTGCCAAAGTGCTGTAAAACAGATACAAATACAATACAGCAAATACAGTATATATAAAAAAAAAAAAAAAAAAAAAAAAAACATCATATGAAAATTAAAAACTTAAAACAGAATCTAAGCCAAATTGGCAACAGAGCCTTAAGCAGGCATTACTCAAATGCCAGGGAGAACAAATAAGATTTGAGAGCAGACTTAAAACTAGCTAGTGAAGAAGCGAGTCTCACATTTACAGGCAGACTATTCCAAAGTTTCGGGGCAGTAGCTGAAAAAGGCCGGCCACCCTTGGTTTTACAGCGACGAGGGACCGTTAAGAGAAACTGATTACTGGACCTAAGAGCTCTTTGAGGAGAGTAAGCCAGCAGAAGGTCACTGATATATTTTGGTGCAAGGCCAGCTAATGCCTTGTACACAAAAACAGCAATTTTAAAATCGATTCTGAACTTTACAGGAAGCCAATGTAAAGATGCTAAGATAGGAGAAATGTGATCCTTCTTTCTTGTTCCAGTAAGAAGCCTCGCTGCAGCATTCTGGACAATTTGTAAACGAGAAATCGCCGTTTGAGGCAGTCCACAATAAAGGGAATTTCAGTCTCCAAGTCTTTATGAGGCAACAACTGTTTCAACTTAGCAATGGATCTCAGATGGAAAAAGCTGCCCTTTACCACTGTACTAATTTGTTTATCGAAGTTGAGAAACGAATCAAATGTAACCCCAAGATTTCTTACATAAGGTTGAACACTAGCGGAAAGGGACCCTAAATTAAAATCAAAAGGCTTTTAAGTTGTCAACTTACTTTCCCCCCTTTTTCTGCTTGTTGTATCCTTGATCAGTTCAGACTGAATTTAAATATTTCTTTTTTCATTTGTATAGATGGAAAATGCCAGGACTGCACTCAAGAGACTATGATGGGTATGGTGATTGGAGTAGTGATCGGAGGCGTGGTTGTGCTGGCAGTCAGTGCATTGGTTTACTTCGTTTACTTCGTTTGCTTAAGGAGGAGGAGGAACATTGCTGGTGAGTATGGACTGAATGATGATCCACATCAGTTTTGTGTTTTCAAAGGAATAATTTTCCCACAAGAACAAAATTCTGTCATGTATGTAATCATGGTGTAATCATTATATGATGCTTTTTGAGTTCCACAGAACAAACATAGCATACAGGTTTATAATTAGTTGTGGCTAATTAAAGTGTTAAAATACACTTTAACATTTCACTGTTTCTTCAACATCCGTTTTAGGCACCAAAACTATCGGGCTCGCCCAGTCGCTATGCGATTCTTCTATCACCCCCAAGTCTAGCATGGCCTTTAATTCCTCCTGAACCACTTTTTTTTTGTATTCGGGTAAACGATAGGGGCGGCTGCGTGCCACTTCTCCGTGAAGCGTCTCGATATGGTGTTGTATGAGGTCCGTGCGACCGGGCAGGGGTGAAAACACATCCGCAAATTCTGCTTGCAACCTGGCTACATCCGTGAGCTGCAGCGGCGAAAGGTGATCTCCTCCGGGAACCAGAGCAAGCGGATTGGTTTTGATCGCCGCTTCCGGTCCGAGATCTTCCTCTACCGAAACGGCCACTGCTAACTCTACCGATGACACCTCATTCCAGCGTTTTAAGAGATTGAGATGATACACTTGACATGAATCACCCCTGTCCGTTCGCCTTACCTCATAATCGAGATCCCCAACTCGCTGTGTAACCACAAAAGGTCCTTGCCACTTTGCCAGTAATTTCGAGCTAGACGTTGGAAGTAATACAAGCACTTTATCTCCCAGTGTAAATCGACGCTCTCACGCACCCCTGTTGTACAACCGACTTTGTTTGTCCTGAGCCTGGAGCAAATTATCCATAGAGAGCCGCCCCAACGTGTGGAGTTTTGCTCGGAGGTCCATGACATACTGAATTTCACTACGGCTGTTTGAAGGCCCCTCCTCCCAAGCCTCTCTAATGATGTAAAGCACCCCCCGGGGCTGACGACCATAAAGAAGCTCGAATGGGGAAAACCCAGTGGAGGCTTGCGTAACCTCCGGCACCGCGAACAACAGGGGCTCGAGCCACTTATCCCAATTTGTGGCGTCTTCCTTTACAAACTTACGAACCATGGATTTCAAGGTGCGATTAAATCGTTCCACCAAGCCGTCCGTTTGTGGGTGATAGACGCTAGTGCGAATCGATTTAATGCCCAACAATTCATATAGTTCGCTTAGCATACGTGACATAAACGCTGTGCCCTGATCAGTGAGAATCTCTTTCGGAATTCCCACTCGGGAGATGATTCGAAACAGCGCATCCGCCACACTCTTTGCAGATATGGTGCATAACACCACTGCTTCCGGATATCGTGTTGCATAATCCACCAGAACTAATGCAAAACGATGACCGTGTGCCGAACGTTCTAATGGCCGATGAGGTCCATACCAATTCTCTCGAAGGGGGCCTCTACGAGGGGTAATGGGCACAAGGGCGCTTTTGAGAGGGCCGGCGGATTAACCAGCTGACATTCACGGCACGCCGCACACCACCGGCGGACGTTCTCGTGAATGCCCGGCCAAAAGAATCGGGCCATGAGCCGTTCGCGTGTTTTTTCTTCCCCCATGTGGCCTGCCATGGGACTACAATGAGCCGCCTGGAAAAGCATTTCCTGGCGGCTTTTCGGGACTAACAGTTGGGTTGTATTTCCTTTTACTCGGGCATCTTGGGTCACCCGATACAACCTATCTTTTATAAGGGAAAAATAGGGGAAGGAGAGCGGTTGTTCAGGCTGGAGAAGCTGTCCGTCGATGGTGCGGACCCGGTCGTACGCGTTTTTGAGCGTCTCATCACAGGACTGCTCCAGAGGAAAGTCATCCAGCTCAGGGGGCTTTAGCTCCTCCTTCGCTCTCGTTTCCTCCGAGGCAGTTGGTGAAGCCCCGAAACCGCATCTCCAGTCTGGGCCACCGCTTCTCGGTTCCCCCGCCCCGTCTCCCAAGAAGCATCCGCACACAAAACCCCCAATAATTGTGAAAAGGCTGGCCAATCTGTCCCCAAAATCAGCGGATGCCTAAGGTGGGAATTAACCGCCACCTTCATTCTATGCTTTTTCCCCCGAAATTGAATAGAAACAGGCACTAATGGGTAGTTCACCACATCCCCATGCACACACCTCATCTTCACCTTGTGGCTCGTATCCAATGCCCTTTGTTGCATCAGGCTTTGATGAATGGAGGTCTGGTTACAACCTGAATCCACCAAAGCCTGATATGTACCCCCCTTAATACTCACAGGTATTTGGTACCGCCCGGCTTGATCGGGGGCAGCCCCCGGGGAGTCGGGGACCCGGATCAACATTCCCACCTCCATCATCGGGCACCGGTCCTGAAAATGACCCGGGTCCCCGCATCTCCAGCAGGCCGGCCCTGGCCTCCCCGCCGCCCCAGCGGCAGAAGGATGGCCAAGGGATTGGCGGAGAGAAGAGAAAGGTGGAGATGGAGTGGCAGCTCCTGCGCTCTCCGCTCCGCCCCCTCGGTTTGCGGGTCTGTTCCCCTGGAAGAAACTACTCCGCAGTGGAATTCGAGGGGGCATATTACTACGAGACCTCGGAGCTGGGATAGGGCGGGAGAGAGCAGGAAGGGAAGGAGCGGGGAGAGAAAGGTTATGAAGGGGCTCGCCGACCCCGGGGAATGCCACTAGGTGGTCCTCAGCCAGCTGTATGGCCTGTGTCAGCGACGTCGGGCGGTGGCACTGGACCCACTCGGCCGTCCCACGTGGTAGCCGAGCGACGAACTGCTCCAGGACCACCAGATCGACCACTTCCTCGACATCGCGTTCTTTGGCCATTAACCACTTGCGGCAGGCATCTCGAAGCTGTTGGGCCGCCACAAATGGCCGACCGTTGTCCCCCAGCTCCACTGATCGGAAGCGTTGCAGGTGTTGTTCGGGGGTACGGCCGACTCGTTGCAGGACGGCCCGCTTGAGATCGTCAGGAGGCTCGCTACCGGTAGCTGTTGGGCTGCCACCTGTGCTTCCCCCGTCAGCAGCGGGATCAGGCGCACCGCCCAGCCGCACGCCTCCGCTGTTCGCTCAAAGAGGTCCACGAATGCCTCTGGGTCGTCCTGTGGACCCATCTTCATCAGCAGGACGTGGGCGATGGATGGGGTTGCGACTGGGGCAGCCTCCCGACTGAGCAAGCTCCGGAGGACCCGCCGGTCTTCATCCTGGCCCTGGACCAATAAGTGAAACCGATCCTCCTGCTCCAGCTTTAGGTCCAGTAGCGCCTGATGTTGGGTCTGGTGAAGACCAGCGAGTGACTTCACCAGCTCCGCAAGTGGCGTGGGTTGTGCTGGCTGCATGGCGGCGTGTCGGCTTCCTCGTCCCGGGTTTCAGCACCAGTGTAACAAGGTTCAAATTAGATGAAGGACGAGGAATGCAGGGGTGGCGAGTAACCAGTTTATTACTCCAGAAAATAATCAATAAAACAAAACAAAGTGCTGTCAGGCTCTCTGCCTCGACAGTTCGTTCCGGACACAACACACAGAGCTCCCTCGCTCTGGACAACATTCAGTCTCTCTCCCATCCCAGGTCTGCCGGCCGCTTATCACCCGTCTTTCCCCCAATCACTGGAATTAAAAACAGGTGTTAGTCATTATTCACTTGACCTCCTTAGTACTGCTCGTCTCCGCACCCGCTCTCCTGTTGCAGCCTTTCGCCTTCCCACGCCCCCCTCGCTACAAACATATCTCAGGAAAGAGGAATTAATTTTGGTAACCATGTTTTAGATATTCCATTTAAAATGTGATGTTAATTGTGTACAAATTGTTCATTAAATGTGTGTAAACATTGTTAAAAAAATGTGGAATCAAAGTGTAATTAAGTAAAATGTCCAGACATTGGACATACATGTCTAGTGGAGTTAAAGCATTTCACTATGCAGTTCAAAATCTCTGGTGTGACTTGTATTGCTGCTTAACTTGAATATCTGTATGTTACAGTGAATCTAAGTGGGTTATCTAATACAGCAATAGCAGGAAGTCAGCGCAGTTCTGACACTGACTCTGGTGAATATGCCCCGATCTCGTACTTTTCTTTAAATAATGCACCAAAATCAGGTTGCATCTTTAAATGCATGATTTGTCTTTCTGTAATTCAGACTGGTGTCTTGTGAATCTCATTGCACACACACACACACACACACACACACACACACACACACAGAGCAAAGCATCTTTTCACTAGTTTCACATACATGCTGCTTTGTTTCCTTTTCCATTTTTTTTATTGATTGATTGATGGTACCTCCCTATTTAATGTGGCATCTCATGCACAGCACTGAAGAAACACTTTAACAATTTATTGTTTCTCAACAGGAAAAGGGAGTGACAGTCACTCTAACTCTCAGGAGGCAGTGAACCTCATGGTAACTATATTTTGCATGTTATATCAGTGCAGCCAGAGGGGTCACATTGACTCTTTTCTGTTTTTCCATAGGCTAGGGTAGCACAGAAAAAAGATCATGTGGTCAACAAAATGGTGAATCCCTAAAAGATTATAGGCTAGGGGTCAGAAGTAGCAGGGACAGGGAACCAGCAGAAGGTGCAAAGGAGACGAGTTACAAGTGAATATTTGTGAAGTCTGAACATCAGCCGGAGACTGCAGCATTCTGGATGAACTACAAATGTTTGATGACATACACCTGGATAGATGCAACCCAAAGCAACATCGAGTAATCAGACAAAAGCAGACTTTAGGACCAGTACCAGGATGTGGATAGCTATTTTGCTGAGTGTCCCTACACACTGAAGTGAACTCAGTGAAGATTTGAAATCAGTGGATGTCTAGAAATGTAGAGTAGAGTAGGGTAGCCAGCTCTGAGTAAAAGTGTCTTAGATACTCACGTGGAAAATACCAAACGTCAGTTGACTAATATTTAGCCACTTCTAGTAAATTGAATAACGAATATTTATGTCTGTGTTTCAGAGTGAGACCTCCAGTGGTCAAAGCCAGCCTGCAGAAGGACAATCACTTCTACAACAGCCTTCAGAGTGAGAGCATCTCTGAACATTTGTCATTGTCAATTCTGACAGTCCTGACAATCATTACATTTTTGGAGGTTGCTTGTAGTTGAATTATAAATTCTCTCTCATTTTTCATATAATCTGGAATTTTTAAACACTTTGCTTGAGAGAATGATGTTTTCAAGATTAAGTTACAGGAAGAGAGCTGACTTATTATTATTGCTACTTCTAAAGGGCCAGGGTAGACACTTTTTTCATCATATTTGATATTTTTAATACTATCTTTAAAAATATTTAATAGTTTCAATACCAGTGTAAAAAAATCCCGAGCATACTTGTGAAATGATCTCATTTCCTAATAATTATCTGAAACACTGTAAAAATGTGATATTCTTTTACTCTTGAATGTCTTACTCTTCAAAAGTAGTTAAAATTGTGATTGTGTTACCTCAGTTGATTAATTTTGTTTTAATACTCTTCATTTGTACAGGCAGTGATCACTACAATCATTCTTCATGATACCAGATGGATCAGAGGTATCAATAAATGCCTGCTGGTTATGTGGGATCTATTTATTCTTAAAAGGCCTATATAAACATGATTTCACCTGCTGTAAGAAAACTGAGAGATTACATCTGTTTCCACTGTCAGAATGGACTGTCTAAATCTGATTTCTAATGTTTTACATAGGATTTCATGGAAATAATGGTACAGCCACATGTTTTGATGTTTCTATAAATGTGTGCTAATCTAAATCTGTTGAATACACTCTGTTTGTTACATGTCTGTCTGCCCTAGTCCTCATTTTCCTTATTTGGTTTAGTTCCGTTCCTCATTAGTTCATTTGTGATTGTCCCCACCTGTGTTTGATAATGTAGTTTGCTCTTTTGTTCTTCGTCCTTTAAAGGAACACTCCACTTTTTTTGGAAATAGGCTCATTCTCCAACTCCCCCAGAGTTAATAAGTTGAGTTTTACCTTTTGTGAATCCATTCAGCCGATCTCCAGGTCTGGCGAGAGCACTTTTAGCATAGCTTAGCATAGATCATTGAATCCGATTAGACCAGTAGCATCGCGTTCAAAAACGATCAAAGAGTTTCGATATTTGTCCTATTTAAAACTTGACTCTTCTGTAGTTATATCGTGTACTAAGATCGGCGGAAAATGAAAAGTTGCGATTTTCTAGGCTGATATGATTAAGAACTACTCTCATTTCGGCATAATAATCAAGGAACTTTGCTGCCGTAACATGGCCGCGGCAGGCGTAGTGATATTACGCAGCGCCTGAAAGTAGTGCCCGGTAGCTGGGGACTACTTTCAGGCGCTGCGTAATATCACTGCGCCTTGTCTTTGTCTGTGTTTAAGTTAAGTTACGTTTAATAAACGGAAAAGTGCAGAGACCTTCCTGTCTCCGTGCTGCAAGAGCGCCCCCTAGACTCCGCGCTGCAAGAGCGCCGCCCAGAGCCCGCGCTGCCAGAGTGCCCCCAAGAGTCCAAACCAAGACATAAAACCCCTAACTTCCGCCTTAAAATTGGGGGGGGGGGCTATTCCCCTGTTTGTCCTGCTCCGTCTTGGGCGCCCAAGCACCTGGATCCTCCATGGGCGCCCAAGCTCCCTGCTCCACCATGGCCCTCCAAGCCTCCTGACCCGCCTAGGCCTTCCAAGCCTCCTGACCCGCCTAGGCCTTCCAAGCCTCCTGACCCGCCTTGGCCCTCGGTGTCCCCTGACCCGCCATGGCCCTCGGAGTCCCCTGACCCGCCATGGTCGCCGGAGCCCCCTGATCCGCCCTGGATGCCTCCTCTGTGTCTTGGTCTCCGTCCTGTTCCGGCATCCAGGGCGCCCACCCCCCCTCCCGGTTGGAACTGTTATGGCGTGGGACGCGCCTACCGGGAGGGGGAGATACTGTTACATGTCTGTCTGCCCTAGTCCTCATTTTCCTTATTTCGTTTAGTTCCGTT
This sequence comes from Acrossocheilus fasciatus, assembly GCA_036784905.1. Taxonomy (NCBI): domain Eukaryota; kingdom Metazoa; phylum Chordata; class Actinopteri; order Cypriniformes; family Cyprinidae; genus Acrossocheilus; species Acrossocheilus fasciatus. Next base: position 30,133,665 of record CM071956.1, read on the forward strand.
CCTCATTAGTTCATCTGTGATTGTCCCCACCTGTGTTTGATTATGTAGTTTGCTCTTTTGTTCTCCCTCCTTTAAAAGTCCTCAGTTCTCCCCTTGTCTTTGTCTGTGTTTAAGTTAAGTTAAGTTACGTTTAATAAATGGAAAAGTGCGTTGAAGCGGTTTGTTTCTCTCATCATTCCTTTCTATTTATTTTCCTTGGTGCCACAACCACATATCCGCCCGTAACACTGTTTTATTTCTAAACATTTTGATAACAGCAAATAAAACCAATAGGAATTACTTGGGAGAAAGAATTGGTTACTGTGAATATTCTCATTAAAGACTTCTTTAACCATATTGCTGTTGTTTTTTTTTAAAGTCATATCGGGTTATGTGTTTCACTGAGTGAGGGTTTCATCCAGTATTGTTGATTTAGTCTTGCTCCACCAACTTATGCCCACATACAGATATTATCATTTTACATTTTTAGTTTTACTTAGAACCTCATCCACCATTTTCTGCAATCAGTTTCCAGCTATCTATCCGTTTAGGCTATTCTCCAAACCGCTTGTCCTATGTATGGTTGTCTTAGTGTCTCGGGCCGAAGACGGGGAATGTTTTCGTGTTCAGATGCTGAAAATGTACCAGTATAAACTGGAATGAATTTAGCTGCGTTTATCAGAGAATGAAAGTGAAAGTAACATTTTATGCTTCCTTATTCAAAACTGGGCTGTATCGACAAAATGTAACTTTGATTATGAATTTATAATAACATTGTACATGATGAAAGAGTATCGAGTTTAATTTAAGCATAACTACAAATACAGTATAGAGTTTTGTCAACTAAAAAAGCTAACTATCCACAGTTGCTCTGGTCCCCATGGACTTTACTATGGAATACTATGGAAGTCAATGCATTCCCAGATTCTTAAAAATACCTTCTTTTGTGTTCAGCAGAAGAAAGAAATCCATACAGGTTTGGAACAACTCAAGGGTGAGAAAATTATGACAGAATTTTCATTTTTGACTGAACAATCTAACACTTTTATTACTTATATACATAATCCTTTGAATGATATCTAATCCTGATATTAATTATGTTTCATGTTTTGCCTTGAATTCATATATCAAAACAAGACCCTATAAACAGAAATTCTGACAAGCAGAAAAATAGGAATTTGTTTATCCAGGATCTTGATTAATCCTGTTAGCATTGCTTTTAAATTTGGGTTTTTGAGACTAAATTATTATTTAACTTATTATAATAGATATATAATAGATTTAGTCTGTTTAGAACTATTGTTTCATGTGAATGCTTGTTTAGAACTATTGTTTGTCTGTTTAGAACTATTGTTTCATGTGAATTGTTTCATGTTTCAAGCTTTCCTGTAGCTCAAATAGTAGCGCATGGTGCTAGCAACGCCAAGATCATGGGTTCGATTCCCAGGGAAAGCAAGAGCTGATAAAATGTAAAAACTGTAAGTTGAATGCAATGTAAGTCGCTTTGGATAAAAGCGTCTGCTAAATGCGTAAATGTAAATGTAAATGTAAATGAATGTCAATATTATGATGCACTGTATGAGACAATGAATAGATTCAGTTATACATAAAGAGCATATAAGTGAGACAAGATAATGAAAAACTGAATGTCAGTGCAGCTAATGCTGAACCCAGCAGCCTCTTCATTTTTGGATCACCTTGAAATATAATTTTGTTCAGTACAGACTCAATCATGGTAGTGGGAACATTTACTGTATTGGCAGCAAGCTCTGTTCTAGCACACAATCTTACGACAACGTCATACTTTACACCTTTTGATGAATTACTGAATAATATCACAAGCATTATGGACTTTCAGTATGGATCTCAATTACATAAATGCATTTTCTAATATTCTGTAATTATTTCAGCAACAAGGTTGATTTGAAACATGTGTCTTGCATTGTTTGATATGGAATGAGCTTATTGTTAAAAGTACTAAATTGAAAGATCGCACTGTTGTGTTTCGAAGATTAAACCAAATGCTCAGTTTTCTCATTACATATTACAATAATCTTGTGTTTTGAAACAATTATTATGTGGACTGAAAATGTCTATAAAGTTAAGTTACACGTGTGCTCACTTTGGATTTTTGTACTGTGTAAATGGAGCCTAAATACAGTGTGCTGTATGATTACTTAATTTATTTTATTATTCTTTTTGTGATAAAAAATGATTAAAGAGGGGATTGAAAGATTATGTGTATTTTCAGTATCTTTAATCAGATGTATTTGGGTGATTCTATAATTGCACGTATATTTGGCATTTCAGAAAGTTATGAAAAAAAAAAACTTTTCACTAACAGAAATTATTTTATCTTATTGAAAACATATTCAGTTTTAATAATTCAGTCCTTACTAAACACAAGTTTTTTCCTTTTTTTTTTTTTTTTTACTTTTAATGAAAAAACACGTCTTTATGGTATTGTTTGTCAACTCTGTTACGGACAAATTAGGCAATGTGTAGAAATAACAATAAATCATAACAGGGAAATCCCTCTTGTTTCATTAGACAGTCCTTACATTCCAACACTTGAAACCGTGATAATATTTCACCCATGCATACCTTAAAAATACCCATGTCTTCACAGAACTGTCCACTTGGAGCAAATATTTTTCATCTTAAAATGCATTATAAACAAAAAGAAATGTTGATTAAAAGACTTTTAAATAAGCCAATGTGTGATCAGTCATAAATTCTGTTTTCCTTTTGATATTGTGGCAACAGTGCTGATATTCTACAAAACAACTCTTGGTGTAAGAACTTTTTAGATTAAACTATTTTCTCAGAGAGAGACAACACATACTTTTCAGTGCTTCAGATCTTATCAGTGAGCAAAAGTAACATTTCCTGTATCTTACACAGAGGTGGGTAGTCCAGAGATCAGAAAGTAAAAGTCCTGCCATATTTTTGTTCCACCCATGAACTGAGTAGCATCTGCCTGCAAAGCTGGTGGCTGCATTTTCAGGAACGCAGTCCTAGGACCGCATTTCTAGGACCCTAGGTTTTTAGTGACAACGCCACCTACCGAATTAGAGGAGCAGCGAAGATGGATGACAGTCACAGTATGAGTATCAAATGTGAATCAATTTTTATTTGTTTAACATTAAAAACAATTGTGATGCATTTCATTGGAAAGTTAACGTAGCCATATATTAGCCTCTAATGCTGTAAAATTAATTGTTAGCATATTCATTTAACGAAACTGTTGCATGATAAGCCTGTGTTGAATTATTGACAGCACAATAAACTGTAGCACGTTCGTTGTGAAAGCTTGTTAATTACTCATTGTTTTTCCATTTTAATTAAGTTAAAATAATCTTAATATTTTATCTGTCACATGCTCATTCAGCCTGTTTAACGTTACCCCACAATACATGTTATGAGTATGTCTCTTCATTTTGACATTTTAATAGTCAGACATAACAGAGAGGCCATCATAATAATTGACTGTTAAAATACCACGTGTTAGATTGTGTCATTTACTGTATACTGTACTCTATATGAAGTGTTTTCAAGGACAAAAGTATGACAAAAGATAAATAAATAAATTGGTCAAGTATTGGAATTGTTTTTACACAATGTCCAATGTATCCTTTTTTTAAGTGTTAACAGTATTTCTGTTAACCTAGCAGTGATTATGTTCTCCATTTACTACTTCAGTGAAGTGGAAGAATTGAATAGAGTGATAGAGAAAGAGGGGAGAGCATCCAGGTGGTCGGTAGTGCTGCTGCATCACAATGTGTGCTTTAAATATTTAAAGTCATGTCAATAATATGTTATTTCTACTCAGATTTCTTGCATCTCTCTCTATCATTTTTTTCTCAGTTCAGATGGGCTTTATTGACGTGAATGTTTCAAGAACCTTTGTTCCAACAACATCAAAATATCAAAATAACAGTATGCAATAATAATATTATGAACATTAATTGGTATGAAGATTGATATAATTATTTTTGTATCGTATATGTGTGTGCGGTCTGTGGTAACTAAGATCTTTTAAATATGAAATTTAAAATGTTCAACTAAATGTTCCTTATTTCATTCACTTCTCTCTCTTTCTTTCTGTTAGGAGTCAGTGAAGACGTCGTCCATGAAGTTGTTTGTGGTTCACATCATGAACAAATTTGTTTTTTTGTGTGTTCAAGTTAACTTGTTGTAATAGGCTATATTATTTTATAAAATATACACAATCTTAAATCTACCCCCAGAGTCATCCTTGTGTCTTCCCTCTGTACTTGAAAATGTGGTTGATCTAGTGACTGAAAAGACTATACCATGATTCCTTGAGTTATTATATTATGCTACTTAGACCCAATAATTACTCAACATTCCTAGGAAACAGGTTTAATTGCTATAAAGAAAGTATATTTGGGTGTAATAAAACTTTAAAAAAAAAAACCTCTAAAATTGTAATGTAGTTAAAACTGGGTGGAAATACTGTCATAGTGGCACTTTTTTCGGTGCTCCAAAACTAGGGTCCTACAACTGCGGTCCTGAAAGTGCGGCCTCCGGTATTGCAGACGGATAATGTTGCATGAACTCAGCAGCTGATTCCAGCAGAAGAGGAACCAAGTGAATAGGCTTGTTTGAGATATGCCTCGCCTCGCCTGAAATGTAGGCGAGAGCAGGCGGCTGCAGTGAGAGGAGGAGTGAAATAAACGCAGTCAAGACGGACAGTTCTGATCTCTCGAAGTGGAACAGATACCTACGAGATCAAAGGCAGATATCGCGTTATTCTCACTCATATGCTGTGCTGCTGATAAACATGATATAATTTCAGTTATGTTGCTTTTATATGAATATAAATATGATGAACAAGACACTCAAAGTGCTTGCTATTTAATTCCATAGGAAAGGTGTATTTATCATCCATTTTTATTTTAATTCAAACATGTATTTTAGATTTTTATAGAAAATATGACAACAATCACATATCTCACACAGAGATCGCACTGTCATAGTGTTTGGGAATATTCATGCACAATTTAAATAGTGTGTAATGTTGCTGTTGGTGCATGAGCAGTATCTCCAAAGTTGCTGCGCTGAAAGTTTAACGTAAGCGGAGATATCGTCTTTTAAAAATCAGGAAGTTTAATGCCTACAAAAACGACTCATATGGGACTACAAAGAACTACTTCCCGGGTTGCATACGAAATAAACCCATCAACCCCTCCCTCCGGAACATGCAGAAAAGGGGGCAAGGCCATGTTCTGCGGCTTTGTCGCAGAGGAAGAGTTATAGTGGAGAGTTGTAGCCGTGACGTCGAAACGGTGTTATTTTCACCCAACTGTCAGGTCTTCTGTGTTCGGGCTTCCTACGGACGCTGTAGTTCGTCAACAACGGTTAAAATTTATGTTTGATTATGTTCCTGACAATTACAATCCTAATTCAGCTCTCTGTGCTGCGCATTTTACGGAAGACAGCTTCCAGAATCTACACGAGTTCAATGCCGGATTCACACAGAAACTATTACTAAAACATGGAGCAGTTCCAACTTTAAAACCAGAGGCAGCCACAACCTGTGAGTAAGATTTCATAATTTTAAATGTATTTGCATGTATAATTTCAGACGTAATATTTTAGTTTTATCAAGGTCGTAAACAAATGCCAACGCTGGCTTTAGTAGCCAGTTAGTTAAAAGCTATTTTGTGTGTCTATGACAAACGCGTACAAACATTTTGGACCCGAATTTGTAATTATGTACTAATTTTGTAAATGTATTTTCCATGTATACTTTATGACGTAATTTTTCGATTTGATCAAGAACGTAAACCAAGCCAACGCTGTTTGGTTAGTAGCCAGTTAGTTTGATGCTATTTTGTGTGTATAAGACAAATGTGCACAAACTTCAAAAAATGATATGTAATCACAACAGCAAACTTCCATTCAGAAACGTTTGTAAGAGCCGTGCTTGCAGAAGTTCTGCTTGACTCTCTTCATTACCGCTTTCTGGGTCTGATTCTGGCTCAAACTGATACGGCAATATTGCACCATTATTTACATTTGACCGTAGCACGTGCAGCTGTCACTCGTGAAGGTAATGGGCGTGAAGTTTCCGGACAATGTGCAGTACGCAGTTTAGCCAATCACAACACACCGGCCCAACTGACCAATCTGAGCCCATCGCCTGTTTCTGAGGGAGTGGCTTCAGAGAATCAGGAAGTCAACCGGTCGTTCAAATGACAGAGGAGAAAGCGGCTTACAATAAAGGTGAAAAATATGGCGTTTTTTAACAAACAAAACAAGAAGACATGTTATATTGCACCCCATAAACTCCATCAAGCAAAGAAAAAAAGCAGTAAACCACCCCTTTAAATAAATAATAGCATGAAATCAGATTTTAAAAAATAAAACATTTTAGAAGAGAATGCAGCATGACGGTTGTCTGAACCAATGAGCATTAAGCTGTGTCGTCAGTCAGTCGTTTCCCATCATGCTTTTGGTCAGCGCAGTCGGTGGAGAGCAACTGCTCTTGTTTGCTCAATCCAACACAGCCGCCTCGCCGTCGTGAGAGTTTTTTTGGCATACGTCAGCATGACATCAGAGCAAGGCGGACGTAACTCGGACACTTTTCTAACCAGCATGCATCTCGCGGTGATCACTGGTGATCGGTTCTGCGCAGATTTTCACAAACAAGCCTATTCCTTTCAAGTCACAAATGAGTCTCGAGTCAAATCCCAAGTCATCAAAGAGTTAAAGTTAATGAGATAATTAAGTGACTAATTAAATGATGATTGTGCATTAGTGATGAACCCCTGCTGTTATTGAGAATTACAGAGGATCAGATGTTGATGTTTTATTGGTTAAAATGATGCCACCATCATGGAGATCAGTGTTTGCTTTAGTTGGGCTCTTGACCCTTTTAGTAAATCAAAGTAATTTGCTTCTAAGTAAATGCAATATTATTTAACAGCAAACATTTGTGTATTGCTGAATCAAAAGCTTGATGTAGCAGATTAGATTAGGTTTCCTGCTTGTAAGTCATTTGAATGAGCATCATGAAGATATCTCGCTTTGGTTTATTGAGTGATATTCAGCTATTACTGAGTTGCATAAATAAAAATCCTATGAAACAAATGCCACTGTAGTGACTACATATTAGAAGGAAAAACTGCATCAGCTCAGGCTTTTAGACATGAATACTTTTCATACGATCCTCAACAGTGGTGACAATAATTCTTCATACTGCAGTGCATGATGGGAGTTTTTAATATGGTGTTACCCAGCATGCATTGCAGCATGAAGAATTTTGTTGGTTTCACCATTGTTGAGATTCATATGCTGGTTCGTGATGTCTGTGTGTGTCTAAATAACAGAAGAGTTCAAGTGTTTATATATATATATTTATTATGTACAGTAGTTTTCAAATTAATTTATTATAACTGTTAGTACAATGCATGCTAGTTCCTTGCATGCTGTAGTTTCACAGGGTTGCATAGTTGCTCATTATGCAGCCCTAATGGGGATGGGGCAGCGCATGCAAAGGCTGTGGCAACTTTAACATTTGAAAGGATAATATGGCAAAGTTATTGCTTTCCTTACTCAAACTGATTTTTAAAATTTTTTCATGAATTGACCTGAAGAATGAAAGCTCGGGAAGTTATTAGCTATATCACCGCTTATCAACACTAGGGGTGTGACAATACACTTAGCTCACGAGATGAGGCAAAATACAGATACTTGGTTCATTAGAAAGAGTCAACATTTTAATACTATTTTAAAGAAATTTTCAATGACAAAATATTTGTCTTTTAATAATAAAAAGTAAAACAATGCAGTTGTATTTAGAAACATTTTAACTAATCTAGGACTGTAACTAATGATTATTTTGGTAATCAAGTAATCTACTCATTATTTTGACAATTGAGTAATCTGATATTTTTATTAACACAAACAGTCCTAAGTGAAACCAGGCTTTAGTATGACTATATATAAACTAACTATGAGGCAATAATAATTGGCTCAAATAAAATATCAAAACCAAGTAAGCATGAATGCAGCATGAATAAACCATGCAGCTGAATTGTCTGATTATTAAGGGTTCAAGCACGAAGTGCTGAAATCCTCTTGAAATTGTAAGTATTTTTTTTATTATTATTTTTCTCCAATAAAACTGATGGTGCAGCCCAAACCCTAAGACGTAGAAAGCTAAAACTTGGTCAGATTTTAGTAGTATTGCTCGCTACTCAGATACAAAGCCTCACACCAATCGGCCTAACGGTGGCACTACAGCGTGAAATAACTAAAATTTTACACATTTTTGGCCGTAGCTCGTACACCGTTTGTCGTAGACTCAAAATTTTAACATCGTTGCGGTCCTTGGGTCAGCCCAAAGAAAACTTTTTTTTGCGAACTAGTCCTAGGTTTTTAATCTGATCGGAATCAAACCACTTCAGAAATATTCCCTGGACACTGAATATCAATAATTATCCAAAAAAAAGTTGAAATTTTGATTTTTCCGCAAAACAGTACGTCAATTAGCATCTATGCTAACGTTAGCCAAATGTTATTTGAAGCATAACTCTGGAACGGAATGAGATATCGTCACCAAACTCAGTACAAATGTGTATGAGCTCAATCTTTGGTCAAATAAAAAAAAATGTGCAGCTCTGCCACTTGGGGCGCTATAAGACTGAAAAAACATAAAAACAGTGATAACTAAGCAACAGTTGGTCCGATTGATTTGAAAATTGGTATGCAGCGTCTTGGTCCAAAGGGGCACGAGTGTATTTAAGGTAATTTAAGTATCTCAAAAAACATGGCCGCCATCGCCCAATGAAATTTAAACACCTATTAAACAAGGTTAACGGAGGTCGATCAGAACGAAACTCGGTGGGCATGTCTGACTCATGGCCCTAAAGGTCTGTAAGAATTTTGAAACAAATCGGCCACTAGTTGGCACTAACAAGATTTTTTGGCTCTGTAATCACGTGGCGTTTCACAAATCCCCACAATATGCATATCATTTGATAGATCTCCTCATAATGAAAAAATTTGCCTCAAGAACCATTGCTGTTAATCAAGTCGTTCATTAATTATTCACAAATATGTGAAAAACCTTACTTTTGTAAACTAGTCTCTGGTTTTTTGCTCAATCTCGATCAAACCACTGAAGTAATAATCTCTGGACTCTCTAGATCAATAGTTATCGAAAAAATGTTGAATTTTGTCCTTTGGTTAGCTTTAAGTAGCTCATTTAAAAAGGGGGCATGGTCACATACAACCATAAGCCTATAAAACCTAAACAAAAACTTGAAACTTTACGAAAGTTGGTAAAAACGTGTCATATGACTCTTAACAGCCATGCAAAGTTTCATGGAGATCGGGCCATAGGTGGCGCTATAACAACTAAAAAGGCCTCAAAAACACAAAATTTCTATAGAAAATGACCTCAAATTGTAGAAAATGTTCATATATTCACACAAACACTAGGCCTTCATATCATTTGATAGATCTCCTCATTCTCAGCAACTTTGCCTCTGGGACTAATGCTGTCAATCAAACTGTTCATTTAAATATTTGAGATTATTAAGAAAAAAAAATCTACTTGAACTAGACATGGTTTTTAAAATCAAAATCAATAAAATCAGTGCAGTACTATTCTGTAGATTATCTAGGTCAATAATTATCAAAAAATGTTGAACATATGCATTTGGACAACTATAAATCCCTGTCATTTTATAATATCTTCTTTACATAGTGTACCAAAAAGCCTATGAATCCTAACAGAAAGCCCTCAAATTCTCAAAACTGTGTAAAATTATGCCTAATTTCATTCTAAACGAGCATGCAAAATTTTAAAGGGGTGCTTTACTGCTTTTTTTCTTTGCTTGATTGTGTTTATGGGGTGCAATATAACATGTCTTCATGTTTCGTTTGTTAAAAAAATGCCTTATTTTTCATATAGTTCACCTTTATTGTAAGCCGCTTTCTCCTCTGTCATTTGAACGACCGGTTGACTTCCTGATTCTCTGAAGCCACTCCCTCAGAAACAGGCGATGGGCTCAGATTGGTCAGTTGGGCCGGTGTGTTGTGATTGGCTAAACTGCGTACTGCACATTGTCCGGAAACTTCACGCCCATTACCTTCACGAGTGACAGCTGCACGTGCTACGGTCAAATGTAAATAATGGTGCAATATTGCCGTATCAGTTTGAGCCAGAATCAGACCCAGAAAGCGGTAATGAAGAGAGTCAAGCAGAACTTCTGCAAGCACGGCTCTTACAAACGTTTCTGAATGGAAGTTTGCTGTTGTGATTACATATCATTTTTTGAAGTTTGTGCACATTTGTCTTATACACACAAAATAGCATCAAACTAACTGGCTACTAACCAAACAGCGTTGGCTTGGTTTATGTTCTTGATCAAATCGAAAAATTACGTCATAAAGTATACATGGAAAATACATTTACAAAATTAGTACATAATTACAAATTCGGGTCCAAAATGTTTGTACGCGTTTGTTATAGACACACGAAATAGCATTTAACTAACTGGCTACTAAAGCCAGCGTTGGCATTTGTTTATGTCCTTGATAAAACTAAAACATTACGTCTGAAATTATACATGCAAATACATTTAAAATGATGAAATCTTACTCACAGGTTGTGGCCCAACAACTGCTGCCTCTGTTCTTAAAGTTGGAACCGCTCCATGTTTTAGTAATAGTTTCTGTGTGAATCCGGCATTGAACTCGTGTAGATTCTGGAAGCTGTCTTCCGTAAAATGCGCAGGACAGAGAGCTGAATTAGGATTGTAATTGTCAGAAACATAATCAAACATAAATTTTAACCATTGCTGATGAACTACAGCATCCGTAGGAAGCCCGAACACAGAAGACCTGACAGTTGGGTGAAAATAACACCGTTTCGACTGCATGACTACAACTCTCCACTATAACTCTTCCTCTGCGACAAAGCCGCAGAACATGGCCTTGCCCCCTTTTTTGCGTGTTCCGGAGGGAGGGGTTGATGGGTTTATTTCGTATGCAACCCGGGAAGTATCTCGTTGTAGTCCCATATGAGTCGTTTTTGTAGGCATTCAACTTCCTGATTTTTAAAAGACGATATCTCCGCTTACGTTGAACTTTCAGCCCAGCAACTTTGCAGATACTGTTCATGCACCAACAGCAACATTACACACTATTTAAAATGAAAAAAGTGAAATTGCAGTAAACCACCCCTTTAAGAGAGATCGGGGGAAAAAAATAACACTATAATAGTTATAAAGGTTAAAACACAGTGTTGTATGAGAAATTGCAATTTATAACCTCTAGATAGCAGCGGAAGACCACTAATGGGCTTATTAAACTCTAAAACAGTAGTGTTCATAGGTTTTCTTATAGAGATATTATAAAATCACTGTTATGACATTTAAAATCACAGTTAATTCAAGTTTACCATTTTGTTCACACAGATATATCAGTTTTTTGCTATTTTATTATTTATGATCACAGAGAAACCTGAAAATGACGATATAAACTCTTAAAAAGACAAGACTTGCAAAAAAATAGTCACCTGTCATTTATTTAAAATATCTATATCTGCAACAAAATAGGTGTGCATGTATGTCCGTGTACGAGTGTGTCTGTGTGTGTGTGTGTGTGTGTGTGTGCCTGTGTGTGTGTGTGTGTGTGTGTGTGTGTGTGTGTGTGTGTGTGTGTGTGTGTGTGTGTGTGTGTGTGTGTGTGTGTGTGTGTGTGTGTGTGTGTGTGTGTGTAAGCAAGCTTAATGATTATTAATATGATTTTATGTTTTAGTTTATTTTATTTCTATTTGTGTGTATTTGTGTGTGTGTGTGTGTGTGTGTGTGTGTGTGTTTCCTTGAGCCTATTGTCCATTTTTGATGTGTTTCACTGTCAGCTATACAATCCAGGTTGACCTAGACCATAAAAGCATACCACCTTAGGCCTTAAAATGCTTGAACCCCGGTGATTGCTGCTTGCAGCTATATATTTATTTTATTCTTACTATTTTATTTTACATTTGCTGTTTTAGTTGTGATTTTTTAGTAGCTTTAGTTGTGATGTTCAGAGTTTTATCTGAATATTTTCTTGACTGTCACCATTGTTGAGGTTCATATACTGATTCTTGATGTCTGTGGTCTTTTGATTTGTAAATTATTCAAATGATTGGATATTTACAATACTGCAAGATATGAAGCTATGAAAACATCTAAAGCAGTATCCTTATAATCAGATATTGGACTTGAAATGAGGTCGGTGGATCATTTGCCCACAACTCTTTTTAACTTGGGTCTGTTGGCTAAGCTAAGTATGTTTTATGTGAATACACAATTAAAGCAAACAGCATAATATTAACACCAAAATGCCAAGGTCAAAAGCCTACAGGGCTTGGAAGAAAAGGCCTCTTTAACTCTGGACATCATCCCATAACCTGCTCATGCAGAATCACAATCATCTAATAACTGGACATCGCTGGGTTATGAGCACGAGCCAAATAAGGGTTCCTCCAGGATCTCAACGCCTCATAGCAGGATCTCACCAGGATCTCATAACATCAGCGTCCATTCAATTCCACTCCTGAAGGAACTTATTTAATAGATAAACTGGCTTGTGAGTGATGTGACGACTCTGAGTCTTCTCCAGATCCTATTGGGCAGAGTGCGGCAGGCTCTGACTGGTCTTCCTCATGTTAATTGTTTGATTAGTAGCATATTTAAGTGTGACATCTGTTAACTAAGACAGGCACTTTGTGGGGATGTTTTCTCCAGAATGTCTCTTTGCTTATGTGTTACTTTTGGCATTTCTTATATCTTGTAGTTAAAGTTTTGTTGTTATTTATTTCTTTGGTTTTCTTTATTATCCCTAGATTTATGCTTTATAATTATTACTGACTGCTATTGTTTTAGTTCAATTAAATAAAACAATTGGCATTGATACCCTTTGTTGATCTGCTCCTTTTTTATGTGGTGGCTTTTAAACGAGCTGGTGTGTGTATAATGTTCATGTGCAAGTTATATTTTTGTATTACTGTAGTTTTATGTTGTAAAGGTGTTTAAGTTTCTGTTCTCACTAACTCTGTTTACAGACTGCTGGGATCAAGAGGATCAGAAGAGAGTCTACAGCTGCCCTCAGTGCAGACAGACCTTCAGTCCAAGACCTGCTTTAGCTAAAAACACCATGCTGGCTGAAGTGGTGGAGAAACTGAAGAAGACCAAACTAACAGCTGATGTTCCTGCTGGACCTGGAGACGTGGAGTGTGACATCTGTACTGGAAGAAAACACAAAGCTGTCAAGTCCTGTCTGGTGTGTCTGGAGTCTTACTGTCAAACTCATTTTGAGCGTCATGAGGAGTTTCACTCAGGAAAGAGACACAAAGTGACTGATGCCACTGGACGACTGCAGCAGATGATCTGCAGGAAACATGATAAGCTTCTGGAGGTTTTCTGTCGTATTGACCAGCAATGTGTTTGTGTACTTTGTATGACAGATGAACATAAAAACCACGAGACTGTATCAACTGCAGCAGAGAGGACAGAGAAAGAGGTATGAACTGAAACGACTCATTGATGTATTAATGCTGACACTTCAAGTGTTTCTCTTCACTGCAGTATTCAGCTGTATCATGGTGCATCATGTGATCTACTCTTCCATTCAGAGTTACTACATGATAGCTCTGTATTTGTGCTCAAGCTGAACTTTGCTCATCTTTTTAACATCTTTTCAAGTTGCTGTTTTTTTGCTGCGAATTGCAGTCAGTTTAAATGTCCATGTCTGCTTCACATTAATTCATGATTTCAGAATAATGATGACAATAAACACATATGCCATCCTTCATATCTGAGGACTTCATGGAAACTAAATTTAATTAATGATCTTAAAACACTGAAAAACACTGAAAATATTTATTTTATCAAACAGGCAAAATTTTACATGATTTTTTGATAGCTTTATGTAATATGTGAGGTTATTTGTTTTTAATTTCTCCTGCAGAAACACTTGAAGGAGACTCAGAGTGAAATCCAGCAGAGAATCCAGCAGAGACAGAAAGATCTGGAGCAGCTGAGAGCGGCTGTGGCGTCTCATAAGGTGAGTTTGGAGAAGAAGAGAAGTTTGAGACTCAGTTTGACTCCTCTTTCAGTCCCACTGAAGCCGCTGTGGCTCTCAGGCTGTGAGGAAGCAGTAAGAGCTGATTGTGATGTGTGTCTAACAGCACTCTGCACAGACAGCAGTGGAGGACAGTGAGAGGATCTTTACTGAGCTCATCCGCTCCATTGAGAGAAGCCGCTCTGAGGTGACACAGCGGATCAGAGATCAGGAAAAGACTGCAGTGAGTCGAGCTGAAGGACAAATGGAGCGACTGGAGCAGGAGATTGATGATCTGAAGAAGAGAAACACTGAGTTGGAGCAGCTTTCACACACAGACGATCACATCCATTTCCTGCAGGTAGCCAAACTGTAGTGCAGGTTATTGAGGACAGTGTGTGAGATAATGTTTTTTGCTGTTACAGTCTTTAATTAACTGACATTTATTATCTGAAGCACACTGACTGAATAAGAATCATTCTGCTGCTGGGAATGTAGTCAGGAATATTGTCTCGTGATGTTGTTTTTACTGTAAAACTGGTTTCAATCAGGTACACTGCAGCAGTGAGGTGTCCTGATGAAACATGCTAATAATAGAGACCAATACACGTTATTTGACTGTTTTATTTGCTCAATTAAGCATTAAAGTAATTGTCTTAAATATGTTTAACCCTACTCTTAGATCATTTTGCCCAATAATGTTTACATTTTGTTTTTAGGTTTTTTTTTTTAACTTTATTGGAATGGTACGAAGCTTGGTTAAGGTTGTGGCACTTGCTACATGAACACACACCAAAACATGAAAAATAAAATTATGGATATGATTTGAAAAGGTTAAATGATCCTGGAAAAAAAAAACAGTCACACTTGTACTCATCACAGACAAAAATTATGATCTTGTAAATGGAAAAAAAAAGAATAATGGGAAACTAATTTCATCTGGAGGACACAACTGGGTCTGCAACCAAACAACATTTTACTTAAATCTCATGCTGTATATCAACCTGAAATTTAAAACACAATTTTTTAAGATGTATGGCTTTGATTTTCTCACAGTTTTAGAGTAAAATATGTTTTGGAAAATTTCATATAAAATTTGAAAGTAGTATTTTTGTGGATGTTTTCATAACAATAAACTTCTATAACTTTTTTCATTTTACTTTTTTCTACTTCTGCAAAAATCTGTGAAGTGTCTTCTTTAAAAATAGATAAAACTTACGTGGTCCAAAACATTTGAGATTTATGACAGATTCAGATAGAAATAAAATGTTCAGGTCTGTGCTCAAACAGTGGTTAAGAGGTAATAAATTAATTATAATTACTGCATAAATATAATTTATATACACTAACCTAACCTGAAAATACAAAACAAACTAAAAAAAAAATCAAACTAAAATATAGTACATTCATTTCAATGAAATTGAAAAAAAAACAAAAAAAAAACAATCATCGCTTTGTGAGGAGCACCAGAGGGTTAAACTTCTCCTTTCAATGATGCATCATGAGACAGTAAATCTTTATTAACATTATTATTTAATTTTTTGTTTATGTGGGCAGCTAAACTTTACATTATTGAGGAATTAATTGAAAGAAAGCAGGGGTTTTTTCTAGGCAGTCCTGTTTGGAAGCTGGAACAAGAGACTTGTGAACTTTTATCAAAAATGTTTCTCACTTCTTTGCACTCACTATTATTTTATAATTGTATTATTTTCAGGTTTATTGTTCCTGTAGAGTCTTCCGTCTCTCTCAGCTCCTCCTGAATCTACAGGAAACATCTCTGTCAGTTCCCTCTCTTCTTTTGATGTTGTGAGAGAATCTGTCTGTCAGCTGAGACACAAACTGGAGGATTTCTGCAAAGAGGAGATTAAAAATATATCTGGTAAAATAATAGAGATTCATCTGCTCTCTGTAATGAGACAAACATCATCTAATATTACAGGTATCATTTTCTCTCTGTGTTTATATCTGATATTTTCTCAGTCACTCACAGTAACATTGTTCCCAGAACCAGAGAGGACTTCCTACAGTGTAAGTCACTAACAAACACAACGACACACACTGAGATACTTCATCTAGTAAGTTTAGTTTAAAGTGACAGAAAACATTACCAGTCTTCACATTTTTTTATTAATCATGTGCAATCAATGTAGACAAAGTTATTACAAAATATTGCAGTTTACTTTGAATTACTAATTACTTCCCTAAGCTTGTAATCAACTTACTTACAACTTACTCTGCCTTCTTGGCAGAGACTATTTACACAAACTCCGTCAGCCAACGTTTGGTTGGGCTGGACAACATCACAAAACATGATCTTCTGACAATGGCTCACGTGGCATAGATGATAAATCACGAGCCATTTTTGATGCGATCGACCCGACTTCGAATCTGTCTTTTGCTGAACTTTCTTTTCTCCCTTTTCAAATCTCATATCACATCAGAAAGGCATTTATTTTCAATAAAAATGAAGGAAATAATCGAAAAGTTGAAAATAAAGTATCAGGTTGTTACAGGGCTGACGAGAGGCAAGTGGATCCATCTGCAAGCTTTTATTAGAGAAAGACGTGGTCATCACAGGCAGGGTCGAACAATGGCAGATAGGTATAACATGGGCGAGACAGAGAGTAAACTAAGACAAGCGTGGGTCGGCAATTGGCGAACAGTATCCAAAGGGGCAAGAAAGGAGAGGTAAACCAAAACGTCAGCGATAGTCCAGGCAGGGGAAAACACAATCCAACAAAGGCAAGGCTAGGAAAACTAATAGGGCTCTGTAGGGCAGCAATAATGCGTACAATACTCGGCAACGAGGGAAACAAAGTCCAGGGTTTAAATAGTGTGCGTGATGAGTGATGCGTGGGATCAGGTGTGCGTGTGATTAGTGCAATGAGTGATTGGTGACAGCTGTGTGCGCGTGTGATTGGTGAGATGGCTGATGGGAAATGCAGTCCATGTGAGGTGTGGTGTGAAAATCAATATGATGAGCGAGTGACCTCTGGTGGTGAATGAACGGAAGTGCATATACTGGATTCGTGACAGAGCCCTCCCCCAAAGAGCGGCTTCCAGACGCTCCACACAGTCTATAATCCAGGAGGGAGGTGGAGCGGAGGCGGAACAGGGGGAGGGATGGAGGGCCAGGTCCATGTGGAAGTGGAGTGGTCTGGGATCGAGGTAGAGCCGGACTGGAGTCCACCAGGGTGGAGCCGGCGGGACTGGAGTCCACCAGGGTGGAGCAGACGGGACTTGAGCCTACCAGGGCGGACCAGACGGGACTTGAGCCCACCAGGGCGGAGCAGACGGGACTTGAGCCCACCAGGGCGGAGCAGACGGGACAGAAGATCTCCACGGCGGTGCAGAAGACCACCAGAGCCAGGCAGCAGACCACCACAGCGGCGCAGATAGAGCAGGAGCCCACCAGGGTGGCGCAGAAGACCACCAGAGCCAGTGTAGAACCTGGTCGAAAAGAACGCACACACATGTTTAACTTAAGAAACTAATCTAACTTCATCAGCTCGTAAAATGAGCAAATGACCAACTAGCGTCCGGCCATACTCGCCTTACCACCAACGAGAGACTCGTAAACCATGATAAGGTGAGGATGAACGGCCCGCGCTACATCTGTTCGGAGTTTAACAACGGATAATTACTCCTTTGGAGACGCTCCAGAACCAGAGTGTTCGCTGACTTACAACTTCGTCTCAGCAAAGACGATCACCAGAGACACACAACGTGATACTCCTCATGACCTCACAACCTCAGCTCTGGTCTCCTGCATTCCAGGAGAAAGCCGCCTCTTACAACAAAAGGAATTCTAGTATACAAAGTTTCTTCCAAACTTTCATGGACTTTGCCAAAAAGACAATCCAGAAAAGACTGCTGCTATGAAAGCGACTCAAGAAACAAATTATAAATGAATGTGGTATTCTATGTTTCATTTAATCTTACTGTAGTTATCAGAATTTAGGATATTTTTAATCTATGACTTATGAATTATAGGTATTCAATATAAGTACCTCATGTTTGATATTGATTTAAACCTTATTTTGATTCCAATAAGATGAAAAGGATGAATGTTGACTTTTAGCATCATAAGGTATGATTATAACACTTTGTAGAAATCTGCTAGGATATTGTGGCTCATGTGACATATTTATGAGCAGATAATGTATGCACGAAGAAGAAGTCGTGTTGGGCGGGGCTCCGCCCTACAGAGACAATATGATTGGGTCAGACAGTGAAAAGGATGGACTTAATTCTGTCCGATAAAAACAGACACCCCAACTTTGAATTAGCTCAGTCGGTCAAAGATGAAAACACAAAGATAACGGGTGGAACAACTGGGTGAAAACCTGCAAGGAAACTTGGCTGAAAGTCTGGGTGTTGCCCCTCTTGATCCTGCTGCGAAACATCTGGCTGATCATCCAAAAGACTTCAACACACTGTCAACTTCAGACCAAACTTGCAAAGAACTTCAAAGCCTTGCCATTCGCGCGCTGCCAGGAAGCCACGAATCGTAGAGAGGATTCCCGAGTGACGTCACGCGACAACGACAAGTCGGGGATTCCCTCAAGAAGTAGCCTTCAACTCAACTTCAACTCACAGCAAGTAAAACAAACAGATCTCTTATTCGCTGAAGCTGAATTGAATTGAATGAATCGTTAAAAGATAATAATAACTGAGTCTTCTGTTTGTGACGTCCTATTAAAGTTGTCCTTATTCTCAAAAGAAGAGAATAGTTAACTTTCTTCAAACTGCTTGAATCTTGCCATAGTGTGTGTGTATGTGTTTTGTTTGTATCGTACCCTAGAATAGTAAATAAACTCTCGATTCATTTTTAATGAATAGTCTGGTGCCGTGATTTTCAAATCTTAAATTATTTGCCATAGATCGTGTTACCTGTGCTCAGAGATTTCCCAATCAAATCTGTATTATTATCAACAATATGAAGAATTGCTAATTTATACTGCATTAATACTTGCTGGTCGAGCAGTTAATAAGGTATAAATTGTACATTTTGATTAATATCAATTAATCTATACATTGGTGATTAATATCAATTAATCCGATCAAAGTCGGATTTCTACGATTTGATTCCCTAAAGCAAAAATTTATAAATAAAGGATAAAACCCTTACTAAATCCTTACACCAGATAGTGGACCACCACAGTGGAGCAGGTGGAACAGGTGGAGCAGAAGACCACCAGAGCGGAGCAGACGGACCCGAAGACCACCACGGTGGAGCAGATAGAGCAGGAGCCCACCACGACGGATCAGGAACCCACAGCAGAGCCTGGGACCTAGGGAGGACGGAGACACAAGGAGAAGACAGAACATGCACAGACACAAGGACTGGGGTAGGGAACACAGGAAGTTCATGGTTAGTTTCTATAGCAGTGACAGAACAGAACGAGAGTTCGTTGACGGCCTCCATAGCCGTGACAGGACAGAACGAGAGTTCATTGACGGCCTCCATAGCCGTGACAGGACAGAACGAGAGTTCCTTGACGGCCTCCATAGCCGTGACAGGACAGAACGAGAGTTCATTGACAGATACCGCTGACACCTCTGGAGGTTCTGCGGCGGTTGCCGCCACCTCTGGAGGTTCTACAGTGGTAAACACAGGACACAGGGAGAGTTCAGTAATGGTCTCTTCGACCGCAACACAACAGGTTGAGAGTTCATTGACTGATACCGCTGACACCTCTGGAGTTTCTGCAGCGGTTGCCGTCACCTCTGGAGGTTCTAGAGTGGTAAACACAGGACACAGGAAGAGTTCAGTAATGGTCTCTTCGACCGCAACACAACAGGCTGAGAGTTCATTGCTGGGTGCCACCACCATACGAGGAGCTGAAGTGAGCACCGCCGCTTCGGGAGCTTCTGCAGCATGTACCGCCACCTCTGGAGAAACTGCAGCGGGCACCATCACTTCAGGGAACACGGCAGTGAGCGCCACTACCTCAGGAGGTTCTGCAGCATCAGCTGCCACCTCTAGAGACATCATAGTGGACGCCGCCACCTCTGGGAGTTCTGTGGTGGTGTATGCAGCACGAACACACCAAAATGTGATCCCCATTTCAGACAGGGGAATCAGTTCAGGAACAGGAGGGTTAGAGTGAGTGAGTTTGAGGATACCAGCTGCGCGTGCAGACACCAGCGGTGAATCCCTCACACTGGATATCAGACTGGGATAATGAAAGACTGACCTTGATGATCTGGGTGTGTCAGCCCAGACGTGACCCGACTCTGGAAGGTCAGCGGAGACGTGACCTGACTCTGGAAGGTCAGCGGAGACGTGACCCTGTGACTCTGGACGAGCAGCTGTGACGTGCTGCTGTGACTCTGGACGAGCAGCTGTGACGTAACTTGACTTTAGGAGATCAGCTGTGATCTGCTGTGACTCTGGACGAGCAGCTGTGACGTGCTGCTGTGACTCTGGACGAGCAGCTGTGACTCTGGACGAGCAGCTGTGACGTGGTGCTGTGACTCTGGACGAGCAGCTGTGACGTGGTGCTGTGACTCTGGACGAGCAGCTGTGACATGACTTGAATTTAGGAGATCGGCTGTGAAGTGCTGTGACTCTGGACGGGCAGCTGTGACGTGCTGTGACTCTGGACGGGCAGCTGTGACGGGGCAAGATTCTGGGAGATCAGTTGAGACGTGACTCGGTTGATGACGACCAACTGTGACTTGACTTAGCTCATGAAGATCAGCTTTGACTTGACTTGATTCGTGATGATCAACAGTGACTTGACAGCTCATGAAGATCAGCTTTGACTTGGCTTGATTCGTGATGATCAACGGTGACTTGACTTAGCTCATGAAGATCAGCTTTGACTTGACTTGATTCGTGATGATCAACGGTGACTTGACTTGGCTTGTGAAGATCAGCTGTGTCTTGGCTTGATTCGGACGATCAACGGTGACTTGACTTAGCTCATGAAGATCAACTTTGACTTGGCTTGATTCGTGACGATCAACGGTGACTTGACTTAGCTTGTGAAGATCAGCAATGACATGACGGGGTGTTGTTGTGACCGCCATTTTGTGAGCGTGCTCTAGCGCGGCTGTGATCATACAATTGAATGCGGTGTCACGTTCCTCCACGATACCCACAGTAAACGCTGAACCAACAGTCATTAAAGCGTACTCCATAAAGTCACTTAGAGACGAACGGGGAGCTTCAAGGGTTAGTCTTGATCTGAGTGGCTGGTTAATACCCTCACAGAAAAAATCTATTAACAAATGGTCCGGTAATTCGGAGCCATTAGCCAAAGCCAAATATTCCGTTATGTAACCCTCGAGTGATCGCGTACCCTGCTTGAGGGCTAGCAATAAGAGCGCTGCGTCCATACCTGGCCAATGTCCACTAGAAAAGCCACTGGATCCTTGTGCGGCCGAGTATTCGGTTACAGGGCTGACGAGACGAGAGGCGTGCGGATCCATCTGCAAGCTTTTATTAGAGACAGACGTGGTCATCACAGGCAGGGTCGAACAATGGCAGACAGGTATAACATGGGCGAGACAGAGAGTAAACTAAGACAAGCGTGGGTCGGCGATCGGTGAACAGTATCCAAAGGGGCAAGACAGGAGAGGTAAACCAAAACATCAGCGATAGTCCAGGCAGGGGAAAACACAATCCAACAAAGGCAAGGCAAGGCAAGGCAAGGGAAACTAATAGGGCTCTGTAGGGCAGCAATAATGCGTACAATACTCGGCAACGAGGGAAACAAATTCCAGGGTTTAAATAGTGTGCGTGATGAGTGATGCGTGGGATCAGGTGTGCGTGTGATTAGTGCAATGAGTGATTGGTGACAGCTGTGTGCGTGTGATTGGTGAGATGGCTGATGGGAAATGCAGTCCATGTGATGTGTGGTGTGAAAATCAATATGATGAGCGAGTGACCTCTGGTGGTGAATGAACGGAAGTGCATATACTGGATTCGTGACACAGGTAGGGTTAGGGTAGGTGTAGGGAGGGCTTTATTTTCTCAAGAAGGTGTCATCCATTTAATAATTTGAATTAAAATTATAATTTACACTCAATACATTATTGGATACTGTTTCATAATGTACTTCAATACTGAGTTGCAGATATTTGCATAGCAGAATAGCAGAAAATACTGCTATTTTAACAGTGTGAACAGAATCTATAGGCTAACTATTTGCACTTAGTGTAACTTGCATATCGCTAAGAAATACTGTTATATTCACTCAGTGTAAATAGGCTAGCCTGTATCGCTAATTACACTAAAAGTTTAACTTTAACAACCACTGATTACAGTTATTTTTTTTTTTTTTATTTCATTTTATTTTATTTTTTTCCCCATCAGATTCCCATCAGTTCACTCTGGATCCCAACATTGCACATAAACTCCTCCGTCTGTCTGAAGGGAACAGAGTGGTGACACTGACACAGAGCAGCCGTATCCTGATCATCCAGAGAGATTTGATCATTATCTGCAGGTGTTGTGTAGAGAGAGTGTGACTGGACGCTGTTACTGGGAGCTTGAGTGGAGTGGGAGTGATGTGTGTATATCAGTGTCATATAAGAGCATCAGCAGGAAGGGATCTGGTTATAAGTGTGTGTTTGGACGTAATGATCAGTCGTGGAGTTTGTTCTGCTCTTCCTCCAGTTTCTCATTCTGGCACAATAACAAAAGGACTGAACTCCCTGTTCCCTCCATCATCAGGAGAATAGGAGTGTATGTGGATCTCAGTGCAGGAACTCTGTCCTTCTACAGCGTCTCTGACACAATGAACCTCATCCACACAGTCCAGACCACATTCACTCAGCCGCTCTGTCCTGGGTTTTATGTTTGGGGTCGTCAGTCATCAGCAAAACTATTATAACTATGTAAATTATAGAGAGATGTACACATTGTACTGTTATACACCAACTCTGAACTGTATGATTAATCAGAATATTTACTTTACATTTATTCATTTAGAAAGCACCTTCCTCCAGAGCAACTTACAAATGAGAAACAGTAAGATGTTGTAGGTCTTCTATATTTTAATCTTTAAAACAAAAAAACTGCAGCTGAACTCCTGTCACTCACAATAATGTGTTATATAATACTATAACAGAGCAAATACTTTCTCATCTGATGAAGCTAATATTGATTGTAAAATTGGTATAATACATTGTTTGTCTATGGAAACATGCTTTAAATCTCAGTCTATGAGTCCCAACTGAGGTCTAAAAACTGTGTAAATTTTATCACCCAAAATCATTTAAATTTATGAAAATCTCGGCAAAAAGATGAAAGAGGCAGAATGTGTTTGTACTTTTATAATCTTTCAGAAAGGGATTTGGCAAGATGTTGTTGTCCCAAAGAGATATCATGATACAGCTGTGCTCTTATTAAACATAAGAGGAATTCACTTTGAAATACAGTGGAAATCTGCATATTAACTTGTTTTTGTTTTTTTTGTTTTTGTTTTCTCAATGATCCAGACAAATTGGTGTATCTGAACTAAACTGAGTCAAACAATAATATCTAAGTGTAGATTAGATTTGGAGGAAAAATAAAGCATTTTAGCACTGGGCTGCAACATTAAATGTTGGGAAAGTCTGAATATATTTTAATTCAGTGACAGATTCCTACTGAAGTAAAACCACCTCACTGTTTGATTTCATTACAGCAGAATTGAAAAGTCTCCAGACTGATTAAAAAGCAAATATTTTTCACAGAGTTTACTAAAATGTATTGATTAATGAAAGTAATTGTCACATATTTACTACACCATGTGAGAAAAACAAAGAGTAAAATAAAATGTACAAACTGCTGTACAGTTGTGGTATAACCCAAACATGCTTAATACAGCAGAAAAATAAAACCTATTCAGCTTGTTGTAGGTGGTCGGAAGATGGCAGAGGCTTGACCCGATCCGTGTATTCCTGCAGATACTCCAGCAACATCTCCAGATACCTGCAAGAGCACAGACATAAGATCCCTGACCAGAAACAACATACATCCATATCAAAGAGCAGTCTTTAACAACAACAAGAAACCTGAACTACAAATTACACACAGAAACATGGTTTATGCTGTAGGACTGAAGAGCATGGGAAAAAAAGAAAAACTCATGTCATGTGGTATTTAAAACGACCATCTTTCACCTACTTCTTGTACTCTGCATTCTTCCCGTCTTTAGAGATGTCGAAGAGCTGATCAAATGTTGGCAGTCAAGTGATATACTCCAGTTTCATAAGAAGTATAAGAATCTTTTGTTCAGTTATTTGAAGACGGGTGAATCAAATAATAAGTCAGACAGTTCCTCCACTATTTTGAGATGAATGTACTTCCCCTGATAGCAAGCAACCATTGAATTAATGTTAAAAACTGTTGATTTGTCAATGTTATATTGAATTAATATCACTTTTGCACCCGCAATTAATGTTAAAAATGTTTTGATTACTGTTTGCTTTAGTTGGGCTCTTGACTCTTTGTATTTTAATGTTTGTCTCTTGTAACAATGTGCTGAAATATGTTTATTGAGGCGATGAAAACTAAGATCCATTGACCAGATGATGGTGACTGTAATCATTGTGAGGTTGTTTAAATAATTGCTCACACGTGTGTTGTGTTTTTTATGTGTGAATAATGTGTGATACAGTCTGAGATTAAAGCAGTGGTACGGCTATCATTCTTCTACGAATTAGCAGTAAATATTTGAAAAAATAACTCATTAAATTGCCGAATCAATTAGACATCAAGAATCAGTGTATGAAACTCAATCGTGACGATCAAAAAAAGAAAACGTATTGCTGAAATGCATGCTGGGTATCAGCATAGTACAAAACTCATTCATGACTCCCAGCATGCATTGCAGTTTATCTGTTTATCTGAATTAGTTTGATCATTGTTGAGGTTTGTATGATGAGTGTTGATGTCTAAATCTTTCTGTATATTTTGCCACAGTGTCTTTGTGAAACAGAACATTTACATCAGTAATGAAAGATCAACTTCAACACTTTTTAATATTGTTTCTCAACTTTATTACAGCTTGACACCCATCACAAGAAGTAATCTACTCCAACTTAATGTGGCCACCAGGGCTCTATTACATGCCCTCTGTACTACTACTCAAGTAGATCAAAGACCCATGATTATAAAATAGTTAGTTAAAAAGAACTACCTGGTTTCATGCAAGCCACCCTAATTAAAGGACGCAGATGGAAGCTGGTGTGTCAAAAATATACATTTCTTTATTTCACAATAGTCCAATAATACAAACAATTTTAAAAAGAGATAACTGTAATACTTCATGACACTTCTATCGATCAAAACACCAAATGGCCAAGAGTGTATACTGAGTTTCCCTTCCGAGACGTGTCAGAATTTTAAAGCACACCACACGTCACTCGTAATAAATAAGTGAAGAAGAATACACAGGTAAGATAACCCAGTTAAATATAATACACGTGATTCAAGTCAAGTCAAGTCACCTTTATTTATATAGCGCTTTTAACAATACAGATTGTGTCAAAGCACTTAACAGTATCAAATTGGAGGACAGAGTGTCAGTAATATATAATGATAAGATTAAACACTCAATTTTCAGTTAAAGGCATTTCATTATTGAATTCAGAGATGCCATTGTCTAGCTCAGTTTAGTTTAAATAGTATCTGTGCAATCAAATCGGCGATAATCGCTAGAAATTAGGTGTCCCCAACTGAGCAAGCCAGAGGCGACAGCGGCAAGGAACCAAAACTCCCTCTGAGACAGAATGGAGAAAAAAAACCTTGGGAGAAACCAGGCTCAGTCGGGGGGCCAGTTCTCCTCTGACCAGACGACACCCACAGTTCAAAAATTTCAAGTTCTAACAATAGTAGTATTATGTAGTTAGGTATTGTATTATATTTTTAGTTATATTTTTTTAGTTTTATTGTATTTTAATTGAGGTCTCTGGGGGTCATCTGGGTGTCCTGGTCGACGATCAGGCCTGCAGACATCATCTCTTGGTGCTGATCCACCATCTAATCATAGGAAAGAAACAGACAAATATTAGCGTAGATGCCATTCTACTTACGATGTAACGAGTACATCGTGTGTTATGGGAAGTGTTCCCGGTTCCGGTTGATCTAATTAATGCAGCCTAACAATCCTTTAACGGATTTGAATAATAGAAGCGTATTAGTGTGTTATGTGTACGCCAGGCTAAAGAGATGGGTCTTTAATCTAGATTTAAACTGACAGAGTGTGTCTGCCTCCCGAACAGTGTTAGGTAGACTGTTCCAGAGTTTGGGTGCTAAATAGGAAAAGGATCTGCCGCCCGCAGTCGATTTTGATATTCTAGGTATTATCAAACGGCCAGAGTTTTGGGAACGCAGCGGATGTGGCGGACTATAATGCGATAAGAGCTCGCTCAAGTACTGAGGAGCTAAGCCATTCAGGGCTTTATAAGTAATTAACAAGATTTTAAAATCTATCCGATGTTTGATAGGGAGCCAGTGCAGTGTTGACAGAACCGGGCTAATATGGTCATATTTCCTAGTTCTAGTAAGGACTCAAGCTGCTGCATTTTGGACCAACTGTAGTTTGCTGATCAAGCGTGCAGAACAACCACCCAATAAAGCATTACAATAGTCTAACCTTGAGGTCATAAACGCATGAACTAACATTTCTGCATTTGACGTTGAGAGCATAGGTCGCAATTTAGATATGTTTTTGAGATGAAAAAATGCAGTTTTGCAGATGCTAGAAACATGGCTTTCAAATGAAAGATATCGAACAGCACACCTAGGTTCCTGACTGATGAAGAAGAATTGACAGAGCAGCCATCAAGTGTTAGATAATGTTCTAGGTTGTTACATGTGGGGTTTTTAGGTCCGATAATTAACACCTCTGTTTTTTCAGAATTTAGCAGTAAAAAATTACTCGTCATCCAGTTTTTTATATCGACTATGCATTCCGTTAGTTTCTCAATTTGGTGTGTTTCACCGGGCCGCGAAGAAATATAGAGCTGAGTATCATCAGCATAACAGTAAAAGCTAACACCATGTCTCCTGATAATATCTCCCAAGGGTAACATGTAAAGCGTGAAAAGTAACGGCCCTAGTACTGAGCCTTGAGGTACTCCATACTGCACTTGTGATCGATATGATACCTCTTCATTCACTGCTACGAACTGATGGTGGTCAGATAAGTACGATTTGAACCATGCTAAGGCGCTTCCACTAATGCCAACAAAGTTTTGTAGTCTATTTAAAAGAATGTTGTGGTCGATAGTGTCGAACGCAGCGCTAAGATCCAGTAGAACTAATAAAGAGATACAACCACGATCAGATGATAGAAGCAGGTCATTTGTAACTCTAATGAGAGCAGTCTCAGTACTATGATACGATCTAAATCCTGACTGGAATTCCTCACAGATATAATTTTTCTCTAGGAAGGAATATAATTGTGAGGATACTACCTTTTCTAGTATCTTTGACAGAAAAGGGATATTTGAGATCGGTCTGTAATTAACTAGGTCTTTGGGGTCAAGTTGTGGTTTTTTAATGAGAGGCTTAATAACAGCCAATTTGAAGGTTTTGGGGACATATCCTAATGACAATGATGAATTAATAATAGCCAAAAGAGGATCTATGACTTCTGGAAGCAGCTCTTTTAGTAGTTTAAATGGAATCGGGTCTAACATACATGTTGTTGGTTTAGATGATTTAACAAGTTTATACAATTCTTCCTCACCTACAGTAGAGAATGAATGGAATTGTTCCTCAGGGGATCTATAGTGTGCTATCTGATGCGATACTGTAGCTGACGGCTGCAAGGATACAATTTTATCTCTGATAGTATCGATCTTGGAAGTAAAATAGTTCATAAAGTCATTACTGCTATGCTCTTGGGAAATGCCAACACCTGTTGATGCTTTATTTTTCGTTAATTTAGTCACTGTATTGAATAAATACCGAGGGTTATGTTTGTTTACTTCTAGAAGAGACGAAAAGTAATCAGATCTAGCAGTTTTTAATGCTTTTCTGTAGGATAGGGTACTTTCCCGCCAAGCTAAACGAAATACCTCTAATTTAGTTTTCCTCCAGCTGCGCTCCATTTTCCGGGCTGCTCTCTTTAGGGCGCGAGTGTGCTAATTATACCACGGTGTTGGACTCTTATCCTTAATCTTCCTTAAGCGTAAAGGAGCAACCGCATCTAAAGTGCTAGAAAAGAGAGAGTTCATAGTTCCTGTTACATCATCAAGTTGATCTGAGCTATTGGATATACTGAGGAACTGAGATAAGTCAGGAAGATTATTTATAAAGCAGTCTTTTGTGGTAGAGGTAATGGTTCTACCATATTTGTAACAAGAAGTTGGCTTTACAGCTTTAGCTATATGGAATATACAGGAGACTAGATAATGATCTGAGATATCATCGCTCTGCTGCAAAATTTCAACCCCATTAACATCAATTCCATGTGACAGTATTAAATCTAGAGTATGATTTCGACAATGAGAAGGTCCTGACACATGTTGTTTAACACCAATAGAGTTTAGAATGTCTATAAATGCTGATCCCAACAAATCTTTTTCATTATCAACATGGATATTAAAATCACCAACGATTAGGACTTTATCTGCAGTCAGCACTAACTCCGATAGAAAATCAGAAAATTCTTTAATAAAGTCTGTATGGTGCCCTGGTGGCCAGTACAAACATCACAGGGGATTTATCATTAATACTTGTTTCTTTGGATAACGTTATATGGAGCACCATTACTTCGAACGAATTATACTTGAAACCCAACCTCTGAGAGATACTGAAAATATTTCTAGAAATTGTAGCAACACCTCCCCCTTTACATTTTGGACGCGGTTCATGTTTGTAACAGTAATCTTGGGGTGTAGACTCGTTTAAAGTAATGTAATCATCTTGTTTTAGCCAGGTTTCTGTCAGACAAAGCACATCTAGTTTATGGTCAGTGAACATATCATTTACAAAAAGTGCTTTTGAAGAAAGGGATCTAATATTCAATAAGCCAAGCTTTATCATGTCTTTATCTGTATTATATTGTTTTTTTTATTTGTTGAACATCAATTAAATTGTTACTATTACTTTGGTTTGGATGTTTTCTGTATTTTCTAGTTCGGGGAACAGACACAGTCTCTATAGGGTGATATCTAGGTGAAAAAGTTTCTATGTGCTGAGAGTTAACTGACTTCTGTGACGTGAGGCGGCTAGCAGACGATCGGTTTAGCCAGTCTGTCTGCTTCCTGACCTGGGCTCCAGTTAGTCAAGTACAAACTCTAAGACTATGTGCCATATTTCTAGAGAGAAGAGCGGCACCACCCCAGGAGGGATGAACACCATCTCTTTTCAACAGGTCAGGTCTGCCCCAAAAACTCATCCAATTGTCTATAAAGCCTATGTTATTTTGCGGGCACCACTTAGACATCCAGCCATTAAGTGACGACAGTCTGCTATGAATCTCATCACCCCGGTAAGCAGTACACTGTTAAAAATCGCTGTTAAAAAAACGGTCAAATTTTGACAGTGACATGCAGTTTTCCCTACCTGGTCTCATGGCATTTACGTACTTTATGCACTTTTTAGCGTGACACGAAATACGTACCAATAAGTACATATCACTGCAGTTTCCAAAATAAATGAACACGTTCACACAAATTTACAGAGTTGCGATTAATAAAGCGTAATTTTCGCACAATTACTTGAAGAATATCATGCTTTGACTTCAAAACAATGTTAATATGCTGGGAGATTTGAAAACTGATGCTTTTGAACATTAGCATCACACACATCCAGCTTCATATCTATGGGTTTTCATAGCTGGTAAGTTTGTTCGGTAGCTCACAGAGTGCGGAGACGGACTCAGGAGATGAAAAGCACCGGTTCGAATCCCGTGTAACTACGTTTCGACAAAGCAATTAAAATGTGCGTAAAAGAAAGTGGCACAGTTGCATCAGCTAACACATTTTTATATCAGTTTTGCATTTGTTAACACTATCAGGTAGGTTTAGGGCTAGATTTGGTGTAGGGCATATTTCCAACACGATAGAGTATTAACCTTTAGCGACAGTCCCCAGGTATTTGGATTCTGAACCGCCGCAATACGTATCTGAAGCAAGGTAATAAAAAAAACAGCAATATGTACCAATATCTATGTAATAAAAACCCTACATGAGTTTACTAATATAGTCCACCTGACAGAGAGAATGAAAACTAATGAGTGAAAGCAGACACTGATAAACAGCTGCTGTTAACGAACAGATTCACTGAAGAAAAGAGAGGACAAACACAAGAACTACAGCTGACTTCATCAACAACCTTAGATGAAATCAACTGAAGATTTAAACAACTGAACAAACAGCTTTACCAGCTTCACACATTACTAACCAGACTGACTTTATTTCTGTCAGACCTCTACAAAAGAGCTTATTGAGAATGAACAGAGGTTTAGATGATGTTACCATTATGGAAATCAGTGTTTGCTTTAGTTGGGCTCCTGACCCTTGACTTTTGAAAAGTTTGTTTAATTGCTATAACTGTGTTTTTAAGCTGCATTAGTTATGACAAAATTATCGTGATTGGTCAGGTGATGTTGTCTGTTTCTAACAGTCACGCCGGTTTCACACTGCATGCGTAAGCAGAGCGTAAACAGCGCATATTTTTTTCGGTGCCCATGTTAACAGATTAGAGCATTCACACCGCACGAAGCGGCAGAGCAGAAGCGGCAGTGCCGTGATCGTTTCGGCGCTGAGTCTAGTTTTGCTGCGCCGCTTACGCTGAATTAAAGCCACAGTGCATTTTTCTTGATCAAAATTGACCCGATTAACATGAAAAATGACACATTTCACCGTAAAATCATGTGAGGTGTTTCGTGTTTCACAATCACGGGGTAAAAGTCACACTGTATTGATAAATACTTTAGCTAAAAAAAAAAATGGTACTAATGTCTAAATTAATACTTGTTCAAATCAATCACTTTAGCAAAGTTTGTACTAGGCTATTTTCTGCTTATTTTGATAAATAATGTTCAATAAATAAACTGTCATTAAAATGTTAATATAAAAATATATTTTAAAATACAGAAACAAAATAAAAAGTAAAGATTCTGAAAGCATTGAAGGAGGTCCCATAATAAGTTAATATATATTTACAGTAATAACAACAAATTTTATTTTATTATATGATATGATTAATATCATGTTTTTAAATATGATGGTTTCATTATAAACATGGTGATTATCTCTAAGGTGGACACCCAACATAATAGGCTATACGATACCATATGAACCATGTCATGTCAACAATTGGAAAAGTCAGCCATCTATTAATTATCATGTTAATTACTGTGCGCCTTTAGCCCCAACAGCAGGGGCGCTTTTTACCCCAAATACCATACTTTTAAATATTCTTCTAGTTAATGAAAAACTGTTGCTTTAATTATCTTAAACCAAACTGGTAATCATTAAGAAGACCTTTGTCTCAAAATATATTCAATAATTTTAGCGATTCTCATTTTCTACTTAAATCTACAACATTAAAAAAACAAAACATCAAATATTAGATTTAGCACAGAATCAACTACATAAACACATCACTGCCAGGAGTTACTGCCCAAAATTCAAAGGCCTGTTTAAATTATTAAAACTACAGGTATTTATTAACTTTAAGATTACTTTTTATCATGTAAACTATATGTACAGCATGTTATATACGTGACAGAGGGGAACACGGCCGCATCACAGCGTGCTGCCCATATCAAAACACATGACAGACAGCTGTTGGAGAACACGTGAAAAGCGTGACCGAATGAACAATACTCGTCTGTATTTGCAGTACACAAGCCGCGGTTCAGCTGCGCTCTGCATACACGCCGCTTCTGCACTGCCTCTGCTTAAATGTGTGGTGTGAAACCGGCGTTAATCATCATCTACTAGATTGACTTAGAGTCTTGCTGGACTTTGCCCGAGTCTGGTTATAAATGTTGTTTTATGTCTTTTAACTTTCTCAGTGATTTACAGTATGAGGATTGATCAGTGTTAAAACAACCAGAAAATAAGAATTTAAACAGTTTGGGTTGAGCTATGTCTTTTACACTCAGAGAGATATATCAAGAATCAGCGTATGAATCTCAACAATGGTGACAATGAAAAGCTTCATGTTGCAATGCATGCTGGGTGCAAGCACAGTACAAAACTCATCCATGACTCCCAGCATGCATTGCGGCATGAATAAATTATGCTGCTGAATTGTCCTCTTATTTTCTTGAATTCTTACTGTGTGCTTTTATTTTTTCCTTTGTTCTTGTCTTGAGTTTTAGTAGCGTTTTGTGATGTTTAGAGTTGATCTATTTATTTATTTTGTAGATAGTCACCATTGTTGAGATTCATACGCTGATTCTTGATGTATCTGTCTAAATCCCCACAAATTTTTCTGGTTTAAAAATGGGTTATGTTTTAACAGTATTTCATAACTGGTTGTGGAGCAGTGTTTGTTCTTCTGCTATATCAATATCCAGTAAAAGAAGAAACACTTGGGGCCGATTTCATAAAACAAGTTTACCAAATAAGCCAGGTTTATTTCAGTTAGTCTGACTTATTGTCAGCTGATTTGGTTCAAAGTAAATCAGACTAAATGAAATAAGCCTGGTTTATTTGGTAAACTTGTTTTATGAAACAGGCCCCAGATTAAATCAAGAGCAAGAGAACGATTGTTCTTATCAATCTATAAACAACAGCAGTTACCATAACAAAATGTTTCAAAAACACAGCAGCCAAAGAAAAGTTAAGGTTCAAGAGCCCAACTAAAGTAAACGCTTATCTCCATCACGTATCTCCAAAAAAACACACATCTAAACCTCTATAAGATAAGATCTTATGTAGTGTCTGACAGAAATAAAGTCAGTCTGGTAATAATTGAAGCTGGTAATGTTGCTTTAGGAGTTGTTTAATCAGATCTTGAGAGATTTAATGTCTTTTATTTCAGTTGATTTCATCTAAGGCTGTGGCTGAAGTTAGTTGTAGTTCTTGCGTTTCTCTTTTCTTCAGTGATTCTGTTTGTTAACAGCAGGTGTTCATCACTAATGCACAATCAGCACTTAATTAATCACTTAATTATCTCATTAACTTCACTGAGTCTGTGATACTCTAACACTGTAGTGTGCACACATTATAAGTGTTCACTTAATACTGAGGATTTTGTTGTGGGGTTTAAAGGGTTAAAAATGCAAGATAAAAAACAGCATGAAATGTAATTTAACAGGAATATACTGTAATTAATTTACGACAGCAAACTGTAGAAAAACAGTTATTTACTGGCAACCGTGCTGCCAGTAGGTTACTGTAAAATCAAGGAAAAAACAGTTGTATTCTGTAAAACGTAACAGTCAGATTTACTAAATGAAACAAGTTAATTTGACTGAAATGTTAGTGAAATTTCATAGAAAAAAAACAGTTATGCAAATTCATGAACTGATAATGAGAGTATATACACTGCACAAAATTATAAACGCAACACTTTTGTTTTTGGCCCCATTTTTCATGAGCTGAACTCAAAGATCTAAGACTTTTTCTGTGTACACAAAAGGCCTATTTCTCTCAAATATTGTTCACAAATCTGTCTAAATCTGTGTTAGTGAGCACTTCTCCTTTGCCGAAATACTCCATCCACCTCACAGGTGTGGCATATTAAGATGCTGATTAGACAGCATGATTATTGCACAGGTGTGCCTAGGCATGGGCCGGTATGAGATTCTGACGGTATGACAACCTTAGATAAAAATATCACGGTTTCACGGTATTGCAGTTACAGCTCTAAAATATGTTATTTTTAAATGTCTGGGTAAAAAACAACGTTTTTTCCACTGAACACAATATATTTTATTTTTAAGAAACATATAGAACATTTTGGAACAGTAAACATGTCAGGCTAAATAATTAAAATAAATAATTGAATTCTTGTTAATTAAATTAAGTGCAGGTACAAAGATGTGTGCACATACACATAAGGAGAGTGCACAAGTGTGTCTCACACACACACACACACACACACACACACACACACACACACACACACAGCCAGCAGTTTGTTTGTTTTTTAAATACATTTTTTTAAACTTGAATGGTTTGAAATTTACCACATGGTATTATAACGGTAACATACTGTAAAAAAAGGACAGTACACTACTGGAACTGGAACCACAGCTGCCAGTATTTTACCGTTATTTTACAGCGCTATTTATTTATTTATTTATTTTTTTAGGGATGTAATGATGCACCACAAGCTGGTTGAAAATCGATTCAAATGAAAGTGTGGACACTGCTGGAAAATTGTGAATTTTCCATTGGGATGAATCAAGTATCTATCTAATCTACTTTCTAATCTAATCAAATATGTGACAATTCAAATATATATATATATATATATATATATATATATATATATATATATATATATATGGAGAGATTTCTTTTATTTGTGTTATTTGATTATTTTTTTCATTTCAGTTTAGTTTTGTTATTTGCCACATTTCAATTTCACAAAGAAGTGTGCAGCATTGTGTCCAAACAATAATAAAAGGACACCTTTTCATTTATAATTTGTCTTAAATCTCAGTTTGAATGCAAGAAAATCGTGTCGTGAAATCAATATTGTGAATCGTATCGCATTGTGAGTACAGTGAATCATTACATCCCTACTTAGTAGTGGCTGTTTCTGTGGGCTGTTATACGTTAGCCGTCTGCCATATTGAAATGTTCAAAGCCAGTCCATGAAGACTTGAGAGCAAGTTTTGCACCCATAGTTATACACATGTATATCTATATCTGCAATAGACTTCAGCAGATGGTTTTGCCAAACGAACACAAGATAAAAGCCAATAACCTATCACAACATTAAAAAGTTGCCATAGTTTAAAAACCTGTAATACTGAGTTAATACATTATAGAAACACAACCCTGTTGAAAAATCAGCATATGCTGGTTAGGTTTTGAAGCATGACAGCTGGTTTAAGCTGGTCATGTGCTGGTCCTAAGCTGGTCCAAAGCGACTAGCTCCTGCTCAGGACCAGCTCATAACCAGTTTATAACCAGCTCAGGACAGGCTTAAACCAGCTCATGACTAACTAAGGACCTTCTTAAAGCTGGCATGCTTCATAACATACCTAACCAGCATATGCTGTTTTTTCAAGAGGGAAACCAACACATTCTCACCTGTGAAAGTTTATTCCATTTCTTTTGGAATTTACATTTTGTTGGTTTTTACAACCAGAGGCTGCGCTTACTGTGAGTGACGACACTTTGACCGTTCCAAGCTGGCGGACACATTGGTGTGTCTGGTGTGGTCAAATGTGGAATCTACCTATGCATATCTATGACAGGAACTAAACAGAGAGGAAACACAGGAACCAAAGAAAACAGAAGTATACATTAACATAAAGGCCTCAGAACATAAACATGGCATTCTCCACGCTTTTGAATTTATTTTTGGGGCTTTTGTCTTCAATATACATGAAAGTTGGGACAGGAAAGTTGGTAGAGAAAACCTTAGAATCAGGACAATTTAAATTCACAAACCTGTGTCCAGTTTAAAATTCATAACTCCTTGTTTTCTGCATCAGATTCCCATTGGCTCACTCTGGATCCAAACACAGTGAATGAACTCCTCCGTCTGTCTGAAGGGAACAGAGCGGTGACTTTCACTATCAAACGCCAGCCGTATCCTGATCATCCAGACAGATTTGATGGATGTCTTCAGGTGTTGTGTAGAGAGAGTGTGAGCGGACGCTGTTACTGGGAGCTTGAGTGGAGTGGGAGTGATGGTGTGGATATATCAGTGTCATATAAGAGCATCAGCAGAAAGGGATCTAGTTGTGAGTGTCTGTTTGGATGTAAAGATGAGTCCTGGAGTTTGTTCTGCTGTTCCTCCAGTTTCGCTTTCTGTCACAATAACACAAGGATTGAACTCCCTGTTCCCCCCAGTTTCCGTAGAATAGGAGTGTATGTGGATCACAGTGCAGGAACTCTGTCCTTCTACAGCGTCTCTGACACAATGAACCTCATCCACACAGTCCAGACCACATTCACTCAGCCGCTCTATCCTGGGTTTAATGTTTGGGGATCAGTGAAGCTCTCTGATTTATCAAAATAATGGATACTATGGTTCTATACTAATAATGTGATATTGCGTCTTTGAGCTGCATGATAAATCAGCAACAGTGAAATGTAACAGTATCTCAAGTTAATAAAAAATTTAATTGAGTCCGATCTTCGGGTTCTTCTTCCCAAATACTGAGTGTGTGCATGTAGCCATAGACAATAATACAAATCACATCAGTATAATGCATGTGAGTTTGAGTGAGTGCATAATTCTGTGGATTTGTGTCACTGTTGATATAATCATATCAATTAATAAAAAATATATTGTTAAACAAGGTTTAACTGTTGTATCACTGTATCAGAATGACTTGAGAATACTCATCAGTTGTTGGGAAATTATTGCTTTTAATGACTTCAACTATATGTATGTGTTTAGATACTCTTGATTGTCAGTAGATACTCACATCAGGGGCCGTATTCACAAAACATTTTATCTTAGTGCTAATAGGTTACCTAAATAGCAGTAAAAATTCTTAGGTACGAGTTTCTTCTTAAATCATATTCACAAAGCTGCTAAGAGCAACTTTTACTAAGGAACTGGAAGCTAAGAGAAGCTTAAAGGAATAGTTCACAAAATCAGATATTTTGAAGAATGCTGTTAATCAAACCGTCATTGGTGCCCAATAACTTCCATAGTATGTTTTCCCTTCTATGGAAGTCAACTGGGACTAACAACTGTTTGATTAACAGCAATCTTCAAAATATCTTATTTTGTGTTTAACACAAGAAAGAAATTCATACAGGTTTAGAATGAAATGAGGATGAGTAAAGGATGACAGAATTTTCATTTTGGGGTGAACTTTTCCTTCAAGCTACGAGGAAGGGAGGGGTTGAGCTAGTTGTTATGGATGATGTCATTAAGCTTATTAACTATGCCTACAGTGATTGGCTGAGAGGGGAGGGGTCTCTGTCAGTCATTTAATCATAGAACTATTGTAGAATAAGGTATCATGTTGCCATATTCAAATAAAGATTTTAAAATAAAAATGTTGCCATATTCAAATATTTATTTTAAAATGTAGGCTAAGTGTTGCTAATTAAACAAGTATATGCTAATTGCCAGCTTCATACATGTCTGCATCTCGTAAACAATTAGCGGATGTGCATATACAGTTTTTCTCAATTAATTTGACACATTTCTCAGGTCACTGTTCTCAAAACATTTAACATAGTGATTTGAACACTTTGTCCTAAAGATTGTAAGTTTTCATTCAGTTAATACAAATAACAAATTATGTGAATAATTATCTAAAAACTCTGAACAACATTTTCAGATGTTTTCATAAATAATTCATACAGCCAACCAAAACTTTAATAAATCAGAAAAAACAAATGCAGCTGCTTTAGTTGGTTTTACACAAATCATGAGCATTTATGTACGATTTTTCCAAACACAACAAACAAAATTCTGTTATTTGTCATATTATGAAATGCACGTGGTATATCTTCAGCTGGCCCCAAACTGTTTGGTTAATTTTGGTTAATAACACTTTGTGGACTGGTGTAATAATAACCATCTGAGGCGTAATATCTCCAAGACCAAATAAATGGTCATTGATTTTAGGAGGAAGAGGCCCAAACCAGATCCAGTCTCTATTTTGGGAACAGAAGTGGACCTGGTCTCCAACTATACCTTGGGGTACAGCTGGATAATAAACTGGACTGGTCCAGCCACATGGAAGCTTTATACAAAAAAGGTCAAAGCAGGTTGTATTTTTTAAGATGGCTGCGATCTTTTAATATTTGCCAACCTTTACTGTGTACTTTCTATAAGACTGTTGTGGCCAGTGTTCTCTTTTTTGGGGTGGTGTGCTGGGGGTTGGTGCACGCACATCTGACAGGAACAGACTGAATAAATTGATAAAAAAGGCAAACTCTATTATTGCCATCAAACAGGACTTGGTTGAGCAGGTTGTGGAGATGAGGATGCTGAGAAAAATAAATGTTATTATGAACAATGACTAATGTTAATAACAATAACAATGTTAATGTTATCTTGTGCTTTAGCAAGGTATCTCTGGCTAAAATTAGCTAACGTTAAAGTTAATGAGTCCATGCTAATGTACAAACCTAAATAGCGGACTGTTCTCACGTCTTGTACAGTGTAGGCCAAAAACACATAAACGAAGGTCTACATTTCAGTGCCTCTCCATATTAAACTGATAAAAATGTGCATTAATTTAATCGTACCCTGCGATCCTGCATGTTGTCATCGTGATGCCCGACTTCTCTCGCTTGCATTGTGATCTGTAAACCCTCGCTTCGAGTTACCCACCGTATTTATTTTTAAATATTTTATAAATCCCAGTACATATGCGGTACAGCTTTAACAGGCTCTTCTTCACTGGACTCTCACAGCTTTAGCAGGCTCTTCACTGGACTCTCACAGCTTTAGCAGGCTCTTCACTGGACTCTCACAGCTTTAGCAGGCTCTTCACTGGACTCTCACAGCTTTAGCAGGCTCTTCACTGGACTCTCACAGCTTTAGCAGGCTCTTCACTGGACTATCACAGCTTTAACAGGCTCTTCA
This sequence comes from Acrossocheilus fasciatus, assembly GCA_036784905.1. NCBI lineage: Eukaryota > Metazoa > Chordata > Actinopteri > Cypriniformes > Cyprinidae > Acrossocheilus > Acrossocheilus fasciatus. The sequence goes on from CM071956.1 coordinate 30,172,384, forward strand.
CTGGACTCTCACAGCTTTAGCAGGCTCTTCACTGGACTATCACAGCTTTAGCAGGCTCTTCACTGGACTATCACAGCTTTAGCAGGCTCTTCACTGGACTATCACAGCTTTAGCAGGCTCTTCACTGGACTCTCACAGCTTTAGCAGGCTCTTCACTGGACTATCACAGCTTTAGCAGGCTCTTCACTGGACTCTCACAGCTTTAGCAGGCTCTTCACTGGACTCTCACAGCTTTAGCAGGCTCTTCACTGGACTCTCACAGCTTTAGCAGGCTCTTCACTGGACTATCACAGCTTTAGCAGGCTCTTCACTGGACTCTCACAGCTTTAGCAGGCTCTTCACTGGACTATCACAGCTTTAGCAGGCTCTTCACTGGACTCTCACAGCTTTAGCAGGCTCTTCACTGGACTCTCACAGCTTTAGCAGGCTCTTCACTGGACTCTCACAGCTTTAGCAGGCTCTTCACTGGACTATCACAGCTTTAGCAGGCTCTTCACTGGACTATCACAGCTTTAGCAGGCTCTTCACTGAACTCACAGCTTTAGCAGGCTCTACACTGGACTCTCACAGCTTTAGCAGGCTCTTCACTGGATTCTCACAGCTTTAGCAGGCTCTTCACTGGACTCAGACAAAGAGAAGGGTACCTCTACCTCCCAGCTTTAGCAGGCTCTTCACTGAACTCACAGCTTTAGCAGGCTCTTCACTGGACTATCACAGCTTTAGCAGGCTCTTCACTGGACTATCACAGCTTTAGCAGGCTCTTCACTGGACTATCACAGCTTTAGCAGGCTCTTCACCTCACAGATTTAGCAGGCTCTTCACCGGACTCAGACAAAGAAGAGGGTACATATACCTCGCAGCTTTAGCAGGCTCCTCGCCTCGCAGCTTTAACAGGCTCTTCACTGGACTCTGACGGAGAAGAGGGTACATATACCTCACAGCTTTAGCAGGCTCTTGCAGCTGGATTCAAACAGAGAGAGGAGAGTATTTTCAACCACATCAGCGGCCTTCCACAGCTTCTAGCGTCTTCTGTAACTGGATTCAAACAGAGAGAAAGGAGAGTATTTTCAGCCACATCAGTGGGCATTCACAGCTTTTAGCGTCTTCTATAATTGGATTCAACCAGGGGGCAAGGTGAGTATTTTCAACCACATCAGCGGGCATTCACAGCTTTTAGCGTCTTCTACAACTGGATTGTAAACAAAGAGAGATTAGTGCGTTCGCTGGAACCACCAATACCTTATGCAATTCGATCCCACACTTGTGTTTCACTTCAACCCACACAGGTAATCACATGTGAATATAAAGCACTGCAAATCTCACAACTCACAGAGAAGGCGCAGGCATGGGGTCTCGTCCACCACTTGCTGGTGCGAAGCTAGATGGGAAGCGGCTGCGAAGCACAAGTCACTCAATGCAGTTATAAATCCTCCACGAAAGTTCCAATCATCATACAATTCTTCAATCTCTCACTTTCTCCTTCAACCCATCCTTCTCCTCGTCCAGACCCAAACATCTCTCTTCTTCTCCCACACAAATACTCGACCGCCTTCGAGCGCCTCGAGCGCTCCCGAACTCCTCGTGCCTCTCTCCCCGCGCTCTCCCCTGACACTCAACCGCAATGCCCTCTTGTACTCCCCCACTGCAGCACACGCCCCAATCACCTCTCTATTCCTCTCACTCCCGCACTTGATCGCAATTCCCGTCATCAATTCCGTCATCTGCCCACACACCTGGAGCCGGCAGCCTCCTCGGTCCCCCACCGGAAATGCATCCTGCAGAAACTCGGGCTCCATTTCAGGTTCCTGCCTGCACAAAATTTGTCACCCGTGACATTATAGTAAAAGTAGATTACATTTTATGGTTTGTGATGTTAAAGTACATTTCATTGAGTCTCAGACAACTAGCCTAAATTTGGGGCTACTGTGGTTTAATTACAAACGATATAGTTAAACTATATTTACTATAGTAAAAACATGGTACATTTTCCGGGCGATCATACCATTAATTTGTAATCATTACAAGAATACCAAAATCGTGTAATGAGCAAGTGTGCGTTTAATAGACAGTTTAATATCACGGCAGTTTGAGCTTGCAGAATCGGCGAATCTGCTGTGGTCGTTCCATCACATCTGGAGCGGAGACCTGAACCAGGACGCTCCAATATTGATCTAGTTCTGTCACCTACATACGCGTAAAAATCTTCTGAAACACCACTATTTCTCTGTTCACGCTCCACTTCATCTGCCAGTGAATTCAACGATCTTATCAGATCTCCAGCCCCCATGTTTCGAGCGATCTAAACGTAACACGCTTCCGCCAATCCCCACCTTGACTCAATGATTGACGGAGGGTGGGCGTGGTTAGCTCGGAATGCATTTTCAAATCCGCATTGAATTTTGCTACAAATATCCCACGACGTTATGATGAAAATGCAATCGTAAGTGTCCTAACTGTTAGTCTAAATGCATTTAGGACAAATAACATTTAAATGATCATTTTGCTACCATTTCTGCTTGGACATGTTACACATATCAAATCATTTCGGGTTATATATTTTCATTTTAATTTCGCTACTTATAAAGCATTAAAATGGTATGCACTTTACATATTCAGACTACTGTTGGAAATGGCAAATGTAAATACTATAATTTCATTTTCATTTTCCTTCTGCACCAAACTTTGCACATGTGGGGTAATGGAAAATGTAAATTTAAATACAGAAATACATTGCCATTTTGAATATTGCATTGCCAGTTTGAATATTGCATTGCCATTTTGCATATTACATTGCAAATTGAATTTTGCTACACATATGCTTCCATATATTGTTGCTCCTCAATGCTCCGCCTTTCTGAAACGATTTTTATAAAGCTCATCGTTCTGAGAAGCGAGGCATGCTCTGATTGGCCAGCTATCCAGTGCGTTGTGATTGGCCGAATATCTCAAGCGTGAGATGGAAATGTTACGTCCCTTATAGCATTGTGATGCTGTATCCTGGCACTAAGAGACTAAAACAATAAAACCCATTATAAACGAGGCATTTGTTGCATCCAGTGGGGACATAATTGCTGATTATAATGACTTGTACTGTCTTATTACTCATCGCGTTGTATCACGCTGCGTAAACATTACCATGTCTGCATTTGTGACCGAAGAAACGCCAAACAAACACTATACTCTACACAGCTCAAAACTCGCGTTTGGATAGTCAGTGGTAAATTCTTTAAATAAGAAAACATACTTACAGGCTGTGAGTCAGAAGTGCCAGACTGTCCTTGCAAACTTGGAATTGCCCCACTTTATAGAAACAGTCTTTGAGCAGCTGGCAGGCTACTCCCAGGTTCAGGAAATAGTCCTCTGTAAAATGCGCTCCACACACACTCTAATATTTGGGTTGAACTGTTCTGGAACAGTGTTGTAAATTTAACTTAACCACTGATTTCTAGTTGTACCCTCTTTTGGAAGCCCAGACAAAGTACTTTCGCTTTCACAACGAAACACAGCGTCTCCAGGACATGGCTCCAGCGGCAGCAACAATACTACAGTGGGTAACTTCAGGGATCTTATCTATGCACAAACAGCTTGTAACACTCCAAAGAGAAAGGAAAACTTGAAATCGCATCATATGACCACTTTAAGTTGTTTCTGGGTATTGATCTAGGTGTTAGGTGTAGAATTCTGCCATCTGCTGTGTAATGAGTGTAATGACCACATATACCCAGCAGAGGCCCATAGAGATTAATTCATTTTTCTGGAAGTGGCCAACTGCTCCTCTTACAACTTTTCTGATATACAGGTGCATCTCAATAAATTAGAATGTCGTGGAAAAGTTCATTTATTTCAGTAATTCAACTCAAATTGTGAAACTCGTGTATTACCGTATTGACCCGGATATAAGGAAATACATCTGAAAAAACACGGTCGTCTTATATTCAGGGTCTAGACTTTGACATGTCAATAATACACCCACAACAATAGGTGGCGCCAAACACACTTAAAACGAGTGTGCCATGAAATATGTAATGTAATGTGTGTTGTAAAGATCGCGAGTGAAAACAAAAGAAAAAGAAAAGCTTACAGCGGCACGAGTCGTGACTGTCATGTTAGTCTGATGGGACCAAACTTCCTCTGTAAGTGATTTTAAAACACAGTACCCAGATTTGAAGGCTACAATAAGATTTCACTTCTATTGTTAATACAGTTTTGGTAGGCTACTATGAGATGGATAGCCTAAATGTTATATAATTCAGATGGGCTACTTGTTATATTTATGGTAGCCTATATCAAAAAGTGTATATTTTTCAATGTCATTGTTGGTACAATTTACCAGTATTTACCATACTTTCAAAACAAAAATTAAAATAGGAAAAATATGCAATATGAAAATAATTTAAGAAAAAAAATTGTTTTACAGAGAGAGAGAGAGAGAGAGAGAGAGAGAGAGAGAGAGAGAGAGAGAGAAAAAAAAAAAGATTTGGTTTTCCAAAAGCTTTTTTCCAAAAGTTACATCTGGAAAAAGGGGGGGTCATCTTATATTCGGGTCAATACAGTAAATAAATTAAATGCACACAGACTGAAGTAGTTTAAGTCTTTGGTTCTTTTAATTGTGATGATTTTGGCTCACATTTAACAAAAACCCACACATTTGGTATATAAAAATATGTATAATGGTATATAAGAAAAATACCTGAAAAATCTACAGAAACAAATATTAGACATTTGTCATTTTGGACGATTGGATGCCTTGTTAGTCATGGCAACATGGTGGGTGAAAAATAGTATTTGACATTCATAACATAGTACATGTTTTATGTACTATGAATGAATGCAAATACATGGACATGTATGACAATATATATTTTCCTCATAACTGAGTACAAATAATTGTACATGTGCCCAAATGTGAATATATATGGTACATCTATGTTCAAGTATATCTACACACACACAATACCATATTTTATTACATGTACATCTATATTTTATGAATAATATTATTGAATATAAAATTGCATATATTACTATATATAAGTAAGCATTGTCACATTTTCAATATATGAAGAGTAGCAAATTCTTATGTATTACTCTATTGGAACATATTAACACAATATAATATATAATAATATTATCATTCAGTACATTTTCTATATACAACAAATAATTTAATATATTGTTTGTTAATATATGATTTTTTTTTCTTTGCGTAAGGGTAAAATGTTCTGTTTAATGCAGTTTACAGTAGAGTCATACCAACGATCTACTGTGAATAAAAGTGGCACTAATAGAAATAACTTAGTAATTTTATCTTTAACCACAGTTTATTCAGTATCTTCAGCATATATCATCTTTGAATGTGTTTAAAGATGATATATGGTGAAGATACTGCATAAAAACAGAGGATCTCAAAAGGATGGTCAGATGTTCAGCTGGGATCTTGGCATTGTTGTTTCCACCAATAAAGTCTGATTTTTTTCATCTGAAACTCTGTGACTCAAGTGATTTGTGCAAAGAAGAGAAGACTTTTCTTCACAACAGGATCAGTTCTTTGAAAGCCGTTGATTGTTCTCAGTCTCCTAGAAGCTATTAACTGTGTCGCTGAATGAGCCGAGAGGAGAAATAGCTGCGACCAAAAGAAAGGCATTGTCCTTTCCTTGATTCCTGTGAGCCACAGATGCCTCTCTGTAACAACCAGGACAGCCATCGAATGACTGATAGCATGAGCCGTTTGTTTGGTGGAGCAGAGGGTGAGATCTGTCTCTGGATCTAATCTCTCATCATGGTCCAGGTGTTTTAGGAGGTCAGGCTGGTGTGTCCCTGCACCCCATGGTTCTGACCTGCCTCTGTATATGCCTTGCCAACCAACACAGATGTAACTCTACAGGGCTTGAAAGAAAAGGCCTCTTCAACCCTGGACATCGTCTCATAACCTGCTCATGAAGAATCACAATCATCTAATAACTAGACATAGCTGGGTTATGAGCACGAGCCAAATAAGGGTTCCTCCAGGATCTCATAACATCAGCGTCCATTCAATTCCACTCCTAAAGGAACTTATTTAATAGATAAACTGGCTAGTGAAAAAGTTAGTTTCAAACCCTGTGGTGTATAATGTTCATGTACAAGTTACACTTGTGTATAACTGTAGTTTTATTTACTTAACTCATAACAGCTTTCTGTTCTCACTAACTATGAGTTTCTGAATGAGACTGACACCTAGTGGACATTTCAGTATGTAAGTTTACAGACAAACTAGTTTTGCACACGTCTCTCAAACACAGAACCAGGAAACTCAGTTAGAAACTGAAGCTGAGACCTGCTTTAGCTAAAAACACCATGCTGGCTGAAGTGGTGGAGAAACTGAAGAAGACCAAACTAACAGCTGCTGTTCCTGCTGGACCTGGAGACGTGGAGTGTGACATCTGTACTGGAAGAAAACACAGAGCTGTCAAGTCCTGTCTGGTGTGTCTGGAGTCTTACTGTCAAACTCATTTTGAGCGTCATGAGGAGTTTCACTCAGGAAAGAGACACAAAGTGACTGATGCCACTGGACGACTGCAGCAGATGATCTGCAGGAAACATGATAAGCTTCTGGAGGTTTTCTGTCGTACTGATCAGCAGTGTGTTTGCATGCTGTGTGCAATGGATGAACATAAAAACCATGAGACTGTATCAACTGCAGCAGAGAGGACAGAGAAAGAGGTATGAACTGAAACGACTCATTGATGTGTTAATGCTGATACTTCAAGTGTTTCTCTTCACTGCAGTATTCAGCTGTATCATGAGTGCATCATGTGATCTACTCTTCCATTCAGAGTTACTACGTGATAGCTCTGTATTTGACCACAAGCTGAACTTAGCTCATCTTTTTAACATCACTCAAGTTCTCACTAATTCAACATGCATCAAGTTGCTGTTTTTTACTGTGAATTGCAGTCAGTTACAGGTGCTGGTCATATAATTAGAATATCATCAAAAAGTTGATTTATTTCACTAGTTCCATTCAAAAAGTGAAACTTGTATATTATATTCATTCATTACACACAGGCTGATATATTTCAAATGTTTATTTCTTTTAATTTTGATGATTATAACTGACAACTAAGGAAAATCCAAAATTCAGTATCTCAGAAAATTAGAATATTACTTAAGACCAATACAAAGAAAGGATTTTTAGAAATCTTGGCCAACTGAAAAGTATGAACATGAAAAGTATGAGCATGTACAGCACTCAATACTTAGGGCCTTCAGCTCTTCTGCATTGTTGGGTCTGGCATATCGCATCTTCCTCTTGACAATAGCCCATAGATTCTCTATGGGGTTCAGGTCAGGCGAGTTTGCTGGCCAATCAAGCACAGTAACACTATGGTCATTAAACCAGCTTTTGGTACCTTTGGCAGTGTGGGCAGGTGCCAAGTCCTGCTGGAAAATGAAATCAGCATCTCCATAAAGCTTGTCAACAGAAGGAAGCATGAAGTGCTGTAAAACTTCCTGGTAGATGGCTGTGTTGACTGTGGACTTCAGAAAACACAGTGGACCAACACCAGCAGATGACATGGCAGCCCAAATCATCACAGACTGTGGAAACTTCACACTGGACTTCAAGCAACATGGATTCTGTGCCTCTCCACTCTTCCTTCAGACTCTGGGACCTTGATTTCCAAATTAAATGCAAAATTTACTTTCATCTGAAAAGAGGACTTTGGACCACTGAGCAACAGTCCAGTTCTTTTTCTCCACAGCCCAGGTAAGATGCTTCTGACGTTGTCTCTGGTTCAGAAGTGGCTTGGTAGCCCTTTTCCTGAAGACGTCTGAGCGTGGTGACTCTTGATGCACTGACTCCAGCTTCAGTTCTCTCCTTGTGAAGCTCTCCCAAGTGTTTGAATCGGCTTTGCTTGACTGTATTCTCAAGCTTGCGGTCATCCCTGTTGCTTGTGCACCTTTTCCTACCCAGATTCTTCCTTCTAGTCAACTTTGCATTTAATATGCTTTGATACAGCACTCTGTAAACAGGCACCCCTTTCAGTAATGACCCTCTGTGACTTACCCTCTTTGTGGAGGGTGTCGGTGTTCGTCTTCTGGATCATTGCCAAGTCAGCAGTCTTCTCCATTAATGTGATTTCAAAGAACAAGAGATACCAAGAATTTATATTGTAGGGATGGTCATTTATTCAAACTCAAATGTAAATATTCTAATTTTCTGAGATACTGAATTTGGGATTTTCCTTAGTTGTCAGTTATAATCATCAAAATTAAAAGAAATAAACATTTGAAATATATCAGTCTGTGTGTAATGAATGAATAATATACAAGTTTCACGTTTTGAATGGAATTAGTGAAATAAATCAACTTTTTGATGATATTCTAATTATATGACCAGCACCTGTAAAGTGTCCATGTCTGCTTCACATTAATTCATGATTACAGAATAATGATGACAATAAGCATATATGCCATCCTTCATATGTGAGGACTTCATGTAAACTAAATTATGGCAACATTTTACAAGATTTGTTGATAGCTTTATGTAATATGTGAGATTATTTGCTTTTAATTTCTCCTCCAGAAACACTTGAAGGAGACTCAGAGTGAACACCAGCAGAGAATCCAGCAGAGACAGAAAGATCTGGAGCAGCTGCGAGCGGCTGTGGCGTCTCATAAGGTGAGTTTGGAGAAGAAGAGAAGTTTGAGACTCAGTTTGACTCCTCTTTCAGTCCCACTGAAGCCGCTGTGGCTCTCAGGCTGTGAGGAAGCAGTAAGAGCTGATTGTGATGTGTGTCTAACAGCGTTCTGCACAGACAGCAGTGGAGGACAGTGAGAGAATCTTTACTGAGCTCATCCGCTCCATTGAGAGAAGCCGCTCTGAGGTGACACAGCGCATCAGAGATCAGGAAAAGACTGCAGTGAGTCGAGCTGAAGGACAAATGGAGCGACTGGAGCAGGAGATTGATGATCTGAAGAAGAGAAACACTGAGCTGGAGCAGCTTTCACACACAGACGATCACATCCTTTTCCTGCAGGTAACAGATCTAGAAAATAAAACAGAGTAGACTTTAATTTCTGCTGTTACAGAAATTGAAGTCTTTAATTAACATTGATTGTTTCAGCCACACAGTTTGACTGAGGATGAAAGTAGCGATTCTGTTCATGGAAATGTTATCAGGAATGTTATTTTGTGATGTTGTGGTCTTTCTCATGCAGAAACACTTATCTTGTTAAGTGATGCATGACAAATAAAAACTATGTTTTCTAAAATCGGCATATCTTTATATCGACTTGGATTTTTATGTCCACTGACTGAATGAAATCATAGTCTGAAGCTTAAAAACAGGATTCATCATAGACAATGTGATTTTCTGTGAAATCTGTCAACTCTGAGTGCCCAAAATCTGCAGACTGGCTCTGATTTTTTAGCAACTAGCATCAACTCCTCCAGATTGCAGTCAGGAAATATCTAGGCAAAAGTATAGTGTATTCCAGCCTGAAGCATCATTCTGCTGATGGGAATGTTGTCTGGTGATGTTGGGGGTTTTATCATGAAAAACTGGTTTCACTGTGGAGCACTGCAGCAGTGAGGTGACCTGATGAAACATATACTAATAACAGAGACCATTACCTATAGACCATAACCAGGTTAGAGGTCATATTGAATTTAACACAGATGAAATCAAGGCTGTGAGGGATAGACTTAAAGCCTTTACAACAGTACAATCTTTGGATTGGATTGTACTTCAACAACATTATACAGTACATTTAATGCACTGTACTTTTATCTCTCACAGCCTTGTTTTCATTCCTGTCAAAAATTAAATATGGCAGTATCCTGAGTAACGTCTATTATATCTGAGCATTTGTATTGATCGAAGATTATAAAATCATAGAACTGTAAATTCAGCATCTGTAGCATCAATGTGAATATATTATGTTGGGAAGAAGTACAACAAACACTTTTATGTGAAGAAAAGGGTATTTTTACATTATATTCAGGTCATGTTTGGAACTTCAAATAAAAGACATTAGAAACTCTAATTAAACATCTCTTATGTATTATATTATATTTTTCTGGTTTATTGATTTTTGTTCCTGTAGAGTCTTCAGTCTCTCTCAGCTCCTCCTGAATCTACAGAAAACATCTCTGTCAGTTTCCTCTCTTCTTTTGATGTTGTGAGAGAATCTGTCTGTCAGCTGAGACACAAACTGGAGGATTTCTGCAAAGAGGAGATGAAAAAGATATCTGGTAAAATAATAGAGATTCATCTGCTGTAACAAACTAAACAATCTAATGTGTGGAATATATAAGAGCATGTTAAGAATAGGAATGGATACAGGAATAATTTCCCTCTCTAAATGATATTTACACTGTTTATGTTGATTTTCTCAGTCACTCACAGTAACATTGTTCCCAGAACCAGAGAGGACTTCCTACAGTGTAAGTCACTAACAAACACAATGACACTCATTAACATACTTCATCCAGAAAGTGCATTTCTTAGAAGTCGAAAAACATAGCAGAAAACATGATCAGTGTTCACATTCATTATTAACAATGTGCATTGCAGGCAAAGTTATTAAAAATAATCTACAGCAGATTACTGAATTCTCTTAACTTGTAATCAGATTCCTTTATATTAATTTACTGTAACTAATTTGATACTGTTACTTTCTTAAAACCACTGCAAACCAACATGCGAATACAAATTTGACAGCCAATAACTTTAAATATTAATATAATACTTTAATACCTTATCTCATGTATTAATAATGCTGATTGATCAACATGGCAACATTACAGAGGAATCCAGTACATCTATGAGAACTCAGCTTCATGTTGATGTCTGTTTTGTACATATAAACTCAGCAAAAAAAGAAATGTGCTCCCACATTCAGCTGCTTAATATCTGTTTGAGCGTAAAAAGTTCAACAACTTCAACAAACAGAAATGAAATAATGAGTTCATGAACAAAGCAGGTGTATAAATTGAACACAGTGAGTATCTTGTGTGTCCAGTACTACAGAGCATCTCGTCCTCATGACCGCACCACCCGTACAGAAATATGATATATGACATATATTGCCCTACATCAAGAGTGATATTGCTATACAGGTGCTGGTCATATAATTAGAATATCATCAAAAAGTTGATTTATTTCACTAATTCCATTCAAAAAGTGAAACTTGTATATTATATTCATTCATTACACACAGACTGATATATTTCAAATTTTATTTCTTTTAATTTTGATGATTAGAGCTTACAGCTCATGAAAGTCAAAAATCAGTATCTCAAAATATTAGAATATTTACATTTGAGTTAAATAAATCACCATCCCTACAGTATAAATTCTGGGTATCTCTTGTTCTTTGAAACCACAATAATGGAGAAGACTGCTGACTCGGCAATGATCCAGAAGACGAACACTGACACCCTCCACAAAGAGGGTAAGTCACAGAAGGTCATTACTGAAAGGTGTGGCTGTTTACAGAGTGCTGTATCAAAGCATATTAAATGCAAAGTTGACTGGAAGAAAGAATTTGGGTAGGAAAAGGTGCACAAGCAACAGGGATGACCGCAAGCTTGAGAATACAGTCAAGCAAAGCTGATTCAAACACTTGTGAGAGCTTCACAAGGAGAGAACTGAAGCAGGAGTCAGTGCATCAAGAGTCACCACGCTCCGACGTCTTCAGGAAAAGGGCTACCAAGCCACTTCTGAACCAGAGACAACGTCAGAAGCATCTTACCTGGGCTGTGGAGAAAAAGAACTGGACTGTAGCTCAGTGGTCCAAAGTCCTCTTTTCAGATGAAAGTAAATTTTACATTTCATTTGGAAATCAAGGTCCCAGAGTCTGGAGGAAGAGTGGAGAGGCACAGAATCCATGTTGCTTGAAGTCCAGTGTGAAGTTTCCACAGTCTGTGATGATTTGGGCTGCCATGTCATCTGCTGGTGTTGGTCCACTGTGTTTTCTGATGTCCACAGTCAACGCAGCCATCTACCAGGAAATTTTAGAGCAGTTCATGCTTCGTTTTGTTGACAAGCTTTATGGAGATGCTGATTTCATTTTCCAGCAGGACTTGGCACCTGCCCACACTGCCAAAGGTACCGAAAGCTGGTTCAATGACCATAGTGTTACTGTGCTTGATTGGTCAGCAAACTCGCCTGACCTGAACCCCAGAGAGAATCTATGGGGTATTGTCAAGAGGAAGATTAGAGACATCAGACCCAACAATGCAGAAGAGCTGAAGGCCACTATCAGAGCAACCTGGGCTCTCATAACACCTGAGCAGTGCCACAGACTGATCGACTCCATGCCACGCCGCATTGCTGCAGTAATTCAGGCAAAAGGAGCCCCAACTAAGTATTGAGTGCTGTACATGCTCATACTTTTAATTTTCATACTTTTCAGTTGGCCAAAATTTCTAAAAATCCTTTCTTTGTATTGGTCTTAAGTAATATTCTAATATTTTGAGATACTGATTTTTGACTTTCTTGAGCTGTAAGCTCTAATCATCAAAATTAAAAGAAATAAACATTTGAAATATATTAGTCTGTGTGTAATGAATGAATATAATATACAAGTTTCACTTTTTGAATGGAATTAGTGAAATAAATCAACTTTTTGATGATATTCTAATTATATGACCAGCACCTGTATATGTTACCTACAAGGCCACATATACACTGCCTGGCCCAAAAAACAAAACAAACAAAAAAAAAACATTTGGCTTTAGATAAGCAAATACTGAAGAGGATTGGATCATTATTGCAGTGATTAATATGTTTCTTGCATGTTATATGTTTTGCAACAATTAAATTTAACCCTAACTGATGCAGTGTGTGGCTTTCATATTTAAAACAACCATGTTGAAAGATGTACCATAGGCTCAAATGGTTAAATAGTGGTTCACTGAGCATGAGGAATCATTTTCACTTATAAATTATCCACCGCAGAGTCCTGAGCTTGACCTTATTACATTGCATATGAGCATATTTGCCAGTTCGTGCTGTTCTTCAACACATTTGTGGCGACACATGGTTTTTCCACTGCAAGGATGATCAGCTGTCCTTCTGTCTCCCTGTAGCTCTGTCCCAGGCGTCTTAAATGACAGAAATTGTAGTTTGTTGCTCTGTCCACATCTGCAGCTCTCATGCCTCCCTGCAGCAGGACTATCGCATGTTCATGCAGGTGATCAGAGACCCTGGACATCTTTCTTCTAGTGTTTTTCAGAGTCAGTAGAAAGGTCTCTGTACTGTCTTTTATAAGTTATCATTATAAGTTATATATTATTATATAATTATAATAATGATAATATATATGGTAACACTTTATTTTAGTGTCTCTTTACTAGTTGCTTATTAGCATGCATGTTACTAGAATATTAGCCATTTATTAGTAGTAATTAAGCACATATTAATGTCTTATTCTACAAGACCTTATTCTACGTACCCAATACCTAAATTTAACAACTACCTTACTAACTATTAATAAGCAGCAAATTAGGAATTTATTGAGGGAAAAGTTGTAGTTAATAGTGAGTAAGTGTTCCCTATTCTAAAGTGTTACCATATATATATATATATATATATATATATATGTGCGTGTGTGTGTGTGTGCACACATACAGTATATACTGTATATTACTATTGTTATATATATATTATTGTAAGTTATTATAACTGGCATTAATGTTCTTCTGCCTGTAATCTGTTAGTGTCTGAAGGACTGTTCTACAGGTGCATGTGTGATAATTGTTTTTGGTTCATTGAACGCACATGAAAAAGCAGTATCCTGAAAAAGGGACATTTCTTTTTTGCTGATTATATGTTTCTGTGCGTGTGTGTGAACTGTAGGCTTATTTGTGAATGTGTTTGTATTTGCATTTATGTAAAAGAAGAGAGAGAGTTGAGATATACACAGAAGTAAGTAGAGAGAGGGGTAGTGGGAATCTGGACGTAAAACATCCATACCAATCATATCAGATCATATCAATCATTAGAAAAATAAATACATCAATTTATTACTTTCCTTATGCCAGTGTTTATTTTTTTTTTCTTCATCAGATTCCCATCAGTTCACTCTGGATCCAAACACTGCACATAAACTCCTCCGTCTGTCTGAAGGGAGCAGAGCGGTGACTTACACAGACACACACCAGCCGTATCCTGATCATCCAGACAGATTTGATCGTTATCTGCAGGTGTTGTGTAGAGAGAGTGTGACTGGACGCTGTTACTGGGAGCTTGAGTGGAGTGGGAGTGATGTGTGTATATCAGTGTCATATAAGAGCATCAGCAGGAAGAGACCTGTTTATGAGTGTTTATTTGGATGCAATGATCAGTCCTGGAGATTGTCCTGCTCTCCCTCCAGTATTGATTGTTAAACCGATAAACAACTGTTTGTTTATGGAAAATCTATAACCCAAATGACAATTTGAATTAGTCAGGTCTCCCTAAAAACATAAGTGTGAATCTTGTGATCTAAACTCATTTAAATTGATAAAGAAGCAGAACGGCAGAACGGGTTTGAACTTTTATAATCTTTAAGAAGGGATCTGATACAACTGTGCTCTCAGTCATTACACAGAGGATCTTTAATAAGGTGGAATCAACTTTGGAGTATAGTGTAAATCTGCATTTTTATCTCCAGAGAAATTAGGTGCATCAGAACAAAATTCAGTCAAAGCAATAATACTTATGTCAACACTTTATTTCCTTTCTTTCTTTTATGCGGTTATCTTTTTCATTATGAGGTATGGAGTCTAGATTGGGTAACACTTTATAATAACTTTCATTAATAAATCATTAACAAACATTATAATGTTTAACTGATCTCTACTTAATATATATTCACATATTTAGAAATATGAGATAATGTGCTTGTTAATGTTAACTAATGAACTTATTAAACATAACCAAATGATTAACAGATCATATTTAATGTAAATTAAAATGCTTACAAATGTCATTAAACTTTCAATTCATATGATCATGCAATTTTATTTTTTTAAATCTTCAATGATTTTGACAGGTGGTTTACAGTTATTAAAAGCTTCATTAATAAATCATTAACAAATATTATATAATGCTTAACTGATCATTAGATGATGTTTAAATGCCAAACCTTCGATGCGTTTTAAAAATCTACAAATGATTTTAGTTTATTTGTTAATGTACTTTTGAATGATTACAAATGTCATTAAACTTCACTTTACATATATGCTTTTTTACATTTGCAAATGTTGTGAAAAATATTAATTTTAAGCACTTCACAAACTATTCATGTTAATATATTCATTAACTCATAATCAGTCTGCATATTTGGTCTTTGTTTGTTGTGTAGACTTCTACTATTTGCACATCTTGAATCATTTATTAAATATTTGTTAAAGTTTTTGCAGTACCCAATCTAAAGTGGAAACTCTTCATCAGTTGTAAATGTTTATAAACATTTACTAATTTTTTTATTATCTTTATTGGCACTCTTTATTGGTCTTTTAGCTACTTTAAGAACGTTTGTGTAAAGGGTGGTTAGTTAAATTTAGCTAAATGCTTGGTAAAGACATTACACACATTGTACACTTCAACACTTATATTAGTATTGTGAATATTCATTGAATCATACATCAACAGGGGTGGGGGTTGGGGGGGTTATACTTCATTTATCATTTATCAAACGATGGAATAAAAACAGATTGAATCACGTTCCTCTCTGAGATCGATTGCTTCAGTCTGTTGCACGCTGCTGAGAGCTCATCAAACAACAGTGGTAAGTGGTAAGTTAAGTTGGTGTCATTCATCAATCACGGTGAGTAATGGCTTCTTCTCCTGCTATTGTTGTTTGCACTGTCTGCCACATGTATAGTTTATCTGTCTCTGTCAGCAGCGAGGGATTCACATGTGATAAATGCAGGGAAATAGTTAGGCTGACAGAGAAGGTTTTAGAATTAGAGACATGCATCCAAACTTATAAACTTACACGCATCCAAACTTAAGGATAGTAAGAATGTGAGGGCTGTAGATACTGCTTTGGATGCGACTAGTTCAGGGAGTCCTGTACATTGTTCGGTTTCGGTTGAGCCCGTGCAGCAGGGCAGCTGGGTGACATTGAGGCGGCATAGTCGCGGGTCAAAACACCACTCTTCCGTTCCGATCAGAACATCAAACAGGTTCTCCCCACTCAGTGAAGCACCCACTGAGAAACCTGATGAAAGTGCTCTAGTTATTGGCGATTCTATTGTACGGAACGTGAAAATAGAGACACCAGCCACCATAGTCCATTGTTTACCAGGAGCCAGAGCGCCTGACATCTTGGCAAATTTAAAAGTGCTGGCTAATGCTAAACGTAAATTCAGTAAGATTGTTATCCACGTCGGCGCTAATGATGTTCGACTTCGCCAGTCGGAGATCACTAAAAATAATGTTAAAGAGGTGTGTGAACTTGCAAGTACGATGTCAGACACTGTAATATGCTCTGGTCCCCTCCCTGCTTACCGGGGTGATGAGATTCATAGCAGACTGTCGTCACTTAATGGCTGGATGTCTAAGTGGTGCCCGCAGAATAACATAGGCTTTATAGACAATTGGATGAGTTTTTGGGGCAGACCTGACCTGTTGAAAAGAGATGGTGTCTGCTAGCCGCCTCACGTCACAGAAGTCAGTTAACTCTCAGCACATAGAAACTTTTTCACCTAGATATCACTCTATAGAGACTGTGTCTGTTCCCTGAACTAGAAAAAGAACTAGAAAATACAGAAAACATCCAAACCAATGTAATAGTAACAATTTAATTGATGTTCAACAAATAAAAAAACAATATAATACAGATAAAGACTTGATAAAGCTTGGCTTATTGAATATTAGATCCCTTTCTTCAAAAGCACTTTTTGTAAATGATATGTTCACTGACCATAAACTAGATGTGCTTTGTCTGACAGAAACCTGGCTAAAACAAGATGATTACATTACTTTAAACGAGTCTACACCCCAAGATTACTGTTACAAACATGAACCGCGTCCAAAAGGTAAAGGGGGAGGTGTTGCTACAATTTATAGAAATATTTTCAGTATCTCTCAAAGGTTGGGCTTCAAGTATAATTCATTTGAAGTAATGGTGCTCCATATAACGTTATCCAAAGAAACAAGTATTAATGATAAACCCCCTGTGATGTTTGTACTGGCTACTGTATACAGGCCACCAGGGCACCATACAGACTTTATTAAAGAATTTTCTGATTTTCTGTCGGAGTTAGTGCTGACTGCAGATAAAGTCCTAATTGTTGGTGATTTTAATATCCATGTTGATAATGAAAAAGATTCGTTGGGATCAGCATTTATAGACATTTTAAATTCTATTGGTGTTAAACAACATGTGTCAGGACCTACTCATTGTCGAAATCATACTCTAGATTTAATACTGTCACATGGAATTGATGTTAGTGGGGTTGAAATTTTGCAGCAGAGCGATGATATCTCAGATCATTATCTAGTCTCCTGTATATTCCATATAGCTAAAGCTGTAAAGCCAACTTCTTGTTACAAATATGGTAGAACCATTACCTCCACCACAAAAGATTGCTTTATAAATAATCTTCCTGACTCAGTTCCTCAGTTTATCCAATAGCTCAGAACAACTAGATGATGTAACAGGAACTATGGACTCTCTCTTTTCTAGCACTTTAGATGCGGTTGCTCCTTTACGCTTAAGGAAGATTAAGGATAAGAGTCCAACACCGTGGTATAATGAGCACACGCGCGCCCTAAAGAGAGCAGCCCGGAAAATGGAGCGCAGCTGGAGGAAAACTAAATTAGAGGTATTTCGTTTAGCTTGGCGGGAAAGTACCCTATCCTACAGAAAAGCATTAAAAACTGCTAGATCTGATTACTTTTCGTCTCTTCTAGAAGTAAACAAACATAACCCTCGGTATTTATTCAATACAGTGACTAAATTAACGAAAAATAAAGCATCAACAGGTGTTGGCATTTCCCAAGAGCATAGCAGTAATGACTTTATGAACTATTTTACTTCCA
Organism: Acrossocheilus fasciatus; assembly: GCA_036784905.1. NCBI lineage: Eukaryota > Metazoa > Chordata > Actinopteri > Cypriniformes > Cyprinidae > Acrossocheilus > Acrossocheilus fasciatus. The sequence goes on from CM071956.1 coordinate 30,190,407, forward strand.
AGATCGATACTATCAGAGATAAAATTGTATCCTTGCAGCCGTCAGCTACAGTATCGCATCAGATAGCACACTATAGATCCCCTGAGGAACAATTCCACTCATTATCTACTGTAGAGGAGAGGAAGAATTGTATAAACTTGTTAAATAATCTAAACCAACAACATGTATGTTAGACCCGATTCCATCGAAACTACTAAAAGAGCTGCTTCCAGAAGTCATAGATCCTCTTTTGGCTATTATTAATTCATCATTGTCATTAGGATATGTCCCCAAAACCTTCAAATTGGCTGTTATTAAGCCTCTCATTAAAAAACCACAACTTGACCCCAAAGACCTAGTTAATTATAGACCGATCTCAAATCTCCCTTTTCTGTCAAAGATACTAGAAAAGGTAGTATCCTCACAATTATATTCCTTCCTAGAGAAAAATGATATCTGTGAGGAATTCCAGTCAGGATTTAGATCATATCATAGTACTGAGACTGCTCTCATTAGAGTTACAAATGACCTGCTTCTATCATCTGATCGTGGTTGTATCTCTTTATTAGTTCTACTGGATCTTAGCACTGCGTTCGACACTATCGACCACAACATTCTTTTAAATAGACTACAAAACTTTGTTGGCATTAGTGGAAGCGCCTTAGCATGGTTCAAATCATACTTATCTGACCGCCATCAGTTCGTAGCAGTGAATGAAGAGGTATCATATCGATCACAAGTACAGTATGGAGTACCTCAAGGCTCAGTACTAGGGCCGTTACTTTTCACGCTTTACATGTTACCCTTGGGAGATATTATCAGGGGACATGGTGTTAGCTTTCACTGTTATGCTGATGATACTCAGCTCTATATTTCTTCGCGGCTCGGTGAAACACACCAAATTGAGAAACTAACGGAATGCATAGTCGATATAAAAAACTGGATGACGAGTAATTTTTTACTGCTAAATTCTGAAAAAACAGAGGTGTTAGTTATCGGACCTAAAAACCCCACATGTAACAACCTAGAACATTATCTAACACTTGATGGCTGCTCTGTAAATTCTTCTTCATCAGTCAGGAACCTAGGTGTGCTGTTCGATAGTGTTACATGTCTGTCTGTCCTAGCCCTCATTCTCCTTATTTGGTTTAGTTCCTGTCCTCATTAGTTAATTATCGTTTGATTGTCCCTACCTGAGTTTCATTATGTTGTTTGCTCTTTTGTTCCTGTTCCTTTAAAAGCTTTCAGTTTTCCCTTGATGTTTGTCCGTGATTGAGTTAAGTTTAGTGAACTAAGTTAAGTTAACTAATAATGTGATGTGTGTTTATTTCCTGATTTACTTATCGTCATTAAAGAAGCTACCTTTTGTAACCGTCGCCTCCTCGTACTCCTTGGACACCACCACACATAACAGAATCACGGACCTAAAACAGCTATGGACTTCGTGGAAGCGGTCGCCGCCCTAACCCTCCTGGATCTCCCCTTCTTTGAGTTCGCGAGCCGGTTCTGTAAGCTCGCGGAGAAAAAAACGTTTAAGGATTCCGCCATCATCGAGATGTTCCGGCTCGGGGCCACTTACCACCGTCCCGTGGACCTCCCAGACACCACGGGATGTTGTTGGAGAATGGCCATTTTCCGGTGTCTGGGAAGTGTCCGGGCCCGAGTCGGAACCAACTCGCCAGCGACCCACGGATTCCAACCGCCGTCCGCGGCCACGGCAAATCCGCCGCCAGAGAGAGCGGCAAAGCCGCCGAGTGAGAGTGCGGCCAACCCGCCGCGAGAGAGAGCGGCCAACCCGCCGCCGAGAGAGAAAGCGGCCAACCCGCCGCCGAGAGAGAAAGCGGCCAACCCGCCGCCGAGAGAGAAAGCGGCCAACCCGCCGCCGAGAGAGAGAGCGGCCAACCCGCCGCCGAGTGAGAGTGCGGCCAACCCGCCGCCGAGTGAGAGTGCGGCCAACCCGCCGCCGAGTGAGAGTGCGGCCAACCCGCCGCCGAGAGAGAGTGCGGCCAACCCACCGTCGAGGAGTATGGCAAACCCACCGACGGAAGTTTACGTCCCCTGTGATATTCTGGTGGAGTATGAGGGGATGACATACCCACCAATGCCCGCTCCTCGCAAGAGCCCACCTTTACCTCCGCTGGTCCCGTCCAGCTCACCTTTGCCTCCGCTGGTCCCGTCCAGCTCACCTTTGCCTCCGCTGGTCCCGTCCAGCTCACCTTTGCCTCCGCTGGTCCCGTCCAGCTCACCTTTGCCTCCGCTGGTCCCGTCCAGCTCACCTTCGCCTCCGCTGGTCCCGCCCAGCTCACCTTCGCCTCCGCTGGTCCCATCCAGCTCCGCGCTGCAAGAGCGCCGCCCAGTGCCTGCGCCAAGAAGGCGCCTCCCTGTCTCCCCGCTGCAAGAGCGCCATCCAGTGCCTGCGCCAAGAAGGCGCCTCCCTGTCTCCGCACTGCAAGAGCGCCGCCCAGTGCCTGCGCCAAGAAGGCGCCTCCCTGTCTCCGCGCTGTCCGAGCGCCCCCAAGAGTCCGCGCTGTCCGAGCGCCCCCAAGAGTCCGCGCTGTCCGAGCGCCCCCAAGAGTCCGCGCTGTCCGAGCGCCCCCAAGAGTCCGCGCTGTCCGAGCGCCCCCAAGAGTCCGCGCTGTCCGAGCGCCACCAAGAGTCCGCGCTGTCCGAGCGCCCCTTTGAATCCATGCTGCAAGAGTCCGCTACCCCTGACTGTCTGCCCGGTAACACCGTTAACTTCCCCAAGAAAATTTTGGGGGGGGGTAGTAGGGCTCCGGCCGTAGAGACCGAGGCGGGGGCAGGGGCCGAGGGATCGGAGGTGGATCCTCCAAGGCCGCCGGAATCCCCTGATCCTCCAAGGCCGCCGGAATCCCCTGATCCTCCAAGGCCGCCGGAATCCCCTGATCCTCCAAGGCCGCCGGAATCCCCTGATCCTCCAAGGCCGCCGGAATCCCCTGATCCGCCATGGCCCTCGGAGTCCCCTGACCTGCCATGGCCGCCGGAACCTCCTGATCCGCCCTGGATGCCTCCTCTGTGCCCTGTGTCTCCGTCCTGCTCCGGCATCCAGGACGCCCACCCCCCCTCCCGGTTGGAACTTTTACGGCGCGGGACGCGCCTACCGGGAGGGGGAGATACTGTTACATGTCTGTCTGTCCTAGCCCTCATTCTCCTTATTTGGTTTAGTTCCTGTCCTCATTAGTTAATTATCGTTTGATTGTCCCTACCTGAGTTTCATTATGTTGTTTGCTCTTTTGTTCCTGTTCCTTTAAAAGCTTTCAGTTTTCCCTTGATGTTTGTCCGTGATTGAGTTAAGTTTAGTGAACTAAGTTAAGTTAACTAATAATGTGATGTGTGTTTATTTCCTGATTTACTTATCGTCATTAAAGAAGCTACCTTTTGTAACCGTCGCCTCCTCGTACTCCTTGGACACCACCACACATAACAGATAGCAATCTTTCATTTGAAAGCCATGTTTCTAGCATCTGTAAAACTGCGTTTTTTCATCTCAAAAACATATCTAAATTACGACCTATGCTCTCAACGTCAAATGCAGAAATGTTAGTTCATGCGTTTATGACCTCAAGGCTAGACTACTGTAATGTTTTATTGGGTGGTTGTTCTGCACGCTTGATCAACAAACTACAGTTAGTCCAAAATGCAGCAGCTAGAGTCCTTACTAGAACCAGGAAATATGATCATATTAGCCCGGTCCTGTCAACACTGCACTGGCTCCCTATCAAACATCGGATAGATTTTAAAATCTTGTTAATTACTTATAAAGCCCTGAATGGTTTAGCTCCTCAGTACTTGAGCGAGCTCTTATCGCATTATAGTCCTCCACGTCCGCTGCGTTCTCAAAACTCTGGCCGTTTGATAATACCTAGAATATCAAAATCGACTGCGGGCGGCAGATCCTTTTCCTATTTAGCACCCAAACTCTGGAACAATCTACCTAACACTGTTCGGGAGGCAGACACACTCTGTCAGTTTAAATCTAGATTAAAGACCCATCTCTTTACCCTGGCGTACACATAACACACTAATACGCTTCTATTATTCAAATCCGTTAAAGGATTGTTAGGCTGCATTAATTAGATCAACCGGAACCGGGAACACTTCCCACAACACACGGTGTACTCGTTACATCGTAAGTAGAATGGCATCTACGCTAATATTTGTCTGTTTCTTTCCTATGATCAGATGGTGGATCAGCACCAAGAGATGATGTCTGCAGCCCTGATCATCAGTGGAGACCAGGACACCCAGATGACCCCCGGAGACCTCGATTAAAATACATTAAAACTAAAAAATATAACTAAAAATATAATAAAATACCTAACTACATAATACTACAATCGTTAGAACCTGAAACTTTTGAACTGTGGGTGTTGTCTGGTCAGAGGAGAACTGGCCCCCCGACTGAGCCTGGTTTCTCCCAAGGTTTTTTTCTCCACTCTGTCACAGAGGGAGTTTTGGTTCCTTGCCGCTGTCGCCTCTGGCTTGCTCAGTTGGGGACACCTAATTTCTAGCGATTATCGCCGATTTGATTGCTCATATACTATTTAAACTAAACTGAGCTAGACAATGACATCTCTGAATTCAATAATGAAATGCCTTTGACTGAAAATTGAATGTTTAATCTTATTATATATTACTGACACTCTGTCCTCCAATTTGATACTGTTAAGTGCTTTGACACAATCTGTATTGGTAAAAGCGCTATATAAATAAAGGTGACTTATGACGTTCCCTTGTAGTAATAAAATTGACCCCTGTACACATCTGATCCATTAATAAACCCTTAAACCTACCCGTACCACCAAACCTGTCCCTAACCTACCCGTATCCCACTTCAACAGCAGAAGACTTGTGCATCAACAAAAGATTTTAATCATTGTATAACATCTGTTAAAATCATATAGATTTCCAAGATGTGCATGATCATATGAACTAGAAGTTTAATGACATTTGTAAGCATTTTAATTTAATTATTAGGTAATGTTTAATACATTTATTAGTAAACATTAACAAGCACATTATTTCACGTTTCTAGATACAGTATGTGAATATATATTAACTAATGATCCGTTAAGCATTACATAATGTTTGTTAATCATTTATTAATGAAAGTTATAAAGTGTTATGTGAATGAAAAATAAAGCATTTAAGCATAAGGCCGCAACATAAAATGTTGGTGAAATCTGAATATATTTTAGTTCAGTGACAGATACTGAAGTAAAACCACCTCACTGTTTTCTAATCTATAGTACAGCAGACTTAAAAGTGTCCAGACTGATTAAAACCGCAAACATTTTTCACACAATTTACTAAAATTTATTGATTAATGAAAGTCTCCATTTCATATTTAACAGAAAATGAGAAAATGGGGAATAATCAAAGAGTAATAAAAATTTACAAACTGATCATTTTCAAAAAGACATCACATTTCTCACAAACTGTGGGAAAGACAAGAGGACTAAACTCACGATCACGTTTCTGCTTCAGTATTTACACTGCGAGTATTTACTGTATGTTCAGAGATCTTGTGTGTTGTGCTACAGAAGTCCCTGTCATTTCAGATCCTCATAAGTCTTCTTGTTGACCACGTTTCCGCTGGAGTCTTCATATTCCTCCTGCAAGATAACAATGTGTAGATATTTTATTTCTTTCTGAACTCATAAACATCCAGTTTCAAGATTTATTCCCATTTGAAAACGTCACTAATCTCTCTCCAGAAAGGAACAAATCAAGCAGCCGAAGCAGAGTTTAACAGCTGATTAACGTCAGTTAAACCAGATGCTTCAGTCAGAGCAGAGCTGTACAGCTGAATGTGACTTCTCTCACCGTAATGTCAGACTATTGAATGTGTTTCAGAGTAACTCACCTCTGTGTCTGGCTGCCAGCGCTCTAATGCTTTCTGTGACTTCAGCTTGGACCAGACTATTCCATAGAAGAGAGAACAATGCATTTTAAGAACATGCAGCAATATTAATTTATAGGCATTGTTCTCAAGTTTTAAATGGGTTGAAATGGTAGTTTGTCTTTCTATATATTTTCTATATATTTTGTAAAGCTCAGTGATATATGTTGTGTTCCATGCAACAATCTTATCTTCTTTCGCCATTTATTAAAATGTGTTCTTCTCTTATCATGGACAATTAAAATTTGTCAGGGGGTCAATTATAAACCCCATTATTTATTTATTTATTTTTTAATTAAATGATTGCTGAAAATACACTGAACAAAATGCAACTCTTTTGTTTTTGCCCCCATTTTTCATGAGCTGAACTCAAAGTTCTAATACTTTTTCAATGTACACAAGAGGACTGTTTCTCTCAAATACTCTTTACAAATCTGTCTAAATCCGTGTAAAATGTAAAAACACCTGTGAGGTGGATGGAGTATCTCGGCAAAGGAGAAGTGCTCACTAACACAGATTTAGACAGATTTGTGAACAATATTTGTGTAATGAAGCCAACGAGACGAGAGACATGCGGATCCATGTGCAAGCTTTATTACAAAGGTGTGGTCAGAAAACAAGCAAGGGTCAAGCAGTGGCAAACAGGTATATCACAGGCAAGGCAAAGAGTCATCCAAAACAGGCATGGGTCAGTCGACAGCGAACAATATCCAAAGGGGCTAGACAAGAGAGGTAAATCCAAAACATAAGCAATAGTCCAGGCAGGGGAAAACACAATCTGAAACAGGCAAGGCAAGACTAGGAAAACTCAGAGGCTCTGTAGAGTAGCTAAAGTTAGGGGAGCGATAAGCGCATACAATACTCGGCAGTGAGGGAGAGAAAGTCCATGGCTTAAGTAAGGTGTGTAAATGGGAATCAGCTGTGTGTGATCAGTGCAATCAGCTGTGTGCGTGTTGTCAGTGCAATGGATGATGGGAACTGTAGTTTGGAGGTGACGTGCAACAGTTAGTGTAGTGCAAGAGTCACTGTGGTGAGTGAGTGACCTCTGGTGGTGAGTGAATGGAAGTTCACAGACCGGATTCATGACAATTTGACAGAAATACAATATTCAGCACATACAAAGCATGCAATGACTGTGTCAACTTTAACATTTGAAAGGATACTAAGGCAAAGTTATTGCTTTCCTTATTCAAACTGATTTTTTTTTTTCTTTTCATGAATATATGGTTGACCTGAAGAATGAAAGCTTGGGAAATTATGAGCTATATCACCGCTTATCAATACTAGGGGTGTGACCACCATTAAAAAAAAAAAAAGGTCAGTAAGATTTAATGGTTTTAAAAAAAAATCCTTTCTGCAGTAAGTTTGCATTTATTTGATAGAACACACAGTAAAAACAGTAAATCTACAATTTGAAAGAACTACTTTATATTTGAATGTATTTTAAAATGTTTTGCTCTCATGCTAAAGCTCTATTACTCCAGCTTTCAGTGTCACATGATCCTTCAGAAATCATGCTGATTGTTGCTCAATACATTTTTATTATTTTTATTATTATAGTTGGCACACCACAAGGACAAAAAAAAACAGATTTGAAATTTAATTGTTAATAACAAAAATATAAATGTAATTATTTAATTGATATAAGAAAGCTATAAATCAGGACTGCAGTAAAATAATAACTATTTTGAAAATGAGAACCATATGTTTCCCATCTTTCTACAACCCCAATTCCAGAAAAGTTTGGACATCCAATGTTTTTACTTGGCAAATTTTATTTTGTAAATATAAACTAATTTTGATTTTGATGGCTGCAACACACTCCAAAAGAGTTGGGACAGAAGCATGTTTAACACTGTGTCACGTCATCTTTCCCTTTAATTACAATGTTTAATTGTTTGGGAATTGAGGATACTAATTCTTAAGTTTTGTGAGCAAAATTTTGCCCAATCTCACTAGATACAAGACTTCAGATGCCCATCAGTCTGTGGTCATCGTTGTCTGATTCTCCTTTTCATGATGGGCCGCACATGTTCAATAGGAGACAGGTCTGCTGGCCAGTCAGTCACATGCACACGTGTCTATGAAAAGATGTTGTTGTAGCACATGCAGAATGAGACCTGGCATTATCTAATAACCATGGACTTCCCATGAAAGACATCATCTTGATGGCACTATATATCTCTACAATACCAATATATGCCTCTATGTCAATGGTACCTTCGCACATATTCCAGTCACCCATCGTGCTCTGCTGCACCCCCATACCATGACAGACTGTCACTGATGAAAATCTGGATGGTCTCTTTGGTTTTTGGGACTGAGAACTCGAAATCCATTTTTCCCAAGAAACAAGTTGAAATGTGGACTCAGTTGAGCACAGCACACATTTCCACTGTGTTTTTGACTATCTGAGATGGGCTCTTGTCCTGAGAATCTGGTGTTATCACTGCATAAAATTGATAGCTTTCTCCTTGAGTAACAGAGATTCAAGTTGCATTTATTGATGCAGCAGCAGACTGTGTTAAGATTTTTGATTTGTTTGGCACAAAGTGAAGAGCCATGACTGAGACTGAGATGATCCTTTTATACCCACACATGACACCCTGGCCTATTACCAATTTACCTGCTTACTGTGAACTGTTTCAGAATAGATTAATTTGGATATTCTATAGCCTTTTCATTTTTATTTTGCCTCTGTCCAAACTTAATTGGAGTGTGTTGCAGCCATAAAAAGCGAAATTTGTTTATATTTATAAAATACATTTATGTTGGTCAGCAAAAACATTGGAAATATTTTCTTTGTACTTCTGTCAATTAAATAAAAGTTAAAGAGAACTAACAAATCACAGGTTCTTGATTTTATTGCATTTTACAAAACATCCCAACTTTTCTGGAATTCGGGTTGTACATTGAAGTTTTTGTAAGCAAACTTTGAAATATTGTCACAGAATTTATGAAATACAGTAAAAGAGGGTTTATATTTCTTCCATCTGCAAATGTAAATGTGGTTTACCCACCAAAATTACCATGTCTACTATGCCAGAAAAAAAAGGAAATTCAATATATACTAAAAAAGGGGGAATTGTTTTTTTTTTTTTAAACTAAGGGATAAATATTGTTATTTTTCACTGAAAGCTAATTGAAAACATACATACATATCACAGCAGTAAAAGGGTGTTCAAGAGTTCCAGGAACCGAAGAACAAACTAAAATTTTTATATATTTTTTTTAATGCCCCTGTGGATATATTCTAAACAGGATTTCTCTTTAAATTCGGGGCAAGGTATGCCAGATCTCAACATCATTGAAGCTGTAGTAATGAAAATCACCAACATGCTTAAAAACCTAGCTTAAATTAATCTTATTACACTTATTTTCAAATATTTAACTGTAAAAAGTCTTATTTGATCAACTCAATGGATCCTTAAATTAATTTAATTTTTTAAAAATATTTTTCTTTTTTTTTTTATTTGATGGGGGGCGTTGAGGGACCTGGATAATGGGTTGGGGGCGCTGGCCCAAAAAAGGTTGAGAACCACTGTGTTAGACAGTAAACGCTTTGGGATGTGAGACAATCTTTGGAAGAAATTCCAACAATAAAGTGAAAATTTAACTGAAGTCAGTAAAATCACTAAATAAATTGTAAACTGAGATCCTGCTCTATTAATACATCTGCTACATAGAATATTTTTTCTTGCAAACTTCTCTGGAAGGCTTTGGGTCCTCTGTACGTGTAATTCCCACAGATCTCACAGTTGTAATTGATGTTCAAGCCGTGCAGCTTGTACAGCCAGTATGGAATGGGCTAAAGACAAAGAAAAGACAAAGTTAATGACACACTATAAGCATTTTAACACTAGAGATGTGTGATACTGAACATGTAAATAGTAAAGAGTTAAAATTTACTAAGGAGTACTAAGGAGTAAAAAGAGTTATTTACTAAGGCCCAGCCTTAATGATCTCTACTGTTCATTATGTTTTGGAGGGACTGGAATCATCTCAATGACTGATTTGAATTTAAAAACAGTTTTCTGATTCAGTCTCTAAAGAACACAATAAATAACTACAATAAATCTAAACGCACCTTTCCGTCCCAGCCGAGAGGCAGGTTTTTGGGGTTGTATATGATCTCATTATCTTCATCTTCACTCTCACTCTCACTGGGCTGCTCTTCATCCTCCTCGTCACGCTCCTCTCCTGTGCGCGCCTGCTTCCTCTGGACGTTCTCATGGGTCAGCTGCCTTTGCTCCTGCAACACACAACAAAACACACCTGCTTCAGCAACATCACTGCAGACAATTCACACCAATGTCACCAAAACCAAAACCATTCATTAACAAAGACAATTAGTAGAGAAAAAACACTACAAAACATACTTAAAAATAACAAGAAGTAAACTAGATCTGAGAACACAATGCATGAGATACAGTTTCCCACAGTTCAATTTGCTTGAGTTTTCTATTTCTAATGGAACAAATAAACAGAATGCTCATCATTTACCACCTGACATCAGTCTTTAACATCTCTTCTTGGCAAATTTGGATTAAAAATGATATATATATATATACATGCAGCCTAATATATCAAACCCTTTCACAGATGCCATTGTAACGATATAATCGATGTTATCGATTACCAGTTTGTTGTACATGTACTTTACACATTAAATACAATGTATAATTTACTCATTAAATAAGCTGTCAGAGTATGAAATGAACACCCACCAAACCCGTGTTAGTTCCAGGAGGAATGCCTTTGCTTAGACACAATTAATATTGAAAATTTCACAATATTTACGCTTGCAGAAATAAAGGCTACATTTGTTTACATTTTGCAAAACAGACGGTAGAAGAGTTTTCACTCTTCTCCGTGTCAGAGGTTATATAGCTGTAACGCCACACCAGCAGAGGGAGCCCTCGCCCGAGTACTGACTGGTACCACTCCCTCTGCTGCCTCTGTGATCACTTCCTGTTTGGCAGCTATTTAAGCATGGCCAGGCTAACAGACCTTGCGAAGTATTGCCAGTTTCACTACCTTACTGAGCGGTTCCTTTGACTTGTATTGTTTGCTACGTGTATGATTTTTCGCCTGTTTCTCTGGATTTTTGCCTGTTGGATTGCCCTCTTGTTTGTTTGCCAGTTGGACTGTATACTGTGATTTTGACTCCATGCCTTTGACTACGACTCTGATTTTTGCCTCACGATTTGGATTGTTCTGTGATTCCTCATTAAACTTCTGCATGTGGATTCTGACACAGCATCAGCCTCTCCCTCATTACAGAATACTTCGTCGCCTATGAATCCAGCAGAAGTTTCCCAGCTTCAAGCGGCTTTTGCTTATCAAAGTGAAGTGCTCAACGGTTACCAAGAACAGCTCAACAAGTTTCAGTCTGCAAATGAGCATCTGACCCATTACATTCGATCGCTTCCTTCTCCCACCCCACAGACGGTAAGACTGGCTATGCCAGAGAAATTTGATGGGTCAGCTGAGCAATGCCGGGGCTTTATTCGTCAAGTGGAGATTTTTTTTGATAACCAGGAAGAACAGTTTTACTCAGATGAGAAGAAATGTGCTTTCCTAATGTCACTGCTTTCTGGTAAAGCGATAGATTGGGCTGCAGCAGTCTGGGAGACGTACTTCCTATGAGTATTTTGTTCAACAGTTACATGATGTGTTTGAATATCCTGCTGAGGGCAAAGATATATTTACACAATTGCTTCATATGTCTCAAGGCAACCGCACTGCTGCAGATTACGCTATTGAGTTTAGAACGCTCGCTGCTCAAAGTGGTTGGAATGACATCTCGTTAAAGGCTGTATTTCGACAAATTTTGAACCTTGATCTACAGACTGAATTGGCTTGCAAGGGTGAAAATTGTTCATTTACTGAATATATAACTCTCGCTATTAAGATCGATAATCTTATGAGGAATGCTCCCAAGAGAAAAATTGTCCAGCCATAACAGGCCAGCACTCCAGTCACACACCAGCTCTTCCATGTTTCTCAACCGAATTCAATGCCTAGCCAGGAGCCCATGCAAATGGGTTTTTCGAGACTCACTGAAGAGGAGAGAATTCGACAACGTCAACTCAATCTGTGCTATTGACCTACTGAACCAGTGTGTAGTGGCATACATTGATGACATCCTAATTTACTCAAAGACTGAACCTGAACATATTCAACATGTCAAGACGGGACTATCCCGCCTACTGGACAACCAGCTATATATCAAAGCCGAGAAATGCGAGTTTCACGTCAAGCAAACAACCTTCCTTGGGTACAACATCAGTCATCAAGGTGTCGAGATGGATGACTCCAAGGTCAGAGCAGTCACAGACTGGCCTCAACCCACTACAGTAAAATAACTTCAAAGATTTCTCTGCTTTGCAAACTTCTACAGACGCTTCATCTGTAACTACAGTCTGATTGCATCCCCCTAATGCCACTGTTAAAAGGCAAACCATCAAAACTCAAATGGACTGAAAAAGCTACCCATGCCTTCACCAAACTCAAGAGCAGTTTTACCACAGCCCCGATTCTCAAGCATCCTGATCCTAACCTTCCCTTCATGTTAGAAGTAGATGCGCCTGATTGCGGAATTGGAGCCGTTCTTTCACAGCGTCATGGTCAACCAGGTAAACTCTACCCTTGCACATTCTTTTCAAGAAAATTGACTTCTGCTGAGCGCAACTATGATGTAGGCAATAAAGAACTTTTATCCATGAAAGCAGCGATAGAAGAGTGGAGGCGTTGGCTTGAGGGAGCAGTCCACCATTTCCAAGTTATCACCGACCATAAAAATCTGCAATACATCAAGAATGCCAAGCGCCTGAGTCCACGTCAAGCCCGTTGGTCATTATTCTTCACCCGTTTCCAGTTTACCGTCAGATACAGACCTGGCAGCAAGAACAGTAAGGCTGATGCTCTATCCAGACGTCACGATCGTACAACAGACAATGTCACACCTGAATCCATTCTTCCTGGGACATTATGGAGGAGATCCAATGAGCCCATCAGCAAGAACCACCACCAGACAACTGTCCCCCAAATAAACACTTTGTGCCTCAAGGTTTACGTCTCCGAGTCATGCAATGGGTTCACACCTCTCTGAGCTCAGGACATCCTGGAATTTCACGCACTCTCTGTTTATTACAGAACTCTTTCTGGTGGCCATCGATGATCAAGGATGTGGTAACCTATGTCAAGTCCTGCCAAACTTGCGCTCGCTCTAAGACCCCCAAGGAACTACCTTCCGGTCTTCTCCAACCGTTACCAATTCCTCAGCATCCTTGGTCTCACTTGTCCATAGACTTTGTCACAGACCTGCCACTCTCCAATGGTTTCACCACCATTCTTGTAATTATTGATCGCTTCTCTAAGGCCTGTCGTTTGATCCCACTCAAGAGTCTCCCCACAGCCATGGAAACGGCTCAAGCTCTATTCCACCATGTTTTCAGAGTATATGATTTACCTGAGGATTTGGGCTGCAACTAACGATTATTTTAATAATCGATTAATCTGTCAATTATTTTTTCGATGAATCGGATAGAAGAGGGAAAAAAAACAAACAAGAAAAGCATTCATTTCCAACCCTTTATTCAAAAACAGAACTAAAATCTTTAGAAAGTGCACAAACACGTTGCTCCTTGAACATCCCTGAGCTGTTATAATAATAATAAAATAAAATAAAAATGGACTAACACAAAAAACATACACATATATGCTTTACATCTGCCAAATGTATAGACTTTTTTTAAATAAAGTGCCACCTGAGCTGCCAGAACAATAAATAATTTATAAAAAATAAAGAACAATACATATCAGAAAATTTAACAGGATCTGTTTGATTGTCAGAACTTGTTCTCTACACTACACTGCAGACGCACACACTCGCAGACGCACACACTCACAAACTCTCACTCTGACAAACACACATACACACACACACACACACACACACTCTCTCTCTCTCTCTCTCTCTCTCTCTCTCTCTCTCTCTCTCTCTCTCTCTCTCTCTCTCTCTCAAGTTCACTTGAAGCTTATTCATTAAATTATTACCATCATTGTAGTAAGTGCAAGGTTCATTTATACACCACATTTAAACACAGCTTAAAATGACCAAGTACTATAAAAGAACTTTAAAATTAAATTAAAAAGTACAACACACACAAAAATATTTGTCAATAATAACCTATATGGGACAAAGCACAGAATATACACTGCAAAAAATGCTTTTCTGACTTAGTAGTTTTGTCCTGTTTTCAGTCCAAATATCTAAAAAATCTTGGTTTCACTTTATTTTGATGGTCCCTTTAACACATTCTGTTGACGATAAGTAATGTTGCACCTACATTTCTACTGACTCTCATTAGAGTGTTAGTAGTGTATTAGTTGACTGGTAGGGTTAGGGTTAGAAGTTGACACGTTCTTGCAAAGTTACTTATAGTCAGTAGAATAGCTGTTGAGAGACCAACACAATAAGGAGTGAGTAGATATGAAGCAGACAGTCTACTAATACTCTTATGAGAGTTTGTTGACATGTAGTTGCAACATTACTTAGTGTCAACAGAATGTTCAAAAGGGACCATCAAAATAAAGTGTTACCAAAATCTTAAATCAAGATACATTTACTAGACACATGAACTAGCATAAGAAATTATGTCTTGTTTTCTGAAAAAACACCTCAAAATTAAGTGATTGTTTGCTTAAAACAAGCAAAATTATCTGCCAATGGGCTAAGAAAAATAATCTTAATGAGATATAATCTCAAACAGAAGTTTTAAGCATAATTTTCTCATGCCATTTTTCTTGTCTAGTAATCTTGATTTAAGATTTTTTTTAGATATTTGGACTGGAAACGAGACAAAATTACTAAGAAAAGCTTTTATTGCAGTGTATAGCTATACATGACAACAGATTGAAAAATGAATGGTCCAAAAAAGGCGAGTGAATAAAAATGTGTCTTTAGTCTTGTAATGCAAAGTGCAAAGTAACTATACCACCCCTGCTTTACTACTGTTATTAACGAGCTAACGCTAACTTGTCATGCAAAGACTCCAACATGTTTGCCGGAGTGCCTTGTGTGTGAACGCAAACACGTCCCGGGATCTATCCCGGGTTGGGGACCTAGTAACATTGCCGGGTTCAGTCCCGGAATGAGCGCTGTGTGAACAAAAGCCGGATCAATGCTGTAAAGGGTGTGACGTAGTGATGACGCATGTTATCGTGTGACTGTTTTACCGGGTGTTTTGAAGGCAGATCAACGTTCGTGATGAAAAAAATATGTGCAAACTGTAATGAAGCAGAGATCAGGGAGCTCCCCACTATCCGCACTGAAGCTGAGATCGTTGCCAGCTTCAGTGAAACGGTACACGTCACATTACCCATCACATCGTAATGTCACGTGTCTTACGGGTTCTTTACGGCATGTGTGTGAACTCACACAGATTCTGGAAAATCACTGGCAGTGTGAATGAACCAAAATCAAACAATCCCGGGACAAATCACGGAACACATTATCCGTGTATTTTCCGGAATCTCTGTGTCAAAGGGGCTTTAGTGTGAAATGCTCCCACACCTTGGATGACTTGGGTCGCATGGATTTCTCTGCCTCCGCCATGTATCTTTCCTCTAAAGTACAGCTCGGTTTTTTTTTTATTTGTGCTCCGCCCTGTCTATGAGGTGCCGAACTCTGCTAGCATCAGTGCGAGAGAGAGAGTGTGTTCACTCCGCTCCGCGCTCCACTAAAGTTTTCTTTTTTTTTTTTTTTAATAATCAAACATCTCCGCATCGCGCGACACGACGAATCGATTATGAAATTTGTTGCCAACTCTTTTAGTAATTGATTTTTATCGATTTAATCGATTCGTTGTTGCAGCCCTACTGAGGATATTGTTTCTGACAGAGGAACCCAATTTACCTCTCAGGTTTGGAGAACCTTCTGCAAGCAATTAGACATCAATGTAAGCCTCACTTTGGGATACCATCCACAGTCAAATGGCCAAGTGGAAAGGTTGAACCAGGAGATCGGCAGGTATCTCAGAACCTATTGTAGTCGTGAACAGAACTGGTGGGCAGAATTCCTTCCTTGGGCTGAATACGTCCAAAACTCCCTCACTCATTCCTCCACTGGCATGACCCCTTTTCAATGCATCTTGGGATATCAACCCCCCTTGTTCCCGTCGTCAGGTGAACCGTCATCAGTACCTGCAGTCGATGACTGGATCAGGCGCAGTGAGAGGGTGTGGGACAGTGCCCATGTCCGTCTACAGAGAGCCGTCAGAAGACAAGAGTTCCAAGCCAACAGATGACGTCACCCACACCCTCCCTACCAACCAGGACAACGGATTCTGGAGCCCTCGCCCGAGTACTGACTGGTACCACTCTCTCTGCTGCTTCTGTGATCACTTCCGGTTTGGCAGCTATTTAAGCATGGCCAGGCTAACAGACCTTGCGCTAACAGACCTTTTCGCCTGTTTCTCTGGATTTTTGCCTGTTGGATTGCCCTCTTGTTTGTTTGCCAGTTGGACTGTATACTGTGAAACAAAAGAAAAAGAAAAGCTTACAGCGGCACGAGTCGTGACTGTCATGTTAGCCTGATGGGACCAAACTTCCTCTGTAAGTGATTTTAAAACATAAGACAGTACCCAGATTTGAAGACTACAATAAGATTTCCCTTCTACTGTTAATAAAATTTTGGTAGGCTACTATGAGATGGATAGCCTAAATGTTATATAATTCAGATGGGCTACCTGTTATTTCAATGGTATATCAAAAAGTGTATATTTTTCAATGTCATTGTTAGTAAATTTACCAGTATTTACCATACTTTCAAAACAAAAATTAAAATAGGAAAAACATGCAATTTGAAAATAATTTAAGAAAAAAATGTTTTACAGAGAGAGAGAGAGAGAAAAAAAAAAACAAGATTTGGTTTTCAAAAAGCCTTTTTCCAAAAGGTACATCTGGAAAAAGGGGGGTCATCTTATAATCAGGGTCGTCTTATATTCGGGACAATACGGTACTTGAGTAATTTTTTTATCCAATACTTTTTAACTCTTACTCAAGTAACTATTCAGACTATTACTTTTACTTGAGTAAATATTTCTTCAAGTACTTTTAGTTTTACTTTTACATAAGTACAGTTTTTGGGTACTCTACCCACCTCTGCAGTCAAGTGACATACTCCAGTTTCATAAGAAGTATAATAATCTTTTGTTCAATTATTTGAAGATGGGTGAATCAAATAATAAGTCAGAGAGTACCTCCACTCCTTTGAGATTAGTGTACTTCAGGTAGCAGTCATGGAGATCCAGGTAGCGTCCATAACCCTCTTCATCAGTGAACTCCAGCAGATCTGTGATCAGCATTGAGACGGTTACTGTCCATTCACAGCATGAACGAGCAAACATCAGCGACGCCTGCCTCAGCAAACAGCTCTCACGTTACTCCAGACTTACACGTTACTCTGCCTCCTCACTGGGGTTGTCTTTGGCTTTCATAAGCTCTTCAAACTCCACTGACATGGGCACACAGATCTGGAATTAACACAGAACAAGCGGAGTGAAGTTTTGTAATTTTGGACGATTGTGTGCCTTGTTAAAGTCATGGCAACATGGTGGGTGAAAAATAGGATTCGACATGTATAACTTAATCAATTGTGTGTTTTATGTACTATGAATAAATGCAAATACATGGACATATGACAATATATATTTTCCTCATAACTGAGCACAAATAATTGTACATACATGTTCCCAAATGTGAATATATATGGTACATATATGTTCAAATATATCTACACAAAAAACAGTACCATATTTTATTACATGTACATCTAAATTTTATGAATAATACTATTGAATATAAAATTGCATATATTGCTATAAATAAGTAAACATTGTCACAAATTTTTCAGTATATGAAAAGCAGCAAATCCTTATGTACAGTATTACTCTGGAATATACTAACAATATATTGTTCAGTATATTTTCTATATACAACAAATAATTTAATATATTGTTTGTTAATATATGAGAAAATATTTTCTTTGCGTAAGTGTAAAATGTTCTGTTTAATGCAGTTTTCACTGTCACACCAACAATCTACTGTGAATAAAAGTCCCTGCAAACAAGCCCCCCTGAGAATTTGCTCAGGGGAGCCAGAGAAGCAGCCAGAGAAAAACTTAAGTTAAAAAGTCAAAGGTCAGGAACCCAACTAAAGCAAGCACTTACCTCCATAACGGTGACTTCAAACTTTATTATTTTCAATATAACAGCGCTAAGGCTTCCTGGAGGCTAAGTGAAGGCTGCCCGTGCAGGGCCAGTGCTAAGGGGTCAGTGTTTTGCCAATGAGCAAATTCTCAGGTTCCCTGCACAGGCAGCCCGTAAAGGGCCAGTGCAACCTTGTTTGCAGGGGTGTCACTAATGGAAATAACTTAGCACTTTTATCTTTAACCACAGTTTATTCAGTATCTTCAGCATATATCATCTTTGAATGTGTTTAAAGATGATATATGGTGAAGATACTGCATAAAAACAGAGGATCTCAAAAGGATGGTCAGATGTTCAACTGCTATCTCAGCTTTGTTGTTTCCACTAATAAAGTCTGATTTTTTTTATCTGAAACTCTGCGACACGAGTGACTTGTGCAAAGAAGAGAAGACTTTTCTCCAAAACAGGATCAGTTCTTTGAAAGCCATTGATTATTCTCAGTCTCCTGGAAGCTATCAATGACAGTATTAACCACGTCACTGAATGAGCCGAGAGGAGAAATAGCGGCGACCAAAAGAAAAGGTTTGCCCTTTCCTTGATTCCTGTGAGCCACAGATGCCTCACTGTAACAACCAGGACAGCCATTGAATGACTGATAGCATGAGCCATTTGTTTGGTGGAGCAGAGGGTGAGATCTGTCTCTGGATCTTTATAATTATTACTGACTGCTGTTGTTGTAGTTCAATTAAATAAAACTATTGGCATTGATACCCTTTGTTGATCTGCTCCTTTTTTATGTTGCGGCTTTTAAACGAGCTGGTCGTAACATAAAATTGGGGGCTCGTCCGGGATTTCTACATGTATAAGAAATGCATAGTGTTTTTGGTGTGTTCACCTGTATAAGTGAGGAGACTTCAGGTAGTTAGAGTGTCCTCAGCTGGGTTTTAATCCTTCCATTGAGGCACTATTTGTTATTTTAGTTTGTTATTTTGCCTTTCTTATTTTTGAAGGTTATTCTGGGTGGAGGTTTCAAATCTCTGTCGGGGGTACGCTTCGGGCTTTTGGTTTGAAATGCCAAATGCCCTCGAGTTCAGCGTTTAAACGCCGCCCCGAGTCTGGTATACCTTTGGAGAGCAGGTAGGCCTAGTTAATTTTATTTATATTTAGGAACTGAAGTCAACATGTTTCTCTGTATCTGTGTTTGTGATCTCTACGGAGTAAGAAATTTGACAAATGACTTGTGGTAAGTCTTTATTTTTCTTGTAACGGTGAGGTTTTCTATTTGGAGCGTGCTTGCGGTGATGATCTCCGGTGAAGTGGCTGTGGGATTTATAGTTTTAATGCTCTAGTTGCACGTGTATTCACGTTGTTGTGTTTGTTTGCTTTGTTGTCTCTTTTGACGGTCATGTCGTCATCATCTGTAGTCGAGGATTTCTTTGCCTTTCCTTCATAAATATTATTGGAGAGGTGCACGAAGGAAAAGCTCTTGCAGATTGCTGAACAATTTGATATGGAGGTAACGAGCAATGATAAGAAACTCAAGGAAACGCTGATGAAAGTTGTGAAGAGCGCACTTTCTGAGCAAGGCATTTTAAGTTAAGTCAAGTCACCTTTATTTATATAGCGCTTTTAACAATACAGATTGTGTCAAAGCACTTAACAGTATCAAATTGGAGGACAGAGTGTCAGTAATATATAATAAGATTAAACACTCAATTTTCAGTTAAAGGCATTTCATTATTGAATTAAGAGATGTCATTGTCTAGCTCAGTTTAGTTTAAATAGTATCTGTGCAATCAAATCGGCGATAATCGCTAGAAATTAGGTGTCCCCAACTGAGCAAGCCAGAGGCGACAGCAGCAAGGAACCAAAACTCCCTCTGTGACAGAATGGAGAAAAAAACCTTGGGAGAAACCAGGCTCAGTCGGGGGGCCAGTTCTCCTCTGACCAGACGAAACCCACAGTTCAAAAGTTTCAAGTTCTAAAAATAGTAGTATTATGTACTTAGGTATTTTAGAGGTAAGAGCTCAAGTTATTAAACCCAAGGAGTCTGTATCCTCTCCTCCTTGTGATGTTGATCAAAATGCAAAGTTTAGCGAGATGTCTTTACAAGAGAAGCAGTGGTATGTTGATGCAGAAAAACTTTGTGCTGAATGTGATGCTTGTGCATTAAAAGAGAAAAAGTTAGAAAATGACTTTGAAATAAATTGCAACAACAGTTAGAGCTACGTAAAATTGAGTTACAATTTGAAAGGGAAAGGGAGGAAAGAGAGTTTCAGTTACAGAAACTTGAGTTGGAGCTGAGTGCAAAAACAGCTGAAATTCCCATTCCTGTGTCGCTTGAGGAGTCTGTGCATGTTGCACCTGTGTTTGATGTTTACAAAAACATTAGACTTGTGCCGCCGTTTTTGGAGAAGGAAGTACACATTGCAGAGCCCTTGAAATGGCCAAAAGAATTGTGGACCTTATTATTGCAATGTGTTTTGGTAGGTAGTGCACAGGAGGTGTATTCAGCGCTGACTACTGAACAGAGTGGTGATTATGAAATTGTAAAGTCTGCTATTTTGCACGGTTATGAATTGGCACCTGAGGCATATCGCCAGAAATTTAGAACTTATTTTAAGTCTGAGAAGTGCACATATTTTGAGTTTGCTAGAGTGAAAGAAAATCCGTTTGACCGCTGGTGTTCCTCTGTAAAAGCAACAACTAAGGAACAACTAAGAGAGCTCATTCTTTTGGAAGAGTTTAAAAATTGTGTTCCAAGTGCTGTTGCGATGTGTCTTAATGAACATAAAGTGACTAAATTGTCTGATGCTGCTCTTATGGCAGATGAATTTGTTCTTACTCGTGTCTGCTAGCTATTTGAGCAAATCTAAGTTGAGTGTCTCTGAGAGAAATAAAAGGATGGTTATACACCAAAACGCTGTGTCAAAACCTTCTGCTGATAATAGTACAGTCACATGCACAAAAGGTGAGGTGGCTTGCTTTTATTGTAGGAAGCCAGGACACAGAATTTCAGACTGTGTTGTTCTCAAAAAGAAAGAAAAATCTGTTAAACCTGTTGGTTTAATTTCGCGTGTGAACTCCTCTTCTGCTCAGTTCAACAAGTTGATTAAATGTATCACTGATGATATCACTGAGATGGAGAATGTTAAGAGCAGTGTTGACTTTGGGCCATTTCTCCCTAATGGGAGTGTTTCTTTGCCTGATTGTGATGAAACTGTGCCTGTTCGTATCCTTAGAGATACTGGGGCAGGGCAGTCATTTTTGTTAGAAGGACTTTTGCCTTTGTCCGAACGTACTGCCACTGGTTCTCATGTATTGGTCAGAGGGCTTGAAATAGGTTATATGGAAGTTCCTCTACACCGTAAACATTTTAATTCTAAACTTGTGTCGGGTGATGTAGTGGTTGGAGTGCGTGCTAGACTTCCTGTTCCTGGTGTCACGTTCATACTCGGTAATGATTTAGCCATGGGAAATGTCTGGGATAAGTCAGATGTACCCCCTATCGTAGTTTCTGATGTAGAGAAACTGGATGGGTCCTCTGACTGTCCAAATTTATTCCCTTCACTCGAGTGATGGCCAAGAAATGTGTTCCTGATGAACCTGAAAGTATTCTTAGTGACACCTTTATTGCTTCTGAAAATTATTTTCCAACAGAACCTGATACTATGTACATTATGGCCGAAGATAAGATTCTTGTGCATGAAGTACGGTCTGACCAGACTGACAAGTTTGCTTCCATGTCTGAAAGGCCATTTATTTGTGATGAACATTTGTTCTTTGTCTCCACTTTATAGTGTGACTTGTGATGAATTAATCCAAGCTCAGAACATGGACAAAACTCTTCAAGATTTGTTCTCCTTAGCTGCTGGTAGAGGACAAAATAAAACTGTGTCTTCCTTCTACTTTCTTCCAGATGGATTGCTTTGTAGACAACAGCCAATGAATTCTGACTCTTCACTTGATCCTAGGATCCAAATTGTAGTTCCTCTTACTTTTCATTAAGCCGTCCTACAGTTATCACATCAGGGCCTTGCTGGTCATATGGGGGTATGGAAGACGTATGATAGAAAATTTAATTGGCCTAGAATCAAGAGGGATGTGGTTAACTATACACGATCTTGCCACATTTGTCAAATGACTGGAAAACCAAACCAAAAGGTTCTATTGGCTCCTCTACAGCCTATTGCTGTAGTTACCACTCCATTTGAACATTTGATGGAAAGGTTCCATCAGACTCTTAAGTCACTTTTGAGATCGTATTGTGTTGAACTTGATGGTGACTGGGAGGATGGACTTCCTTGGATGCTTTTAGCTATTTGTGAGGTTGTGCAAGAGAGCACCGGTTTTAGCCCTAATGAACTAGAATTTGGACACACTGTCAGAGGGTCTATTGCTATTTGGGCAGATGAATGGAGAACATCTGATCCACCTGAGAATGTGTTGGACTATGTGAGTAGTTTTTGTTATCGACTCTATGAAGCCAGAGCTATTGCTCTACAAAAATTAGGTAAGACTCAGAAAAAGATGCAGAGGTTGTTTGATCGTAAGGGCCAGGCAAGAAGTTTTCAGGTAGGCGATCAAGTGCTCGCTTTGTTACCTGTTTTGAGTAGTCCATTCCAGGCTAAGGAACTGGACCGTACTGGGCCGTATATGATAGCGAAGTATTATCCTAATAATAATTATCTTCTAAACACACCTGATCGTCGGAAGAAAGTACAGGTTTGTCATATTAATTTATTGAAACCATATGACTCCTGTATCGTCTTTGCCTGTTAATGTTGTGAATACTGACATCATAGATTCAAGCGTCTCAGAAGCATCTGTGGAGTTGGCTGATGTTCGGGAGGAGAAGAATGGTCCTTCTCGTAATATAATGGAAGGACACCTTAGCAACTTTGAGGTTCTTGCTAATTTAGCTTATCATTTGTCTCATTTGTGTGAACCACAGAAGACTGATACAATTAAGTTGGTAAGTTTATTCCCCTCTCTCTTTTCTGATGTTCCCTCTACCCAGAATTGACGACTGTGTAGATCATGTGGGTTCTGCCCGGTTTGTCAGTAAATTCAACCTCTTGAAAGTTTATTGGCAAGTACCTTTAACTTCCCGTGCTAAAGAACTATCTGCTTTTATTACACCTGATAGTTTTTTTACAGTACACCGTTATGCCTTTCGGAGTTCAAAATGCTCTCGTTACATTTCAGTGGTTAGTAATACATTTCGTACAGTAGTACATTTCGAGTGTTGTGTGGGTTGACCAGATGTGAAGCTTACCTGGATGATATTGTTCTGTACAGTTCTTCTTGGTCTTAACACCTCGCACAAATTAAAGAACTTTTTGAGCGTTTGGCTAAAGCAAACTTGACTGTAAATCTTGCCAAGTGTGTAATTGGCAAGGCTACAGTGACATATTTAGGTAAGGTGGTTGGCGGAGGATGCGTAAAAAAAACCAATCAACTCTAAAGATGAAGCTGTCTGTAGTTTTCCCACTCCCACAACTCAACGTGAGTTACGACGTTTTCTTGGGATGGTGGGTTACCATAGGGTTTTTTTTTTTTTTCAGAATTTTGCGAATGTAGTTGCTTCTTTAACAGATTTATTGAGCCCGAAGAGACCTTTTGAATGGTCACAACAGTGTCAATGTGCCTTTGATAATGCAAAGTCTCTTCTGGCCAATGCTCCTGTGTTGATGGCACCTGAAAGACCTTTCTAACTTGCAGTTGATGCTAGGGCTTCTTCTACAAGAAGATGCTAAGGGAATCGAACATCCTGTCAGTTATTTTTCCAAAAAATTCAATCGTCATCAGCATGCGTATTCTATGGTGGAAAAAGAGGCTTTAGCTCTGGTCTTAGCCATTCAACATTTTGAGGTCTATTTAAGTACAGTCTGTGGTCCTATCATTGTTTACATCGACCATAATCCACTGATGTTTTTTAATCAAATGCACGGTAAGAATCAAAGAATCATGAGATGGAGCCTTATTTTACAGCCCTTCCACCTACAGATTAAACACATTTGTGGCAAGGACAACCTAATTGCTGATGCTCTCTCGCGGCTGTAAGCTATCCCAGTAGTGTCGGGTATATCTTCTCTATCTCCTCTCTTTTCTTCAGTTTTGTTTTGTTGCTTTGTTTGTTTGTTTGTTTGTTTCTCTCTCATTTTTCTCTCTTTGTCCTAGGGCCCAGGAATCTAAGAGTAGAATGGAGTGGAATGTATGGAGATGAGTATTAATATTATTGTAAATTATGATGTTATTATAGATTTGTAAATTATAATGGTTATTCTGCTTGTGTATATGTTTTTCTTGTTCTTTAGGGAACCTCCTTTTGGAGTGGGAGGTGTGACGACCCTGAGTCTTCTCCGGATCCTATTGGGCAGAGTGTGGCAGGCTCTGATTGGTCTTCCTCATGTTAATTGTTTGATTAGTAGCATATTTAAGTGTGACATCTGTTAACTGAGACAGGCACTCCGTGGGGATGTTTTCTCCGGAGTGTCTCTTTGCTTATGTGTTTCTTTTGGCATTTCTTATATCTTGTAGTTAATGTTCTGTTGTTTATTTCTTTGGTTTTCTTTATTATCCCTAGACTTATGCTTTGTAATTATTATTGACTGCTGTTGTTTTAGATCAATTAAATAAAACAGTTTGCATTGATACCCTTTGTTGATCTGCTCCTTTTTTATGTTGCGGCTTTTAAACGAGCTGGTCGTAACAGTGAAAAAGTTTCAAAGCCTGTGTGTGTATAATGTTCATGTGCAAGTTACATTTGTGTATTACTGTAGTTTTATTTTGTAAAGGTGTTTAACTTTGTGTTCTCATTAACTCTGAGTTTCTGAATGTGACTGACACCTAGTGGACATTTCAGTATGTAAGTTTACAGACAAACTAGTTTTGCACACGTCTCTCAAACACAGAACCAGGAAACTCAGTTTGAAACTGAAACTGATCTGCTGTTGAGCTGTTGTTTGTGTGTCTGTATTGCTGTAGACAGTGAAATGGCTGAAGCCAGTGTTTTTTCAGTGGAGCAGTTCTTGTGTCCGGTGTGTCTGGATCTCCTGAAGGATCCAGTGACCATTCCCTGTGGACACAGTTACTGTATGAGCTGCATTACAGACTGCTGGGATCAAGAGGATCAGAAGAGAGTCTACAGCTGCCCTCAGTGCAGACAGACCTTCAGTCCAAGACCTGCTTTAGCTAAAAACACCATGCTGGCTGAAGTGGTGGAGAAACTGAAGAAGACCAAACTAACAGCTGCTGTTCCTGCTGGACCTGGAGACGTGGAGTGTGACATCTGTACTGGAAGAAAACACAAAGCTGTCAAGTCCTGTCTGGTGTGTCTGGAGTCGTACTGTCAAACTCATTTTGAGCGTCATGAGGAGTTTCACTCAGGAAAGAGACACAAAGTGATTGATGCCACTGGACGACTGCAGCAGATGATCTGCAGGAAACATGATAAGCTTCTGGAGGTTTTCTGTCGTACTGACCAGCAATGTGTTTGCATGCTGTGTGCAATGGATGAACATAAAAACCATGAGACTGTATCAACTGCAGCAGAGAGAAAAGAGAAAGAGGTATGAACTGAAACGACTCATTGATGTGTTAATGCTGATACTTCAAGTGTTTCTCTTCACTGCAGTATTCAGCTGTATCATGGTGCATCATGTGATCTACTCTCCCATTCAGAGTTACTACATGACGACTCTGTATTTGTGCTCAAGCTGAACTTTGCTCATCTTTCACAAATTGCTTAATTTCCCTACTCTAAGTAAACACAAATTTACGTTTGGTGCAAATTGTATTTAGTTCATTTCTGATTCACATTAATCTATATTTGTAGAATAATGAAGACAGTAATAATCATATATGCCCCCTTCATGTGTGAGGACTTCATGTCTAACCTAAAGTCAAATAATGATCTCAAAACTCTCTAGAAATGCTGTGACAGAAGAACATTTTACATCATACCTTTGTGATAGTGTTATGTAATTTGTCTCAGGTTATTTGTTTTTAATTTCTCCTCCAGAAACACTTGAAGGAGACTCAGAGTGAACTCCAGCAGAGAATCCAGCAGAGACAGAAAGATCTGGAGCAGCTGCGAGCGGCTGTGGAGTCTCATAAGGTGAGTTTGTAGAAGAAGAGAAGTTTGAGACTCAGTTTGACTCCTCTTTCAGTCCCACTGAAGCCGCTGTGGCTCTCAGGCTGTGAGGAAGCAGTGAGAGCTGATTGTGATGTGTGTCTAACAGCGCTCTGCACAGACAGCAGTGGAGGACAGTGAGAGGATCTTTACTGAGCTCATCCGCTCCATTGAGAGAAGCCGCTCTGAGGTGACACAGCGGATCAGAGATCAGGAAAAGACTGCAGTGAGTCGAGCTGAAGGACAAATGGAGCGACTGGAGCAGGAGATTGATGATCTGAAGAAGAGAAACACTGAGTTGGAGCAGCTTTCACACACAGATGACCACATCCTTTTCCTGCAGGTAACAGATCTAGAAAATAAAACAGAGTAGAGTTTAGCAAGATCTGCTGTTACAGTCTTTAATTAACTGACATTTATTATCTGAAGCACACTGACTGAATAAGAATCATTCTGCTGCTGGGAATGTAGTCAGGGATATTGTCTCGTGATGTTGTTTTTACTGTAAAACTGGTTTCAATCAGGTACACTGCAGCAGTGAGGTGTCCTGATGAAACATGCTAATAATAGAGACCAATGTGCATTATATGACTGTTTTATTTGCCCAATTAAGCATTAAAGTAATTGTAATAGTAACCCTACTCTTAGATCATTTTGCCCAATAATGTTTACATTTTGTTTTTAGTTTTTTTTTTAGTTTTTTTTTTTTTTTAACTTTATTGGAATGGTACGAAGCTTGGTTAAGGTTGTGGCACTTGCTACATGAACACAAACCCAAACATGAAAAATAAAAATATGAATATGATTTGAAAAGGTTAAATGATCCTGGAAAAAAAACAGTCACACTTGTACTCATCACAGACAAAAATTATGATCTTGTAAATGGAAAAAAAAAATTATCGGAAACTAATTTCATCTGGAGGACACAACTGGGTCTGCAACCAAACAACATTTTACTTAAATATCGTGCTGTATATCAACCTGAAATTTAAAACACAACTTTTTAAGATGTATGGCTTTGATTTTCTCACAGTTTTAGAGTAAAATATGTTTAGGAAAATTTCATAAAATTTGAAAGTAGTATTTTTCTGCATAATTTCATAACAATAAACTTCTATAACTTTTTTCATTTTACTTTTTTCTACTTCTGCAAAAATCTGCCAAGTGTCTTCTTTAAAAAGAGATAAAACTTACGTGGTCCAAAACATTTGAGATTTATGACAGATTCAGATAGAAATAAAATGTTCAGGTCTGTGCTCAAACAGTGGTTAAGAGGTAATAAATTAATTATAATTACTGCATAAATATAATTTATAAACACAAAAATTTATAAATACAAAGTATTAAAAACAAAACAAACTAAGAAAATCGAACTAAAATATAGTACATTCATTTCAGTGAAATTGAAAAAACAAAAAACAAAAACAATCATCGCTATGTGAGGAGCACCAGAGGGTTAAACTTCTTTCAATGATGCATCATGAGACATCTCTTTATTAACATATTATTATTTAATTTATGTTTATGTGGGCAGCTAAACTTTACATTATTGAGGAATTAATTGAAAGAAAGCAGGTTTTTTTCTAGGCATTCATGTTTGAAAGCTGCAAAAGAGACTTGGGAACTTTTATCAAAAATGTTTCTCACTTTATATACTATTTCTTTGCACTCGCTATTATTTTGTCATTTAATTTATTTTTTTTTATTTTTTTTTAATAATCAGATGTTTTTCTGGTTTATTGATTTTTGTTCCTGTAGAGTCTTCAGTCTCTCTCAGCTCCTCCTGAATCTACAGAAAACATCTCTGTCAGTTTCCTCTCTTCTTTTGATGTTGTGAGAGAATCTGTCTGTCAGCTGAGACACAAACTGGAGGATTTCTGCAAAGAGGAGATGAAAAAGATATCTGGTAAAATATTAGAGATTCATCTGCTCTCTGTAATGAGACAAACGTCATCTAATATTATCATGGAAATGTTATAAATGTCTGAGGAATAGATACAGGTATCATTTTCTGTCTGTGTTTATATCTGATATTTTCTCAGTCACTCACAGTAACATTGTTCCCAGAACCAGAGAGGACTTCCTACAGTGTAAGTCACTAACAAACACAATTACACACACTGAGATACTTCATCCAGTAAGTTTAGTTTAAAGTGACAGAAAACATTATCAGTCTTCACATTTATTATTAATCATGTGCAATCAGTGTAGACAAAGTTATTACAAAATATTGCAGTTTACTTTGAATTACTAATTACTTCTCTAAGGTTGTAATCAATTTACTTACAACTTACTCTGCCTTCTTGGCAGAGACTATTTACACAAACTCCGTCAGCCAACGTTTGGTTGGGCAACATCACAAAACATGATCTTCTGACAACAGCTCCACGTGGCATAGATGATAAATCACGAGCCATTTTTGATGCGATCGACCCGAGTTCGAATCTGCCTTTTGCTGAACTTTCTTTTCTCCCTTTTCAAATCTCATATCACATCAGAAATGTTCAATAAAAATGAAGGAAATAATCGAAAAGTTGAAAATAAAGTATCAGGTAGGGTTAGGGTAGGTTTAGGGAGGGCTTTACTGTCTCAAGAAGGTGTCATCCATTTAATAATTTGAATTAAAATTATAATTTACACTCAATACATTATTGGATACTGTTTCATAATGTACTTCAATACTGAGTTGCAGATATGTGCATAGCAGAACAGCAGAAAATACTGCTATTTTAACAGTGTGAAGTTGTGAACAGAATTTATAGGCTAACTATTTGCACTTAGTGTAACTTGCATATCGCAAGTTACACTGTTATATTCACTCAGTGTAAATAGGCTAGCCTGTATCGCTAATTACACTAAAAGTGCAAATAGCCACTGCCTAATAATATTTTATACTAATTTAATAATTAACACTCATTTAATTTTAAGTTACTCTCTTAAAATCACTACAAACCAACATACAGATACATAAAGTGATAATAAACTGATGCCCAATAGTTCATTCATACTTTAATACTGACTCATCACCAGCAACAATACAACAACAAATCCAGCACATTTCTTATTATTATTTATTATTATTTATTTTTTTTTCTTCATCAGATTCCCATCAGTTCACTCTGGATCCAAACACTGCACATAAACTCCTCCGTCTGTCTGAAGGGAACAGAGCGGTGACTCACACCGACACACACCAGCCGTATCCTGATCATCCAGACAGATTTGATGTTTATCTTCAGGTGTTGTGTAGAGAGATTGTGACTGGACGCTGTTACTGGGAGCTTGAGTGGAGTGGGAGTGATGTGCGTATATCAGTGTCATATAAGAGCATCAGCAGGAAGGGATCTAGTTGTGAGTGTGTGTTTGGATGTAATGATCAGTCCTGGAGATTGTCCTGCTCTCCCTCCAGTTTCTCATTCTGTCACAATAACAAACAGACTAAACTCCCTGTTCCCTCCAGCTGCGGGAGAATAGGAGTGTATGTGGATCTCAGTGCAGGAACTCTGTCCTTCTACAGCGTCTCTGACACAATGAACCTCATCCACACAGTCCAGACCACATTCACTCAGCCGCTCTATCCTGGGCTTTGTGTTTGTGGTCGTCAATCATCAGCAAAACTATTATAACTATCTAGATTATAGAGATTTTACACATTGTACTGTTATACACCAACTCTGAACTGTATGATAAATCAGAATATTTATTTTACATTTATTCATTTAGAAAACACCTTCCTCCAGAGCAACTTACAAATGAGAAACAGTAAGATGTTGTAGGTCTTATATATTTTAATCTTTAAAACAAAAAAAACTGCAGCTGAACTTCTGTCACTCACAATAATGTGTTATACAATCCTATAACAGCAAATACTTTCTCATCTAGCTAATATTGATTGTAAAATTGGTAAAATACATTGTTTGTCTATGGAAACATGCTTTAAATCTCAGTCTATGAGTCCCAACTGAGGTCTAAAAACTGTGTAAATTTTATCACCCAAAATCATTTAAATTGATGAAAATCTCGGCAAAAAGATGAAAGAGGCAGAATGTGTTTTTATAATCTTTCGGAAAGGGATTTGGCAAGATGCTGTTGTCCTAAAGAGATCTCATGATACAGCTGTGCTCTTATTAAACATAAGAGGAATTCTCTTTGAAATACAGTGTAAATCTGCGTATTAAGTTGTTGTTTTTGTTTTTGTTTTCTCAATGATCCTCTACTTTGAGATGAATGTACTTCTCCCTGATAGCAAGCAACCATTGAATCAATGTTAAAAACTGTTGATTTATCAATGTTAATGACATTGAATTAATATCACTTTTGCACCCGCAATTAATGTTGAAAAATGTTGAAATTTTCAATTTTGTTTACTGTTTGCTTTAGTTGGGCTCTTGACTCTTTGTACTTTAATGTCAGGTTTTCATTGTCTCTTGTAACAATGTGCTGAAATATGTTTGTTGAGGCGATGAAAACTAAGATCCATTGATCAGATGATGGTGACTGTAATCATTGTGAGTTTGTTTAAATAATTGCTCACAAGTGTGTTGTGTTTTTTTTTTTTTTATGTGTGAATAATGTGTGATACTACAGTCTGAGATTAAAGCCGTGGTACGGCTATCATACTTCTATGAATAAACAGTAAATATTTGAAAAAATACCTGCTGAATCAATCCTGGTCTCCGCTGATGATCAGGGCTGTAGAGGTCATTTCTAGGTGCTGATCCACCATCTGATCGGATACGGACTGAGAAACAGACAAATATTAGCATAGATGCCATTCTTCTTACGATGTAATGAGTACATTGTGTGTTATGGGGAGTGTTCCCGGTTCCGGTTGATCTAATTCATGCAGCCTAACAATCCTTTAACGGATTTGAATATTAGAAGCGTATTAGTGTGTTATGTGTACGCCAGGGTAAAGAGATGGGTCTTTAATCTAGATTTAAACTGACAGAGTGTGTCTGCCTCCCGAACAGTGTTAGGTAGATTGTTCCAGAGTTTGGGTGCTAAATAGGAAAAGAATCTGCCTCCCGCAGTCGATTTTGATATTCTAGGTATTATCAAAAGTTTTGAGAACGCAGTGGACGTGGAGGACTATAATATGATAAGATCTCGCTCAAGTACTGAGGAGCTAAACCATTCAGGGCTTTGTAAGATTTTAAAATCTATCCGATGTTTGATAGGGAGCCAGTGCAGTGTTGACAGAACCGGGCTAATATGGTCATATTTCCTGGTTCTAGTAAGGACTCTAGCTGCTGCATTTTGGACTAACTGTAGTTTGCTGATCAAACGTGCAGAACAACCACCCAATAAAGCATTACAATAGTCTAACCTTGAGGTCATAAACGCATGAACTAACATTTCTGCATTTGACGTTGAGAGCATAGGTCACAATTTAGATATGTTTTTGAGATGGAAAAATGCAGTTTTACACGTAAGCTCAGACCTAGCAATGGTGGGTTACACTGAGGGGAACAAAAAAAATTGTTACAGCAGAAATGTTTTCCTCGCGTCTTATACATTTAATATAATAATCATAATGTGAAATAAAATTAATTAGTTCAATAAATAGTAACTTCAGGTAACCGAGAGATAGAGGTGTGCAATATTGACAAAAAATGATATCTCAATATTTTCTGGGATTTTATTGATAAAATTAGACGGACGATATTTTGCTGAGTGTGTTATTGTGCTGACATTTTAAGGACTACCGTGAAGTTTTGATATTCTGCATATTCTGTGTGGTGGTCAGTTCACAGCAGTCATAGATATTAACATTTTCCAATATGTTTAAATTGAGTTTTACCTTTTATGGGCATTTTTAAACACTCTATAAAGCCATTTTTCTGAAAATGTGTACACTGTACCGGTCTTACTGTGCAGAAATAGTAAGAGTAGAAGTATGGCAGTTTGGTATTCTGAACAGAGCCATTTTATGGTGTTTATGGCCTCTGTCACTATTGATATTTCATATCGATCAACTGCTGCCACTGCCATAACGACAGCTTTCTAAACAGGGACAGAAATCTTGAGCGCTTTACTTAAAGGCCTTTGCATTGATTTCCCAAATGTAATGACAATTCATTCGTTTTGAAGTGCCTTAACCATTGAAAAAGGGCAATCAGTCTTGTAATTCTGCAACAGGAAGGTCTACTAACATTATGCCCCATAACCTTTACCCTTTTTATGTAACTTGTTTTGAGCCATTTTGTCTGGTTTGACACAAATTTTATCAAGCAGGACATGTGTGAAATATAGGAATAAGAGAGCATTATGTTACCAGTTTTGTCCCTCACAAATCTCTCTGTGGCATTCTCTTTCATGTTTCTATTAAACATTCGAATTAATAATTTATTGAGACGAGAGAGAATCTCACAAAAAAATGTGTTTAGCGCAGTGGTGGATCTGGGAAATGATTACTGGGTTAACAAAGAAGTGGCATAAGGACTACTGTATGTGGGGTGGCAACTTCAAAGCAAGCACCCATGCATAGTTTTTATGGATTGAGCGAGCATCTATATCCAGGGCACCAAATGTCTACTAAACATGCCAACAAATTCTAAATTTCTCTGAGTTTGCATCAGTGTGTTTGTCTATTATTTCAGCTTAGAAAGGACAAGTAATTTCAGTAACACTTTATTTTGATGGTCCCTTTTGAACATTCTGTTGACACTAAGTAATGTTGCAACTACATGTCAACAAACTCTCATAAGAGTATTAGTAGACTGTCTGCTTCATATCTACTAACTCCTTATTGTGTTGGTCTCCCAACAGATATTCTACTGACTATAAGTAACTTTTCAAGAACGTGTCAACTTAATCTAACCCCAACCCTACCAGTCAACTAATACACTACTAACACTCTAATGAGAGTCAGTAGAAATATAGGTGCAACATTACTTATAGTCAATAGAATGTGTTAAAGGGACCATCAAAATAAAGTGAAACCGTAATTTCATTAATTTAATTTATGTACTTGGATGATATAAATAATAACAGGTTTTATAAGAAAAAAAAAACAATTTTGTCGAAAGATCGCAAGATTTTGTAGAACGTCAGTCGTTTTACAGTACACAGTAGGAACAAAGTTGTAAAATATCTACTAGATAAAATATAAATCACAGATTTCATAACCATGATTGTGTATCCATTATTAACATTGGACATCTCACGTCTGTGATTTCATGTAGTTTACCAATTCAAAGAGGAGTAGAGGTACACCCCATTCCACAATGTGTCTGGAGATTTTTGGGTTTCACTTTATTTTGATGGTCCCTTTAACACATTCTATTGACTATAAGTAATGTTGCACCTACATGTCTACTAACTCTCATTAGAGTGTTAGTAGTGTATTAGTTGACTGGTAGGGTTGGGGTTAGATTAAGTTGACACGTTCTTGCAAAGTTACTTATAGTCAGTAGAATATCTGTTGGGAGACCAACACAATAAGGAGTTAGCAGATATGAAGCAGACAGTCTACTAATACTCTTATGAGAGTTTGTTGACATGTAGTAGCAACATTACTTAGTGTCAACAGAATGTTCAAAAGGGACCATCAAAATAAAGTGTTAAGGATTTTTGGCTTCTCTATATCTATGAAAGTGCAGCAGACCATGCACTCCATGAGGAAATCTGAGTTACGGTACTCAACAAAGGTCAGAATGAACCAGGAGAAGTTTTGTGGGAAACAACAACATAGCGCAATTACTGACATCCTGTCTGAACAGAACTGGATTTCCCAAAGGACCTCTGAGTACGAATGCTGTAAGTAGCTACTGTAGATTCAGCCAAGGTGAAACCTGTAATTTGCTCTGTAGTGTTGCGTGAGGAAAACATTTGATTTGCTCTAGCTTAAAACCACCATCTTCCCACTGCTGAGAAACCACGTCTCATTCCATTGGGCTAAAACATCTAGCTATAATATTCTCAGTCTAAAAGCACATTCACACCGGGAACAATAACTATAAAGATAAAGATACAGTTGAAAAAATCGTTCTCAATATTAAAGAATAGCAGTGAAGGAGTGGATGTCGAGCTGCCCTATCCTTCATATTGAAATTAATTATATTATTTCTTGTTTGACTATTAATCAAGTCATGGCAAGAGTGAAATGTGTAACCTTATGTGCGCTTATGAGATATTAAAGAATCCTGCTTTATGCTGTACTTCTACTCTCTAAGATGATGACTTCATAGCGTGTGTGTAACGAACCATACTGATAAAATTCTAGCCAGGGCTCGGCGGCCTTGAAGTTCTGACATGCTCTGTGTGCATGTGTGTGTGCTGGTAGCTCTCTCTCTGTGTGTTAGAAGACTGTCTCTAAGTTAGAGCGGCCTACGAACTCGATTGTGAGTCATGAAGCTCACTTCTGCTGATGAAACTGCAAACTATCTTCAGTAAATTTTCTTCATATTTGATCGAATCTCTTGACTTCTGGTCTTCATTCAACGCACCTGGTCCGAGGGTCTTTACTGTAAAGTCCACACCACAACTATAAGGATAAAGGCACAGAGAAACAATATCAGAATGATTTTTTTTCCAGATGATGATAAACGAAAAAAAAAGTTGACAACCAATTATAATCAATCCTGCTCTCAAGTGCTGTCAAAGCAGACAAGTGTGCACTGAGAATAAACAGACGATATCGTTCTTGGTGTGAACGAGCCTTAAATCTGATGTGTAGATGTAAGTTAACACACACATATATATATATATATATATATATATATATATATATATATATATATATATATATATAACATAACACATATATAACATATATCAATAACACTTAGTGGTCAGATGTTGATTCTGCTCTGATTGAACTGTTCAGTGAAGGAGTCTTCAGACTGATTCAAACTCCTCTCTTAAGTTGAAAAGACAATTGAACAATACCTTAAAATATCTAGCTTATAAGAGTCATTTGTTCATGAATTGTGACACACTGTGTTAAGTTTCTGATTCACTAAAAATAATTGATTCAGTCATTTGTTTTTGAATCACACTATACCGAGTGCACTCAATCATGCTTAATTGTCAAGAAAACAATGCAAACTTGAATGGTTTTCATTTTGAAGCTTTTAGAAAGGGACAGTATTAGCTTAATGTGCAATTTAAGGTTGTCAAGTAAAAAAGCATGCATGAATATAGAATGTAGCATGTGTAAGCATCCAGGTCCTGGGCTGGTATGGTTACACGTGGTCTGCGGTTGTGAGGCCGGTTGGATGTACTGCCAAATTCTCTGAAACGCCTTTGGAGACAGCTTAGAGAAATGAACATTCAATTCACAGGCAACAGCTCTGGTGGACATCAGATTGTGATCTGATTTCCGGTTGAGTGAACGCTGGTGCATTTTAGCTACTCACCGGTCTTTTGTTGTTTGTTTTACTCTCTTTTTATATCTGGATATTATAAGTTGGGAAATTTATCTAGCCTCTGCTGCACTACTGAACTGGTTTTAACTTTGGACCTTCGAATTTTGCGATTGCTGTCTGGCATCTTGCCTTTCCAGTGGAGGACTGGAGGACTGGCGTTTGTAGCCCGACTTCACTGGTGACTTCCTAGGCTCCCGTTGGTTTGCCTGCCCTAGTACTACAAGATTTCATCATGTGGTTGGTTAAGCTGCTGCTATGGATCATTTTCTCTTCAGCTGTGATCAGCGCGACTCCTCGACTGATGTACTCAGCGGCAGATCTGTACAAATTAAGATTTGTAACTAAACCTCCGCCTTTGCTGTTCAATCATCCGGATATCATATGCTGACCGAAATACATTCATCGTGGGTCTCGTCGCAATATCTGAATTACTTCTACTAATTCTGATTATAGTGGACAAATTCGGTCCTTTTGGTCTACTACCCCAAGACTGCCTAAGAACGCTGGGAGGTCTGTTGATCATGAAGTACTTACTCCGATCCCCAGGTCAGATTATATGCCTTCTGCACTCCGCTTTGGACTTTTTAATGTTCGGTCACTCAACAATAAGACGTCTCTTATTCATGAACTTATTGAGGACCAAAATATTGATTTTATGTGTGTGACTGAGACTTGGCAGAAACCTAATGATTATTTTCATTTAAATCAAACAGTTCCATCAGGATATGAATATATATGCAAACCTCGTTGTTCTAGTAAGGGGGGTGGCCTTGCACTTATTTATCGTGACAGACATAAAGTCTGTCCGATTTCGCTATCAGAACCATTAACTTTTGAAATTTTGGCTGTGCAACTTAAAGGTCCGACTCCCACTATTCTTGTCACGATTTATAGGCCACCAAGGACATCTACTACGAATGTTTTTTTAGTGAATTTTATACAATTTTTACACATCTGTGTACCCTATCTCCGAATGTTGGTGGGAGATTTTAACATTCATTTTGATAATATTGCCAGCACTCAATATAATGATTTTAAATTGGTTCTGGACAGTGCTGATCTTCTGCAATTTTTTAATTTTCCAACACATAATAAGGGTCATATTTTAGATCTTGTATGCTGTTCTGGTGTTATGCCTTATAATTTTACTTTAACTGTATCTCCTATCTCGATCATAAGGCTGTATTTTTTAATATTTTTCTTTTCTTGGCAAGAGTAAAACCTCATTTCGTAATATCAAAAATATTGACCTTAATGTTTTGTATGGAATGATCGATTACTCTGTAAACCAGTGCTGCTTTTCTACTTCTACATCTGATTTGGTACATTTTTATAATAACAGTCTGTCTCAAATACTTGACATTGTGGCTCCTATGAGGACCCGCATTGTCTCTTTTGTTAACCCTTCTCCTTGGTATACTTCTGAACTTCGTCATCAAAAGGCTTTAGGTTGTCGATTGGAGAGACTATGCAAAAGAACTGGTCTTGAGGTACATAAGCAGATGTATTCTGAGCATCTGGTTTCTTATAAGGTTGCACTAGACAAAGCAAAATCATTGTTTTATGCAAATATTATTTCTAATGGACAGTCTAATACAAGGACTTTGTTCAGTACTGTACGTTACTAAGCAGATTATGACATCTAAGACTTCTACCTGTTCACTTGATCCTTTACCTACTGTTTTAGTTAAGTCTTGTAACCATTCAGTTTCCTCTATTATTACAGCTATAGTGTGTTCTTCATTATCAACTGCTACTGTTCCTTCATCTTTAAAAACAGCTTATATCACTCCAATTCTCAAAAACAGACTGGTGTTGATCCTAATGATTTAAATAATTACAGGCCTATTTCTAATCTACCTTTTATTTCAAAAATACTTGAAAGAACAGTAGCATCTCAACTTGAATTACATCTGCAAAGTAATGATATATATGAGCATTTTCAGTCAGGTTTCTGACCCAAACATAGTACAGAAACAGCCCTTGTTAAGGTTATAAATGATCTTCTCCTAACTGCTGATTCTGGTTTTGTGCCTATTCTTATTCTCTTAGATATTAGTGCTGCCTTTGATACTAAGTCATTCAGTATTATTGGAACGGCAGGCTTGCATAGGAATAGCTGATAATGCGCTTCTCTGGTTCTCATCATATTTAAGCGACAGAAAACAGTTTGTGCAGATTAAGAATATACAATCAGATTCTGTTTCAGTTACTCATGGTGTTCCGCAGGGGTCGGTCTTGGGTCCGCTTTTATTTATCATTTATATTCTACCTCTTGGTCGTATTTTTCGCTCTTGTGGTATTCATTTTCATTTTTACGCTGACGACAGTGTATATTTCTACAAGACCTAATGTTTCATATCCTCCTCCTGACCTCACTAAATGCAGGATGTTAATATTTGGATGACTAATAATTTTTTAAAGTTAAATACTAACAAAACAGAAGCCCTTCTAGTGGGTTCTAGATCTGTTTTATCTAAAACTCAATCCTTTAACTTACTTATTGATAATTGTCTAGTCATTTTTTCTACCCAGGTGAAAAGCCTTGGGGTTATATTTGATGGTTTGCTTTCGTTTGGTTCTCATATTAGTAATATTTCAAGTTCTGCATTTTTTCATTTACGTAACATTGCTAAACTTCGTTCTTCACTTTCTCAAGACAGTACTGCTGTCCTTCTTCATGCTTTGGTTACATCTTGGATTGATTATTGTAATTCTCTTTTAGTTGGCATTCCTGAAAAGCAATTTCATCGATTACAGTTAATCCAGAATTCAGCAGCTAGGATAGTTACTAACTCTCGTACTTTTGACCATATATCTCCAATTCTTTTTCAGCTGCATTGGCTTTCTGTTTGTTATCGTGTTCATTATAAAATTTTACTTCTTACATACAAAGCTCTTCATAATTTGGCACCTCATTATCTTTCAGATCTTCTTCATTTGTATACTCCTTTGCGCTCTTTGAGATCATCTTCTGCAGACTTATTGTTCAAGATGAGTTCCTTTGGTGGTAGGGCTTTTAGTTGTGCAACGCCTAAGTTATGGAACTCTTTACCTTTGCACATTTGCCAGCTGGACTCAATTTCCCATTTTAAAGTTCAGATAAAAACGTAAATGTTTAGAATAGCTTTTACTGATTTGCTTGTTTTAATGCTTGTGTTTTATGTTTTGTATTTGACTGTACGGTGTCCTTGAGTGTCTTGAAAGGTGCCTATAAATAAAACGTATTATTATTATTATTATTATTATTATACGGCACACCTGTGCAGTAATCATGCTGTCTAATCAGCACCTTGATATGCCACACCTGTGAGGTGGATGGAGTATCTCGGCAAAGGAGAAGTGCTCACTAACACAGATTTAGACAGATTTGTGAACAATATTTGAGAGAAATAGGTCTTTTGCATACATAGAAAAAGTCTTAGATCTTTGAGTTCAGCTCATGAAAAATGGGGGCAAAAACAAAAGTGTTGCGTTTATAATTTTGTTCATTGTATATATTTTTTTCTACTGGTTGAAAATTACTTCTTTTTTTTCTGGTTGTTGGCAGTACTTTGAAAATACTTTTTGATTTGTGTACTGATAAGCACATTTGAGAGAAAATAGATGCAAAAAAACTATGTCAGCAAAATGAAATAAAAATGTCAAACCTGGCTTTATCCAGTGTTCCCAAAGACATCAATACACAGTTCAAGTTCAAGTACACTGACATTAATGTACTGACTGCACTTCATGGTTCATTTTTTGGTCCAGATGGCGGATTTGGCATTATGATTGGTCAGATCGCCTGTCAATCAAACTCCCGGTGAATTGGGAAAGTATGGAGATATCTATCTGGTAAAACTGACAGGTAAAACCTGCGGTGTCTTGTCTTAAAAATGTCTGTTAAAAAACTGTCATAATTTACTAGTTTTAATGTTGTTCAAAACCTATAAGACTGTGTTGACTCACCAAATTCAGCTGTATGTACTTTACGTATGAGAATAAATCTCACTGATTCTCATGCGTCATGCAGCACATCTGAGCTGCCGCTTATTGATGTTCTCTATACAGTATTTTAAGAAAAATGCATTTAATTAAATTTTTCCTACTGGAAACAAGACTAAACGTGACCCTGGACCACAAAATTAGTCTTAAGTGTCATTTTTTTAAAATTGTGATTTATACACAAAGCTGAATAAATAAGCTTTCCTTTGATGTATGGTTGTCATCAAAAACATTGTCGCATTTAAAATGTTTATTTTTATTTTTATAGTAAACAAAATAAAGGAGACACATCGTAACACTAAACTCAATTGTGCATTTCAGAAACATCACATCCCACAACCTCAGAGAAGCGGCCATTCAATCATACCAAAATACACATCATCAAGAATTAAAAAAATAATAATAATCACTGGAATTTGGTCTTCATTACACTATTTTACTTCTTTACGTATTTTTGTTCAATGTCCATTGTCATTAGTTATATTCTGCTAATAACTGTTGTTAGAACACTGTCATTTTTGCTACAGTTTCATATCATTAAAAAAAAATAAAAGTATCTAAATTGACAAAATATGTTGTTGTTGTTGTTGTTGTTGTTATTGTGTTTATTACATTAAACCCTAATAGAGGCTACAGGATATAATAAGACCAGGCAGATAGAGGGGAAAAAATATATTTGTGACCCTGGACCACAAAATCAGTCTTAAGTTGCTGGGGTATATTTGTAGCAATAGTATGGGTCAAAATTATCAATTTTTCTTTTATGCCAGAAATCATTAGGATATTAAGTAAAGATCATGTTCCATGAAGATATTTTGTAAATTTCTTACCGTATATATTTCAAAACTTCATTTTTGATTAGTAATATGCATTGCTAAGAACTTCATTTGGACAACTTTAAAGGTGATTTTCTCAATATTTAGATTATTTTGCACCCTCAGATTCCAGATTTTCAAATAGTTGCATCTCGGCCAGATATTGTCTGATCCTAACAAACCATACATCAGTGGAAAGCTTATTTATTCATCTTTGATGTATAAATCTCAATTTCGAAAAATTGACACTTAAACCATGTGGTCCAGGGTCACATATATTACATACAAATATATTAAAAATACAAATTACATTTATATCTAGCTATTTATAATTATATAAATATGACAATATATTAATATTAATACAAATAAACTGTTATTAAATAGGCTAACCGGCTGCATCCAAAAACTGAAAAATGGTGCCTTCGGAGGACGCATTCCAAGATAGGAAAGCACCAACGCACGTCCGAATGCAAAGCTAGCTTCACTTCCTGTCTCATAAGGTACTCTTAATCTGATCAATTTATGAAGGCAGCATTGAGGTACCCTTCACTGCCTTTGATATCCCACAATC
Organism: Acrossocheilus fasciatus; assembly: GCA_036784905.1. Taxonomy (NCBI): domain Eukaryota; kingdom Metazoa; phylum Chordata; class Actinopteri; order Cypriniformes; family Cyprinidae; genus Acrossocheilus; species Acrossocheilus fasciatus. Next base: position 30,231,405 of record CM071956.1, read on the forward strand.
CCGTGTGTTTCATTCCATGACGGTTGAGCTAAAAAATAAAGATGGTGTCTGAAAGTTGCGTTTGGTGGTCAGTTTGTGTGTAAATGTATATGTCTGACTAACTTTTTGCACTTTTGATTTTATTTCTAGTGAGAAATCAGTATTATAGTGATTAAATATTTATTTAGTTAACATCAAAACATTTATTTTGTTGTTGATTATTAAACTGTTACACTGTTTCATGAGGTGCCTTTGTGCAAAAATGCTGCCTGCAAAGTCATTGCCTGATAAGGCAGCAAGGCAGCTGACAAGGTTTTTGGAATACAGTCACCATTAAGGTCCTATGTAGCATTTTCAAAGCATGGTTTTATGGAACCATAAAAAATAAAAATAAAATTAAAAATAAAAAATATATATATATAAAGGGTTCTGTTGTTGTTACAAGGTGAAGAACCATTTTATGGTATAGTTTAGAAAATTGTTTATTTTATTATTATTATTATTATTATTATTATTTTAAGTGGTAGTAAAAACTTACATCATTACAAAATTATTTTGAATAAATGTTGTTCTTTTTAACTTTTTATTCATCAAAGAATCTTGAAAAGAGCATCACTGTTTGTTTGTTTGTTTGTTTGTTTGTTTGTTTGTTTGTTTGTTTGTTTGTTTGTTTGTTTGTTTGTTGTTTTTTATCACTATATATGAGACAAACAGACAAGAACAAAGTAAAGTTTCAACAGATGTGTTTTAATGAAAGACATTAAGAAAATTAAAGGCAATACAGGCAACAACAACAAAAGAAAAAAAAAAAAAATATTCTAAACACGATTGTAAGCTGATGTGGCTTGATTATATGCCTTGACAGTGAAGATGATGATGGAAAGTATAATAATGGAACCAATAATGACGGCAGCAATGTTTAGGCGGCGAGCTTTGTTGCCATAAGACCGTGCCTTTGGGAAGTCTCCAAGCAATCTGTTGTCCCTGGCCTAACACACATAAAATATGTAAGGTACTTGTAAAGCAGCAGGACAATTATATAATTTCATATATTTATATTGCTTACCTTTATTGAGTTGTAAAAGGCCCCAAACCCAAGACAGCAAGGGTTACAGAAGTGAAGATTGAATGTGGAGAAAATGATATCATCATTGAGACTTTGTTCAGGCATGGACACCATTACTGGCTGAGCAGTGTAGGCTCTATCATTCTGCATCGGGATCCCCCCAGGTGCTGAGTAGTTCTGCATTGACATGTCAGTTCTTTACCAAGAAGTTGCTCTCAGGTGTGTTTTCAAGTGTTCAGCTTCTTTTATAGAGAAGTTCAGAAGTTCAACTGGTGTGTGTGTGATTTGCAATGGAACACTGGGCGGAGTTAAAGAGATAGTTCACTCAGAAACAGCTCTCATGAGAGTAGCTGAAAAAGAGTAGCTTTTGTTGTTGTTGTTGTTGTTGTTGTTGTTTGTTTGTTTTTTGTGCAATGCATAAATTCCATTTTTGAGTGAACTATCCCTCTAAGAAACTGCAAAATCCTTTTTTTTTTTCTTTTTTTTTTTCTTTTTTTTTTTTTACATAGACACATACCACAACTTATGGAAACCCATTTCCGCCACTGAATAAGAAGTAAAAAAAAAAAAAAAAAAAAAAAACTTTTTATCTCACAATTCTGACTTTTTTTCTTCTCAGAATTGTGACATATAAACTCATAATTGTGAGGAAAAAGTCAGAACTACAACATAAAAAGTTGCAACTGTGAGAAAAAAAAAAAGTCAATTGCACGATATAAATGTGCAATTGTGAGTTATAAAGACAGAATTATGAGATATAAACTCACAATTATGTGACCATATCAGTCTTTTTTCTCTCCTCAGAACTGGAATTTATAACTCGCAATTTCGAGTCTTTAAAAAAAGTCAGAATTGTGAGATAAAAAGTCGCAATTACATTTTTTTTTATTTTTTTTATTCAGTGGTGGAAGTGGGCTTCCATAACAACTACTCTCGGACATACATTGTAAAACATTTGTGTTATTATTCTATTTTAAATTAGAAAATAATTGATTTTAATTTACTCAGCCTTAGGCCATCCAAGATCTTTCTTCAGTGGAACACTAACAATGATTTTTGCTGAACCCATGGTCCTTGGTGATTCAGCAACATTATGATATAAAAGCCTACAGTAAAAATATGAAACTAATTTTGTCAAATAAAAGAATCAAAATACAACTTATGGTAGAGTTCTTATTGATATGAATAAAACAAAGTTGGTCTTATTTGTTGATCTTTTTAGTAAATGGGAGGTTTGACACATAATTCCTTTATTCCTCACTTACACTTTAATTTTTGACATCAGTATATTGTCAAGCTTGCAAAGACTATGTATTTATAGAGTTTGCAGTTTTTGTTTCAATTTATTTTCTTTCTTTCTTTTTTCTTTATTTATTTTCACCTTCTCATTTCTCTGTGGTAAAGGGGAGCTAGGGTTTTTGTAACAGCACACTTTAATTTACTATTGCAACATTGCCATGAATAAAACTTACTCATAAAGTGAGTGGCAGTGTTTTTTCATTATCCATCCACCATCCATTCTCCAAACTGCTTCTCCAGGTAGGGTCACAGGCACGAAAGAGCCCGTCCTATCCCCTAAAACACATACCCACGTACAGGCAATGTTTTGAAGTAGCTTCACATTATTAAACAGTTGTTAGTTTTAGAAAATTAATCAGTTAAATAAATAAATAAATAGAGTTTCAGCTGTAAAGAAGCTCTACAGAAGATAACAGTGTCATTATTTAGCTCAGTTTAGTTCAGTGTTGTTTTGGTTTAGTTCGGTATCTGTCAATGCAAGTTCTTCAATTCAGCAGTAAGCAGCTCTACAAAAGGAAATAGTGTCATTATTCTGTAGTTAGCTGCTGTGTTGGTGAAAGTTGTGGGTGTGAACATTTGACTGCAGTTTGATTCTGTTTTTTGTTCATAAAGTTCATCCATGTACACTTGACCCTCTAACACTAGCACTCTCTGTTCTATTTCCATTGTATCTACTTGTTTTCTTTTAATTTACTGAAAAAACTTGACCCTCTAATGCAAGCATTCTCTATTCTTTTTCTATATATCTACTGTACTTGTTTTCTTTTTAGTTATTGTAAAATAAATGAATAAATTAAATAAATAAATAACTTAACACTAGCACTTCCAATTATATTTATTTTCTATCTACTTTTTATTATTTTTTATTTATAATAACAATAAAAAAAACACCCTTGCTTTGTGTACTGCATTAGACTAACTTGTCAGAGCACTTACATATCATTGCTCTTTTGTTGGTTTGATTGCTTCTGTTGTCCTCATTTGTAAGTTGCTTTTGATAAAAGTGTCCGCTGTATGATTAAATGTAAATGTAAAGTAAGGTGAGATTTAACACTGTAAATTCAACCATTTAATCACTATCATACAAGGGCAGAAGTGACAACAGAAGATGCAAGCCTGTGTGTAAATATATATTTATTTACTGGATAACAAAAGGAAGAGACTCCACAGACCCGGGTCTAGGTTTTTGCAAACTATAACCCCAAATGAAAAAGTTTGGACGTTTTGTAAAATTCAATGAAATCAACAATCTGTGATTAGTTAATTCTCTTGAACCTTTATTTAACGTACAAGATTTCCAATATTTTCACTAACCAAATTATTTTATATATTTATATAATCAACCAATTTTAATTTTGATGGCCACAACACACTTCAAAAAAGTTGGGACAAAGGTGTGTTTAACTGTCACATCAACTTTACTTTTAACTAAAATGTTTAATCACTTGGGAGTTGAGGATCCTAATTGTTAAAGTTATGCAAGCAACATTTTTGCCCAGTCTTACTTGATACAAGACTTCAGCTGCTCAACAGTGGACGTTGATGTTCTGCTTTTCATGATGGGCCATTCATTTTCAACAGGAGACAGATCTGAATTGGAGGCAGGCCAGTCTAATACATTCACTCTGTGTGTATGAAACCACTGTTGTAGCACACACCGAATGTGATCTGATATCGTCATGATCTAATAACCATGGGCTTCCAATGAAAGAAGTCATCTTGATGGCAGTATATGTCTCTGTGCAATTCTAATATATGCCTCTATGCCAATTGTACCTACACACATATGCCAGTCATCTATGCCATTTGCACTGCTGCACCACCATGAGAGACATCTGCTTTTGCATCTGTTGCTGGTGAGAGTTTGGATGGTCCCTTTGGTCTTTGGTCTGAGAAACACAGCACACAATTCTGCTGTTGAGACGAGCTCCAGCCCAGAGAAACAAGCAGCATCACTGCATAGAATTTCTCCTTGAGTAACAGAAATTCAAGTTGCATTTCTTGATGCAGTGGCAGACTAAGTGACAGTGGTTTTCCGAAGAACTCCTGAGCTCATGTGGCTATATTTAACAGCCACATGGTTTCTTATGCAATGCCATCTCAAAAGTCATGCACATTCAACTGAGGTGTCCTGCCTTTCCCTAAGCCTACTGAGATTGCTCTGCATTCCCTGAATCTTTTCACAATATTATGCATGGTAGTTGGTTTTTATGCATGGTAGAAAGTGTTTTTTGAATTGTTTACTACTTCTCTCATGGAATTAGGCACAAAAATGATGAGCCATGATCCAGCTTTGCTTGCAAAGACTGATGCACTCCTTTTATACCCAAACATGATAGATACCCTCACGTATCACCAATTCACCTGCTTATTGCAGACTGAATTTTGATATTCTATAACTTTTTCACATTTATTTTGCCACTGTCATTAAAATGAACTCCAGATGTCACAAAACAGCAAGTTACTAAACCTAACAACAATAAAACAGTGTAAATACAACTCAAAAGAAGTTAAAAATGTAACCTCATTAATTATGCATGCCCCAATTCATGATAGGAACAACATGATTGTAACTTGGATATTTACTTAAATAATCATTGTAAACAAAAAACAAACAATTCCAAGTAAAATATACTTATAGGTTCAAACTTTGATTTCTACAAGCTTATATTGAGTCGTAATATAGAATTTACTCCTTTTTTAATTCTTGTCTGGACTAAATTAATGTAGGAAATACATTTATTTTTCTGTAGTATTTAATCCACCACAAAATCTTTTCTTTTTTTATTTCTTTTTTTTAATCAGTGAGTATGTTGCAGTGCAGCAAGCCAAAGTGATGGTTAGGTGCATGCTTGTGTGAACATGCACCTAACCACGGTGTTGAGTTTTCCCACGGCTCATAATTACCTGGAAATAGCTATGGTTTTCTTCTGTATCTTTGTCACAGTTTACCGACACTAGCAGAAAAACAACATCCTGTGTACGTCATGCACACTAAATGTCAAACACAACTGTCACTGTAGAAGTGCTGATCTTCCTTACATAAACAAGACTTGTACCTATGTACAGGATGTGTGAAGTTGTACCACCACACAAGCTCACATCAGCTTTAGCAAAAATGTGCCTTATGGTTTTCTTCTGTTAGTCATGAATATGCACATATGCAACTTTTTAATACAGAAACCTTTTTTAATGCAATTGGAAACATTTCTATAACTATCAGAATTTATCAGGTTGCATGAGAAGTTAACACATTATAAAGTTCAGAGTAAGAAACAAAGTCACACTGTGAGATGTATCCATAGTAGTGCTGTCAAACGATTAATCGCACCCAAAATAAAAGTTTTTTTGTTTTTTTATATATATAAAAAAACAAACACATGTGTATATATATATATATATATATATATATATATATATATATATATATATATATATATGTGTGTGTGTGTGTGTGTGTGTGTGTGTGTGTGTGTGTGTGTGTGTGTGTGTATATTTATTATGTATATATAAATACACACACATACAGTATAAATTTTGAAAATATTTGAATATTCGTTTTGGTTCCAAAACGCTATAAATCCATTTTGATTAGTTTGAGTAAAAATGTGTTTTCTTTACCAAGAAAGTGGCAAGATGAAAACCACTATTTTCTGTTTCAAACTTTCACATAGGATTATTTTTTTGAGGATTATTTTTTCCTCAAAATGCAATAAATCCATGACTTTTTGTTTTGTTTTTCTCTAAAATGCAATAAATCCATTGAATCAATATAAAAAAGTTATTTTTCATATGGAAGCTGTTGAAAATACACAACAAAGTAAGATGATTCACATACTGTATGACAGCCTCTGAACTTGGTCAATACTAATCTTATATACAGGCACTGGACTAAAAATAGCCTACATTCAATCAGTCATCGCCCCCAAAATTAATTTAACAGGTTATCTTGTTAACGCTTTAAATTAATTCCAACAATAAAATAAAATTTCATCATGAACAAGAATATCACATTAGACCAAAATTACATTTCCCTTACATTCAACTTCCACGCACTGATCTTTGCCATGTTATATTCATTTAGTGAAAGTGACGTGACCCTACTCGGAATTTGTGCTCTGCATTTAACCCATCCAAAGTGCACACACACACACACACACACACACACACACACACACACACACACACACACACGTTTACTTAGCTATCTAAATGGGGACATTCCGTAGGCGTAATGGTTTTTATACTGTACAAACCATATTTTCTGTTGCCCTACACCAAACCTACACCTAAACCTACCCCTTACAGGAATCTGTCTGCATTTTTACAGTTTCAAAAAACCTTTGTTTACTTTATTTTTAAACTGGTTTTACAAATGAGGATGTCCCCAAAGGGAGGTTTTTGGAGATTTTGTCAGGTTTAGCTCACTTTTGGGTACAAATTTGTCCCAAAAATATGGTTAAGTAGGTACACACACACTCAAGTTATACAGTTTTTCTTGCTTCGTCGCTTTGATGCATTTTTCAGATCAAAAATGAAATTCTCAAAACTACTTTGTTCAACCTCCACATCATCTAGTCACTTGTGCACATCATAAAAGCAGTTTCTCATTCTTTTGAACAAGTTGCGATTGCTTTGGTTCATTTATGCAACTGATTGTCTGCAGTTTCCTACATTATCAATTATCAAAAGTAAATTTGTACTTTTGAAATGGATATATGGCATACATAAGAAGCTCAGCCTTCTGCATTTCAATACAGTAACTGTCATCAAAACTGTCATAGTTTACATCAGGTAATACTAACAGAGTGCAGTGTTATTTTGACAACATGACTAAGCAGTTTGACTATCTTGTTTGTGAACAATGAAACAATGACTTTTTGTTCTGATGGCACTGATATGTTCATTGACATAAATACTTACTTTTGAGAGATGAATTAAAGATTTTGAGTAAGTTACAGGCTTTTGCAGGTAATCCATTGTGTGGTGCTGTTTGCACAAATTGTTTTGAGAAATGCACATACTTCTTTTTGTATGTCGCTTTGGATAAAAGCGTCTGCTAAATGATTAAATGTAAATGTAATGTAATGTTCTCTGCCAGTATTACAGTAAGGAAAATTCTTTCAGAATTGTGAGATTTAATCCTGGAATTGCGAGAATAAAGTCAGAATTTTAACGCATACCTGCTGCTGGTTAAACGCAATAAAACGAGCAGACTGGACAGAAATGATCGTCAAAAATGCTCGCATTTGCAGTGCACACTTCTTATCAGAAAAGGTTCAAAAAATTATTGTCTTTTGTTGTTATGGGCGCGTCTAAATATTTCTTATGGATCTCAGTACTATGTCGTGTATGAAATAATGTATGTGTGCATGTGTGTAAAACAACAAACTGACGATTTATATGCTTAATCATGTGTAATTGTAAGTTATATAACTTACATTGTTATGAGTAATTGTCGCTGGAATAATAATAATGTAGCTGTAAAAATTAGTTGCCTGCTGAAATCTAAAAGTATATTACATCTTTATGACTAGATAGACACGGTGAGTTTGTCTTTAATATACATTACACGTGAGTCACTCAACCGGAGGTAATTCTGTCAGATCGTCCGTCCTTTGAGTGAATACAGGTCGGCCAATTTGGTTTCCTCCGTTAAAGTTAACCTTTTCAAATAATGCGATCCCGGACAGTGAGTGACCTTACATATGCAGGTGAAATCGGAATTTCTTCAGTTATTGTTAAAAAAACAAGCTAACAGACTTCATAGCTAGCGTTAGTGAAGCGGTCAGGGGGATCTTTCTGCCACCACCGAAGCTCCGCCCACAGAAAAAACGTCACAATGTTTCAAAGACACAATTCAAAGACTGTGGCATTAATGACAGAGATTTTCACTTGTGGGCGAGATCAAGAAATGAAATATACTGAGGAAAACAATAAAAGAAACCCAATTGTCCAACAAGGAGGTCACTGGGTTTTCCCTCTTTTATACAGTAGGGAGTCCACAGTTAACAATATATACATTATCAAATCAAAATGACTAATATAGGTCAATCGGTGATGCTCCATTCCAGTAACTCTTTCTCTCTCTCTTACAGGAATTTAAATCACTTTTGTGTCAGTCTCCCTTTACAATTCAAATGACACCAACGGTAATGTCCAAAAATAAATAAATATAAACAAAATACACAAGTTCAAGTTTTCTTGTCAATACCCTGATAAACAACGGTAGTGGCTTATGATGCTTTTCTGAACAGAGAACAGACACACAGGAACAATTTTAGACATACATGAGCATAAGCCAGACGCACTTTTATGTCCAAAGTAAATCAATGTCACAATGTTACAAAGAAACAGTACACTGCTCATTAACATTTACCTGAGTGACATTAAACATTTGGATTAAAGACAGAAATATATGTCACTCACTGTTGAGAGTTGAACCACCGCGGTCAAGTGAGCCACCTTCTGCGGTCAAGCCAGCAGCCACCTGGATTTTGATGCACATCTATTTGTAGAATTACGGTACGGATACATGAAGTTGGTAAAAAGCTAAGAAAGACCTATATTTTAGCGGTTATTAATTAAATTTGCCCAAAAACAAGCAAAATCTATTTAAAAACACATTAATATTGGACATTATAAAATATACAGATATATTATATTCGAATACACTTATAAAATCTGTTAAAATACATTATAACACTGATGATTTCCTGCTTTTTCTACATGCATTATTAAAATTCCTTAGTTGAAATTCAATTTTCAATAAATTCTTATTCAGCACAACCATGACTCTTTCCATGTCAAGCCAAGTCACCTTTATTTATATAGCGCTTTTAACAATACAGATTGTGTCAAAGCACTTAACAGTATCAAATTGGAGGATAGTGCATATTGGTCAGTAATGCATAATGATAAGATTAAACACTCAATTTTCTAAATTTTCAGTTAAAGGCATTTCTTTATTGAATTCAGAGATGTCATTGTCTAGCTCAGTTTAGTTTAAATAGTATCTGTGCAACCAATTCAACGATAATCGCTAGAAATTAAGTGTCCCCAACTGAGCAAGCCAGAGGCGACAGTGGCAAGGAACCAAAACACTCTGTGACAGAATGGAGAAAAAAACCTTGGGAGAAACCAGGCTCAGTCGGGGGGGGGGGGGGGGGGGGGGGTGGCGGGGGTGCTAGTTCTCCTCTGGCTAGACGAAACCCGCAGTTCAATTCCAACTGCAGCCATGTCAGATTGTGTAAAGGGCTTATCTGATTCCCGTGGTCTTGTCCCGATGGAGCATTTTAATTTATAATTTAATGTATTTGTTATATTTGTGTTTTATTCATTATTTGAAGTTTTTCATTTATATTATTTATTCATTTGCTATAATTGTAATGTATAGTTTAATGCATTTATTGTTTCTCGGTCTATTTTTATAATATATATTTGTTTGTTTATTATAATTTCAATTTATGTCTCTGGGGTTCATCTAGGTGTCCTGGTCTCCGCTGACGATCAGGGCTGCAGACATCATCTCTTGGTGCTGATCCACCATCTTATCATATACGGACTGACAAACAGAATAAGAAAGAAACAGACAAATATTAACGTAGAGGCCATTCTTATTACGATGTAACGAGTACATCGTGTGTTATGGGGAGTGTTCCCGGTTCCGGGTGATCTAATTAAAGCTATGCATTCTGTTAGTTTCTCAATTTGGTGTGTTTCTCCGAGCCGCGAAGAAATATAGAGCTGAGTATCATCAGCATAACAGTGAAAGCTAACACCATGTCTCCTGATAATATCTCCCAAGGGTAAGATGTAAAATGTGAAAAGTAACGTACCTAGTACTGAGCCTTGAGGTACTCCATACTGCACTTGTGATTGATATGATACCTCTTCATTCACTGCTACAAACTGATGGCGGTCAGGTAAGTACGATTTGAACCATGGTAAGGCACTTCCACTAATGCCAAAAAAGTTTTCTAGTCTATTCAAAAGAATGTTGTGATTGATAGTGTCGAACGCAGCGATTCTACCTTTTCTAGTATCTTTGACAGAAAAGGGAGATTTGAGGTCGGTCTGTAATTAACTAGATCTTTGGGGTCAAGTTGTGTTTTTAATGAGAGGCTTAATAGCAGCCAATTTGAAGGTTTTGGGGACATATTCTAATGACAATGATGAATTAATAATAGCCAAAAGAGGATCTATGACTTCTGGAAGCAGCTCTTTTAGTAGTTTAGATTGAGAAACTAACAGAATGCATAGCTTTAATTAGATCACCCAGAACAGGGAACACTCCCCATAACACACGATGTACTCATTACATCGTAATAAGAATGACATCTACGTTAATATTTGTCTGTTTCTTTCTTATTCTGTTTGTCAGTCCGTATCTGATAAGATGGTGGATCAGCACCAAGAGATGATGTCTGCAGCCCTGATCGTCAGCGGAGACCAGGACACCTAGATGAGCCCCAGAGACATAAATTTAAATTATAATAAACAAATTGTTTTGAGAAATGCACATACTTCTTTTTGTATGTCGCTTTGGATAAAAGCGTCTGCTAAATGATTAAATGTAAATGTAATGTAATGTTCTTTGCCAGTATTACAGTAAGGAAAATTTGAGAAATGCACCAAAGTGACGGAGAAAAACTGTAGGTTTTGAACAATGGATGCAAACAATGTATTTCCTTTCTTTCTTACTGTGTAATACTGTATTCAGAACCACGAATGCTTACAGTTAAATAAAAAAAAATGCATACATGTTGTTGGTTTAGATTATTTAACAAGTTTATACAATTCTTCCTCTCCTACAGTAGAGAATGGCTGGAATTGTTCCTCAGGGGATCTATAGTGCACTATATGATGCGATACTGTAGCTGACAGCTGCATGGTTACAATTTTATCTCTGATAGTATCGATCTTGGAAGTAAAGTAGTTCATAAAGTCATTACTGCTGTGCCCTTGGGAAATGTCAACACCTGTTGATGCTTTATTTTTCGTTAATTTAATCGCTGTATTGAATAAATACCGGGATTATGTTTGTTTTCTTCTAGAAGAGACAAAAAGTAATCAGATCTAGCAGTTTTTAATGCTTTTCTGTAGGATAGGGTAATTTCCCGCCAAGCTTTACGAAATACCTCCAGCGGTCCTCCATTTTCCGGGCTGCTCTCTTTAGGGCGCGAGTGTGCTCATTATACCACGGTGTCGGACTCTTGTCCTTAATCTTCCTTAAGCGTAAAGGAGCAACCGTATCTAAAGTGCTAGAGAAGAGAGAGTCCATAGTTTATGTTACATCATCAAGTTGTTCTGAGCTATTGGATATGCTGAGGAACTGAGATAAGTCAGGAAGATTATTTATAATGCAGTCTTTTGTGGTAGAAGTGATGGTTCTACCATATTTGTAACAAGGAGTTGGCTTTACAGCTTTAGCTATATGGAATATACAGGAGACTAGATAATGATCTGAGATATCATCGCTCTGCTGCAAAATTTCAACGCCACTAACATCAATTCCATGTGACAGTATTAAATCTAGAGTATGATTTCGACAACGAGTAGGTCCTGATACGTGTTGTTTAACACCAATAGAGTTTAGAATGTCTATAAATGCTGATCCCAACAAATCTTTTCCATTATCAACATGGATATTAAAATCACCAACAATTAGGACTTTATCTACAGCCAGCACTAACTCCGATAGAAAATCAGAAAATTCTTTAATAAAGTCTGTATGGTGCCCTGGTGGCCTGTATACAGTAGCCAGTACAAACATCACAGGGGATTTATCATTAACACTTGTTACTTTGGATAACGTTATATGAAGCACCATTACTTCAATTGAATTATACTTGAAACCTGACCTCTGAGAAATACTGAAAATATTGCTATAAATTGTAGCAACACCTCCCCCTTTACCTTTTGGACACGGTTCATGTTTGTAACAGTAATCTTGTGGTGTAGACTAGAGGTCTTCACGGAGGACCCGAGACCCGAGGACCTGGGACCTGACCCGGGACCCGTACGGGTTCGGGTCTATATTTTAAATGGTCAGCCAGGTCTGGGTCGGGTCCCAATCTATTACTTCGGGTCCCGGGTCTGTTTAACATTGTGTGTAATACCCGAGTCGATCGGAGAACACCGCACCCGCCAGTGATCAGTGTCAGTCAGCATGCGTGTGTTTTGTAACTTGCAGTTTGTAAAATTAGGATGAGAGAATTGTGAGCGGGAAATAAGGTGGGGAAAAAAAACACAAAAACAGAAAACACGCGTTACCTCAGCCGCCAGAAGCAGAGAGCGGGCGGAGTTAATGTAGCCTACTGCACGCGGAGGGTGATCATGGATTCCTTCATGAGTGATTTTGAAAAAAAAAAGCTGAAACAAAACTGAAGAAGAGACGCACCTGTTATTGAACACGCACACAGTAAAGTGTAATGCACTTCTTGTTCTGCACGTTTTTTACTAAAAAATAATTGTTCCGAGTCTTTATTACAACCAACAAAAAGTATCGTTGTTGCGGAAACGCAACAGTCGAAGTTGACTCGAGATGGAGAAAAGAAAAAAAAAACTGCGAAGTTGCATTAGTCATCCGTCACTGACTGTGACAGCATGTAGACTTTTAAAGCAATAATCAGTGGATTAAGACTCTTTCAGTCAGCAATAGAGAGGAACGAACAGCCAACATGGATGGAAATTTATTGGCTACAGGGAGAAGACTATAGTAAGGGAATTATTAATGTTTTTTTTCTCGCAACTTGTTATTGACTTAATATCAGTTTGCTGTGCAATATGTGCCGATCGGGTGCAGTCGGGTCTGCGTCTTCCCGGCCGGGTTCGGGTCCAACTTTCGAATAATGGTCGGGTCCGCGTCGGGTCCGGGTAGTGCATTTAAAGCATTTCTCGGGACTGCACGGGTTCGGGTCCCACTTTCAAATAAAACACGGGTCCGGGTCGGTTCGGTGCAGCACATTTACGGGTCTCTTCGGGTTCGGGTACGAATTTTTGGACCCGTGAAGACCTCTAGTGTAGACTCGTTTAAAGTAATGTAATCATCTGGTTTTAGCCATGTTTCTGTCAAACAAAGACATCACTTAGACATCCAGCCATTGAGTGACGACAGTCTGCTATAAATCTCATCAGCAGGGAGGGGACCAGAGCATATTACAGTGTCTGATATGTACTTGCAAGTTCACACACCTCTTTAACATTATTTTTAGTGATCTCCAACTGGCGAAGTCGAACATCATTAGCGCCGACGTTGATAGCAATCTTACTGAATTTACATTTAGCGTTAGTCAGCACTTTTAAATTTTCCAAGATGTCAGGCGCTCTGGCTCCCAGTAAATAATGGACTATGGTGGCTGGTGTCTCTATTTCCACATTCTGTACAATAGAATCGCCAATAACTAGAGCACTTTCATCATGTTTCTCAGTGGGTGCGTCACTGAGTGGGGAGAACCTGTTTGATGTTTTGATCGGAACGGAAGAGTGGTGTTTTGACCCGTGACTAGGCCACCTCACAGTCACCCAGTTGCCCTGCTGCACGGGCTCAACCAGAACCGAACAATTCACAGGACTCCCTGAAATAGTCACATCCAAAGCAGTATTTACAAACCCTCACATTTACTATCCTCAACTAAAGTTTGGATGTGTGTCTCTAGTTCTAAAACCTTCTCTGTCAGCCTAACTATTTCCCTGCATTCATCACATGTGAATCCCTCGCTGCTGACAGAGACAGATAAACTGTACATGTGGCAAACAGTGCAAACAACAATAGCAGGAGAAGCCATTATACTCACCGTGATTGATGAATGATACCAACTTACCACTGTTGTTTGATGAACTCGTGAAAAACAGAGCGAGAGAGAAATGAAAATGGAGCGAGAGAAAAAGAAAAGAAAACAATAATAGGCGCGGATAGAAACGTGAATGGAACCGCGAGTGACAAGCTAACTGGCTAACGAATGCCAAGGCCAGATAACACTAGAAATATGGTGGGAATTAAGTTATATATTATCACTTTAAACAACAGGGAGTGAAAGTAAGGTAGAGATTCAATAAAAGGCGAAGCTACATGGAGCTACAATCGCAAACCTCTCAGCAGCACAACAGACAGGAACAGACTAAAGCAATCAATTCACCCTGATCATTCATCTTTCATCATCAAGTTTCACTGGGTTTTACTGTATAATCTGGGAGAAAGAGACAAGGCTGACAAAATGCAAAACACATAATTTCCTGCTTTTTCTACATGCATTATTAAAATTCCTTCAGTGGTGACATAAAATTTTCAACAAATTCATATTAAGCATGATCATGACTCTGTCCGTGTCAAGTTTCACTGGGTTTTACTGTATAATTTGGGAGAAAATGAAAGACAAAATCTGTCACCATTCATTATAACACTGAGCATTTCTTGATTTATACAAGCTTTATTAAAACTCCTTCAGAGGTGACATGATATCTTCAATAAATTATATTGAAGGGTGACCGCAAAGCCAGGATTAGACCATAGTTCAGTTGACCGTTCGCAAAACCTGCCCACCCTTAGTTACTGTTGCCATGATGACCAACAAACAATGCCACTCTCACACCACACTCATGTTCTCATGCAGTGAAAAATACACCGCAGAACAAAGAGGAAACTGGCAACACACCCACAGAGAAGACACAGCAGGTTACTTCTGATATGAAACAAGGTCTCAGGTCCCTCAGCCGTAAACATTGAGTCATTTTTAAAGAAATTCAAGCAATAAATACCGTTTTGTGGCTCTTCAATGTGTCGTGACAGATCACTGTATTGCTTCAGTTCAAACACGAGAACCAAACATCTTTTCATATTTACTTAAAGCACGAAATGAACATGAATAAACAAAAATAAGAATAAAATAAGAAAGTGTTTTATTTCAACCGTGGAACACACCATTTTTCAAGTTTAAGTCCACCTAATAATTTATAATTTATTCTGTCTGATTTGTGGTTAAGGCTAGAAGGGATACAGCTGCAGCTACTGGGCATGCAAATTTACATATTTTCCGAGCCAACTATATAACATGAAACCTATAAAAATGGTTTTCAAAAAAGTACATAGCACCATAGTTTCATCACTTTAGAGTGTCGCAGTGACCGTCTTTTTTGCAGTAAAGGACCTGTCATAGTTTAATGAGCGGGAAGATGACAGGTTATTATAACGCCAACATGACATGAGTACAGGCATGAATTCACCGTTATTCTGCAAAATACAATGTAATTTATATAAAATGTATTCATTCGGAAACTCGGTTTAATTCGTTTAGCGAATACTTAAGTTAACTTATAATGTAATGTAATACCCACGTTTTTAGTTTTTATGTTGAAATTACTGAGACCTGCACTCTGTTTAACTTAAACAAGACTTAATAAATACAAAGTTCAGTACTCACCATAACTTTAATGATGGAAAATCCGTCTGGAAATGATGTTTTGTCGCTCCTCAGCATCGGCTCCGCTCTCCCTCGCACAGATATTTGAATTCATTACACCAACAACTCAGTCGCATGTGTACACGCGTTTTTTGGTGCAACGCTTGTTGGGCCTTGCACCAAATTGTTCAGATAAAATTAGTACACACAGCCCTGAACGTCAGCGGAGATCAGGACACCTAGATGAACACCAGAGACAGATCCCCAGTAGCCGTGTTTCCACTGTCGGGCCAAAAGCGGGCGTGCTAGTGCGTGCCAGGGCCGAGGACCTCGTCACCTAGACACCCATCGGGATAAAACCATGGGAACCAAATGAGTCTTTTAGCAAATCTGACTTTGCTGCAGTTGGAATTGAACTGCGGGTTTCGTCTGGTCAGAGGAGAACTGGCCCCCCGACTGAGCCTGGTTTCTCCCAAGGTTTTTTTCTCCATTCTGTCACCGATGGAGTTTTGGTTCCTTGCCACTGTTGCCTCTGGCGTGTTTAGTTGGGGACACTTCAGGACAAGGTGACAGTAAAGAACAGATCACTTCACGGCCGTCTACCTCATTAGGGTGTTTTCTGTGGAGCTCCTTGATCTGTTTGAGTCGGTTGTAGAATTCAACAAACTCGTTTGCTCCTGATATTGCATTCAGCTCATCCTTCCTCATACTGATGAACAGACACACAACACAGCTGTGAGATCAATCTAAACAAGGCTGATATACAGTATTTCTATACTGACTCAGATGTGCTTGAGGTTGTCTTACCCATCTTTGTCTTCATACAAGTCTCTGAGGTTTGCGCTCACTTCCATGTATCTCTGCAAGACTCAAATAACACAAACATACCAGCTGCATACATTTAAACAGTTTCCATGAATGATTATGAATTTGAAAATTATTAGGAAATGTAACTAAAAAAATGATGAATCTAACATCCAGTATAGCTCTCACTCGATGATGAGTTGATCTGGTCACTCAGCTAATGAACAGAGAAAATAGCAAATTTATTTATCAAATAGACAGCAATACAACATGCAGCAGTGATTACGGCCAATCAGATATTACCATGATAATTTACCATAATTATGTAATGCTTGTGAACAAGGCAGAATTTTCTAAAATATACAATAATAATAATAAGTTTCCACATGAAACAAACTGTTTCAAGGGATCATACCCTGAGATGTCACCTTTTTTCTTGCTTATTGTGACAGTAGCATGGTATTGTGATGACGTGTCTAATGATAAGACTATATTTAATTGTACATCATAAGCCTTGTTTTAACATCTGATAAATGTCTCCATGTCAATTTAAATGCATATTTTTTCAATGATACTTCAAAGAAAATGGTATGTCAAAATAAGAAACACAAAGTTCACACTTCAAAAAGAGTATCTGTGTTTCCCTTCTGAAATCCCACTCATACTGCGTCTGTAAGACGCTGTATGGGGAAAAACTCTTTTTCCTCTTTAACTGAAGCCTTTTCAATCACGCAGTAAAACTGCACGTCCATTGGTTCGTGCAGTGCTATAAAATCGAACCAATGGCTCAGCGTTGGTGCTGAGTGAGCCCATGGCTATGCAGCCCGCCTTAGCCCGCCAAAATGGGTGGGGCCTCTGGCTATATAAGCGGCCGCATCTCAGATTTCTTCTCTTCAGCGATGAAGATTCTTCCTTTCTGACTCTTCGCTGACGCCGAGCTTCGCCATTGAAACGCCTCAGTAGCTGGATTGGACCTCTTGCAGCGCGCAGTTCCCGGTCTATCCCCTGCCGCCATCCGGCGACTATCTAAAAGAGCCTCACAAAAGAGCAAATACTAAAAGAGCCGTGGTGTTGTTTCAAATGCAGCGCCGTCATTGTAAGACGTGCAGGACTTCTTTGCACACTGGTGACGGTCATGCTGAGTGTGTGTCATGCTTGGGGAAATTGCGAGAGTTTCAGTCTCGTTTCTTTGTGCTCGCGGATTGCTTTCTTTTCAGAAAGTGAGTCCGCCCCTCGGGCCCTCACATCCTCTGGCTCCCAGGGACCTGCGAGGAAGAAACAGCGGGGCAGAGGATTCGAGCTGCCGGAGACGAGCAAGCTCACATCGGCTCAGTGCCCGCGTGCCTCGCCATCACTGCAGAGAGAGGATTCGCCGGTCCCTTTTCACTCAACCTGGTCAGCGTCCCTCCGAGGCTGCGAGCAACATGATCTCGTTTGGTGGGAGTGACGATGAAATGGATGACAACCTTTCTCTGGGGGCTTCGGACACCAAGGAGTTATCGGGCTCGGTGACTGACCCCGCCCTCTTGCCACCGTCCTCCTCACGCAGGAGCTCGTCCGTGTGATGACGAAGGCTGTCAGTGAGCTCGGGCACGAGTGGTCTCCGCCTGAGGAGCCGTCTCGCAGCAGGCTGGACGAGTGGTTTCTCACGGGGCACCAGCAAACCCCCCGCCAATGCTCGTCCCCCTTCTTTCCCGAAGTCCACGACGAGCTCACCCGTTGATGGCGCTGAAGAGAAGGGATACAAATACCTGCCCCCTCTGGATGAGTCCGTGGCCGCGCATATCTGCCTGCCCACGGCTATCGGATGGAAGGCGAGGGCCAATCATCCGTTCAAGCCATGAAGAGCCATGTCTGCACTCGCTGGACGCGCCTACTCGGCGGCTGGACAAGCGGCTTCGTCGCTGCACTCTATGGCTGTGCTCCAGGTCTTCCAGGCCAAGATGCTCGCCAGCGAGGAGGCCGGTCTCGATGCAGCTTCACTCAGGGACCTGAGGAGCGCGACGGACCTGGCCCTGCGGGCCACCAAAACCAACGGCCAGTCTTTGCGGAGCGGTTTACGGAGGCTCAGAAGTCGTCTCAAGCGATGTGACACTTCCTCCCAAAATGCTCCAGTTTTTCTGCTGCTTCTAGTCGCCCCAAGCCTACGCCGACTCAGCAACCTGCCAAGCCAACGCCGGCCACTCCCGAACCCCGACCTAAGGATCGGCAGGATAGAGGGCGTTCCCGCTTGGCAAGATGCCACCCCTTCCCGAAGGGCCAAGGACCCGCAAACAGCCTCTAATGTGCCTCTCGTCACCCCGCTCAGCACTGGGAACAGAGGGAAGTGTGTTATTGGTTCCCCACGGGCCCGCTCTAGTGCCCGGGCGTCCGACCGCTGTGATAGCAGACAAAATAAAACACATACATTTTCAAAAAGAGAGCAAATAAGCGTCTTTTTGAATTCTTTGATCTTTTCTCATTTCTTTTATTGTATTACTTCATGGTCGCAAGCAGGAAAATCTACTCTCAGACCTTGTATACTTTGTATAAACGTGCTGTAAAAGTATTCGACAAGAAACCTTACAGGTATCATCATTGATTATTAATAAGTTTTTTTTATTTTTTACTTTTGACAATTTTATTGTGTTTTATAATTGTTTTTAATGTACAAAATTGTTAACAGTCTTGCACCTTCACCCTTGAAGGAATTTGTTTTCTCTTGTACTGAAAATATAAGCTAGAGCTTTGTCAAGAGGTGATTGTGCAGCGAATTGTAGAGTTACTGATTTTGGTCGTTCTCAGTAAGGGCTGTTAATAACTGGAATAATTGACCAATTAATATAAGACAGTGTTCCACCTTAGCACAGTTTAAGCTGCAATTGAAAATATGGTTAAAGACGAGTCAGGTATGTGACCATTGAGTATTTCTGTATTCTGAATGAAATGTTGGTGATTTGTAAAATTTGTATAATTGTTTGTAGGATGATGCTTTGTAGTATTTATAGGGGATATTTTGTAGAAATTTAGACTGTAGTTTTTATGTGGGGAATTATATCTTTATCTGTTAATTTTGGGGAGATTTTACAATACATGGTATTATATTGGTCTTTTTGTCGCATAATTTGTTTTATATTTTCCTGCCCAGGGACAGCAGATGGAATTTAGCTCTGTAGCTAATTCTGGGGCAGTTTTCTGATTGTCTGTTTTCCCTGTCAAAATAATGAATTAAACAAAAAAATAAATAAATAAATTTACATCCAGGTAGCCCCGCACTTCTTCTTCTAATGCTTCTTCTAATAGCCCCCCTCTGGAGGAACCAGCCGTGGGTGTCGGAGTTATTCCAGCTGCTCGAAGCAGCCCCGTGGCCCATTCCTTTGAGACGGGACCTCCTCTCTCAAGCGAACAACACGGTGTGGCATCCACGGCCTGAATTATGGGCCCTGCATGTGTGGCCGCTCAACAGGAGCCTTTTGACGTCCCAGAACGTGTCTTAAACACTATGGCAGAAGCTAGAGCCCCATCTACCAGACGCCTCTACACTCTGAAATGGTCTATTTTCTCGGCTTGGTGCCAAGACCGCGACTTAGATTAAGCGAGTAGGAGACCTACAGGCCCTTTCCATCAACCCTGCTTGCCTGGAATTCGGGCCTAACAACTCCAAGGTCATCCTGAAACCAAGGCTGGGTAATGTACCTAAGGTCATAGTGCTTTCCGCGCTTTCCCCTTCGATGGATGACCAGGAATTGTCCCTGCTCTGCCCCGTCAGGGCCCTGAGGGTATACATCGAGCATTCCGCCTCATACAGGAGATCGGAACAGCTTTTTGTCAGTTTTGGTAACCGCACTAAAGGTTGCCCTGTTACGAAGCAAATAATTTCCAGGTGGTTAGTGGATGCTATCACCCTAACATACTCCTTCTTGGGCTTGCAGTGCCCCATTGGAGTCAGAGCCCATTCCACCAGAGGCATTGCCTCTTCCTGGGTATGGTCCAGTGGGGTGTCCATTTCGGAAATTTGTGAGGCAGACCAGAGTCCTTTCTGCTTAGTTTGCTGTCTCCGGCTAGTTAAGCAGTCTTATGGGTTCACTTGACCAACATTGTTCAAGTCCCTCCTTCACTTGGACGGTCCATATTATATAGACACCAAGTATCAACTATACGGGACGACACCCAGGCCACGGATGACCCTGATGGCTCAGCCTGTGCTTGGTGAATTTTATTAATTCCCCTGGGTCTTACTCCCACGTGAGTCATGGTTTTGAGTCGTTCCCCGTCATAGCATGGCGTGATTGTACTGGTTCCCATACAGCATCTTACAGACACAGTACGAGTGGAATATCGAAAGAGAATGTACTCAGTTACTATCGTAACCTCGGTTCCCTGAGATATGGGAACAAGTACTGCGTTCCTGGCTGTGCTATGAGCTGCACACCTCAGTCGCTTCATTCAAAGGAATCTGCGATGCGCCTGCTTATATAGCCAGAAGCCCTGCCCATTTTGGCTGGCTATGGCGGGCTGCATAGCCATAGGCTCGCTCAGCGCCTCCACCGAGCCATTGGTTCGATTCTATAGCACTGCACGAATCAATGGACGTGCAGTTTCATTGTGTGATTGAAAAGGCTTCAGTTGACGCGGTACTCGTTCCCATAACCGAGGTTACGAGTACGTTTGTGAGCTCAAAACGACCAAATCGTTAGTCAATCGTAACAACTACATATAAAAGTAATAAAGATATACTCATAAACACAGGCTGAGAGAAAGGAAATGGTCATGACAACTAAATTATAAATATTTTGGTGAAATAAGCAGACTAAACATTAAAAGCAGACTGACATTATAAACAAACGTGTCTACACTTACAAAACAAAAATAAATGGAAATATACTGGAAAATATAAAGCAATATATTAATACATTCCCATACATGGGAAACTAGTGCTTATGTTTTTCAATATACTGCAATATATTCATGTACCATGCATGGCTATATATTGATAATTGAACTACATATTTACATACAATAGCTTTAATGAAACATTCAATTAATTTCTCAATAATTAATTAAAGAGTTAATGATTGACTTTACATAAAGCTGAACACATATTATCTCACATTATTGTTTGCATAGATAAACATTTGGTTATAAAAATATGTATGATTGTATATAAGACAAATATTAGAAGTTTTGTAATTTTGTACTATGAATAAATACAAATACATGGACATGTATAACAATATATATTTTCCTCATAACTGAGAACAAATAATTGTACATGTGCCCAAATGTGAATATATATGGTACATCTATGTTGAAATATATCTACACACACACAGTACCATATTTCATTACATGTACATCTATATTTTATGAATAATATTATTGAATATAAAATTGCATATATTACTATATATAAGTAAACATTGTCACATATATTTCAATATGTGAAAAGTAGCAAATCCTTATGTATTACTCTATTGGAACATATTAACACAATATATTATTCAGTACATTTTCTATATACAACACATAATTTAATATATTTTTCATAATTTAATATATGAGAAAATAATTTCTTTGCATAAGGCTAAAATGTTTAATGCAGTTTACAGTAGAGTCATACCAACGATCTACTGTGAATAAAAGTGTCACTTATAGAAATAACTTATACTTTTATCTTTAACCACAGTTTATTTGGTATCTTCAGCATATATCATCTTTGAATGTGTTTAAAGATGATATATGGTGAAGATACTGTATAAAAACGGAGGATCTCAAAAGGATGGTCAGATGTTCAGCTGCTATCTCGGCTTTGTTGTTTCCACTAATAAAGTCTGATTTTTGCATCTGAAACTCGAGTGATTTGTGCAAAGAAGAAAAGATTTTTCTCCACAACAGGATCAGTTCTTTGAAAGCCGTTGATTGTTCTCAGTCTCCTGGAAGCTATCAATAACAGTATTAACTGCGTCGCTGAATGAGCCGAGAGGAGAAATAGCTGCGACCAAAAGAAAGGCTTTGCCCTTTCCTTGAGGGTGAGATCTGTCTCTGGATCTAATCTCTCATCATGGTCCAGGTCTTTTAGGAGGTCATGCTGGTGACCTGCCTCTGTATATGCCTTGCCAACCAACACAGATGTAACTCTACAGGGCTTGAAAGAAAAGGCCTCTTCAACCCTGGACATCGTCTCATAACCTGCTCATGAAGAATCACAATCATCTAATAACTAGACATAGCTGGGTTATGAGCACGAGCCAAATAAGGGTTCCTCCAGGATCTCCACAACTCAATGATGTTTAATTAACTCACAGCAACTTTCTGTTCTCGCTAACTATGAGTTTCTGTATGAGACTGACACCTAGTGGACATTTCAGTATGTGAGTTTACAGACACACTTGTTTTGCACACGTCTCTCAAACACAGAACCAGGAAACTCAGTTAGAAACTGAAGCTGATCTGCTGTTGAGCTGTTGTTTGTGTGTCTGTATTGCTGTAGACAGTGAAATGGCTGAAGCCAGTGTTTTTTCAGTGGAGCAGTTCTTGTGTCCGGTGTGTCTGGATCTCCTGAAGGATCCAGTGACCATTCCCTGTGGACACAGTTACTGTATGAGCTGCATTACAGACTGCTGGGATCAAGAGGATCAGAAGAGAGTCTACAGCTGCCCTCAGTGCAGACAGACCTTCAGTCCAAGACCTGCTTTAGCTAAAAACACCATGCTGGCTGAAGTGGTGGAGAAACTGAAGAAGACCAAACTAACAGCTGCTGTTCCTGCTGGACCTGGAGACGTGGAGTGTGACATCTGTACTGGAAGAAAACACAAAGCTGTCAAGTCCTGTCTGGTGTGTCTGGAGTCTTACTGTCAAACTCATTTTGAGCGTCATGAGGAGTTTCACTCAGGAAAGAGACACAAAGTGACTGATGCCACTGGACGACTGCAGCAGATGATCTGCAGGAAACATGATAAGCTTCTGGAGGTTTTCTGTCGTACTGATCAGCAGTGTGTTTGCATGCTGTGTGCAATGGATGAACATAAAAACCATGAGACTGTATCAACTGCAGCAGAGAGGACAGAGAAAGAGGTATGAACTGAAACGACTCATTGATGTATTAATGCTGATACTTCAAGTGTTTCTCTTCACTGCAGTATTCAGCTGTATCATGAGTGCATCATGTGATCTACTCTCCCATTCAGAGTTACTACATGACGCATTTGAGCATGAGTTGAACACATTGTTCAATTTCCATACTCTAGCTAAACACAAATTTATTTTTTGCTGAAAATTGCTCTGTATTTAACTGAACTTTAACTGAACATGAGTTTCTTTGTTGCTGCAAATAGCAGTTTGAATGTCCATTTCTGCTTTACATTAATTCATGATTGCAGAATAATGATGACAGTAATTATATATGCCCCGTTTGTAAGGACTTCATGTCTAACCTAAATTTAATATAACCTAATAAACCTGGTAAAAGAAGAACACTTTACATGATAATTTTGTGATAGTGTTATGTAATTTGTCTCAGGTTATTTGTTTTTAATTTCTCCTCCAGAAACACTTGAAGGAGACTCAGAGTGAACTCCAGCAGAGAATCCAGCAGAGACAGAAAGATCTGGAGCAGCTGCGAGCGGCTGTGGAGTCTCATAAGGTGAGTTTGGAGAAGAAGAGAACTTTGAGACTCAGTTTGACTCCTCTTTCAGTCCCACTGAAGCCGCTGTGGCTCTCAGGCTGTGAGGAAGCAGTAAGAGCTGATTGTGATGTGTGTCTAACAGCGCTCTGCACAGACAGCAGTGGAGGACAGTGAGAGGATCTTTACTGAGCTCATCCGCTCCATTGAGAGAAGCCGCTCTGAGGTGACACAGCGGATCAGAGATCAGGAAAAGACTGCAGTGAGTCGAGCTGAAGGACAAATGGAGCGACTGGAGCAGGAGATTGATGATCTGAAGAAGAGAAACACTGAGCTGGAGCAGCTTTCACACACAGACGATCACATCCTTTTCCTGCAGGTAACAGATCTAGAAAATAAAACAGAGTAGAGTTTAAATTGTAGTCTTTAATTAACATTGATTGTTTCAGCCACACAGTTTGACTGAGGATACAACTAGTGATTCTATTCTTGGGAATGTTATCAGGAATGTTATCTTGTGATGTTTGTGGTCTTTACCATGAAAAACTGGTTTCAATCAGAAACATTGCAGTAATGAGGTGACCTAATGAAATATATGACCCTGGAGCACAAAACCAGTCATAAGTAGCACACGTTGTGGTCAAAATTATCGATTGTTTTATGCCAAAAATCATTAGGATATTAAGTAGAGATCATGTTCCATTAAGATATTTTGTAAATTTCCTACCGTAAATATATCAAAAGGCGATGTTCTCAATATTTAGATTGTTTTGCACCCTCAGATTCCAGATTTTAAAATAGTTGTATCTCGACCAAATATTGTCCGATCTTAACAAACCATACATCATCTAAATGCTGAATAAATATTATTTCCATTGATGTATAAATCTCAATTAAAAAAACAACAAAAAAATTACCTATATGACTGGTTTTGTGGTTCATGTCTCATATGCTAATAATAGAGACTATTATCCATTATAACATCCACAATTTTATTTGCCAAATTATTAATCATTAATATCATGGTCTTAATTATCTTTAATCGACTCCTCTTTTGGTTTATTTTATTCCTGTAGAGTCTTCAGTCTCTCTCAGCTCCTCCTGAATCTACAGAAAACATCTCTGTCAGTTTCCTCTCTTCTTTTGATGTTGTGAGAGAATCTGTCTGTCAGCTGAGACACAAACTGGAGGATTTCTGCAAAGAGGAGATGAAAAAGATATCTGGTAAAATAGAGATTCATCTGCTCTCTGTAATGAGACAAACATCATCTAATATTATAAAGGAAATGTTATAAATGTCTGAGGGATGGATACAGGTATCATTTTCTCTCTGTGTTTATATCTGATATTTTCTCAGTCACTCACAGTAACATTGTTCCCAGAACCAGAGAGGACTTCCTACAGTGTAAGTCACTAACAAACACAATTACACACACGTTTAGTTCTATTTGACAGTGATAGATACATTCATACTGCTGTTTACTTTGAATTACTATTTTTTTTCTCCAAGTTTGTAATCAGATAACTTTATTAATAATATTTAATACTAATTTATTAATTAACACTCATTTAAGAAACCAACATAAAAATACAAAATGTGATGCCCAATAGTTCATCCATCACCATAGCAACATTACAACAACCAATCCAGTACATTTCTAAAAATGCAGCTTGACTTGTTTGTCTGTTCTGTCCAGATATCTTCCGATTGTCTTAAATTGTAAAGAAAGTTGAGATAGAATAAATAAACAAGGATAAGATATAAATAAGATAGATAGTTTAAATAAATAAGATAGAAGCTTAACTTTTTCAACTCCTGATTACAGTGGCGTTTTGTTTTTTTTCCCATCAGATTCCCATCAGTTCACTCTGGATCCAAACACAGTGAATAAACGCCTCCGTCTGTCTGAAGGGAACAGAGCGGTGACTCACACCGACACACACCAGCCGTATCCTGATCATCCAGACAGATTTGATCGTTATCTGCAGGTGTTGTGTAGAGAGATTGTGACTGGACGCTGTTACTGGGAGCTTGAGTGGAGTGGGAGTGATGTGCGTATATCAGTGTCATATAAGAGCATCAGCAGGAAGAGACCTGTTTATGAGTGTTTATTTGGATGCAATGATCAGTCCTGGAGATTGTCCTGCTCTCCCTCCAGTTTCTCATTCTGGCACAATAACAAAAGGACTAAACTCGCTGTTCCCTCCAGCTGCGGGAGAATAGGAGTGTATGTGGATCTCAGTGCAGGAACTCTGTCCTTCTACAGCGTCTCTGACACAATGAACCTCATCCACACAGTCCAGACCACATTCACTCAGCCGCTCTATCCTGGGCTTTGTGTTTGTGGTCGTCAATCATCAGCAAAACTATTATAACTATCTAGATTATAGAGAGATCTGCACATGGTACTGTTATATGGCAACTCTGAGATGCATGATAAATCTGAATATTTATATTTTATGTGTATTCATTTACCACACTTTTATCCAAAGTGGCTCACAAAAGAGAAACAGTGAAATGTTGTAGGTCTTTTATTTTCTAATCTTTAAATGCGTCATCATTGCATTGATCTTTTGGCATATAAGGGGTCTTTGTACCATTAAAACATCCTGCGAGTTTCATAGCTTAAAACGTCCTCCTCATTAAACAAAGCATTTCTTTAATCAAGCTCCAAAAACGGCTCGTTTTGGAAGCAAGGGGCAAGATGACGTCACCCGGGCACAAACATCGCCTCCAGAGCAAAACACTCACATGTGATAGCGAGGGGGGTGTTGATACTGTTTCCTATACAATGATATTAACCAATCATAACAGTGGGTGGTTACTGACAAAAGACCCGCCCCTTAAGAACAGGTCATTTTTAGAGAGAGGGTCAGAATAAGGGTTGGAAATAATCATTTTCTACATATTTATGTTTTTGTGTGTGTGTGCAAAAAACTTTATTAACATAAGTGAACCTCAAGGAACATTGAAATAACAAAAGAAATAATAAATCCATGTCATGACTTCTTTAAAACAAAACTACAGCTTAACTTGTCACTGACAGTAACATTATACAGTACTATAACGGAGCAAATACTTTTTCATCAGATTAATCTAATATTGATTGTAAAATTGTTTTGTCTATGGAAAAATGGTTAAAGTGTCATACTATAACCAAAGTCACTATTTTAATTCTTCAGGAGTCCCAACCGAGTCGTTAAAAACAAAGTATTAATCTTATCACCCAAATCGTGTGATACAGCTGTGCTCTAATTACACATAAGAGGACCTTTAATAAGGTGGAATGAACATTGAAATACAGTGGAAATCTGCATTTTAATATTTTTTTGTTTTTTAATCTCGATGATCCAGAGAAATTGGGTGCATCTGAACTAAATTCAATCAAAGCAATAATACTTCAGAATTCTTATGTCAATGTGATTTCGTTGTCATTATGATGTATGGAGTGTAGATTGATGTGAATGAAAAAAAGGATTTTAGCATTAGGCTGCAACATAAAATGTTGGGAAAATGAAGAGGTCTGAATATATTTTAGTTCACACAGTAACAGATGCCTACTAAAATAAAACCATCACACTATTTGATTTTATTGTACAGCAGGTTTAAAAAGTCTCCAGACCGGTTAAAAACAGCATGCTGCACAAGTAAACATTTGTCACAATGTACTAAAATTTATTGATTAATGAAAGTCTCCATTTCATATTTAACAGCAAATGAGAAAATGGGGAATAATCAAA
The DNA here is from genome assembly GCA_036784905.1 of Acrossocheilus fasciatus. Taxonomy (NCBI): domain Eukaryota; kingdom Metazoa; phylum Chordata; class Actinopteri; order Cypriniformes; family Cyprinidae; genus Acrossocheilus; species Acrossocheilus fasciatus. The sequence goes on from CM071956.1 coordinate 30,259,294, forward strand.
GAGTAATAAAAATGTACAAACTGGTCATTTTCAAAAAGACATCACATTTCTCACAAACTGTGGGAAAGACAAGAGGACTAAACTCACGAGCACGTTTCTGCTTCAGTATTTACACTGCGAGTATTTACTGTATGTTCAGAGATCTTGTGTGTGGTGCTACAGAAGTCCCTGTCGTTTCAGATCCTCATAAGTCTTCTTGTTGACCACGTTTCCGCTGGAGTCTTCATATTCCTCCTGCAAGATAACAATGTGTAGATATTTTATTTCTTTCTGAACTCATAAACATCCAGTTTCAAGATTTATTCCCCATTTGAAAACGTCACTAATCTCTCTCCAGAAAGGAACAAATCAAGCAGCCGAAGCAGAGTTTAACAGCTGATTAACGTCGGTTAAACCAGATGCTTCAGTCAGAGCAGAGCTGTACAGCTGAATGTGACTTCTCTCACCGTAATGTCAGACTATTGAATGTGTTTCAGAGTAACTCACCTCTGTGTCTGGCTGCCAGCGCTCTAATGCTTTCTGTGACTTCAGCTTGGACCAGACTATTCCAGAAAAGAGAGAACAATGCATTTTAAGAACAAGGACAGACACCATTTAGGGCCATTTTTCAGAGCGGGACCCTTTTGTATTGTTTATTGACATGCATCAATATTAATTTCTTTCTCAACTTTTAAATGGTAGTTTGTCTTTCTATATATTTTCAATAAATTTTGTAAAGCTCAGCGATATGTGTCGTGTTCCATGCAACAATCTTGTCTTTTCTCCCCATTTATTAAAATGTGTTCTTCTCTTATCATGGACAATTAAAATTTGTCAGGGGGACAGTTATAAACCCCGTTATTTACTTTTTTTTTTTAATTAAATGATTACTGAAAATAGATATCGGTAAAAATATATCTGTATCTCCAACAAAGACCTTGTAGTATCATGAGTTTGAGCAGAAGTCTAGTGATGTCAAACTACAACAAAACTGTTAATCCTGTTAGCAATTAAATAATAGCATCATTTATTAACAATAATTCATAGTATACATTGCATGAATTGGGTGATTTATGTACATCTGTGATGAATTATTGTACTCACGGGACACAGCGTCCTCAATCTGGGTGACGTTGGCGAAGTGGGCTGTATTAGGAATGCCCAAACAGCGCATGCCGTGAGCGTGACGCCACTCCTGAAACACAGAAAACCAGGAACACCAAAGCTGTTATTGGCTTTTCAATACAGCACAATAGTTAAGAGTAAAATTATAAATACTTGTTACATTACATTTAGCAGATGCTTTTATCCAAAGCGACTTACAAATGAGGACAATGGAAGCAATCAAAATCAACAAAAGAGCAAGAATATGCAAGTGCTGTAACAAGTCTCAGTTAGCTTAACGCAGTAATTTATTTATTTATTTTTTTAATTATATAATAAATAAAACAAAGAGAATAGAAAAAGAGTAGAGGAAGCTGGGGGAAGCTAGTGTAAGAGGCCTTTTTTGCTTTTTGTCAATTGTATAAATAAGAAGAAAACAAATAGATATAAATACAAGAAGCTAGTTTTTTTAAGAAAGAAAAGAAAATGAATAGAGTGCAAGTCTAAAAGGGACAAGTTTTTTATTTTCTTTTTTAAATAGAATTAGAATAGAGAGTGCTAAAGTTAGAGGGTCAAATCCGTGTTCTGGATTAATTGTAAAGGTTGGATAGAACTGGCTGGAAAACCTGCCAAGAGAGCATTGCAATACTCCAGTCTGGACAGAACAAGAGCTTGAACAAGGAGTTGTGAAGCATGTTCCTAAAGAAAGGGCCTGATCTTCTTGATGTTGAATAAATCAAATCTGCAGGACTGGGCAGTTTTAGCAATGTGGTCTGAGAAAGTCAGCTGATCATCAGTCATAACTCCAAGGTTTCTGGCTGTTTTTGAAGGAGATATGGTTCATGTGGGAGGGTGAAATTGTGATGAAACGATGGGTTTGCTGGAACCACACGCAGTTCTGTCTTGGCAAGGTTCAGCTGAAGGTGATGGTCTTCATCCAGCAAGAAAATGTTTGTTAGACAAGCTGAGATGCGAGCAGCTATCGTTGGATCATCAGGATGGAATGAGAGGAAGACTTGAGTGTCATCAGCATAGCAGTGATATGAAAAGCCATGTTTCTGAATGACAGAACCTAGTGATGCCATGTAGACAGAGAAGAGAAGCGGTCTAAGAACTGAGCCCTGAGGCACTCCAGTAGTTAGATGTTGCGACTTGGACACCTCACCTCTCCAAGATACCTTGAAGGACCTATCTGAGAGGTAAGACTCAAACCACTGGAGTGCGGTTCCTGAGATGCCCTTTGCCAATAGGGTTGACGAGGATCTGGTGGTTTACCGTGTCAAAAGCAGCGGACAGATCCAGCAAGATAAGTACACTGTAAAACCCAACAAGTTAGGGTTACTCAAACCGTTTGAGTAAACCAATTCCCTTTGCCTTAAACCATGTAAGTTTTAAAACTTGCAGTTAAGTAATTAAGTGATTAAGTGCTGATTGAGCATTAGTGATGAACACCTGCTGTGAACAAACAGAATCACTGACAGAAAGAGAAACACAAGAACTACAACTGACTTCAGACACAGCCTAAGATGAAATCAACTGAAATAAACTACATTAAATCTCAAAATCTGATTAAACCCCACAAACAGCATCACCAGCTGCACTTATTAATAACCAGACTGACTTTATTTCTGTCAGACATCTACAGAAGATCTCATTAAGAATTAACTAAGGTTTAGATGTTGATTTATTGTTTCATTTGAAGTAACCATGTTAGAGATCAGTGTCTGCTTTAGTTGAGCTCTTGACCCTTGACTTCTGTGTTAGTATTTTTATTTCTGCTGCTTTTTCTCTGGCTGTTGTAACCATGTGTTCCTCGAACGTATTTGTTACAACTCAAAAGCCCAGAGGAAATGATCGGTAGTTGATTGTTATATATTTATAATGACAATCTGTAAGTGAACTGATCTCATTGAGAGTGAACGTAGACACATTGTGTCTCTAATCTCTGATTAAACGGATGTTGTATTGATTACAGTAAAAGTGATTCTAAGTGCCAGTGGTTCTGTGACAGTCAGTTAATAGAAATGACTTTCTAAACAGTTTGTCCACAAAAAGTTTTAATCAATGGCAGCAATTAGACTCACACAGTTTAGAAAGTCCTTTCTATTAACTGACTGTCACAGAACCACTGGCTCTTAGAATCACTTTTACTGTAATCAATACAACATCCATTTAATCAGAGATTAGAGACACAATGAGTCTACGTTCACTTTCAATGAGATCAGTTCACTTACAGATTGTCATTATAAATATATAACAACCAACTACCGATCATTTCCTCTGGGCTTTTGAGTTGTAACAAATACGTTCGAGGAACACATGGTTACAACAGCCAGAGAAAAAGCAGCAGAAATAAAAATACTAGCACAGAAGTCAAGGGTCAAGAGCTCAACTAAAGCAGACACTGATCTCTAACATGGTTACTTCAAATGAAACAATAAATGAACATCTAAACCTTAGTTAATTCTCAATAAGATCTTCTGTAGATGTCTGACAGAAATAAAGTCAGTCTGGTTATTAATAAGTGGAGCTGGTGATGCTGTTTGTGGGGTTGTTTAATCAGATCTTGAGAGATTTAATGCATTTTATTTCAGTTGATTTCATCTAAGGCTATGGCTGAAGTCAGTTGTAGTTCTTGTGTTTCTCTTTCTGTCAGTGATTGAGCATTGGTGATGAACACCTGCTGTTAACAAACAATCAGCACTTAATTAAATCACTTAATTACTTAACTGCAAGTTTTAAAATTTACATGGTTTAAGCCAAGGGAAATTGGTTTACTCAAACGGTTTGAGTTACTCATAACTCCACTGCAAAACCCAACAAGTTAAAGGCAATCAGTTTCCTCAAATGGCTTGAGTTAACCTAACTTGTCGGGTTTTACAGTGTATAGAAGATTTGGAAACCGCTCTTGCCAGTCTTAGGGCTTAAACAACCGAGAGCAAGGCAGTCTCGGTTGAATGTCCACTTCTGGAACCAGACTGTTCATTTACATTGGTCTCCATGCCTCACTTTACTGTGAAAACATACTAGCAGGTATTTTATTTCAAGTTAAGAGTAGATCTATCAGTGCATGATTAGGCCCAAGTAAAAATGCCAGAAAACATGGGGAAACTGCATTAAAAGTCAGTAAAGTCAGTAAATAAATTGTAAACTGAGATCATGCTCCATTAATACATCTGCTACATAGAATAATTTTTTATTGCAAACTTACTGCAAAGTGTCTCTGGAAGGCTTTGGGTCCTCTGTACGTGTAATTCCCACAGATCTCACAGTTGTAATTGATGTTCAAGCCGTGCAGCTTGTACAGCCAGTATGGAATCGGCTAAAGACAAAGAAAAGACAAAGTTAATGATACACTATAAGCATTTTAACACTAGAGCTGTGTGATACTGAACATGTGAAATAGTAAAGAGTTAAAATTTACTAAGGAGTACTAAGGAGTAAAAAGAGTTATTTACTAAGGCCCAGCCTTAATGATCTCTACTGTTCATTATGTTTTGGAGGGACTGGAATCATCTCAATGACTGATTTGGGTAACCCTTTATTTTCATGGCCCCTTTTGAACATTGTTGACACTAAGTAATGTTGCAACTACATGTCAACAAACTCTCATAAGAGTATTAGTAGACTGTCTGCTTCATATCTGCTAACTCCTTATTGTGTTGGTCTCCCAACAGATATTCTACTGACTATAAGTAACTTTGCAAGAACGTGTCAACTTAATCTAACCCTAACAGTCTACTAATACATGACTAACAATCTAATGAGAGTTAGTAGAAATGTAGGTGCAACTTTACTTATAGTCAATAGAATGTGTTAAAGGGACCATCAAAATAAAGTGAAACCCTAATTTGAATTTAAACAGTTTTCTGATTCAGTCTCTAAAGTACACAATAAATAACAACAATAAATCTAAACGCACCTTTCCGTCCCAGCCGAGAGGCAGGTTTTTGGGGTTGTATATGATCTCATTATCTTCATCTTCACTCTCACTCTCACTGGGCTGCTCTTCATCCTCCTCGTCACGCTCCTCTCCTGTGCGCGCCTGCTTCCTCTGGACGTTCTCATGGGTCAGCTGCCTTTGCTCCTGCAACACACAACAAAACACACCTGCTTCAGCAACATCACTGCAGACAATTCACACCAATGTCACCAAAACCAAAACCATTCATTAACAAAGACAATTAGTAGAGAAAAAACACTACAAAACATACTTAAAAATAACAAGTAGTAAACTAGATCTGAGAACACAATGCATGAGATACAGTTTCCCACAGTTCAATTTGCTTGAGTTTTCTATTTCTAATGGAACAAATAAACAGAATGCTCATCATTTACCACCTGACATCAGTCTTTAACATCTCTTCTTGGCAAATTTGGATTAAAAATTTTATATAATATATATATATATATATATAAATAAACACACACATGCTGCCTAATATATCAAAACCCTTCACAGATGCCATTGTAACGATATAATAGATGTTATTCACTTCATCTCCCTGTGGTTTTAATGTTGTGGTTGTGTATATATTAAGTGTAAATATTATAGTATAAATGTGAAATGAGAGGAGACCAAACGTAAAACTACAGCAGGCAGACTTACCCCCAAAATCTCCACGTATTCATAAATCTGAGCTTCAAGAAAAGCTGTTTCCTTGTTGCGCTCCGAGTCTCTGCAGACAACACAAAAGAACAAATGAAGAGTTTGTTTGCAAAAATTGTACATTTCAAGTAATATCAATCAAACTGCAGTGGGGTTGTTTTGATTAAGTAATAACTTACAAAATTAAAGTTCATTGAAAGTATGTGTTTTTATACATTAAAAGGTTTGTTTTATAGTAAAAGCAGATAACTCCAACAGTCTTTTTTTTTTTTTGGCAAAAGCATATAATCCCACATTTCATGTTTCAGAGTTTAACAAAAACACTTGTTTAATCTTTGTAATATCCTCAGCTGACAGTGTCAACTGATCTGAATACAGCGCAATGATTCACCAAAATGGACTTATCAGGTTCTGTTCACAAACATCAAGGGAGCTTGTTGGTTTCTGCGGTGAAACGTGAACTCGTGATTCCTTGAGAGTGGACAATACTGGCTTTTTTGACAAAACACGTTTAGGGTTCAGATCGCACTATATGTGAAAAAAAGTGGACTGGGTGCCGTGCATTATTCTCCAAAGTGGCGTTGATCGGTTTTTGCAAATGAACTCTTCATATTTTAACTAAAACAATAAATAGGGCTTCATCTACAACACAAAACACAAACACTAATTTAAACCCGAATGCATTGTATTATACAGTTTATCAAATTAAAATAGGCTTACTTCTTTGGTCCCTTGGCTTTTGGGTTTTTGGCAAACAGTGAGGGGTCCAGAGACTCCAGAGATTTGCCTTTAGTGCTGAACAGACGCTGGGCCCTCTCTTCTAGTGTGCTGCAAACAAAAACACACAAAAATAACATGTTTGGACATTGCGAACATACTCAAGAATCAGGGACTGCCAGTCCTATGAATGTTTCATTTGTATTCCAGTTAAATGTGAAACTACAGTTAAACAAGAGCAGGACTCACCCTCCACATTTGAGACCCAAGGCCATGAGAGCAGACTTCAATCTGTCCAGACCCAGAGACGCCAGCTCCTGTAGAGATTACACACAACATTACTGATCGGCCAATAGAAATGTGTGTGAGAGACAACATTAATGAATACATGATTAACTAGGAAAACATGAAAGTCATATTTTTAACAGAAAAGAACAAGAGAAACTGACCTCCCAGGAAGAGAAGGCAGACAGATCCAGATGTGCTCCAGCGTGAGTCAGAGCACTACTCGTCTCTTTCTGTAACACACATTTATAAAACACCTCGATTCATTCCTCCTGCGCTCGCATGCATTTAACAGAGGACAGCAGGACAATGTAGATGTAACAGATGATAGAAATCTCTTCTAATACTTCTATGCTAACTTTTTTATTATAGCACTGATGAATATTAACCTAAATGAATGGTAATATATTGATATGTTTGGAATATATGCAGCCACCGCTGAAAGCAAAACTCTCAAACACATGTAATAATATCTGTGGAGCTCATTAATGTTGTCTCTGAAACACAAACCCACCGGCCAGCCTGGAAACACTCCACTCTCCCACTTCTTCTCAAACTCTATCAAGATCTTTCCATAGAGCTCATTCTGATCCAGCAGAGGCTTGACCCGATCCGTGTATTCCTGCAGATACTCCAGCAACATCTCCAGATACCTGCAAGAGCACAGACATGAGATCCCTGACCAGAAACAACATGCATCCATATCAAAGAGCAGTCTTTAACAACAAGAAACCTGAACTACACATTACACACAAAAACATGGTTTATGCTGTAGGACTGAAGAATTTGAGAGAAAAAAAAAAATTGGTTTACTGTGTTTGTTTGTAAAGCTGCACAATCGGACCAAAAAAAAAAAAAACCACACACATTACGTGGTATTTAAAATGACCATCTTTCACCTACTTCTTATACTCTGCATTCTTCCTGTCTTTAGAGATGTCAAAGAGCTGATCAAACGTGGACAGATAAGTCACATACTCCAGTTTCTAGAAAAGAGCAACAGACTGAAGTATAAGAATCTTTTGTCCAATTATTTGAAGATGGGTGAATCAAAGAAGTCGTCAGACAGTACCTCCACTCCTTTGAGATTAGTGTACTTCAGGTAGCAGTCATGGAGATCCAGGTAGCGTCCATAACCCTCTTCATCAGTGAACTCCACCAGATCTGTGATCAGCATTGAGACTGTTACTGTCCATTCACAGCATGAACGAGCAAACATCAGTGATGCCTGCTTTATTGGGGTGGGCGATATAGCCTCAAAATTATCTCACGATATTTCAAGAATATTTGTGATAATGATATTTATGACGATACAGAAAAAAAAATGTGGAGCAACATTTTAATGGTGATTGCATCTGGCAGGCAGCAGCATTTATTAGTGCAAACACAATGAAGGGCATTTTCCATCCTTTTCCAATGAGCTACTGTCATTGACACGCTACCTAATTCGAAGTGTACATCTATTGTCACAAGGTGGCAGCAGCGGCAGCATTATAGTGCAATAGTAGTGACCAGTGTTGGACAAGTTACTTTAAAAAGTAATTAGTTATAGTTACTTCTCACAAATAGTACCTGAGTTACATCATTATACAAGTAACTAATTACCAGGGAAAGTAACTATTGCGTTACTTAAAAAATAATAATAATTATTAAAATGTCAAATAACTTGGATGCCTCCCATATTAAATGTTAAATGATTGAAATGGACACTAAATAGAACAAATTATTATTTTTAAACATTGTACAATAAAACATTTTTTTTAATATAATTTTTATTTTTTTCTCGTACTAAGAAGCTAGTCTTAGCCACACCTACATATTAACCAGCTGTTTTTGATGATTCATTAATTAACACCAGTTTAAGAATACCTGTTTGAGCAATTGATGTGTGTCCCGAAGAAGGCTGTTTTTGCTGAAACGCGTAGATCTACTTTTAACTATTTTGTAATGATTTAAGCACAGTGCACTAAAGGCTTTTTATCTTACCACGCAAGTGCCTTGGAAGTATTTTGTCTATATAATACAAAACAACAATTTAAAAATACTTATTTAACACTGAACTTTTTTTTACATTCTATCAGACACAAAGTACAATTTAACTTAAAATGAATAAGTTAGTAAAATAAGTATTTTGTGGCCATTTTTGAGACCCCCTTCTTGAATCAGGCTCGCAAATAAATGCAGCCTTGCTGCAACCACCCCATCCTCTTCTCATCGGAGACATGAGATGCAGTACTAAACGGTCTCTCGCTGTCGGTGCTTGTAATGATTTCTGCATTTTTTGGCTGCCGAACATTTGTTGCATCCCTAGTAAATACGCCATATATCATCACGTCGTTATATCATATCGTGAGATATGTAAAAATAGGGCTGGGCGATATGACCAAAATCTTATATCACGATATGACTAATTTTATATCACGATAACGATATATATCATGATATAGTATTTTTTTTCTTTTAAAAAGGTTTTTATGATATTAAAATCTTTGATACCATAGAATTTTCATAATCCTTGTCACCAATGTCAACATCAAACTAATACAAGCCTAAAAATAGACAAAATAAATAAAAACTCAAGCTCACTGAAAATAAATAAACAGTCAGTGATGAAATAAGTATAAGAAACTAACTGCAAGCAATAGGACAAAAAACTACAATAAATAATAAACGCTACATACATTGTGTAAATTAATTAGTCTTCACTGTGTTAATTATATCTATCTATCTATGATAGATATAATTAACACGTGTAGGATATTATGTATAGATTCTATATATATATATACACACATGTATATCATTATTTTTTATCATTATTTCTTCTTATTAAAGCTACAAAAGTAATTTAGTCAAGAGCAGTGAGAGACAGGGAAGTGTGTTTATGTAATCGTTCAAAGTCAATAAAGCGGAAAAAAAAAAAATAGAAACAGAGACGGCGCACGCACATAGCTCTGTTGTTTGTGTTTCAACGGCTTAAAATCGGTAGTTTTAAAACTGCAGTGCTTAAAAACGCGTGTCCATGCTACAGATGTAGTCCACCTGCGTTCTCCACCTGGTTCTGTCTCCCCTTCTCGCCCCGTGATGGCGTGTAAAGATCGCACTCATCCAAATGATTAAAAAGCAATACTGTAAACAATGTATTTTGCGACACCATGAAATAAACGATAGAACATAATGAGAAACGATAGACTTTTTATTTCGTCCATCCGATATATATCATCATATCGCACAGCCCAATGTAAAAATATATACCGGTGTTATCGTGGACGGTATGATATGGCACACCCATACTGCCTCAGCAAACAGCTCTCACGTTACACAGACTTACTTTGTGCCTCCTCACTGGGGTTGTCTTTGGCTTTCATGAGCTCTTCAAACTCCACTGACATGGGCACACAGATCTGGAATTGACACACAGAACAAGCGGAGTGAATATTTAGTGAATGTTCAGGACAAGGGGACAGTGAAGGACAGATCACTTCACGGCCGTCTACCTCATTAGGGTGTTTTCTGTGAAACTCCTTGATCTGTTTGAGTCGGTTGTAGAATTCAGCAAACTCGTTTGGTCCTGATATTGCATTCAGCTCATCCTTCCTCATACTGATGAACAGACACACAACACAGCCGTGAGATCAAACTAAATAAGGCTGATATATTTCTATACTGACTCAGATGTGCTTGAGGTTGCCTTACCCATCTTTGTCTTCATACAAGTCTCTGAGGTTTGCGCTCACTTCCATGTATCTCTGCAAGAATCAAATAACACAAACATACCAGCTGCATACATTTAAACAGTTTAAATAACTATGAATTTGATGATTATTACGAAACCAAAGAATGGAAGTAAAGAAATGATTAAGCTTACGTCCAGCATAGCTCTCACTCGATGATCAGAGTTGATCTGGTCTCTCAGCTGATGAACAGAGAAAAGGAAAGTTGTGCTGAATAAGAACATCTGCTAAATGTCTCCACATAGATTTAACTTAACTTTCAAAGGTACTTTAAAGAAAACATTGTTCTTATTTGTTACACTTTATTTAAGCTTATAGTGTTATAATGTTTTTATTCTATTATTTTGATCTCATTGTTATTATATTTCTCCAAATATATTTCAAGCTTTGGCAAAATTGTATTTTTTACAATCACGCCAATAAATTAATATTGAACTGAACTGAATTGAATTCCTTGGCATTGTCAAAATAAGAAACACAAACCTCAAAAAGAGCATCTGTGTTTTGTTTTTTGTTTTATTCAAAACGAACCAATGGTTTGTCAATCATAGCAACTACATATAGAAGTAATAAATATACTTTAAAAAAAAAACGTTGAAAGAAAAGAAACTCGAGTAACATTATAAGAAAACTAACTTACATCATAATAACGTTACTGTGAATAAAAGTGTCACAACATACATAACTTGCCATTTTTATCTTTAATCACTGTTAGGCGTAACACATTTAAAAAGTGTTCGATTTAGTTTAGAGATTATGTTTATTAATAGCATGATTAATGTGCTAGCATCATTTTAAACTCATTCAGAGACACGAAAACTTACCGTGGTTTTTTTCGTCAACATCTCCTTCGTTTTGGCGTCCATAAGTCTCTCTTTCTCCTCATGGTATCGACGCTGTTGCTCTAAAATCGTTTCCATTGTAATTTATTAATTTCAAGATATCTGCTTTATTCGTTTGTTGTTTAGTTGAGCCTGCGTACGCGCGTGTAACGTAACGTACAGGAAAGAGATCCTGTGTTTATTTCACTCGACCGGAAACACGACCAAGAGAATAAAGGTTCCGACTTCATCTCGGTCTCTTTCAGACTTAACTGTTTTATTTCCAGTGTATATCTAAATAATATCTAAATATATAATTTCCAATCAAATTTTCAAATCTATTTATTTATTTATTTATTTTTGCAAAGCGTAAAAAACCGTCAAGACTGACTAACCAGCAAGCTAAGGGAACCAAAAGCTTGGCTAACTTAACCCTAACCGTTCAGGGAACCACGGATTGTAAGCTGCAATGCAATTATTTATCCACTACCTGTTTTTACACTAATTAAAAACGATTTTAAATACACTAAATATTTTTGATGAGTTTTTAAATGCAATTTGAGTTAATGTCTTGTTAAAATAGCTCTGGCTATGCTCTAAAATATGAAAACATATTTGCAGTTTTGTCCATCTCCAACATAGGACTAGGACACTGAGCATTGAAGCATCTAGTACAGGGGTCACCAAACTTGATCCTGGAGGGCCGGTGTCCTGCAGAGTTTAGCTCCAACGCACCTGCTGGGAAGTATACCTAGTGTGAGCTTGATTAGCTGCTTCAGGTGTGTTTAATCAGGGTCGGAGCGAAACTCTGCAGGACTCTGCTGGCCCTCCAGGATCAAGTTTGGTGATCCCCGATCTAGTATATTTGGCTGCTGTTTTACATTGCATTTAACCAGATTTGTCCAGATGTCCTCAGTGTGTGTGTGTTTTTTCCCCCAGCGCTTCGAAACAGTGAATCAATTTACGAAGCATTTGATTAAATTGATTCAAATATTCATACTTCTATTACTAGTAGGGTAAGATATAAAGTGTTGTACTATTAGGTGACATTCTCTTTGCTGCTTCTTGCTGGTCCATATATTTACTCCGCACTCATTTATATCCTTGGTCTATCAACATACAAAGTCTGAACACTTTTTACTGTATCAATATTTGTTAATTTGTTGTTCGGATCATATGTTGCTTATAATGCATTTGCAAGACACAACAGATATGTTTTTGAAGAAACGTAAATATGCTTAATATATATTAAGATTTGATGCAGTTATCATCTTCTCAAGGTGCAAACGGGAAATAAACTGCTCTGGTCATGTGAAACTGCACATTTTTAATTGAGACCCTTTATTGTTTCCATATTTGCAGGAAGTGCACTAAAACATCAGTCAGTAAGGGTTTTAGAGCTTTATAAATGAACATCTTTTTTACAGGGAACTATCCCTTTAAGTCTGTGGGAAAGACTGGAGCAGTGTTCAGTAAAATGACGGGGACACAACACAAGGTTGGGGCTATACTGGTGTGTACTGCTGTAAAAATGAACTTTATCCATTGATTCTTCACAGACTTGTCCTTTGACAGTAAAAAAAAAAAAAAGACCAAAGTGAAAAGACCGACAAGTGGGCGGGCAATATGCTAATTTATTTCCTTGGGATTCGTTTGAGAAACGACTCATTTCAATTATTCTGAGTCGACTCTTTCTTTTGAGAGGCAATACCTTTATACACGGTGCACTTTCAGATTTAAAACTTTGCAGGATGTTTTCATTTTCAAAAATCCATAATAGGGGCAGTTTAACAAAACATTACTTCAACAAAAAACTGTTACATTAAATATAAGCCTAATGCTTATAGCATTTCTATATTGGAACTGCATTTACTCTGAATACACATTTCTGATCTGACCTGTGAAGAACCCAGAATCGTGGCTGCTGCTTGTTTGTTGTGTGATGTGACGATAAATTCATCTCAACTATGATTATATTTAGACTTCCTCTTTAATGGCCAACCAACCACCTGCAACCATAACCTACACTCTAAAAAACGGTGCTATATAGCACCAAAAGTGGTTCTTGGCTCGTAATCATAGGGGAACCACTTTTGGTGCTCCATAGCCCCTCAGTCATGCTAAAGAACCGGTGAAGAACCGCTGAAGAACCACTGAAGAACCAAGATTTGGTGCTTTACATATATATTCCCCTATGAACCACGTTTAGTGCTATGTAGCACCATTTTTTTAGCGTGTATACACCTTTCATTTTTAAAGACTAAAATAAAAGATGGATTCATTGTTATTCTTAATTAAAAAGCACAACAACAAGAAAACAGTAGGCTACAATGACAAACTATCTTACATAACGTTTAAAAATGTTTACAAAAACAAATAAGATGAGGCACCACATGCTGTATTATTTACTGATTAATAAATTACAGAATGTTTAGCAAACATTGAGGAATCAAATAAATAAATAAAAAAAGAAAATAAATCCTCCATAGCGTAACGTGAGGTAAATAGCAAAGATAGCAAGCTTTACAAAATGTTTACAAAAACTGTTTCTGGAAAGGCAGGGTATATAACTTGAGAGAAGAGTTAAACTTTAAAAAGATTAACATAAAAACAAACTTAAAAAGTATGTGTATCTCTGTTTGTGGGGTGCGGTTGTGTTAAAGCATCGCATAAATATTAAACGGTTTAAAACGTTGTATAAAAACACTTTATTAAAAGGATATGTGGATGTTTGTGAGGGTTGTGGGTTATAATGTTGATTGTATTAGGATGAGTTGTTTTGGATTAAAAACCATCTGGTTGGTGTTTAAGTTATTGTGGATTTGTTATTTTGTAAGGAATAGGCTGTATAAAAATATAAACATACCGATGTGATATATTAAAAGATATACTGGAACGTTATGGAATTGTATATGGGGTGGAAAAATAATAAGCTTTTACTTCATCCCGCTCCTTTTCGGACAATTGGTATAACATCCTTGGGACGTGTTTTTTCTTTGGTGCTGCAACATATTTGTTGTGTTTATATATTTTGTTTTATATTGTGCTTTGTTCAAATAAAAAATGAAAAAAAAAATAATAATGAAAATGAGTACTATTTTAGGACTGAATGTTCCCTCACCATGAAGTCGACTCCGAATCATTGAAACAAGTCATTTTTCAAACGAATCCCAAGCCATTTCATGAAACATTGTCTCCCCACTTGTTGGTCTTTCAGGGTTGGTCTGAATGAAAATGCAAATTCATTCTTTGCCACTAGGTGCAGCTTTTGGAGCGGTTTAAAATATCTGTTTCTCCGGTAACGCTGTACACAAAGTAGCACTGCGCTCAGAAACACTGCTTTATCAGGCATTACAGACATGATGAAATGGAAATGAGACCAATCGACCAATCACTGCAGATTAGCATCACGCAAAGAGTGAATCGTTTGGGAGTCGTTGAGCAAGTAAGGTAAAAATAAATGCATATTATAAGACAATGAAAGTGTTTTTTGACCTTGCATGCATGTCAACCTGTTGTTGAGGACTCCCAAAACCAAAAATGTGAACCTTTCATAACCCTTTTAAAAAAATTGGTGATATGACCACTAATATATGAGGAGTTATCCATTTTATATTTATAAAATGTCTATATTTTGAAAGCAGTTTATTTTAGATCCAAAGTGATTATTCCAGAGGATGCACCACATCCTGAAATGTATATACATATTTAAGTTAAACTTATTACTGTCTTGTGCTCACTTTAAACACACCGTAAGTAAAAACTGGCTTACCTCACCACACTCTCCCGTACACTATTTATTAATCTTCTTTAATGTTCGTTAATAAAAATACAGTTGTTGATTGTTTGTTCAAGTTAGTTCACAGTGCATTAACTTATTTTAACAACCACAACTTGTGATTTTAATAATGCATTAGTAAATTCTGAAATTATCATTAACTAAGATTAATAAATGCTTTAGAATTGTTGTTCGTTCTTTGTTCTAATGTAGTTAACTAATGTTAACTAATGAACCTTATTGTAAAGTGTTACCAATACAACATATGACAAAAAATATATATTTTAAAACAAAAGCGATAAAGAGCAGAGAAATTAGCACTCTGCCTTATCAAACTTGTTATGAAAGGTGGATTGTTTTCTGGCATTGAGTGCATGTTTCAAAAGAAAAGTGATACTGACTGGAGGCATTGTCAGAAAAAAATAGAAAGAAAAATTTAAATAGTGGATTGTGAAGAAATTTTATTGAAATGTAATTGCTTCATTGCATCTATGTTGTGTTTATGTATTGTGATTAAGTTAAGTTGCAGTACTTTTGCAGTGGATGCAAATGTTGTTAATGAAATACGTTTCCCATTAAAATACCTGATGACTGACTGAAAGAGGAGAAGGCAGAGGAAAGGGTTAATAACTAGCCACTACACTAGTTATCCCATTAAAACTTCTTGTTCAACCAATATTGTTTTAAAGAAAATATTATCTCTCTACTGCCATTAGTTAGTTATGGTTAAATGTGTCCTAAAGTAAAGACAGTGGCTGGAAAAAAAAAAGTTTACAGACTGTTAAGATTTCAGGTTTCTGAGATGATTTTATTCAAGAAAAATCTTTCTCCACTTTTAAAGTGATATCCATGCTAATAAAACTTGACTATTTAATGAAAGAAAAAAAGTTTGCAATTGTATATATACAATTATATATAATGACATGTAATGCAGTCTTGAAAATATCAAAAAGTATTTGAATACTATATATTACATTACTCTGGAACTGTAATTAAATCTTGAGATACAGGTGGTGTTCAGGTGGTTGCTGTCATGGTATAACCAACTTGCAATGCCTGTCTGAATCTCTAATAGCAGGAAGATTGTGTTTCAGGGCCATAAATGGACTCATTTTTCATGTTGTTTCTTGCTCTGAAGCTGAAAAGTGAAACAATTTAAAGTTCAAAAATAATTTTGTTGCTAAATGTGAAAAAAAAAAAACTTATTTTTATACATTTCTGTTAAACTCTGAGGAACTTACTTGAAGTAGGTGAATATCCACTTTGATGTGAAGTACTGGAGCCTGTTTCTTAATAAGAGTTATACCATGATAAAGGTTAACTTTTGCCTCAGATGCAATTCACTTTGCTTTGCTTTTCTCTAAACAAATTAAGAATGAAAACTTTCTACAGAACATTTACCAGCAGCACATCTCTTCCTCCATCTGATGAGTGCAGTTACGATGAGAACAGCCACACACATGAACACCAGCACACTGATAATTATAGACAGAGCAGAAGATCCAAAGTCAGATTTTTCCAGATCCTCATCTGTGGTAAAACCAAGAAAATCGGTCAGAAAACAAATGTTTAAACTTATAAGATTTAGATATCTTTGACTCATATGAAGAAACAGCCCTTACAGATTTGGACTGTTACAGCTGGAGTCCATGTATTTACAAAAATATGTTCTAATGATTGTTTGTCAGTTTTCTTTACCAAATGCAATGTCCAGTTTGTTGTCCAGACTGAGGTGCTTCATGGTGCAGTTGTATTTATGTTCCTCACGTAGCTCTTCTTCACTGATCACCAAACTCTTCCTCATCTGGTAAGTCCCGTCTCCGTTGGGCAGAATCTCTCCTCCTGTGATCTGATCATCATCCACAGGCTGACCGTCTCTGAACAGGGTCAGGTTAATGTGACGGGGGTAAAAACCAGTGGCCAGACAGCTGATCTGAAGCTCTTGAGAGGCTGTAAGAGGCTTCCTAAAGAGTCTGACTTTGGGTTTCACTTTAGAAAGGAAGGTTAGAGACAGTGGTGTTACTGTGACAAAACTGTTGATTCTATGCATATGAGTCATTGTAAAGCATCCCAAACATTTTAGTCACACTGCAAAAAATGCTTTTCTTACATAGATTTTTTGTCTTGTTTCCAGCCAAAATATCTAAAAATTCTTAAATCAAGAAGGATTTTCTAGACAAGTAAAAATTATTGTCTTGTTTTCAGCAAAAACAAGCGGAAATTAAGTGAGTTTTTGCTTGAAACAAGCAAAATAATCTGCCAATGGGGTAAGAAAAATAATCTTATTTCAAACAGAAAACAAGATTATTTTTCTTACCCCATTGACAGATTATTTTGCTTGTTTCGAGCAAAAAATCACTTAATTCTGACTTGTTTTTGCTGAAAACAAGACAACAATTTTTATTTGTCTAGAAAATCCATCTTGATTTAAGAATTTTTAGATATTTTGGCTGGAAACAAGACAAAAAAATCTATGTAAGAAATGCATTTTTTGCAGTGCATGCTTTTTTAAGTTACTTCATGTTCATTTGCTCAGTTATATCTATAAATAAATTGTTACTTGGAAGAAAGAAAATTCGGACAATCTGATAAACTTTATATTTTTAGGTGAACTATTATTTTTATTTAAACTAACGCTGACTTACGTTTTCGCATCACGGTGTTCCTTTCTTTTTCCAGGAATGTGCGCAAAGCCTTCATGCAAACAGGATGATAAACATGTTCATACAGGAACTTTGCATTAAGCCATTCCATCTGACCCATGCCTGTTATTCTCATCCATGGTAAATTAATTTGCATAGTTCTTTTTATCACATTAAAGGTGAACTCTTCTGTGTTTTGTCCATTGAAAGCATCCAATGAAAGAAACAAGCCTGGCTGATCATTGTCAAGCAATTCACATCCAACTCGTTTCTGATAAATATGTAAACCTTAAAATGGATGGAAAGCAAACAGATTAGCCTTCACTGACATACTAAAATTAAAACACTTTTTATGATTATATAATAGCCTACCATATGCTGCTAGTTCAATCATAATTTAGCTTCTAAATAGAGCTTGAGAAAATTAATTATTAGTCATGATGTGATAAATGTTAGATACCACTAAGATGTGTTGGCAAAATGAGAGGATGCTCCACAAATACACAAAAGAATATCTTAATATTGAATGTTTGATTGCTGGTAATAAATGGCTGCATTTACCATCTGTGCAATTTTGGTGGTCCTTAAGATAAAATGTTCGAAATTTCATGAGGTCATATATTTCTCTGAATATACTATCACCATTGTAATCGCCTGAATTACTCTGACTGCGCTGGACAGCTTTCAATGATATTGAGTCATAGTATATCACTTGCACATCATCTAACATCAGCACAAGAGTGAACTCAGGAAACTGTGTCTGTCCAGCAATGTATGTGGCAAAAACCATCAGCGAGTGAGAACCTGTGGGAACATGGAAGGAAGCAGATACATTATAAGTTTGCTAAACTATACATTAAAAACTGACTGTTTGTGAGGTATTTCAAAAATAAAAATAAGAAAAAAACGGAAAATGAAAGTTTATTTTGATGGTGGAAATTGAACAAATAACTGCAGACCCTGTATCCTTCTCTGTCTCTCCACCAGGTCGCTCAGCGATTCATGTGATCAAATTGAAGAAGTTATGCGCAGAATCTAGGCTTAGCCCAAGGCTGATGATATGTGTCTGCGTCAAATGCCACCCATGATGTCAAAGACCTATCCTTCCAAAAATAGTTGGACTCGGTCTGTCTCTTCTGCTGCATGTTCTAAAACTACTATAATAAATAATCAAAAACAAAAACATGCTCCCCAGAAAAGAGTGCAGGAGTATAGAGGCGTAATACAATTGAATTATTTTTTAAGAAATAAGTTTATCAAACAACTCTTAGTAACAGGTTTTACATCACTGTGAAACATAAAAAGATGTTTCTCGGTAGGCTAATCATTCCTAAAAACCTAGTTCACCTTTTTGATGGATAAAAAAAACTATAAACTGACCATTTTCAGATTAAATACATACTAAACATGTTATTAGTAAATGAAGATACCACTGAAACTTTAATTTAAAAATGATTCCTTGAATTTACTAGAAAAAAAAATTAAGGTAAGTGGTTGCGATCAATTTATTTTAGCTACATTTAAATAAATAAATTTAGTTGACTAATTTTCAACAAAATTTGTTTATTTGGTCACACTTTATATTAGGTGGCCTTAACTACTATGTACTTGCATCAAAAAATAAGTACAATGTACTTATTGTGGTCATATTGTATTGCAAAACACTTTTGCTGCTATTGAGGGGGATACGGGTAAGGTTAGGGACAGGTTTGGTGGTTTGGGTAGGTTTAAGGGTGGGTTAAGGTGTAAGGGATGGGTCAACAGTGTAATTATAAATGTAATTACAGAAATTAATTACAGATGTAACTACATATAGGTATTTTTTAAAAATATAAGTACAATGTAAAAACATGTATGTACACAATAAGTGCATTGTACCAAATGATTAATTTAAATGTAAGTACATAGTAGTTAAGGCCACCTAATATAAAGTGGGACTGTTTATTTAAATGTAGCTAAAATAAATTGATTGCAACCACTTACCTTAAAAAAAATTAGTATCATTTTTTTTTTCTTAGGTGTAGAGACTATTAGTTTCTGGAATCTAGCTAGAGACTGATGCCCAAAATAGCCTCTCGTGCCACAGAGAAGTACACAGTCAGGGGCCCATGTGTACATCAAGATCACAAGCTGTAAACTGTCTTACCTGCTTTAACAGCTGTCAAAAATGAGAAAAGACACACAAGATACTGCATTCTCTCAGTAAACGAATCTCTGCACTTGAGCTTTCTGTATGTAGACTGGGTATGATCTCGTTGTTAAGTGTTGCCTTCCAACTACAAATCAAAGTAGTCACTTGAGCTATTGTTTAGAATTCCTTCCTTGTCTTGCCGGTCTTTCCAGTCTTGGTTATAAAAGTGAGATATGCTCAATATCTCATTGCTTTACATTTTTAATCATGATTTTAGCTGTTTATGTTTAATCATTTCATATTTTCGTAATACAGATTACTAAAAAAAAATCATGGATGTTAACTTGACAGACTATGCAATGGTGTCCTCCTCAGTTGAAATCACATTTGATGTCTTTGTGAAAATGAAATGGTGCCCCTTTGGTGCCCTACACAGACTCTGTGTATAAGGAGCAGGGGTACTGGTTCTACCTGTGCTATCACTATGGGGTCAAGCGTTTGATGTAGAACAGGTTAAGGGCAATATTTTATTCACAATAGAATATAGATAACATAACAACTGTTTAAACAGAGAAATTTTACAATTTTATGCACAAAATGAGCTCATTTCAAATTTGATGCCTGCTGCAGGTGTCAAAATAGTTGGGAAGGGGGCATGTTTACCATGGTGTAGCATCTCCTCTTCTTTTCAAAACAGTTTGAAGACGTCTGGGCATCGAGGTTATGAGTTTCTGGAGTTGTGGTGTTGGAATTTGGTCCCATTCTTGCCTGATATAGGTTTCCAGCTGCTGAAGAGCTCGTGCTCGTCTTTGATGTATTTTTCGTTTAATGATGCACCAAATGTTCTCTACAGAGAGACTTCAGAAGTACAATGAAAGTATCTATCCTATCCTAATGAAAGTATTCATTAAGTATAGGTTCTGAACATTTGGTATCTTATAAAAAAGTGTTCCCATGGCTCACTTTGCCCTGGGTTAGGGGTAAGTGTGAAATAAATAATAATTTAAAAACTAATCTAATCATTTTATTTAATTTCCTTTTACAAACAGGTCATATTTCTTCTCATAAAGTTAACTTTAACAACATAAAACCAACCAAATGAAGTTTACATTTCAATATTTAATTGTTTGCATCTCTGAAATAATGTTTAACACCAAAGTTGTAACCTTCCTAAAAACAGACTAAACAGAGAATTTGTTGGCCATTAGCGACTACAGGTGGAAAGATATATCTGATTATATTGTGATGAACAGCATTTTTCTGGTTCTAATCAGAGAAGGATTTGGTGCGCTTGTACACTCTCCCTATCAAATAAACTATAAATAATATGTACAGGCTATATGATAAACTAAACCAGTAATATCACTTTAAAATACCAGTTTATAATTCAGAGATTTAACTTAACTACAGTGCCTTATGGTGGGGTAAGTAAAATTTTCATTTTGAAAATAATAAAAAAAAAAAACTAGATAGCTAGCTTACCAATTCAGGCTGATATTTGGCTAAATGATTTGCATTGTTTTATATGTTTCTTAATCACCTATATGTATCATAAATATTTTTAGACCTGGGTAGATTCGCTTTGATGTAACAACCATTGATAACACTTTACAATACGGTGGCACTAATATGCATTAATTCATGCTGAACAAATGCACAGATGCACAATGATGAGTTAATGTGTAACTCATGAAGAATTAAACCATTTATTAACAATTACTGCATCAGCAACAAATTAACATTCTAAATGATTCATAGAGTAAGTAATCAATAAATTGTTATCAGTTAAATGCGTCATAATATATTAACTACTTAATAACTTATTTTATTAACTAATGAAGTAAATTCATATGTTAATTACCACATTGGGTTGAAGCCATGCCTTTAAACTTCCAGTTGTCTGCTTTAATTAATCATTAGCTAATGATTTGCATGGGTATCATTATGTTATGACTTTACTTGATGAGGCACATGACTAACTAACTAATTCATAATCTATAACCACAATGACATATTACTTAACAATTAGTTAATATTTAATTGTTATCGCATTTATCGGTCACACTTTATATTAGGTGGCCTTAACTACTATGTACTTACATCAAAAAATAATTACAATGTACTTATTGTGTTCATTTTGTATTGCAAAACACTCTTGCTGCTATTGAGGGGGATACGGGTAAGGTTAGGGACAGGTTTGGTGGTCTGGGTAGGTTTAAGGGTGGGTTAAGGTGTAAGGGATGGGTCAACAGTGTAATTATAAATGTAATTACAGAAACTAATTACAGATGTAATTACATATAGGTATTTTTAAAAATATAAGTACAATGTAAAAACATGTATGTACACAATAAGTGCATTGTACCAAATGATTAATTCAAATGTAAGTACATAGTAGTTAAGGCCACCTAATATAAAGTGGGACCCATTTATCTGATAACAATTTATTTATTTATTTATTTACTTACAGGGGCAATGCACATTAATAAACATAACTGTAAATGTGCCAGAATTAGCCCAAAAGGCTATTTTACATCTGTAGACCCTTGACAGAATGTTAAAACGTCACCCTAAAAACAAAGACAAAGCATCACACATATACACATTATATTAAGAGAGAGTAAGGGAAAAAAAATAAAATAATAAAAAATAAACATAAAGGAAATAAAAAGAGAGAGAGAGATGGCAACAGGAGAAGGCAACATAGCCAAGAGCAATTAGCGCAAGGAAGTCTATTGTCAAGAATACAATACTAATGTTGACAGTGCTGAGTTGTCAGTAACCATTTTTTAAGATGAAACTGAAAAGAACCAAAAGTATGTAAACTTCTAATTGTTGCTGGCATGGAGTTCCATTCCCTTGCAGCTTTGACTGAAAATACGGACTGGCTGAATTTACTTCTTTTGAGAGGAATAATACAGTCCCCTCTTTCCCCACCCCTTGTAGATCGGTGAGCAGTTGTTCTAATATTCACAAACTGTTTTAGTGGCGAAGTCAGGCTATGCATAGTCTTAAATAGCAGACATATATGTACATATTTGATCAAGTTATCCCAGCTTAACAAATTGTATTTTTGTAATATTGAACAATGATGAAACTGAACTGATTTCTTATCAAGAGTTTTTAGTGATTGTTTATACAAAGACTCTAATGGTTTCAGAGTAGTAATGCTGGCTTGCGACCAAGTAGTTAAACAGTAAGTAATATGAGAAATAATCATGGAATGCATATACATCAAAGCAGCCTCAGACGACATATAATCACGATTAAATCTAAATCTATTGATTACTTACTCTATGAATCATTTACAATGTTCATTAGTTACTGATGCAGTAATCATTAATAAATGGTTTAGTTCTTCACGAGTTATTCATTAACTCTGTGCATTAGTTAAGCATTATTTAATGCATATTTGTGCACCCGTATTGTAAAGTGTTACCCAACCATTACATCTGTTATGCAAAAATTTTACCTTGACAAGCCAAAAACAGTTTTATAGTCAATGGGTGTCTTCCACTCCCCCCATGTGTTTCTCCTTTTCACAGTCTGGAAGAAATGATGGGTGGATGCTGCTGCTGCAGACTGACCCTTCTCTGCTGATATCACTCTCTCAGTACTGTTTTTTTTCCTCCTGGATCTGAGTGCTCGTGATGAACGCAGGTGACTCATATGTGCTTCTCTTCTCATCTGTGTGCTCAGAGGTTTCTCTCATGAGCCTTGAATGCAGAGAGACTTCAGGTCTGTCATGTGAAATGATCATAACCGTCAATCTGTGGGAATCATGGGCTTTATTCACACACATTTACTGCTTACAGGTGAAGTGTGTAATTTAAGCCTCTCTAGTAGCACCAGTCCAGAGTTATTGGAAAAGTAATTTGATGGTTTTACATAATGCTATAGTGTTGTGTGTGGTTGCCAGAGTATTGCCATGTGGTTGTTCTAAAGTGCTCATAGTGGTTTCTTACTGGCAAAAACAGCCCACCCCAAGTCTCTCTGACGTCACGGTCCCTAGATATGAATCAGTGGGATTTTTCTGTGAGTGTAAGTTAAGAGTGTAAGTTTTGAATCACCTTTCAAAAGCTGTGTTGTGTTTGTTTATTTAAAACACTGTTCATAATTTCAGGTTTTAAGATTTTTTCAAGAAGTCGGGTCGTGTTGTTTGCATGTGTGTCTGATACTAAATCATCTGTTGTACCAGCTTCAGTCAGTGAATCTACTTATGAGCCGTCTGTTTAGTCAGTCCAGTTCCAGTCAATGCTTGTGATTCTGAGTTGTGTGTCAATGTGTCTGATGTTCCTGTCTTTCCAGTTTCCGCCAATGATCCTGGGTGTGAACTGTTAGCCTGTCCAGTTTCAGATTTTGTTGATGAAGTGTCTATCAGTTCAGTTTCAGTCACTGAGCTTAATATTGAATCATTTGTCTGTTTAGTCTTGCCAAGTGTGTCTGGTTTCAAAGTGTCTGTTCTGCCGGATTCAGTCTGTGAGTTGAATTACGAACCATCAGTCTGTCCAATTTCCCCAAATGTCTCAGAGCTTGAACTGTCTGTCACATCCAGGGAACCCGCCTCTGAATGCACAATCCTGTCTGTCATGAGCTCAGAGACTAGCGATGCACCCCACCTTTGCCCCGGTGGCCCAGTCACTGCCATAGAGACCACTCATGAACTGTCAACCCGTTGTGTTATCCAAAATGTGTCTAACTCAGAATCCTCTAGTCCACCAGTTTCAGGCAGTGATTTGAATAATGAATAATGAATAATGACCTGTTTGTTCAGTTCTCCCTAGTATATCTGATTTTGAACCGTCTGTGTCACCAGTTCTAGTCAATGAAAGGTCTGCCCACCCAGTTTCTTCAAATGTGTCTGATTGTGAACTATCTGTCTTGGTATTTTATGTCAGTGGATTAATGTATGAACTGTCTGCTGATTCAGCTTCTATCTATGCCAATAATTATGAACTGTCAGCCCAATCTGTCATAACCAAGAAGACTGTCACGGAACCCACCATGTTGCCTTCATTGGCCCTTGGGGCCATAAATGCTCTGTCTGTCTCAGTGTTCCCTATAGGTCCCAGTCCCTGCCGTGGTCTTCAGTTCTGCTCTGGTGGTCTCCATCTGCTCCGCTGTGGTGGTCCTCTGTCCTGCACTGATGGTCTTCAGCTTCTCCAGTCCCTCTGTGGTGGTCTTCAGCTCCGCTCTGGAGGTTTCCAGCTCCATCTGCTCCACCGTGGTGGTCCTCTGCCCTGCTCTGGAGGTCTTCTGCTCTGCCGGCTCCACCCTGGTTCCCTGCTCTACTGGCTTTGCCTCAGTCCCCTGACCCTGGGGAGTCTGTCATGAATCCTGCCCATGAGCTTCCTTTCAGTCACCACCAGAGGTCATTCACCACCACAAGGACTCTCACTGTTTACATACCGTCACACTACACCCCAGACTACATTACTCATCATCCATTGCATTAATCACACACAGGTGTAACCCATCAAACACCCTTTATAGGCCATGCACTTCTTCTTTCTGGTCGCGGAGTATTGTTAGCTTTTATGCTGTCTAGTGTAGCTACTTTATGGAGCCCATTTCTCTGGTCTTAGTTCTTGTCTTTTCACTAGTCTAGTTCTTAGCCTTGTTTTGCACTGCCTTCTCTCCTGTGTCTCATCATATTGACTTTCACACCACACATTCCCATCAGCCATCTCACCAATCACACGCACACAGCTGTCACCAATCACTCATTACACACACTATTTAAACCCTGGACTTTCTCTCCCTTGTTGCCGAGTATTGACTGCGTTTACCGCTCCCCGAGCCGTAGCAACTTACAGAGCCCCAGTTAGTTTTCCTAGTTTTCCCCTGCCCATTTGGATTGTGTTTTCCCGTGTATGTTCTAGCCTGTGTTCCCTGGATTAACCCTTGCCTTGCCGTCTGGACACTGTTTGCCCCCTATTGGATTCTAGCCCGTGTTCCCTGGATTATCTCTCTGCCTTGCCCACTGGATACTGTTTGCTGATCGTCGACCTTTGCTTGCCCTGGATTACTCTTTGTCTCTTCCCTGCCATACCTGTTTGCCATTGCTCGACCCTGCCTGTATTTATGGCCATGCCTATAAATAAAAGCTTGCAGATGGATCCGCATGACTCACGTCTCGTCAGCCACGTTACAATTGTAATGTATGCTGAAAATGTGGTTTTTGAGAAATAAATTAAAATAATCAATTAAATTAATGTATTGTGAAATAAATGTGTTAATAAGACAGATGACCCTACTTAGCAGTTAAAGCATCACCTGCATGCAAACCAGCCAACCCTCAACCTCCTACTAGATAAAAACGTTATAACACAATAAATTAAGCAGTATCTGCCCTGTTTGTAGATAGAAAGACAAAATTATGAATGTATAATAATCTTATGAATATAATACATAGACATCTTTTTGAACCTCAAATAACATCTCTTTGACACCGCTGAGTCTCACTGCTCTACAGAGACATGTTTTATCAAATACAGTTAGCAGCTACAAGTGTAATTTCTGCTTTTTATATAATTTAAGTTCCTATGGTCAGCAATATGTATTGAGCAAGCATGCAGGGCTGAGGGCTGTAATCTTCAACACTTATGTTAATAAGACAATGAAATGTCAAATGTTTGCCCCCAGTGTTATCCTGATCTTTTATGTTTCTCTAGTCCTCATGAGTGTGTGTGAGATTGTAAAGGAATCGATGGTGTTCAATGCAGCACAGGAGATGCGCTGACTGATTTTGTTTTTCTGACCAGCAAGGCAGCGCGATGAATTTAATGAGTGAAATCTCTCTTGTTTTGCAGGAATCAGAAGGAACTACCAGAGATGCCCCTCGATCCTCCTTCAAACTGCAGGTAGGTCTGGGAGTTTGCCATGCGCTAATGATGGTCATGTAGTACGTAGTATATCCTTGTTTTTTGCTTGAGGCGTCTCACAAAGAACTGAGGTTCTAGTGTCTATCACAGTTTATAACCCAGGGATCTTGGTGTTTTTGTGTGACGCCTTCAGGTTCAGCGCTGTCAGGTCTGTGTGTGTCAGTACAGAGCTGATGCTCTTGGGTAAAAGCGCCTGTTGTGTTGATGATTGGCGTGTAACGTTCATTATCTGTTCTAGCTGTTCTGATGACCCAGAGCAGAGCTTTTTTGCTCTTCTACACTGAGGCCCTGTCAGTTGAAAGGAATATTCTGGGTTAAATATAACTTGAAGCTGCTATTAACTTTTGTTTTTACAATAGGTATGATGTGTTTTTAAAATGTTCCCATAATGCTTAAGCATTATACATGTTACCTAGAGACTTCTATGCATTTTTTCAACCTATTATGTATATTTAGGGCTGGGTAAAGAGTCTGATACTTTTTAAAATTTAAACTATGCTTTTACTCAAAACTCACTCTAAATCACCATCGAGTGTTTGTAGTAACTTCCAGTTGCAATCTAATGAGGGTTTTGGTCATACAATGTTGCAGAAATGTTTTTTTTTTATCAATATACCTGCTTAGTATTTTTCATGCTAACATACTGTATTTCTAAGAAAATAGACAGAATCACATGAAAATCTTTATTAGCTTCATGTTTCATCAATATAAATGTTTTTTCTGGAAGTGTAACGCACATTGGTCATGCAGACAGGGCAGGTTATGAACGAGTGACAGACGAGCATCGAATGAGCTTCATCTGAGTCAGAACAGCGATCGTGGAAGAGAAAACACAACAGAAAACAGAAAACACTCGTCAGATAGTGTAAATCAGTGGAAAATGATAGAAATTATTATTCTTTCTGAGCTATGCATTTTAAAGCGAAAACACACTGGTGGAAAAGGACATTAGTCCTCGGGACATCATCAGTGAAGAGAGGGATTGTCTGTCTTCTGAAAAGCGGACATGCTAATTTTTTGAAGAACTGCTGAGTGATTTAAGTATGCAGCAGTAAAGCATCACATAAGGACTTAAAACTGTTCATTTAGCACTGAAAATATTTAAAACTTTATTAAAGCTATTTGCACTGATTTATTGTGTTGGTTACATTTTGTTCCTTTGTGCAGAGGATCTGGAGTCTGCAGTCTTTGAGTCTGTAAAAACCTCAACAAACTGAAAAATAGTTTTATGAGGTAATGTGTCATGTTTTTTTGTTTTGTTTTTTGTTTGTTTTTGGGTTTTTTTGTTTGTTTGTTTGTTTGTTTTTTAATGTAACCTTGTTAAAATAGATTTCATAAAATTGGCATCAAAAAAAGTTTCATTCAGGAACTGGTATCGAAGTCCAGGTATCGGTATCGGTATCGGTATTGGTATTGAAAATTTTTGAACGATACCCAGCCCTAAGTATAATATACCAGGAAGGGAGGGAAGCCTGACAGGAAATGATGGTTCAAGCAACAATTTTTACCAGATTTCTCTCCCATTTCACTTGCACAAATCCTCCAAAATGTATGTGTGTTACTATATATTTTTCATTAGTTTTGATGAACTGCATCATAGTTTGAAATTAATTTTCCACGGTAATGGTGCTTAAATTAACCCAGAATGTTCTTTAAAATCTGTGTCTGTTTAAAGGAGGGAAAAGGGAAGAAGTGTTTGTGGGTTCTTGAGAGGCTGGTGGAAGGGCAAACTGATGGAAAATCTCCGTGACTAATGTTTGGGAACGGTCACGCAAGTGTCAACGTGTATCTGCGCCTCTCCGCTCACATTGATAGTGTGTGTGTGTGTGTGTGTGTGTGTGTGTGTGTGTGTGTGTGTGTGTGTGTGTGTGTGTGTGTGTGTGTGTGTGTGTGTGTGTGATGTTTCTGATATTCACCTGCTTCTATTCACATCCAGCTGTCTCCAGCTCAGCGTGCAGGAAAAGCTGTCCACTAAACACATTTCATTTGAAAAGGGATGCGAGTTGGGCTGCCGATTTCACAGCCCATAAATTCACCATTTGAAACGTTTCTTCAGATTTCAGCTCAACACCACCAGACAGAAATTTGACACACTTTTATAACTCGTCATCAGTGCTTGAAATACACATGCTATGTCTAATGGGAGTCTCATAATTACATAATATTAATGATCTTGGGATAAAAACATTCCCAAAATAATAGTCATTCGGATGGTATGTCATTAGATAGTCAGAACACATCACAAAGCAGATTTTGGAGAACGTGTATTTAAAGGAATAGTTCACTCAATGAAATCTAAGTCATCTAAACCCTTAGTGCAATACTCATGCTGCTCTTTTTCCACACAATGCTCCAAAACGTGCAAAAGCTTAATAAAAGCACCTGTAAAGAAATGCATGCTGCTTGTGCGATGCCAAGTCATATGATAGCTTTGTGAAGAACAGACCAAAATTTAAGTCATTATTAATAGAAACGCTTCTATAAAGTTCAACGGGAAAAAATCATATTCGGATATGCATGTCATTTTTTCTAAACTGTTTCCTGCCTGCAGGTGTGGAACCTGTATCAGGTTTCTTTAATGAAAATGTTTTAGCAATGTAATCAGTGCGGAGGAAATTGAATGTCAAATAGTTGTGAAGTTCATCAGTGGGACTGAATTATTAATGTTAGAGCTGAAGATCTGAAAAAGGTTTTTGCATAGTGAAGATGTACAGAACAATCTTTATTTAAAGTGTTCTTTTACAGGGTGCAAATAGGGTAAAAAATGTAATAAATCATTTTTAGTGAATTAGATTTTGAGTAAATACACATCCCTTGAGATCTACATCCATTTGTCAGTTTGCTCTGTCAGGAATTAATCTGTTTTGCTGATGTAAGTCCTGTAAATGCTGTCTGTGTGTATGGAGTCCTGCTGTGAGCAGCACTAATCGCTGTGACATCTGTGTGTTAGTGAACAAACACTCTCATCCTCAAATTGAATTCTTGGTAAGATTAGAAAATTAGATTTCTAGCTCTCTGTCAGGCCTGTTGAAGAATGATTTAAGCATAAGCTTAAATGAAATGATTGTTTGGATGAAAACATAGGATCGTCCTCCTGTTGTAATGATTTTTGACACCTGATGGAGTGTAATTGATTGAATGTGACAGCGGTGCTGAAAAAGGCACACGGCAGATGCAATATGGCTGCTTTCATCTGCACTCTAGTTTTATTTAATTACCATATGCTTTCATAACAATCCAGCTCACATTTTGATGCAAATCCCTCGGCTGTCAACAGAAAACCGAGTTGGATCCCGAGGTAACATGGTCGGCCAAGCTTTCTACTCCAACACTACTGTAGTTACTCCTATTGCATAGCTGCTTGGAATACTTGATTCCTATTGGTCAGACTCTGCACTGAGCAGTCAAATATGTTTGTATACTGATGGCTAAACTGTATATGGCCTTCAGATCGTGCCATGGTCTGTCTATTTATGTGCAAGCATTAGAGTAGCTCTGAGTTATGGCATCTTATACCTAAAACTTTCGGTAACACTGTAGTATAGGGAACAATTCTCAATATTAACTGGTTGCTTATAGCATGCTTATTATTGGCTGTTTATTAGTGCTTATAAAGCACATATTCTGCATGGCCATATTCTACATCCACCCCATACCTAAACTTAACAAATTACTAACTATTAATAAGCAGCAAATTAGGAGTTTATTGAAGCAAAAGTAGTAGTCAATGGTTTGTTAATAGTGAGACCTTAATCTTATAATAACCTTAACCTTTGACTTTAAAATAAAGTGTGACCAAACTGAGGACTACAATATTAATTTTAATATATGTGACCATTGGCCTCAAAACCAGTCTTAAAGGAACACTCCACTTTTTTTGGAAATAGGCTCATTCTCCAACTCCCCCAGAGTTAATAAGTTGAGTTTTACCGTTTTTGAATCCATTCAGCCGATCTCTGGCGATAGCACTTTTAGCATAGCTTAGCATAGATCATTGAATCCGATTAGACCAGTAGCATCGCGTTCAAAAATGATCAAAGAGTTTCGATATTTGTCCTATTTAAAACTTGACTCTTCTGTAGTTATATCGAGTACTAAGATCGGCGGAAAATGAAAAGTTGCGATTTTCTAGGCTGATATGATTAGGAACTATACTCTCATTCCGGCGTAATAATCAAGGAACTTTGCTGCCGTAACATGGCCGCAGCAGGCGCAGTAATATAACGCAGCGCCTGAAAGTAGTCCCCGGCTATATTATAACTAGTTACCTAGCTGGGGACTACTTTCAGGCACTGCGTAATATCACTGCGCCTGCTGCGGCCATGTTACGGCAGCAAAGCTCCTTGATTATTACGCCGGAATGAGAGTATAGTTCCTATATTATGGCAAAGGTGTTTGCAAATGTTTGCTTTTGAGATGTGTTTGTGATATTTTGAATGCAATGCTTCGTTTTGCAAGAGATGTGAAGCATTTTGCATTTTGTGTCTGCAATTCTTTTATTTGTGTGTGAAGTTTTGAAAAAGAGAGGCAAGTTTTGAAATGTGTGTAAGTGTAACAGGGCGAACGAGACGAGAGACGTGCAGATCCATTTGCAAGCTTTATTAGACAGAGACGTGGTCAAAAACGCAGGATCGAAACACCAGGTATAGCATGGGCAAAACACAAGAGCAGTCCAGTGAACAGACGGGGTCGATCGGCAGCGAACGTGATCCAGGGAGCAAAACAACGAGAGATAAGTCCAAACGACAAGATGAGAGACAGATATATATTGACTCCATAATGTAGCTATAACTAGGAGAGCGATAAACGCTAAACAATACTGGGCAGTCTGAGAAGGACCTGAGTGGGTGTAATATAGTCTGTGTGATTGGTTACAGCTGTGTGCAATCAGAGCAATGGATGATGGGAAATGCAGTCCAGAGTGACGTGCAGCAGTCTGTGTGGTGTGAGAGGCAGTATGATGGAAGGGAGACCTCTGGTGGTAATTGGGCAGAAGTCCATGAACCGGATTCATGACAGTAAGCAGTTGAAAAACTGTAATATCCTAATGATGTTTTGCGTAAAAGAAAAATCGATAATTTTAAACCATACAATGCATCGTTGGCTAATATACCTGTGAATATACCTGTGCTACTTAAGACTGGTTTTGTGCTCCAGGGTCACATATATAGTGAACATGAAACCTATATTTCCAGTGAAAGCAAGAAAATAAAAGCATTGTTTAGAAGAAAAGAGAACCCGTAGAAACACAGAGCTGAGTGAGAAACAGCTTAAAATAGATTCCATTACATTGTAGATAAAAATGTGTATATTGTGACGGGCGTCCCGATGGATTATCAGCGTTGCCCTGGAGACGTACAAGGATCACCTGCACCTGCTCATCACGGCTGAATCGGCCACACCTGCAGCTCGTCAGCCCACGGCCAGATAAGCCGTGTGAGGCTGCGAGACAGACAGAGTTTGATCTGGCTACAGACTAATGTGTTGTCTCTTTCTCTCTCCCAGAAACCAGCGACTGACCGATTCCGCTCTGACGAGAGCCACAGAACGCACACGCCGCACAAAGGGAGATTACACGAAGAGCACCACAGCACGCCAGCCAGCCACCTCTCACTTTACACTCTCACTATTTGTGAATAAATCCACCCTCCGGGGTATTTATTTCAGCTCTCCTTGTCGCGTGATTCTTCCACCCCGTTACAGTGGTGGAGAATGCGGGCATGATCGGAAGTTTCACCGACAAGTGATCTGCACGTTCCAACCCCTCCTTTTTTTCTGTTTTCTGCACTTTCAGGACGGCGAGTACTCCTCCCCCAAGGATGGAAGAACTTCTCCAACAGCTAACCGCCGTCAGCCTGCGCCAGCAGCAAATTGTAGAACATCTTGCGACCCGTCAAAGCCAGGCTGACGAGGAGATTGCCGCTCTCCGCACGGCCGCCCGCCAGCGCGTTCCGTTACCGGACCCGCGAGTCCAGGCCGCCCAACTACTGCCCAAAATGACCGCCCATGATGATGTGGAAGCGTATCTTCAAATGTTCGAGAACACGGCGACTCTGGAGGGATGGGATCCAGAAGATTGGGCCCGCGCCCTCGCGCCACTTCTCACGGGTGAGCCCCAACGGACGTTCTTCGGTCTCCCGACCGACATCGCGGGAAATTACGAGGCGGTGAAGAACGAGATCCTGGCCCGGGTGGGCCTCTCCCCCGTCTGCGCGGCCCAGGCGCTCCACGAGTGGTCCTACCATCCTCGACGTCCAGCGAGGGCCCAGGTCGCCGAACTCTCCCGGCTGGCTCAACACTGGCTGTTAGTTGGAAACCCCACCGCCGCCCAGGTAACGGAGCGCGTCGTGATCGATCGCCTCCTCAGAGCCCTACCCCGTCCGCTCCGCCAAGCCGTCGGAATGAGGAATCCCGTCACAGTGGTGGAGAATGCGGGCAAGGCGGAGCCTAGACAGCGCAGTTGGGCAACATCTGAAGACGTCATCCCCTCTCGCCCGCAGAAGTTCGTGAAGAAGCGCGTGGGACGGAGAAACGACGGAGACGGCCTCCCAGCCACTGAAGGGGTAAGTGACATCTAGTCACTTGTCATCTTACCCTGTGGTTGGTTGAGGCTGTCGACTAATACCGGTTTCTCTGTCCCTGTTCCGGCGCGGTGCGAGAGGGAGGTTCGCCCGGAGAGGAATCCCTGCCCCGCCCACTCCGACCGTATGGAGCCTGGTTGAGGAAGGTAGCACTCCTGCGTGGGCGGCGACCAACGACGGGGATGTCGCTTGGGGGGGGGGAATGTGACGGTTCGACGGCCCTCCCCCTCATCATCATCACCACCCCGTCCCTTATTCGCCGCCCTTCACCAGGCTCCCGACTGGAGTGGGTGGATGAGAGGAGGGGCGTGGGACCAACGTGGGCTGGCGGCGTGTGATGAGGCACAGCTGAACTGAATTAAGCCTCATCACCGCCGCTGTTAAATGCAGAGCGCGCCTCTCCTCGGGAGACCGGTCTCTTCCCCCGTGCATGCACGCTGGTGTCCTCGTGGGTCCAGGAAGGGTGCGTCGAGGGACATCGCGCCGCCGAGGATGTGAGCCGCGGAACCTCCAGGGTCATCGTGCAAGCCGCACCCGTATAACGGCCGTCGGGCCAGGATGCCGGGCCGTCCATCCCGCCAATGCCCGTAAGAGGCAGAAGAGGAAGAGCCGCCGCTCCAGAGAAGCCGCCGCCCCTCGTGCCCAGGACCGCGGGAGCGTGTGCGGCCACCTGACTCCGCCCCTTGCCTGGACCCTTCCCTTCTGGAACACTGCCCTCCTGCACAAGCCCCGAAGCACGACGAGGACACCAGATCCCCCCCCTTCTTTGGACACCTTTTCCCCCTGAACACTTTATTTTATCATTTTTTGTTTAATAAAAACCTCTCCGAGGCCTGACGCCACACCCACTGTGTCTGTCGTTGGCTCCTCCCGTCACAATATGCAGAATAATAAGAATCTTTAATAATCTTGTTGGTTTTCTACATTGTAATGGTCCCTTTTTCTTTTCGGAAGCTTTAAGATAGTAATTTCTTTGCCTGGCTATTATGATGAAATAAACCTTTGAGAGTGATATAATGACCAGTTGTGGGCATCTCTTTTGTAAACACGTGTGTGTGTGTGTGTGTGTGTGTGTGTGTGTGATTTCTGCATGATTCGATGAGTCATGAATTCAGTGCAGCTGTGATCTTCAGAAACGAAGGCAGTTCTGTGAATGAGTGTGTTATTCATGAACAATAGAAGTCTTTCGCTGTAATTCACAGTTAGTAATGTTTGCGGTTGGTATTTAACGGTTGCTCTGAACAGCTGATTAACAGTCAGTTGTTTTTGGCCATGCCATTAGAGCTGGACTGGCATGGATTGTGTCGCATACCCACAGTTCAACCGCTTTTGTCCTGGCAGAGGAAACGTCTGCCTGACCTTTAGACCTGGATTCTTCTGGTCACTGCTTTTAAACAACAGCAAGCAAACACTTTAGGAAGTGGATGTATATTTTGGATCATTTAAAAGAGAGAGACAGAGGAAAGAAAGTGAATAAACGTTTATATAGAAAACAGTGAAGCTTGCCATTTACTTTGCCTCATCAAGAATATGACTTTATTCTGTGAAAAAGTCACTATTTGTTTAAAAAGATACAGCAAAGCAATATTGGGTCCCACTTTATATTAGGTGGCCTTAACTACTATGTACTTACATTTGAATTAATAATTTGGTACAATGCACTTATTGTGTACATACATGTTTTTACATTGTACTTATATTTTTAAAAACACTTACATGTAATTACATCTGTAATTAATTTTTGTAATTACATTTATAATTACACTGTTGACCCATCCATTACACCTTAACCCACCCTTAATCCTACTCAAACCACCAAACCTGTCCCTAACCTTACCCGTATCCCCCCTCAATAGCAGCAGAAGTGTTTTGCAATACAATATGAACACAATAAGTACATTGTACTTTTTTTTGATGTAAGTACATAGTAGTTAAGGCCACCTAATATAAAGTGTGACCCAATATTGTGAAATATTATTACAATTTAAAATAGCAGTTTTCTATTTGAATATATTTTAAAACATAATTTATTTCTGTGATTCAGTGCTAAATTTTCAGCATCATTACTGCAGTCTTCAGTGTCACATGATCTTCAGAAATCATTCTAATATGCTGATTTGCTGCTCAAGAAACATTTCTTGTAATTAATAATGTTTAAAACAGTTCAAATCTGTACCTCAAGTGAATTTGAACAAATTGAGAAAGCCAAAACATGTTGGGCTCTCATCTAGCGTCAGCATTCACAAATATGCATTTCATTTAAACAAGCTCTTTGAATATCTAATAATCATTTTAATTTCACTAACCTTGCAAACATTATTGAATTCAGCTGTGAGATACCACTTTTATATGCTATAACACATGCTATACCACTAAACTATGCTTGTACTATAAATGCATCAGACATTCTCAGAAGCAGCATTGCTTCATGGTCTATTGACCCAAATGTCTCGTAGCGGTTCTCATCCCAGAGCCAATCCTCAAATCCATTCAGATTATCCCTGGAGGAGGAATATCTGCCAGCATTCATCACATTCAGTCATGAGTTGTGTTTACACGGATTACTTAAAAATAGGCACCAATTCAGAAATATTTCAACCAAAAATGAAAATTCAGTCATTTATTCTGATCTGAATGACTGACTTTCTTTCCTTGGAACACACACACAAATTTTTGTTTTTAAAGAACATTTGGGTCTGTCATGCATTTAAATGAAAAAAAAAAAAAAAAAAAAAACAATAAAAGTATTTACAAGCCTTTTAAAGTAATTGAATATGCAGAACAAATCAAAATTTAAAGCCGTTGAAAGTCATTCTGTCTGCTGTTGCTCTTAAATCTCATTCATGCTCATGTACTGTTTAGTCAAATATGACACTTCAAGTCATTGCAGCTTTAAAGGAACACTCCACTTTTTTTGGAAATAGGCTCATTCTCCAACTCCCTCAGAGTTAATAAGTTGAGTTTTACCGTTTTTGAATCCATTCAGCCGATCTCCGGATCTGGCGAGAGCACTTGTAGCATAGCTTAGCATAGATCATTGAAACTACAGAAGAGTCGAGTTTTAAATAGGACAAATATCGAAACTCTTTGGTCATTTTTGAACGTGATGCTACTGGTCTAATTGGATTCAATGATCTATGCTAAGCTATGCTAAAAGTGCTCTCGCCAGATCCGGAGATCAGCTGAATGGATTCAAAAACGGTAAAACTCAACTTATTAACTCTGGGGGAGTTGGAGAATGAGCCTATTTCCAAAAAAAGTGGAGTGTTCCTTTAAGCTTGATACCAAATGCCTTTGTTTCTCATAATAACCAGCTGCACTGACCGTGCTATACGTTTGATTATGATTATTAACTTTTGAGTGAACTGGCAGCTGAGATAGCGAGAGCAGAGAGCTGGTGCTGGTGTGTCTGGAGGTGCTGATGACACAGATGTGGAGTAAATGGGGCTTCTGTTGAATTCATAAAGAGGACAACAGGAAGTCAAAGCTCAGTGCCGTGACCGCATCACGTCTCTCTGTCTCTCTTACGTTCCCTGTGTTATTAATCTGCACGTAAACATCTTTCTTCTCAGGGATGCTTTCTATGATGAAAGTGTGTTTCACTTTACTAACCACAGCTTTCTATGCCTTTCTCTCACACATGCAACACTGTTTCTCAGTTAAGCCATTTATCTTGCGTCACAGCAGTTCACACAAAGCCCACAAACACACACACACACACACACACACGTCCTATGGAGGGTATGTGCAAACATATTCAGTGAATTTACAAAAACAGCATTATTTCCTGTTTTTACAATTAAATACCTGCCTGAAGGAAGGTTTTTGAATAGACATTATTACGCATAGCATATTTATTTGGCAAAAAGAAAATGAAGCTGAATTTTACTGTTGTTTAGTAGCATGCTGAACTCTCAATAAGATATTTGTAATACACAAAAAGTTGTGAGCTGTGAAATTTGCATGTGATTTGGGACCTTTATCCAGTGTGTGCCATCAAAAAGGCTTCCAGCTTAAAGATACGTCTTACTTTAATTCACTGCCAAACTTCTGCCATTCTAAAATGTAAATATTTTAATTTTTATTATTTAGTTATTTTAATCTGTGTACATTTCTATAAATTAAAAAAGGGGAGGTGGATGTACACAAACATTTGCTGAATAAACTAAATGAGGATATGCCGTAAACTTCTGTGTTGTTTTATATTTTATATAAAGCTTATTATAATGACTATAGATTAACCCACATGTTAAAACATTAAAAAAAATGTCTCTGGTTGTCCTTCTGAGGGCAAATTGATGCTCTTTAATCCTTTAATTATTGATAACTAAACACACACACACAGTTGAGCTGCTGAAATCAGCTCTACACATCTGTGCATTTCCTTTTGAGCGCACACATGAGTCATGATAAACTGTTATCTTAAACATCCCCCATAAACTTACTGCTGAATCCTTTTATGTTGTTTGTAATGTGCTGCCTAATAAACTACCTTTAGTGCACCCCCCCCCCCCACACACACACACACACATCTTATCTGAGTCAACCTGTGCGTGTGTGTGTGTGTGTG
The DNA here is from genome assembly GCA_036784905.1 of Acrossocheilus fasciatus. NCBI lineage: Eukaryota > Metazoa > Chordata > Actinopteri > Cypriniformes > Cyprinidae > Acrossocheilus > Acrossocheilus fasciatus. The sequence continues at coordinate 30,297,129 of CM071956.1, forward strand.
TGTGTGTGTGTGTGTGTGTGTGTGTGTGTGTGTGTGTGTGTGTAGATAAGCAGAGGTGTCACAAGCTAGGTAATGCATAATACAAGTAACATGAGTTACGTAATTAGATTACTATTTTCAAGTGACTACCAAAATAACACATTACTTTTTAATTTACAAGAATATATCTTTTTCAAATACTTTCCATGTATCATGTTGAGAGAAATCAGAGCGTTGTGTGTGCGGTGTGAACATGTTACTGTAGATCTAGACTAAATCTCACTCATACAAAAACAGATACAGTGTTCCACAAAATTAATATAAACAGTGAAATGCAAACTCAGAAGATGATGCAAACCTGCAATAATTAAATATGTTAAATAATGCAAATGTCCTTTTATTAACCAAAAAAGCAAAGGTCTTTTTTGCAAAGATCCAATTCAACCATACGCAAAAAAGACTTTAGATAAACAAAATATTTGTGTTTATTTTATTTATTTATTTATTTTTTATTTATTTTTTTAATTGCTGAAGAGTGTTGAACCATTTGCCAAAAAAGAAGAGCATTTTTATATTAAAAACAAACAAACATGCAAGCCAAGCCAAGCCAAGAAAAAGTAATGCAAAAGCAAAGTAACACAAATTAGTTACTTTTTGGGGAGTAATGCAATATTGTGAAGGGATCTAGCGCAGATATCCCCTGCTTGGTGTTTAGGTGGCAGTGAACACTGTGAAAGGTCCCTGTGATCTGGACTTGGCTTGTGTCTTCACAGCTTATGATAAAATCAGCAAATGCAGGTGATTCAAAGCAGCCGCTTCTCTGTAACAGACTGCCAGTCTCTGTGTAATTGTCTCAGCAGGCAGCCAGGTTTCCAGGCCTCTCGTGTGAGCTGTGCTTCCAGCGCTCTTCAATTCTTAATGTGCCCTTTTGTGCGTCTCTTCATTGAGCCGTTGCCCTTAAACCCAGCCATTAATGACATATTATTTGCTTTCATCTCTGACGCTTTATAAATAGCACAAATATGAATGTGGTTTCAGCAGAAGCTGACGGCTGTGTGTAAATGAGCTGCTGCTGGATTCCTATGCATGGGCCGTTCTGGAGTATGTGTCAGGACACTAAGCTGTTCAGGGGATCCCTTACCGATCTGGCACGGGCCGAGCTGAGCCAAACCGACTCTGGCCGCCTTCCCAACAAAGAATGGTCCTGGATTGCACACTTTCAGGGGTAATAGAGCGATGCTAGTGAATTAAGTATGAATGAGAAATGGCAGTAGTGTGCACAGCTGCAGTATTTGAATCTAAGATGTCTTTAAGTCTAGATTACATTGATTTGCTCTGTTTATATATGTGTTAAGTTGCACATGGTCAAAATTGCATTGTTGAGATAAAAAGAACACAAACACAGTCAAACCAAAATTTATTCAGACACCTTCAACATTTCTCACATTATCATCACAGTTTATTTGCTATAGTTTAGAAAATGGTAATAAAATATGACAAGTACTCTGAGTTAAAGGAAAAGGTATGTCATGAATTGGGTTCAATGGCTGTCAGCTGTTAAATTTAAGTAGGCTACATTAATTGATAATACCAATTTAAGTCAATTACCAAGCGATGCTTAAACTTGGTTGCATTAGCAATTAAAGAAAAAAACAAAGTGTCTGAATCCCAAATTTGTACTGCTAGTCCACTGTATGAAGAATTTTTGGGTATAATATGTCACAGTTTACTTTATTTTGCTATCCTCACTTACATAGTGTCCTGCATCCACTAGTAAAAAAAATATCCAAAATCATATCTGGTGTCTGAATAATTTTTGGTTTGACTGTAAGCCGTTCTGGAATAATGGAAAATGCTTGTTAATGAAAAGAAATGTTTAAAAACAACATAAACATGTATTTTAATTTCCCTCACTGCAGAACAAATCATGTGGGAAATGTAATAATAAACTCGGGCTCATGTGCCTCTCTCATTCAACATCAATCCATATTTGTGCTCTTTTTATTTATTTTATGTGCTTGGTGTTAATAGCATTATAAAAGTTGCTTTGGAATATAAGCATGTTTCATATTATAAAACTGACTTGTATTGCAGAAAAGTATGGTATAGTTTGAAATGAACGTGATTATGGCACTAACTGTCAGGCATTGCAAAGTAACTTCCGTGGCTAATGCTGCTGTGCATGTATTTATGTGATTTCTTTCTTCTTCATCAGAACAGTGTTTATAGTTCTTGCTGCTGTAGGTGATTGTCTTAGCAATGTAATATTTTTAAATTCTTTAGGCCAGTATACTGTGTGTTTCAAGCACCACTGTGAATGACCTTTTACTTTTTTGTTTTTTTGTTTTTTCTTGCAAAAGCCATAAATTTGACAGTATTTAAATTGCATATAATGCTGTAATAGTCGTGTAACTCACAGTTAACCAATTGCAGGTTTTCATTGTAGCACCCCTAATTTCATTGGCTCTTGTGAGCACAATCTCTGTCAAATTATTTTGAAAAATCAAGATCAAGTATTCCCATTAAAACAACTGGAAATCTTATGAAAATGCATTGGTCAAAGATATTAACAGGCATGTTTATGCTATTGAGTGCTTAACTGTGTATGAGTGTGTAAATAAACACTACCTTACTCAGCATACTGTCACTATTCGTGTTTACTGACACACACTTGACCTTTCATGTTAAAGCTGATCTGTGTGTGATTGTGTACACATTCATGGTGTGTTTGCATAAGAATGTTTGGCTACACTTGTAAGGACACGCTTGCATAAAACAGGCAATTTGGTGAATAATTGAACTCTTAAGCTCAAACAGAGACAGTGACATATTAGATTGGACACATAGATGTGTATTTGGAAAGAAAGGAAAACGATTGACTGACACTGTTGTCACTAAATGGGTACTAACCTAATTTCCCCTGTCATAACACAACTAATTACAGAGTGAAATCTGTGGAATAAATACAGCAGAACACACTCCCATCATTTCAAGCTCTGACATCAAGTGTCAGCCGTCCTCTAGTGTTACGAAAATGTATTATAACACATTTTGCTGGACATCGGTTATTATGTTCATCATTGTTATATGGATGTTGGTTGCCAATTAGACTTAACTGACTTGTGCTGGGGGTCTTACCCTCACTGTGACACAGAAGTGTAATCTGTCAGCAGAAGTTGCTTCAATGATGAAGTCGTGTATTTCTTTTACTGAATAATCTTGATTTTTGAAATTGAAAGTGTGGTGATTGAGTAATATATGATGTTATTGGCCGAAATGTGATATGATAGAGATGTGAATGCTCAAAGAGACGATAAAAGTGTTCTGTAATCACTCTCTTTTTGTGTTCACTATTGTACTTTTCTTACACTTTTTAATCAACGGCACGATTTTTGCTGACATGCAATTATATTATTTGCCTTTTTGGCATCTGTGTGTGTGTGTGTGTGTGTGTGTGTGTGTGTGTGTGTGTGTGTGTGTGTGTGTGTGTGTGTGTGTGTGTGTGTGTGTGTGTGTGTGTGTGTGTGTGTGTGTGTGTGTGTGTGTGTGTGTGTGTGTGTGTGTGTGTGTGTGTGTGTGTGTGCGTGCACTCAGAAATAAAGGTACAAAAGCTGCCACTGGAGCGATACCTTTCAAAAGGTATACTTTCATACCTAAGTGTACAAATATGTACACTTTAAGTACTAATATGTACCTTTTGTACCTTTATTTCTGAGTGTGTATATGTGTGTTTGTGTGTTGTGCTTGAGTTCACTGTGAATACTGTGTAAACATGACTGAAAGGGTCTGAATTCTTTTCATGTAAACACATACTCTCTCTCTCTCTCTCTCTCTCTCATGTGTTCAGATGAAAGTGTCATGTTTTTCCTCCTGTCACTAATGGATTTCAGATCCATATTTTCAGAAACACTTAAGATCTCTCTAGAGTGCAGATCACTGAAACAAGCCATTTAACCTTATTACTCTCTGTAACTGCACAGAAGATCACTGAAGCATCTGTGGGAATGCGCTGGAGAGGAATCTGCTCAGATTGTGCTTTGTTGCCTGTTACAAGCCTCTTTATTTATTGAATCAGAGCCCAGTGAAGAAGCAGAGGCTATCGGCTGTTAAGACTGATTCACTTTGTTTATAATGAAGACACATCGGGCCAGGATGCAGACTCTAATTATTGAGTTTCGCAGCTCATTTCGCTGTGTTTCACAGAAGTAAATGTTGATGAGAATTCTCTCATTCTACTAGACTAAATGATTTTCTTCACAGACTTGTTTCCTCACATTTTGCATCTTGTAAGCCAACAACCCCGGAAAGTGTGATCTCAGATATTTCTAGACCATGTAAAGAAACCAGCCAGAGTTCATTTTGTTGTTTTGTATGGGATTTCATCAGAGGTTCATCAGAATGATAGAATGGTATGAAAAAAAGAAAGAAATCAAATAATGCACGCAGGCATGTGATCAGCATTCAGTATGACTATATAACTACAATAATAATAAAAAAAAAAACACATTTCCTTAAACCAATGAATTAAATGTGACCCTGGACCACAAAACCAATCATAAGTGTCAATTTTTCAAAATAAATAATAATCTTTCCATTGATGTATGGTTTGTTGGACAATATTTGGCTGAGATGCAACTATTTGAAAATCTGGAATCTGAGGGTGCAAAAAAATCTAAATATTGAGAAAATCACCTTTAAAGTTGTCCAAATGAAGTTCTTAGCCATGCATATTACTAATCAAAATTTCAGTTTTGATATATTTACGGTAGGAAATTTACAAAATATCTTCATGGAACATGGATACTTAATATCCTAATGATTTTTGTTTGAAGAACAATTGTGCTGAGTGATATGAGAGAAAGTATGGTCAATGGCTGCTTACTGTGGTCAGATATTTTTATATAGCTGACCGTTGTTGTTTTAGAATAATTGAATCTATTGACCGTTCTTGTCTGGTCTTGCCTGGTCTTGTCTCTGTCAGTGTTTTTTCTGCTGCAGATCCCATCACCCTCTGTCTTTCCAGACAGGAGCAGAATTCCCGTCCCGCCGTTTCCATGGAAATCCTCCCCTGCAGTAAAACAGAGGTTTCTCATCCTCTTGGGAGCGGTTGCTAGGCAGCGACGGCTGAACCGATGGGGACTCGTTACAGTTAGTTTGAGCTCATGGAAAGGTCAGAGGATGTGTGACGTTCACCAGGGTCACAGAAATCTTCAGCTCCTCCAGAAGACCAAGAACAAAAGCCAAACACAGCCGACACAAGCCTTTTGGCAAAGCTACAAAGACCTATTTCTGAGGGATTGTGGGTCATTTCTAGACTTCTACTGCCTTGTAGAAATCTGTTGAGTTCTTTGAAACTCTTTCAAAGTAAATTCAACACAGGACTGTAAGTGAATACATCAGTCTGTTTGTACTCATGTTTGTTTTCTTGAATAAAAATGGTAAACAAAGGCCTGTGGATTTAACATCTAACAACTAACATCTGGAGCCAAGGCTTTAACTATGTCTGAAACAGTGAGGATGACAAAACTGAAGAAAGAAAGAAAGAAAGAAAGAAAGAAAGAAAGAAAGAAAGAAAGAAAGAAAGAAAGAAAGAAAGAAAGAAAGAAAGAAAGAAAGAAAGAAAGAAAGAAAGAAAGAAAGACAGACAGACAGACAGACATTAATGGCAAATAGCTCAAATTGGTTACAGTAAATTATATATTTTTAATTATGCATGCATTCACTTCACATTCATTTCTTGTCACATTTGTTTATTAATTAAAATGGGGTTTAAAGACACTCAGTATACAGTAATATTATTGATTCGACTGCATTGACACCATCAGATAAGAGCAAAACTTAATAATGACACTGTTGTCTTTTTCATTGCTTAATCAAATTATGTGGAAGAATTGCATGACATTGACTCTGTTAATAAACCGAATTGAATCAATACTGCACGGACTTAAGCTGAATAACAATACTGTTGTCTTCTGTAGAGATGCTTATAGCTCAAACTGAACTTGTTTGATAATTGATGAGCTTTATTGAACTGAACTGACCTGAGCTGAATAATGACACTGTTTTCTGTTTTACAGCAGAATTTGGATATGTCTCGTATGCGATGAAGTTTGCATCCTCAAGTCCGTCATTTTTCTGTTTATTACTCTGAAGCTGCTTTGAAAAAACAAAAACAAATCTGTATTATATAAAGTGCTATTTAAATATAGGTGACTTGACATCATGAAATTAATCTTGAAAAAAAATAGCCTACCTTTTCAATTCAAAATATCAAAATGCCTTCTTTGATTTGATTGGCCGTCTCAATAAATTTAACATTGGTGAAGGCTATTAGACTACATTTTAAACACTGTCATCTAGACAAGGCCAGGGCCTAGTTTGGTCTCTCGGTGTGTTTATTATTGTGTCTGGTGTGAGCTGAACTCATAAATGGCTTCATTTTATCCTTGTGTTTGTTGTCACACTCATTCTTTCACCTTCTCCTAGACTCTCTCTCTCTCTCTCTCTCTCTCTCTCTCTCTCTCTGTATCTTTTACATGTGAACACTGTTAGCTGTGCTTATATTCCTCCCACTCACATAATCTGTGTGTAATAATTCTCTCTCGTTTAGCACATGCGGTGTGACACACAGAAGTGTCATTTCTATTCACACCGAGGCAAAAATTGATTTTAAATGCTTAAATATGTATTTTTTTTCTCTTTTCTCGTGTCTAAATCTGGTCTGCCCAGGGGTGTGTCACATTTCACAGATCATTCGCTGTAAACTGAACCTGTGAGATCTTTACTAATCCAATAAAAAACGTAATCACTCAAACAGAAGCTGATGACGAGCAGGAAATCCTTTCTGACACTTCCTGTCTGCAAACACACTGGAGCAGAGGAACGCATTGAACACAATGGCCGCTGATAATAGTTCCTGTTTCACCATTTTTGATCCTCTTGATATGTGTCTGTGGACAGAAATATCTCTGGAGAGGAGTTTGTGAACAGACTCCTGGTTGATCAGTCAGTCTCTGGTTTGTTGTGTTGTGATCTCCAGGAAATGACCTTGTTTTGTGAGCACTGAGGCTTACAATCTTCACCCTCTGGTCAAACAGAAAGTAAAGGGATTTCATTGTCAGATGCGAGCATTATTTTCAACTTTAAATTGTAATTGGATTTTTGGATGTGGAGGTTGCACTTCCCTTTTGAAAAAATCAGCATACACTGTAAAAAAAAACGCCGTAAAATTTACGGTAAAAAAACGGCAGCTGTGGTTGCCAGAATTATACCGTAAAATATATGGTAGCAACGTTTTAGGTTTTACGGTTTTACCTTAAATTTACTGTTAAATACCGTAATTTCAGTTAAATACCGTAATTTCAGTTAAATACCGTAAACTGATAAAATGTTAATATAACAACCTATTGAAATACTGAAATCTGTTTTGTACCTTTGTATTACACTGATAACCACCAAATGCAGAAGGTGATGAGAAAGTCACATGATGAACCAAAGCCCATCACAAGCAGCTTTTAAATAATAACATATATAGAAGGTGCACAGTGTCATTCACACAAACACTAAACACCATCATTGTGAGACTCATTAAACTGAAATATGCAATAAACATTAATTTAACAACATTAGATGTAACATACAACCCTAATAAACATAACTGATAAGAAAAAACTAAGAAGAAACCTAGTTATTTCAAAGAAAAAACATCAAATTCAAATAAAATTTGAAATGCAACGCAGGGAATTCTTACGGTTTTTCACTGTAAATTTTACATTCTTTTTCACTTCCAAAAGCGGTATTTCACCGTAAAATTTCACATTGTATATTCATATCAGCTAGAAAAATAAAAAAAATGTGTACACACAATGTGTAAACCTGAGCTGCTCACACATGCACGCACTCTTAAAAATCCTGAATGAATGCTAATGGAATTTCTGTCATCTTTGGAAGAAATCCAAAAGTATGAATCCTCTAACAATCAAATAAAATCCAACTGGATAAACAAACATTCTGACAAAATAAAGAAATAAAGACAGGAATTTCTAAAGAGCCAGTATGATCGTGTTAATGTTTGCTCACACTGGGATTGGTTCCACATTGTGATAGAAATTCCATTAGTTTTCCTTTAGGCTTTTTGACAAGAATCAGATCCACATATGAGCCTGACAGAATAGCTGTCCTCAGTCCCAGCATGCTCTCCGTAGCCAAATGTACTGGCATTGCCAGCATCCCATAATTACCCGTACCACACATGGTGGTGCCTGACAGTTTGGGCGACAAATACACATTTTCAGCTCGTATTCAAAGATTATACCACACTAAAGAGGATTAGGTCCCACTTTGTATTAGGTGGCCTTAACTACTATGTACTTACATTTAAATTAATCATTTGATATTGTGTACATACATGATTTTACATTGTACTTATATTTTTAAAAATACCAATATGTAATTACATCTGTAATTAATTTCTATAATTAAATTTATAATTACACTGTTGACCCATCCCTTACACCTTAACCCACCCTTAAACCTACCCAGACCACCAAACCTGTCCCTAACCTTACCCGTATCCCCCCTCAATAGCAGCAAAACACTTTTATGTGACCTAATATAAAGTGTGACCAAGGATGACATAGTCTGCGTGTTTTTATGAATCAGTCTAATGTTTCAGTGCAGCTCCTCTCTTCTGCATCGACCTGGTTGTGCTTTTGTTCCTAAAGGAGACAAGATCTACAAACTGAGGTCCACTATGCTGGCTCCTCCAGGTTCAGTGTATGTCCAGACATCGCTTTCACACCAGACTCAAACCACCCAAGGTCAGGCAGGTTTGGACAGCTTTTTTCCCCTAATAAATGAAATCATCACTTCAAAACTGCATTTTGTATTTACTCAGGTTATCTTTGTGTAATATTAAAATTAGTTTGATGATCTGAATTTTTTAAGTGTGACAAATATGCAAAAATAAATAAATAAATAAATAAATAAAAAACAGGAAGGGGGCAAAAGACATTTCACGGCACTGTAAAAGACACAGACTGCGAGTCAATATTCACACAAACTCTTATCCTGCATGAGTCACTGTATAAAGAAAGTCATGTTTAGAAAGACCTGAGGGTGAGTAAATAATGACACAATGTTTATTTATTTTTGGGTGAACTATATCTTTAAGGTATTTCATTGATATTTCTTCTTTTTTTTCCCTGGCTTGCTGTATATAGGTCTTGAACCTAATTTTAATCTTGAACGTCAACATTGCATGAAAATAAACCTTGTGTGTGGGTGATTTATACCGAAAAGTAAATGCTTACACTATTTTTAAGAATGTCTGTGAATTTCTCTCCATTGCAGTTGCTCTTGTTTATACAACTGCATTAGATTTGGGACTTAAGATCCGTTATAACTCTGCACCGTGTTTACTACCTTAATTCATATTCAGGAATTAAAGATGGAATTAAAAAGGCATTTTAAATGCAGTCCTGAATGCATTCTGGAAGATGTTTGATTGTGTATGAAAGATATCATTACGCCTCTTTATGTAAGCTGGAAGCCCCTAGTTTCTTCTGCTATTCTCCCTGCTGAACTATTTCTGAAATCTCTGAAGACAAAAATAGATGTGTCTTGTTATAGGCATGACAGCCAGTTAAACTACTTAAGAGATTGTTTTTCAAGAAACCTGGTTTTAGTATCCAGAAGAAAAAAAAAGACACATTAATTCAGTCATTAAAGACTTGATATACTGATAATGGTCCAAAAGAGAGCTTGACCTTAGATCAGTAAACGAATTCACCTGGACAGAAAGATGGGCCGTCACCCCGATCAGCGCAGAGTTCACTTTCACTCTACTCACCGCTGGTTAACTCTTATCATCTTGTGTGGCCGTAAAAAAACTGGCATGTGAGAAGAGTGAAGGGGAGAAGTGGGATTTAATGAGAGATAATGAACAGATAATGAAGAGACGATGACATGACACAGAAAGTGTTGTGAGTGACCCTCAGGGCTGATTCTGCAACACTTTAAGATGATTTGCTTCACCAAACATACAGAAATGTTCAGAACCTATGTGCTTACCACAGTAAATGGGCAGAAAATTGCTGTGATTTTATCACTAAACATGCAATTTACATTGACATTAGTGCATTTGGCACTTTATATTTACATGCAGTCATTTAGCAGACGCTTTTATCCAAAGCAACTTACAAATGAGGACAATGGACATTTTTATACATATATATATATATATATATATATATATCACACCTTTCTTTATATATATATATATATATATATATATATATAAAGAAAACAGATAGAATAGCAAAAGAATATTATTAGAGGCAAGCTAGTATTAGAGGCCTTTTTTTTTTTTTTTTTTTTGCTTTTTGTTAATTGTATAATAAATTAAAAAAAAAAAAATAGAACACCAAAATAATAAATAGAGAAGCTAGTGTTAGTTTTATTGGCACTTACATCCAAAGCAATTTAGATTGAATTCAAACAATATATTTTAACAATCTATGTGCTTTCTGAGAAACTATCCCATATATTTTTTTAATGCCATGCTCTACCAGCTGAACTTCAGGAGTACTACATGACATTATGTGACATCCTCCTTTAGTTAAACCATTCTTTTTTATTTATTTTTTTGAGCCCTATGAGACATCCTGTGGTATTTTTATCTCTGAGAAATTCAGTTGTCTGTGAAACAAACCCTGCACTAAACGATATAGTACCTGACCAGTCAAAATCCAGGATGGGAAGTATGTATTTCTATGTAGAAAAGTATTTAATTGGTTGAAATTAATAGTTAAAATGGTATCAAACCAAAGCATAATGAGTCAAGACTCAAGTCAACTTGGGCTCCTTGTTGGACTTTTAGTTTGTCATCCATTTAGTTCCTGTTTCCTGTGATTCCTTCATTGCTTTTTGATTGTTCTCACCTGTGTCTTGTTTCCCTCATTAGTGTCTGTGTATTTAAGCCCTTGTGTTCCCACATCTAAATGACTTTTGTCAGTTTTTCCCTGTCTGTGGTGCATTTTGTTGGTTTATTCAGTTCTGTTCTCTGCGTTTTGTTTGTTTTGCTATTATGTTAGCTAAATGTTTTACTGCATTTAGATCTGATATGGTTTTGATGACAAGGCTCACCACAGTTTGTTTCACTTCTCTTAAAACGAATGGTTTTCTTGATATCTTGAGCAGACTTCTGGATTCTCTCATCACTCATTAATGCAATATTTGTGTTGCTATCAACTCTGGTGTGTCAGGTGACGTTTCGCACGAGGATCTATCACTGCAACATCAACAGTCAGGGTGTGATCTGTCTGGACATCCTGAAGGACAACTGGAGTCCGGCGCTCACCATCTCCAAAGTGCTGCTGTCCATCTGCTCTCTCCTCACAGACTGTAACCCTGGTAAGACGCTGGTCTGATCGAGCCGGTCGAGGGCTGGAGCTCCAGTGTTGGTCAGTATGCTGGAGCTCCACCTGTTTGACCAAGACGACAGCAGAGCAGTTACAGGTGTGGGCATCGATACAGCCGCTTCATGCCCATGTATGAAACTGCGCACAACTTTGTTCATCTCATGGCTGAGCTGCTGTGATTCTGAATAAATGCTGTACTTGTTTATATTTAGGGCACTTGCACAACACGCATACACTCTTAAAAATAAAGGTGCTTCATGATGCCATAGATTAGAAGAATAATAGTTCCATAAAGAACCTTTAACATCTGAAGAACTTTCACAAAAGGTTCTTTCTGGCAAAAGGTTCTTCAGATTATAAAAAGGTAAGAAAGAGATGTTCTTTAAAGAACCCTTGACTGAATGGTCAAATGGTCTTTGAAGAACCCATTACGCACCCTTATTTTTAAGAGTGTATATCGTTAGATTTGAAACGCAACTATCATGTTTACCTTGATGATCTTCTTGTTACAAAAGCTGTGATGCAACTAACCTATTTTGACCTATTTCTCTTGTCTCTCTCTCTCTTTAGGACCATAATGTGGTGAACAAATGATTGAATCAGTGTTTGAACCAATTCACTGAAACCGTTTGAAGTAATAAATCCCTGAAACTCCAGAGAGAGATTTGCTGAGGTTTAAATCTGAGACATTGATTTCGTTTTAGTGCTCTCACACTCGCACAAGACTCGAGTGCAAACTTTGATCCCTGGTTCTACCAGAAAGCATTGCACTGAGCTATAGCTTAAATTCAGTCTTTTTGTTGTTTTTTAAATGCAGGGTTTTAATGCATGCAGGGGTCTTTGGTTTATTACTATAAAGCACTTTATGATCTTAAATAAAATGTTGCACCTTCACTGTAAACCCTAACAAGCTGGCAGAACTCAAATATAAAATGATCAGTAGCTTAACTCCAAGATTTAGTGTAACATACACTTCAACTTCGTACAATATATATTTTTTTTAATTGCATAACCTGATGCACATTGATCAGACTTGACTGTGGTGCTAATTCCCGTCGTGGCTGAACTGCACAATGATTATTTCTGATTTACGGCTGTACTTTATTCCTGCAGTGGTAGTGTTGCCTCTGTCCCTTTGAGTTGTTTTAATTTAGAGCACTTTTTGTAACATTGTGACCCATCTTCTGTCATGGTCATTGTTATTTGTTAACTTAATGCACATTTAGAAACTCAATTCTGGTTACTCTAAAACGTTTTGGTTTCTCACAAGTAGGAAATTCTAAATGCACGTCAAGGTTAATTATTCCCCCTATTCAATAGTTCATTACTTTGATCATCGGGTTTGCAGTGCTGTTGTTATTTCTTCAAGCCAAACGACTCAATATTCACTCAGTAGATGTATTGATTTTTTTCAGATCATGTACTGCTGTATCTCACAGTGGAGTTGTCTGTTATATCTCTGAACATGAGCTCCGTGCTCATTTTCACTCCACTAATATGAGCAAGGTCATCGAGCTGCAGGAGACACAAGCAATCATGCATTATTTTGCATATTTTAGTCTAATTGTACCACAGATTCTCCATTATTGCTGCTCTCACTGATGCTAAATGATCTATATTTAAGCTGTAATCTGTTTCTCAGACCCTTTCCACAAGTAGGGTCTATGTTTCCCGCTCACTGCCTGTCTCACTCTGTAATATACTTTGGGGACATGTGGCATTTTCCTGCTTTGCATACTGTGGCGCAAATCAGTATTGCTTTAATTTTTTTCCACCCCATTTTCGTCAAGATATGTTGGTGAGAGGTTTTGAGAAATCATTGAGTGTGTAATGCGTTATTGCTCTAATGACTTTTTTGACGTCTGTCATGATGAGGTCTGTGTGAGGCCAAATGTTGCTGCAATGCTGGCAAGCTATAAAAAGGTTTCTGTATTTGATTTGCGTTTTGTAGGCTGTTAGAGGGTCATGAAGTCCGTGCAGTGGACTTCTGAGTAAATGTCGCTTCTCTGTAGATGTAGGGAAAACCAATCATTTGTACAAACTGCAAACAGAGTGGGATCTACAGTACATACAATAAACTCACGCACCCGTCCCGCTGTCCACTGCTGTTGAGCTCAGGCTTTGGGTCTGGATCAGGATATCAGTCCTCCTCCTCCATGTTATGCCCCTCTGACATCTCTATGAGATTCAGTTCATTATCGTGGAGCAAGAGCCAGCGACGGTTCATTAACCTCTTATGGGTTTCCATCCCAATTACAAGCTCCTCCGTGTGTCTCTGGAGGAACGACCTTTAACCCGTCTGAAGTCCTGACACACTTTCCTTTATGAGAATCACGTCTGACGTGATGCAGGATGCACACAGACCTTCTCATCTATGGGTAGAGCTACACAATCCGGTTGGCTGTTTTTCTGCAATGTTTTGGATTTTGAAGATCCGCACTAATGTCTGTCTTCACTGCTTCGCAGCAGATCAGACAATAGTGTGAATGGGACCAAACTGCTGCTAACGCCTCTTGCGACAGGACCGCAAACAGTGGACCAAACGCTACGCCGCAGACTCTGACCCGCACCCTTTGAAACACATTCATCCTGCTGAACTGCCTCTGCATCAACTCGCCTTCATCCTTGATGTTTCTATGTGTTCATCTTTCTGTATGCATGTATATAATCTAATATTATATATTTGTGCATGTAATGTTGTTTTTTTTATAAAGTATTCTTTACAAAACACTTCATGTTGGTATGGTCTTTAGAAGACTTTTTTTTTTTTTTTTTAAATGGGTTTAATGTATTGTTTCTAGTCAAGTTTTATCCATGATTGTATTTGGAAGTGTGACCAAGTTAAATTTCACGAGCAGTGTTTTAATTTATTCTGTTTTTGGTCTGTCTGATTCCTGGATTGAATGAAATAACTTATTGGGTGAATTTCACAAAACCTGTTATGTTTGCCTTGTACTTCATACCAAAAAAAAAAATGTTTTACTTAATGAAAATTAAGTCTGTTTTTAGAAATGAAGTGTTTTTTTTTTTTGTTGCTGTTGACAATTTAAATTAACATTGGGCAAACTGCATTAGTGTAATGAGAATTTGGTTGTGCTTATAATTAAAATTGTGACCACACACAAACTGTAAATGCTCCTAAAAATCTCTTTAGTTTAATGCGAAGTCTTTTAAGATTTAGTGAAATGATTTGGATGTTCCTTCGTGAGACTTGCTTCATGAAGCAGGCCAAGTTTTTGTATAATTGTTACTTGTTTTTCTTGAGATGCTCATCTGATGAAATCCTGTTTGAATTTGTATAAGGATTGCTGCTCACTGATCCAGAGACAGTTTATTGTTAACCAACAGCGACAGAATGGCTCTGTTTATAGTGGTTGATTACTACTAGTATCGATCAGCTTGTGTGATATTTGCTGGTAATTACCACAGCTGCTACTTTCCTTCAGGAAATGAATGGTTGGCCACGCGGGTAACCAGACTAATACTTGTGTGAATGCTGCTCTGTGGCTTGCTAATATTTTCCATCCACCTTTCAGTATGACAGACATCAAAACCACAGCACTACTGTTATGAGCGGCCTTATGAATGTTGTTCATGACCGCGTATCACAAATGCCGTGGCTGCAGTGAGTGTGAATGTAATGAGTATATGTTCAGTAATATCACCATTACAGGAAAATTACACTGATACACGGTATTTTGTATTTTTTTAATAAGGATAATTGCTTATTTACTTGTGTCTGATCACAGATCCAGATACTCATCACCATTTATTTTCAGCCGGTTATCATAGAACAAAAAAAAATTATGTAATTTAGAATTTTTTTTATTTTTTTATTTTTTTATTACAGCCCTTATTTTTATTATTTTATTTATTACAGTCAATACTTTTATTATGCTTTCTCTGGCCTTGTCGAATTCCTGTTACTGGAAAAATCACTAAGCATTTGACTTTTTACACATTGGCACAAGGTATACAAACACTGACTTAGTAATGCTGTGTGGTAATAATGCATAAATTATAAGTATATGAGTTCCAGACGTACTGTGATGGGATCGAAGGCTCTGGTGCTGTGAGACTGAAGAGAGAAAATATGGTTACAGGCAGAAACATTTTCTAATGACTAATTTAATCCTGACATTTTTGGCTGCAAAATGGAACTATTTCCTAAAAATGACCCAAATATGCAAAGCTGTCTTTTCTCAGTCCCTATCATTTCTGCCAAACTGCCTCGGAAAGTAAATAAAGACCTTAATGGAAAAAAAGAGAGAGACGGGGAAAAAAAACCTTTAGAAATGAGCCCTTAAAATACATTCAAATATATTCCCTTTGCACAGCAATCGCAAACCTGTATTTCTTTCTCATCTCCAGACACCCAGAGATTATATTTATTTGAGAGTAACGAGACAGAGAGTTTGAACAGGGAGCTGTGACCATCATTAAAGCATTATGAATACACTCATATACACGCAGCAGCGTAGACCTTCACATACTTCATAGACAGCATCAGTGTAAATGTAACAGGTTACAGATTACAAGTTACCCTATTTAAAATGTAACGTAGTGTAACTTTCAATTACTTTGTTATGTAAACTGATTGCTTTTTGACTAATTTTCTAAATTTCTAACAAATGTTTTCAGCTGTTAATCATTTGGAAACATTTAAAGCAGGCAGGTTTAACATTACAGTAGGACTCAACACTGATTACTGTCAGACTTTAATAATGCTTCACATGAATTTAGATGATAAAAATGTAATTTTAAAGCAGAGTCACTTCCTTTAAGATCGATTTGAGGATAAATACAGATTTAAAATCATAAGATATAGTTTAGTAGCTATGATATTGATTTTGAAATCCAATTTTTGCATAGCTATGACAGGAAACACTGGAAAATGAAAAAAAATGCAGGACAAAAACAGTTAATCTAAAAAATGAAGCATATACTGTACATAAACCCATCGAATAAGCATGAGTCCTATTCTGTGTCCTAAAATCCTGAAACATTGGTTTCTCATATTTTAGAGCGCTCAATGCAATTTGGGAAAGAAATCAGTGTGTGTGTTTGTGTGTGTGTGTGTGTGTGTGTGTGTGTGTGTCCTTGTTTATGCTACATTGAGGGGACCAAATGTCCCCACAAGGATAGTAAAACCAGTAAACGTTGACCTTATGGGGACATTTTTTAGGTCCCCATGAGGAAACAAGCTTTTTTTTTGAGAAAGTAAAAATGCAGACAGTCTCCTGTAAGGGGTAGGTTTAGGTGTAGGGTTGGTGTAGGACAATAACACATACAGTAAGTACAGTATAAAAACCATTACGCCTATGGAAAGTCCCCACAAGGATAGCAAACCAGACGTGTGTGTGTGTGTGTGTGTGTGTGTGTGTTGTGTGTGTGTGTGTGTGTGTGTGTGTGTGTGTGTGTGTGTGTGTGTGTGTGTGTGTGTGTGTGTGTGTGTGTGTGTGTGTGTGTGTGTGTGTGTGTGTGTGTGTGTGTGTGTGTGTGTGTGTGTGTGTGTGTGTGAAAATATTCAGATGTAATCCACTTTGTAATCATTAACATTTTCATAAATAACTGTAATTTAATTACACTTTTTTTTTTCTCAGTAACTGTCTCAGATTACAATTAAATTTATTTTGGTTACACTTTACTTTAAGGTGTCCTTGTTACAGTGTAATTATATTCATTTAAGTAAATTTAATGAACTACATGTACTTACTAAATGGTTAGGGTTTAGTTTAGGGTTATTTGCATGTAATTATGCATAATTTATTGATATTATAATAGCAAAGTACACGTAACGTGAAAAGTCTTGCCTTATTTTGTAGTCAGTGTATTGTAAACGGTAAGTTTGCATTAAGATTACATTATTGGTCCCACTTTATATTAGGTGGCCTTAACTACTATGTACTTACATTTGAATTAATCATTTGGTACAATGCACTTATTGTGTACATACATGTTTTACATTGTACTTATATTTTTAAAAATACCTATATGTAATTAATTTCTTTAATTACATTTATAGTTACACTGTTGATCCATCCCTTACTCCTTAACCCACCCTTAAACCTACCCAGACCACCAAACCTGTCCCTAACCTTACCCGTATCCCCCCTCAATAGCAGCAGAAGTGTTTTGCAATACAATATGAACACAATAAGTACATTGTACTTATTTTTTTATGTAAGTACATAGTAGTTAAGGCCACCTAATATAAAGTGTGACCACATTATTTATCAGCGATGTGCACGTCCTCCCTTCTTTCCAGGGTCCACAGAATCAAAACAACAATTCTGAATGGAAATGAAAGAGTTGTGAATGAGCATCGGTTGAGTGTTACTCATAGTTATTGTCTGCAAGCGAGCAGCAGTCAAACTATCTGCCCACATCAGTAAAACTCAGATCAGATTATTTTCTGCACGCTTCCCTGCGTGCCACATGCCACTCGACCTCAGAGCCTAAAGCAGACAGACAGGAAGTAGATCGGCTCACCTTCCTCTTTCTCGCTGCGAGGAGGGTGTGTGTTTATGCAAAGCCCCGAGATGGAATAACAGGGGGTTTCCTATAAAACAGGCCACACTGAAGTGGGAGATGATCGTGCCCCAGCCATCATCGCCTGAAAGTAGGAAGCAACTTAACCACATTTTCAGTATTGTTTATAGCGATATTATATCACAATCATGACCCTCTCGTCTTCTCATGACACCAGACAGACAGATTTGTTCTCACAGGCCTTCAATAAGCACTTCTCAAAAGACCAAAAATAAGTCGCAGGCCTTTTCTGATGGTCGTCAATGACAGAGAAAAAACAACTAACCTTATAATGAATAAACAGGCTTATAATCTTTCAAAAGGGAAGTCAAGCTCTTCTGTATCTGTTGTTGAAGGCACAGGCCGTGTGTCCAGCTTTACAGCTTCACTGAAGGCCAGGATAAATCAGGTTTGTCTGAACCACATTGTGCTTTGGCTGCTGAATTATTGGCTGCTGGGGAAAAAAGTCATCAAATTACTAATTATTTAAAGTTAGTATCTAAAACTCTACACAAGTATGAAAGTGACCCATAATTCAGTACTTTATTTGTGTTTATGTGTCCTCCAGTGTCTCTACAAGTTTTTTTGTTAGTGTGTAATTTATACTGTACATGTTCATTCGTTTCTAAAAACACTCGGCAAACAGCTTTTACAGCAATTCATATGTGACCACAAAAGCATAAGTGTCAATTTTTTGAAACTGAGATTTAGACATCTGAAAGCTGAATAAATAAACTAATATCCTAATGATTTTTTGGCATAAAAGAAAAATCTGTAATTTTGTCCGATACAATGTATTGTTGGCTATTGCTACGACTGTACCTGTGTTACTTATGACTGCTCTTGTGCTCCAGGGTCACAGTGAAAAGTCAGTGAGTTTACGTGTGTATGTGAGATATTCTCTTGTCCTTACGTGGTCAGTCAAGTATTTAACATTTTCTATAAACGTTTTACAGACGTGTCCTGAAAATATTAATGTAAATGACACTAAGTATTAGTATGAAATACTTAACTAAAATGAAATGCAGTTTATTTGCTCACAGACAGGTGTTCAACCGCTGGACATTACACAGCGGCATCTGTAACTTATAGCCTATATTTTTGTTACTTTAATATTTTTGCTTGATTTTTATAGTCTTTTGTCAGCTGAGACTGACCGCAGTAATTTAAGAGCTTGTAATAAGATTATAGCACAAAAACAGTCTGTTTTGAGTCTCTCTCTCTCTCTCTCTCTCTGTGTGTGTGTGTGTGTGTGTGTGTGTGTGTGTGTACTTGTTTATGCTACATTCTAGGGACCAAATGTCCTGAGACATTTTTTTTTACATTGTGGGGACTGGCCTGCGGTCCCTACGAGGGGGAAAAAAATTGTAAAAATAGTAAATAATGTTTATCTGAAATTGTAACAGTGCAAACAGGTTTCTGTAAGGGGTAGGGTTAGGGTTAGGGATAGAAAATATCGTTTGGTCTGTAAAAAAGTAGTAGAAGTCTATGGAAAGTCCCCACAACTCACAGAAACAAAGGTATGTTTGCGTTCGTGTGTGTGTGTGTGTGTGTGTGTGTGTGTGTGTGTGTGTGTGTGTGTGTGGACATCCATGCTTTCCTTTGTGTCAGAAAACTTCTGTTAGTCTTTTTCATCTTTATTTTTACTTCATCTTTTATTTTTTTCCACCTTTATTATTAATTAGCTGAATTAATGTTACTCCGTTTATTGTATTGTATTGTATTGTATTGCACAGGCCTATTTTTCACCCTGGCTGTTTCATTTATCGCGTAATATTACTCGTTTATTTGCTCTAATTTACACAGTACCTTTTTATTGCACACTAAGGTGCGGAAGTAATAATAATACACCTAAAAAAAAATACATGGTTTTCCACATGCATGCTTAATTATTATTATGCAATTATGTACATATTAATACAAACATATACATCTCACAACAGTAATAGAAAAAAAATTAAAGGGAGAATAAAACAAAAACAAGTGCATGTACACGGGTAACAAAAAAATAAAAATAAAATAAAAATTTAATTAAATTTGTAAAAAAAAAAAAAATTAGATCTATGCCAGGGGGAAAACAAAAAACAAAAAAACATTTAATTAACCAAATTAAAGTGACATAATGCTTCACAGGTCTTTTTAGCTTTTCTGTTTCTAACATTGTGCAAAGTAAAATGTAGGCTACACGCATAAATAAATTTAAACATTTAAAATCTAAAATCTACTAAATAAAGTGAACGTGTAGCTACTAAACCGAGTGTGATGTGCATGATCACACGAGATAACTGTTAATTGGTGGTATGTGAAGCATTGCTCCGCTTGTGTCCGTCCAGAGAGGACCCAACTCTTCGAGGAGCGTTTGTGCTGATATTACGTGTTTGAGCGACGTTTGTGTACGCGCGCGCTGTGTGTGTGTGTCTGCAGCAGCAGCACTTCCGCTCTGAGAGACACGCGCGTCCACGGACACACACCGACACAAAGAGAGGTACACAAGCCTTCAAACCTTACAATATACCTCCTATTCCTATTATATTTCCCTCGGTGGTGCGTTAGGATGCCTTTGTTTTCGTCTGCACGCTAAAGCTCCGAAACATTTCTCCGTCGACGGTAAATGAAGACAACAACTGCGAGCCTACAGAGCTGACGACACATTTACCGTGTTTTTACCACATCCCTTCACCGCGTTTGTGGGATGGAGTGAAGTTTGAGTTTGTTGAACGCGACATCGAGGCGTGTTTGTGCTCGGGTTAATCTCTTGTCATTGATCGCTTGTGAACGGATTCGGTCCGATCGGGATCGGCGTTACATTTGTGTAACGGATTGACGTTTAGAGCCGGTTTCACGGTTATTTCAAGCCGAAACGCGTGGTATTCACACGCTGTGTTGTTGATCTGGAGTTAAAGGTCAAATACATGGCTTGATACATCGCTTACATTGTTGCAGCCTTTGCGTCGTTACAGTTGAACGGTGTTACGTGCGTGCGTCGATATGTTACGTTCACACAGTGTTTCACATCAGTTGTGTGTGTGTGTGTGTGTGTGTGTGTGTGTGTGTGTTTCTCATAGATCGGGATGTCGGATGAGGACTCTCGTGCCAGCTCTAGTTCATCCTCCTCTTCCTCCTCTTCCTCCACCCTTCAGCAGCAGGAGAAAGACACACCTGGGAAAAAGAGAGACAACAAAGCCAACATGAGCAAGACCTCCAAACTCCTCTCCACCAGCGCCAAGAGGTGAGGAGACACCGATCTGGGCTGCGTTCCCCAAAAGCATCGTAGACCCATTGGAACCAATGGAGCTATGATCAACTTAGGCTTACCATGCTTTTGGGAAATACAGCCCTGGGCCGTATCACAAAGCCAAGGCAGAGCCCGGTTAGTCAGCCGCGGTTCATACAAAGAAACTGGATTCAGACAGAATTCAATGGCACTGAAGCGCTGTGTGAAATTATTTAGCGGGTCTTAAAGATAAGCAAACAGGCTCTTTAATGACTACAGTGATTGTTTCAAAATTGAAATGAAAGCGGTGATTAAGAAAACAAAGTAAATTTGTTCTTATAACTGCTCCATCAGACAAGGACCAAACCGTTTTTTTGGGTGGTGTAGGTAGTAATGGTTATTTTATTTAAATTAATTTAAGAAAAGAAAGGAAAGGGGGGGGAAAACAACCTAAAAAGCTATAGTTTATTGTAAAATCAACTATTTGCAAAGAAAAAAATCACACTTAATCGCATGCCTAATGTGTTGAAAACAGCTCTGGTAATGTTTCTTGTCACATTCAATGAATTGCATGATTTACTTTAAAGCCTAAATATTTAGCTTTAAAAAACAAAAGAAAAGCCGAGTAGTTTGCATCGCTGGATATTACTGCAGGTCGTTTAAGATTTCCATTGTGAACAGTTGACAAATATTTGTTATGCTACTTGATAAGACAGTGCTACCCACTTTTTTCATTGTTAAATATGAAGCATCGCACTGTAATTCATGCTCTGCTTCTGTAAACCGTAAAACCTTCGTTGATTTGATTGGTCATCACAGTCATTTTGATATTAACCAAACTAAATATTCACTTTTAAAATGTTTTGTCATCTTAACAACACAGAGCGGTGCTCATGGAGTGCAGTGCAGCATAAAGAATATAATGTACTGAGGGGAACAATGTGGCCTTTTCTTATTATTGGTGGTTACTGGGCTGCCATTAGATGGCATTTAACCTTTCATCAACCACAGAACCACACACACAGGATTGTGGGATATCCTGCATTCGAAGACTGACCAAATGAAAGAATGTTAGTAGGCAGGATGTTGCATTTGTAAACGCCTTCATGGCGTACTGTTATCTTGTCAGACAGTGTGTGTTTTTTTTTTGTTTTTGTTTTTTTTTGAGGTTTCGGACAGCAGCTTTCACTTTGAAAGAGCTAAACTCCAGAAATAATATTTGATACGATCAAATACACAACAAACATGCTCTTCTAGAATAATTTGGTACCTAGAAATGCTGTTTAGGTAAGCGGCTTGCCGGGTTTTGAGACGGCTGTTATTTGATTCCACGGTACTTTATCTAGATGTATTTGGATGTCAGAGTTCAGAGATGTTCATGGGAATCATGTCTTCTTTCAGGATTCAGAAAGAGCTGGCTGACATCATGTTGGACCCGCCACCAAACTGCAGGTGAGGAGATGCTTTTTGATATTCTCTGGTTGCATTAGTGGGTCTCAGTGTTTGGATGTTAAAGAACCATAAAGAAACAAACTGCATGTGGGATCTGCTGCCTTCAGCAAAAAAAGGTGCTCTCACATTAGCGAAATTTAGGTGTGATCAGTCAGTAGTGTAGCTAAGATTGAAGCACATCTCACACAGAAGTCACTTTCAAACCACGCATCTTTCTGTTGGTGAAGGAGCTGAGTTTGTGTGACCAACACCAGCAAAATCTGTGTAAGGATCCGTTGACGAGATTGCATGGATTCCTACTGAAATGACTCAATTTTTCCCATGACATTTCACAGAGCAGTGCTAAACGTGACGGCGCTTTAACTCGGGTCTGGTTTGTAGCTGTGGCAGAGTTTCCTCCAGCTCTCTAATTTCTGCCGTTGGCATCAGTTGCATGTTGAAGTGACTTTACGCACCTATCAAAGCTGTTAGATCCCTATATAAACAAACCTTAAACGTTTTAGACAAGAAATCAATTAGATGGCATCATTGTAACATTTTACAAAAATACAGTTTGCTTAGTTTTGATCATTTTATGAATCTGTCTCTTAATAAAATGCCTTTCACACTGTAAAAAATAAAAAGTTGAGAACTCAAAAATCTGCTGAAGCTGCTTGCCTCGACTTTTTTATTTTTACAGTGTATATGTGTCAATAAGCTTTCTCCAGATATTGTATGCCAACAGAATAGTAGAGGGATCACTACAAGAGGTGCTACTACACAGAACTGTGCCTAAGAGAAAAACTCAATTCGTTCAGTCCACGGTTTCAGTTAAAGGGACACTGCTCTGGAACAGTTTGACGTTTGATCTGAAAATGCAAACGGAGTTGAACATCTTTCTGAGAAATATAAAAAAAATGGTTCAAACAAAAACAGGTTTGTGAACATTGGTTGTACACGGCCTTAGATTTTTAAGTTTACTGTACTTGTTACTTTACATTCTTAATGTATTTTTTAAATTGTATTTTAAAAGACTAACCAGGGACTGAGGCAGCAAATTAGCCATTGGCTGGAAGCCTGTATGTAGAGCATCTGCAATGTTATTCTGCATCGTCCCTGTTAAATAAATAAATAAATTCACAGAGGTGAAAGTGCGGCCGATGCTGCCGGATGCCAGTGTCGTGTTCTAGTTGACCTTTCTCAGCAGTGAGGGATAAGCGTAAATAAACTCTTATTTGGTCTAAAATTAGAATATCGAGACACCGTGTTGTGTACGTCACCATGAGATGTGTGTGAATGGAGCTCCTGACCAACTCCAAAACGCCAGGATTTAATATGTTTGTGGGATCTAATTCTTCAGAAATGTAAAAATACTTCCTTTTGGCTGCAGCTGTCATATTTACACACATGTGCATGATTGTAAATCTGTGTTGTATGGTGATATGATGTTGGCAGTATTGTAAATGCAGGTGCTGTTGTTTCGTTGATGGTTTGGGTAATGCAGGGCGATTTCTAGTGTTTTGATACTAGTATGGACATAAATGGTCATTACCTACAGCAGACACAATAAGAGCTGCTTCATTGCTGTAAAACAATGAAAGACATTTGCTTGTTTTGTTTCCTACAACGAACGAACTGTAGGTAAATATCCAAAAATATATTTTTTCACACTCTAAAAAAAATTGTTGCTATTTCAACAAACTGATTCGTGAATCTTTTTGCAAACCCGCTTGACCAAATTGAACAGATGGGCAGATAGTTCAGATTTGTACTTGACCTGAGGGCTGTTTCATAAAACAAGTTTACCAAACAAGCCAGGCTTGTTTCAGTTAGTCTGACTTATTTTGAACCAAATGAATTGACAATAAAGGTCTTTGCACACTGAGTCCGAAATTTTCACACGTTAAAAAATAAATACGATCTCACGTTGTCAATCACGTTTACACACTACCTCCAAAACCTTCGTCCGTCATAAAAAAATCAGGATCAGATTCAATTTTATGCATTTTCACATCTGTACCAAGCATTGCTTTTTTTTCTGATAGGAAAGGATGAAAAATATGGAAAACAAAACTAAAAATGCATATGAAAAGGTCCTTGCACACCGAGTCCGAAATTAAGTCAGACTAACTGAAATAAACCTGGCTTATTGGGTAAACTTGTTTTATGAAACAGACCCCAGCTCACAATCTAAAAATAAATGAGCAAATAAATAAAATATTGTTTCTTTAACAAAAAAACGCTCTCATAAATGTCTCCTTGCAACCAAACAATCCATTTTTCTGTTTCATCTGCAGAAGTATCTCAGACACAGTAAACGGCTGCGTTTCATTGTTTCCATGGTTAGAAAGATGCCCTGTAGAAAACCCTTTGATTCAGATGAAATCTGATCAATTTTGACTCGATTGTTTGTCTGTTATTTGAAATATTTCCTTTAGTGGTTG
Source organism: Acrossocheilus fasciatus (assembly GCA_036784905.1). Taxonomy (NCBI): domain Eukaryota; kingdom Metazoa; phylum Chordata; class Actinopteri; order Cypriniformes; family Cyprinidae; genus Acrossocheilus; species Acrossocheilus fasciatus. The sequence continues at coordinate 30,322,148 of CM071956.1, forward strand.
ACGTGTATGTGAGGATTGTGGTAAAGCGTCCTGATGTTGCGTATGGTTATTGATCGGCGCAGTTTGTGAGGAAGTCTCTGACCTCACTGATCTCATAAACTCAAACGAGCGATGATAGATGCGAGGCTTTATCAGCTTCATGTCTGTACACGGTCCCGTTTGGATAGTGTAACGTGTGTTTTTTTGTGACTGTATCTGAAGTCTTTGTGTAATCGTACCTGACTCAGAATTGCACAGCTGACAAACCTTGTCTTTAAAACCACTCGTCATCTTTAGCATCTGTTTATACACTTCAGCTCTTTCCTTCTCTCATGTGTCTGCATTTATTAGCTGCGTTCTCTGACTCGCTCTTTTATCTCGAGGCGTAAGAGTCGCATCTCTTCCCCTGCCATTGTGCCCCCCCCCCTCCCCCGTGGTTCTTCCCTCTTATCTTGATTTATTAGCAGTGTTTGCTAAAGCCAAACACATGCTACACCACTAAGGCTTGTGTTTGGTTTCATATTTGAGGTCTTGAGTAAAGCGGTCCAGGTTGTAGTCAACTCACAGCTACAGAGATGACACTCGTCTAGTGCGCACACTTGTGAGACGCTGCAACAGATTTTGAATTCATTTGAAAATTGATATTTGCCTGATGGGCAAGCAAGTCTGAGGTGGTTTGGCTCTTGCTAGATGTTTGTTAGGATGTTCTGGGTGGTCAAGTATAAAGACCTGTTCACTCCAACACAAATGCATTAAAATTCGGCCTGATTTTCGGCTCAAAAAAGAAAGCAAATTCTCTCAGTAATTCACTGTTGTGCCTAGGACACAAAACACTAAGCAACTTTGTGTTTTTGTCACCCACTTGTCACAGACATGAAAGGAAATCAAACAGTATTTACATATTTTCAATCAGCCGTGCAGATTTCTGTGTGCATCGTTTTATGGAACAGTAGTGGCTCTGGGCTTGTGACTAAAAGCGTGAATCTTATTGGCTGGCCAACTTTATTTGCAGTGCAATGGAGAAGAGATTAAAACATCAACAGCAGGAAAAAAAAAATGTTCATTTAAATTCTATATTGCACTGAATTAGGGCTGTCCAAATGGCTTAAAAACTAAATTTGAATTTTGTACTTAAATATTACTAACGAACGTTTCTTCAAAGCAATAAAATAACACATCTATCTTTGAAAAAAGTGCATAATGTTTAAAAGCATATATAATTAAGTTGCTCAAACAATTAGAAACAAAACAGCATCATGTATATGTGTAGTTTAATACAAGGACCGAAAACCAATCACAAAGAGTAGCCACTTTTTTCATTTAAGATGCAGTGGGTTGGGGAAAAACCACCATAAATTCTCGAGACGTGTTTTTTAAAAGTTGAACTTGCATTAATTTTGCATGGCTTTTTAAACATGCGTCTCTCTTGCCGCATGCATATGCATCCTGTGTGAACGGCTTGGTTTCAGTTTCGCCGTAAACAACATCTTCTCCACATTGTTCTCTTTTTCCGCAATATTTTGAATGAACAACCTAGCAGCGCCACATCCAGTGGGTTCAACTCAATAGGCTAAAAAAAAAAAAAAAAAAGCATTGAAATTCAACGACACTCACATCGTCATCGCATCTCGTGTGCCACTGATAAGGCTGCCTGACGTGCACCTAAAATTCAAACGTGGACTTTTATTGGAATTTTTTTTTTTTTTTTTTTTTTGCTTTTATTGTCCACTGAGTGAAAACCATAAATCCAACGGCATAGAAAAGCAATAGCACACCTCCTCTAAGCAAGCCCCATGATTTGAGGTGTAATTCATATTTGTCATTAATCAAATGGTGTTTGCCTTCGCAAGAGTCACTATAGTTGTTTAATATGTGTTATTGGTCTAGTGTTGTTTTTTTTTTTTTTTCTGCTCCGACATCAGACCGCTGGCCTTCTCACATGAATGTGTGTGTGTTGTGTCTCAAGGCGAAAGGAAGAATTGTAAACACTTCAAATTTTCCTGTGACCTTTGGTGTTGTCACAAGTATTATGAGTGTGTGTGTGTGTGTTTATAGATGATGTCTGAGATCGGAGATTGTTGCAGGACAAACAGAACCCGTTTGAGAGCTGCTGTGCTCAGGGGTTTCTCTTTAAACTTCATTAAAGAAAGCAGCTGCGTTACATCTGAAGACCCTGAGGAATGCTAATAACTCGCTGTTACTTGTGAACCGAATTCAGGCCCTGGAGTTGTTTTCTGATCTCACTACTGGAGTATCTGACAGACTTGTGAAGTGATTCTCTCACAATATTAAGCTGAGCCGTTCTTTGTATGATTGTCATGTTTGGTGATGATGTGAACACTTTGCAGTTGTCATTTGAGTGTCAAATATTTAGTAATGGAAAAAGTGATTATTTTTTATTTATTTATTTTTTTTAACTAGTTGATTGTGACTGCTTGGGTGTTTTTGATACAGAACGTCACACATAAGCCGTGTGAAATAATATGGAGCGAAGCAACGAGGCATCATCTCATCTTTGTGGGGAACTAGAAATATAGAGAAATAACTGATAATACAGAACAATAGTGCAGCTAATTGTAAACAAGTCTGGAGAGAGCTAGTCCTGACTCACTCTTCTCTCAGCTGCTCATAGCAAATCTAGTTCCTTTGAACACATCGTAAAGGTTTAAATATTAAAGCAACAAATGATCATCATTCAATATTGCTTTATCCAGTACAGCTAGTGAATTGTATCACTTTGAATATTATTATTATTATTCTAGAGCATTTTATCAGCATGGTTCAGTGTTTTGTGTGCTTGCAGCTACACTCCTGCTGCACAGAATCACACCGCTCACACAGACACTGTGAATGCTGTGACCTGCTAAAATGGGCACCAAAATAAATATGCACTGCATGTGGTGTAAAACCAGCTTACCATTTACGCAACAGTAACTTAACATGAAGCACAGTAGAATTGCAAGGCTTTTTGCTTGAAGACAATGTCAAATTTGAGTAGTAATCGAACGGTTTGTGTTTGTACCCTTACACACTCACATGATCCTTCAGAAATCTTTCTAATATGCTTTCAGGATTCTTTGAATAGAAAGCTTGAAAGATTCATATGAACATTATAAATGTTCTTACTGCCACTTTTGATCAATTTAAAACGTTCTTGCTGAGTAAAAGTGTTAATTTCTTTTTAAAAAATCGTACTAGCCACAAACTTTTGAGCTGCAGTATTATAAATCATGTGTAATAATGGTAATAATTTAAAAATTCAGTTAACAACCAATCCCCGCACACCTGACGGCAATAGATAGGTGCGTAGGAGAAAAATACCAAAAGGGTCAAAACTGAGAAACAAAGCAAATTCCGCATTTTTGCAAAGATTGATAGTGTGTGGGATTTGCTTTGTTTTTCAGTAATTTTAAAAATTGCTCAAATTCCCCCATTGCACTATTGTTTTCTGTAAGTGAGAATGAAGTCTTTAATCATGGCTTCAGCTCCTCTGAAATGACTCTGTGTCTAATGTGCATTGTGAGCTGTTTATCGCTGGCTGTATGCAGAAAAGACCCCTGTGTTACTGAACTGAATGGCAGCAGCAGCAGTGTGACGGACCCCTGACACGTCCAAACACTGCGTGTGTTCAGACAGAGCCTCCTGTGTGCGCTTGTGTTCAGCTGTTGAGATGCTTCTGTTGTGAATGGGGATGTAACGATTCGATTCACGATTCGATTTTCTCACAATTTGTTGAACAAAATGAGATTACGGTAATTGCTGCACGTTTCTCTGTGAAATTGAGATATAACAAAACTAAATTGAAATTTTAAAACAAACCCCAAATTAACTAAGCAAGTTACACACATAAAAAAAATATATTCATATAAGCAAACTAAGGCTTTGTCTTTGCTCTTTCCATTTAAAATGAGAGGCAACCACTGCATTTAATCGTCATCCAAATGAAGATGCAGCGTACATGCACCATGAGCAGTTTTTAATCTAAATTAGAGACGGTATAATTTCGAAGCGAAAACAGAATGGTGTGACTTTAGTTTTGTGAAACGATACTACATAAAACACATCTGAAGGAAACGGCAGACGAGCTGAACGAGACGCAGGTTCACTGTCTGCCAGCAGGTGGCGCTCATGAACAGCAATGATAGTGTTTCCTGGGTTACCGCTGTGATGAACACTACTTTATTATGCATCATTCAGAGGCAAGATGAAAAGAAAATGCCACGTAAACTTTTCTAAAGACAATCCGTTCCCCTCAGAGATGCATTCATGTAAAGTCCTGTATCGCAATTTGTTTGGCATCTCAACCAATTTGAATCGTCACGCATTTGAATCAATTTTCGACCGGCTCGCGGTTAATCATTACATGTCACGGGCCGGTTTGATACACTCATCTCATGGGTGTTACGCTCGGACGCTGACACAGCAAGGGCTGGTGTCAGTCTTTGCTGCCAAGCACGCTCGCCCAAAAGGCGAGTTTGGTTACAGGAAAAGCTTGAGCCTAAATTTGCCTCTGATTATTTTTAGGATATATATTTAGGTCAGATTATTTGCGTTGCTCTGAAAACACAGATGGGCAGGTATGTTTGGCCAACTTTCATACAAGCAGTGAAGGAAGTCCCTGCTGTGAAGTTTCAGATCCGTAATTTAACCTTTAAGTCTTTCAGCTGTGTTTTGCACCTGTGATGATGTTCTCCTTGGTTCACTGTGTTCTGTGCTTGATTGTGAATGTGCTTACAGTATCTCTTATAAAACAGACAGTGTTATATAGCAACTCTGGTCTAAAACCACACCAATTACTGGCATTGATTAAACGGGCGTTTCTTTATTCCTGCAAACAAGTGCATTGCCTTTATGTATGTATATGTGTGTGTGTGTGTATGTATGTGTATGTGTGTGTATATATATATATATATATATATTATAACAGTAGAGTTGGGAACTGGAGATGGATGAATATAATATTCAAGATATTATATTTTTTTTCTGGAAGTAAGGTCGTTATGATGGCAGCAGCAGAATTTCACAACTTTATTAGGCTGCTGTCACTTTAAGACCTAATGCACCCAATCAATATATTAACACACTTCAGATTCCTGATGGACAAAATCAAGTCCTGACTTGCATGTTCCTTCTTTTTGGGAAGCCTTTTTACATGGATATATGCAACAGGAGGGAAGAAAAGGGATGTGGATGTCTTACTGATGTTCTGCCTGTTCGTTTGGGAATCAAGTAGACACGGTTAAATCCAGAGTATACACTAGTCAATACAGCATTTTACCATATTTTCTTGATTTTTAACCTCACAGGACTTTGCTAGATTTATGTTCTTTTCTGCAGTGTTGGGGAAAGTTACTTTTAAAAGTAATGCATTACAATATTGCGTTACTCCCTTAAAAGTAACCAGTTGCCCTACTTGGTTACCTTTTATGGAAGGTTTACTTTTGCGTTACTTTCTCTCATCTGAACTGGGCTTGTTTGTTTGCTATTAATATTAAAAAAAGTTATAGTTTTGGCAAATGTAAAAGCCCTTTCATACCAAAAGTGAATTGAATGAGCCTCAGGCTGGTGAAATGTAAAGTCACGCCTGTGCAGTAGAGGGCGAATACCGAAACTGTTTTTGTGCGAGTGAGATGAGTAAATGCATGTTCACATTTAGTCTCTAGATCATGTTCACACGGCGCACACAACGCCTCTGCACTTACTCCTGATTTCTCTCAACAAGAGGACAGGAGAGCTGTCAGTCAATACATGGAAAACAAAGTAACTGAAGTTACTTATTTGAAAAATGTACTAGTAATCTGATTAACTTGTAGTGCCTTGGCCTCAACACTGCTTGTCTGACAGTATGGAGGGCAGTAACAGTCATCTGAGGACACGAATGCTTTCCCCTGATTATTGTCTGCGGTGTAGCTCTTGTCATCCAGCAGCTTGCTTCCTCTTTGTGTTTGTGTAAGTGGTTCAAGCCAAAGCTTTCAGAAAAATTGCATTGTTTCTCCACTCTTTCATACAGATCTGTGGATGATTGAGCTATTTCATTCACATGAGCTGCTTGGAGGTGTAACAGTTAGTCAGTGTTTTACTGAAAACAGCCTCAGTCTTATCTGTGTGTGTGTGTGTGTGTGTGTGTGTGTGTGTGCGCATGGATGGATGATGTCCTACATTTCAGCTGTGAAATGATTATCTTAACAGCACTTCAAGACACATTTAATACTAATTTAAAGGAATAGTTCATCCAAAAATTTAAATTTTCATAATTTACTTGCCATAAGTTGTTCCAAACCTGTATGAATTTCTTTCACAAAAGATATGATATGGAAAATACTGATAGTTTTAATTTTTTGGGGTTGATTTATCCCTTTGACTGTTCTTAACGGTACATCTTTTTATACCCTGCCTTTTATAAATAATTTATTGCCAGTGAGATTCGCTACACCTCTTCAAGTTACAAGGTCATATCGGGTTAAATAGAAATGTATTGTATTTATTGTATCTTCTGCTGATGTAAATCACTTTTGTGGTGTTTGTTCTGAGTAATAATGATCCTCTCTGTTTTTGTTGTCAGTGCGGGTCCTAAAGGAGACAACATCTACGAGTGGAGGTCCACTATCCTGGGTCCTCCAGGTTCAGTGTATGAGGGAGGAGTGTTCTTCCTGGACATCGCTTTCACTCCAGACTACCCCTTCAAACCACCCAAGGTCAGAGATGGCTTTAGTTAGTGTGTGGGATGGACAGCCATGTTCACTTATAAACTACCATTCAAAGGTTCGGCGTCCTTAAGATTTAGTTTTAAAGAAATTAATACTTTTATTAAGCAAGGAGGCATTAAATCGATCAAAAGTGACAGTGAAGACATTTAGAATGTTACGATTAAGATTCTATTTCAAATAAATGCTGTCCTTTTGAATGTTTAATTAATCTAAAAATCCTCAATGTATTGTTTTCCACAAAAATTGATATATCAATTGACATTGATAAATGTCAAATCAGCATATTAGAATGATTTCTGAAGGATCATGTGAGTCTGGAGTAATGATGCTGAAAATACAGCTTTGATCACAGCAATAAATTACATTGTAACATACATTCATGTTTTCAATTTTAATAATAATTTCACTTTTTCTATAATGACTACGATATTGATACTTTCATTTTTGGTACTTGCAGATGCCAATTATTGATACCTGTATTTTCATAGCTTTTGTCATTTTTAGAAATGGTAAAGAAATTGAAAGAATATGAATGGCCTAACAGTTGGTCTAATTGGTAACACTTTAGTATAGGGACCAGTTCTCATTATTAACTAGTTGCTTATTAACATATCAGCTTTTTATTAGTACTTATAAAGCGCACATTCTGCTTGACCATATTCTACATCCCTAATACTACACAATACCTAAACTCAACAACTACCACACTAACTATTCATTAGCAGCAAATTAGGAGTTTGAGGCAGAAGTCATAGTTAATGGTTTAATAGCGAGAATTGGACGTTAAAATAATGACCATCTAATTTGTTTTTGTTTTTTTCCGTTCTTTTCACGCCTGGAAAAATGCACAAGCTTCTGTTGCTTTCACTGTTCATTCTGTTGCTTAGTCATATGTTATCATTCATTTAATTTTACAGCACACAACACACAAGTTCAGTACAGGGCCGATACCGGTATTCCTAGTTATATAAATATACTTCATACCAGGTGTGGCACTCGGATTGCCCTGTTCATGCAACAGCTGACGGAAATAATTTTATAACTATGGTGACAGTTAACAATAGTGAGTATAAAAGTTTGTATCATATCTTTTAAGAATTGAAGTATTATAATATGGGTAGTTTTGACACTAAATACTGAGTGAATGAGCCCTGCTGTCAAATGCATATAAACACACACCTAAACTACACATTCATTGTCTTGTGTTGTCTTGTGTAACTGTTTTACATTCCAGGACAGACTCATTATGAATATGTGGTGAAAAGAAAAAAAAACTGGCTCTTTTTTTTTTTTTTCTATACTGAAGTGACTCACTCTCAAAATTAGGTTGTGACTCGAAATCTTTCAGATTTCAGATCGCTTTGATTATAAAATGGTTCAACCACCAAATTAATGAATTATGTAATTGTTTTTAAAAAAATCATTGTAATTAGATGAGCTGAGGCTTTTCGGTGTTCAGTTGAGTTATCTTTCAATGTTTGTTTGATATTGTGAAATAGATAGTAGAGCTTCTGTTCATGATAGAGAAGAAACGGGGCTGTAAAGAAGAAAGTGAGGCGTTGTGCAAATATTATAAGAAAAGCCTCTGGTTTAGGACTGAACGAGCATAAAGCAATCAGTTTGCCAATAAACAAGGTGGAATAAGAGTAACTAACTACTTAAAGTACAATGACTACCTCAACATCTCTGTGTTAATGGACACGAGCTTCTTGAGCTTTTCCTAACGACTCTTGCTCTGTTGTGGTTTGTCAGGTGACGTTTCGCACGAGGATCTATCACTGCAACATCAACAGTCAGGGTGTGATCTGTCTGGACATCCTGAAGGACAACTGGAGTCCGGCGCTCACCATCTCCAAAGTGCTGCTGTCCATCTGCTCTCTCCTCACAGACTGTAACCCTGGTAAGACGCTGGTCTGATCGAGCCGGTCGAGGGCTGGAGCTCCAGTGTTGGTCAGTATGCTGGAGCTCCACCTGTTTGACCAAGACGACAGCAGAGCAGTTACAGGTGTGGGCATCGATACAGCCGCTTCATGCCCATGTATGAAACTGCGCACAACTTTGTTCATCTCATGGCTGAGCTATTTGTTTTCTTTATATGGAAAGTGGTCGTATAAAGGCGACGACTTTCTCGCATGCTGAGCCATGTGCTTACTGTGTTCTGCAGAAAATAAGTTGCACTTAAGGTTATGTTTACACTAGTGTGTTTTCGATTGTTGTACCCATAGATGTGTATAGGTAGATTCCCCATTTGACCGCTCCAAGGCTGCGTTTACAGTAGAGATGTTCCGATACCCTTTTTCCCTTCCCGATACCGATTCCGATACCTAGGCTCAGGGTATCGGCCGATACAGAGTACTGATCCGATACCGTATGTGGTTATACAGCTGTATGTACTACTAGCCCTGTATGAATTATAATTATAATTTTATGGTGTGCTTCAGATAGATAGATAGATAGATAGATAGATAGATAGATAGATAGTCATTTTAACTTAATTTAGGACCGGTGGTGGTGCTTTTTTGGTCATTCAGTGTTTCTGTAAAAATGGGGAAAAACTATCAATAATACTGATCAGACAATAATCATACTATGAATTCTACTAAAAACTATATAAAACGCACTAAGGATTAACGAGCTGATGGATTCATGAATATTAATCATGTTGTCTGCATTGGCTCGAACCGATTTGCTGAAATCAAAATAAGGACGATAATAGGTGAGCGCCGGCCAATGAGATTGTCGTGTGCACATTTGCCCCGCCCACTACCGGAGAACCCGGCAGTTAAGCTGAAGAATTCCAAAGGAACTCCGTTATTTTGACAGGAAAATACAACAAAGAATAACGTTTACATACCATGCAGAATTGACGCGCTACATGTAAGACTCTCTCGCTCTCTCTCTCTCTCTCTCTCTCTCTCTCTCTCTCTCTCTCTGCGTGCGAGGAAAAAAGCAAAGCGACGGCGAGTCGTGCGCTTCACACTAGAGCTTACGGTACGTCAAATACAGGTGCGCTGCGCATTCATTCAGATGATCTGAAAAATAGATCGCTTGACGGAGAGAGAAACTCTGAAGCGCTCAGAGTGTTCAGCGAGTGACAATATATCTGTACTAAACTTATACATAGCCTCCCAGTAAAATCTGATCATTTATTAGCCAGTGGCTAATATTAGACATCATTTAGTCGCACAGGGTGAAGATTTAGTCACATACGCGAGTGATTTAACTTACTGGCAATGTGCTAGCACGTTTCTATTTCTTCTTCGCTGCTCTAAATAGTGGTTGCTTGTGTGGCAATACAGCATAACTTCCTGTGTTTGCTTTCTGAGCAGCGAAGAAGAATTGATTTCCGATTTGCAGCGTTAAGCAAAGCTAGCGCGCATAACTATAGGTCTTGTTTAAAAATGGTATCGGATCAGTACATGGGTTCAAGTACTCGCCGATACCGATGCCAGAATTTTTTGTGGTATCGGTGGCATTTCCAATACTAGTATCGGAATCGGAACAACCCTAGTTTACAGTGCAAGTCTTAATGCACAAATACAATCTTTTGACCATATCTGAATTTTTTTTTATTAATTTTTTTTTTTTGGCCTGTTTGTTTACATTCACTTTAGACACGACTGGTATCCGATATCTGTGTTTACACTAATTCCCGCCCAAAAGGATT